>JAOWCC010000936.1:84933745-85533745 GCA_030867875.1 Actinernus sp. WN-2022 | reverse complement strand
GCCGACTTCTTGATGATCCACCGAGGGAGTAACTCGTCCTGCAATTCCATTAACCGATCTGGAGTAATCGACATGGTCATGTTCTTGTAAAGAATTGTTTTCAGGTACAAATACATTAATTATATATATTAGACGATTGTGCTTTTTCTAAGGATCTCAAACAACGAACAAATAAGTTCATTGAATTAGCATTTTCGGGACGCCATGACGGAATATCAGTTTGGATTCTAACTCGACAATTAACCTCGATAGCAAAATCATTTCGTGAAAATGTCGCATGTGTAATTTCATTTTATACCCCAAATCAGATAGTTACATGTATCAGAAAAAACTTTATTTGATGAATATGGGGGGGAAATCGGATTTTTAAAAATAAAATTACTAAAATCTGAAAAATATTCTAGGATGTGTTTTTGTTTACGATATCCATTTCAGCGGTATCTTGAGGTACCAAGTGCAAATGATTTAAATAATAGTTCATAATTGTAATTAAGATGCCATCAATTATTGAGGAGTACTTAAATGAAGATAATCAAATCACAGATTCTAACAATGAAAAACGCATTGAAGAAAACAAACCTACTAAAGTAAAGTCAAAATCAGTTTCTAAGAACTATGATAAAACAATTATTGAAGAGAAAAGAGAATCTTTATCAATTCTAACAGTATTGGGGACCATCCATGAGTTTACCGGGATAAATATGAATTTAGGTGATAAGAAATTATCACCTAAAGATGTTGAAAAATATTTTAATCGATATCAAATTGTTATGGGAAATAAGGTTACAAATGGTTTAGTTGATACTGCTCTAAAAGCTGCTTCTGGATTAGTATATTCAGTTCTTCCTATTGATGATTCAGAAGCTTTTTGTAAAGATCTACAGAAAGATGAAATTTTGAAACAAGAGCTTACAAGACAGTATAGCCGGGTATGTTGTTTTAAAAGGTGGAAGAATGGTAGCTCTTGCAAGTGGTTTACTTCAAATAGCAAAACATGTTAAAATTAATTCTACTGATAATTTTGAGGCTCAGATTCAAACTGTACGATGGCGCGTTCAGCTTCTTCTAGATCTTGAACTCTTAACGGTGAGCGGTATCTGTACACATCGTCATTCTTCTTACTGTCAGTCGGTGCGGTGGAGCTGTGAGCGTTAGATTCCTGTTCTTTACGATTGCGCCGCCGCATCTGCAACACTAGTGTCACGCCTAGAAACACGGCTACGGCCATACGTAAGCGACTCCAATTAGAGTAATGCTCGATCAGATCATTAATGGCGTTGACGTGCACTTAAGCTGTTAGTTGCGCTACTTGTTACCCTCTTCTTGACCTCGGGATCGTGACTTTGGAAGTTGGCCCGTACAAAACGGTTGTTCTGGCCATTAATCTTCGTTCTTCCAGAGAAAGTTAGGACTTTCGAACCAGCTCTTGCACTCTAGAAGTGTCGGTCCATCCATACCTCTGGAGGCGTCATCCGCGGATTATCGACGGTATCCACATATCTCCACTGCTCCACATCCGAATGGTCACGAATCAACTGCACGTGATTGACGACAAAACGTGGTATCGTTGTTGTTCGTTAGCAATATAGCGCAGTACGGTCGTGGAATCTGTGTGATATCACTGGGCGCTTAGCGGGCCTTGCGTATCAGGAAAGAACAGTGGATACGACCGTTGTTGTCAGTTAGCCGGAGGTACGCGGCAGCTCCGTAACCGTTAGAGCTGGCGTCCGAGAACACATGAATTTGCCTTGACACCACCGGTCCGAACCCTGGTGGCTTCACGCAACGATTAACCTTCAACTGTTCAAGCCATTTAGCCCATCGACTTTGCTGTTCTTCTGGGATCTCGTCATCCCACCCGAGGTTCTTGTCCCGACACAGATCCTGTAACAGTTTCTTCTCTGGTAGTGTGAAGGGAGACATGAGACCGAGGGGGTCATAGACCGACGAAATTAGTGACAGTATGCCTCTTGTTGGCGGTTTATCGTTTATCACAATGCGAAACCCTAGGCCGTCGATTCTACACACCATTGGACACCAAGAGCATGTTCAATTGGTAGGCGATCGTAGTCTAAGTCGATAATCTTGGTTTCCTTGGACCTTTCTTCTACCGGAATTGTATCCAGAACTGCACGACGATTAGATGTAAACTTAGTGAGATGGAATCCTCCATTCGCACTTGCTTAACGAAGTCCTTGTACTAGCGTGATTGCGGTATCTTCGTTTGGAATGGAACGGAGATGAGCTGGCCCCAAAGAGATGTACATTCATCTGGTATCCATGTAGTTCGCCGTTCAGATCACTGTTTGGCCACCAGAGAAATCTAAGATAATCGCTTTGCTCCTCTGGTACGTGAACTTGATAGAACATTGTCTCTATATCAGCCATAAAGGTGACTGACTCTTCTCTGAAGCGACTAAGCACTCCTATTAACAGGTTAATAATGTCCGGTCCTTGGATCAATTTGTCGTTCAACGATGTGCCTCCAAAGCGATCGCTACAATCGAACACCACACATTTTTTCTCTGGCTTAGTCGGGTGGTATACTCCATGGTGTGGTATGTACCAAACCTTTCCGGCCTCAGTAGCTAACTGATTCTCCAGTATTCGACGAGCGTAACCCTTTGTAATGATGTTGTTGAGGAAATTAGTGTAGCCGCGACAGTAACTTTCGTTTTGCAACATTTTTGTCTTTTGCCAATTAGCTTATTTAACGGCCTGTTTCCTGTTGTTTGGTATAGTGACATGCGGTGTCTTAAAGGGGAGCGGTAGTTCATAGTGACCGTCTACGTGCTGGATGCTCTCCTTAGCCATGGTTAGAAACGGTTTTTCCTCCTAGGAATGTTCTTGTTCATCGGGTCCGACTTTATGTTCGTTGAAGTACGGCTCAAACATACTCTGGATATACTGCGACAGGGAGACATCCTTAACCATCTCTACTTCTCGCACAGTAATCTATGACTCGTTACACAGCCAGATCTGTCACTATTCATTTGAAGGGGGCCACTTGAAGTCCAACCTTGATGCAATCGCATTGCGTAAGGACCTTCACTTCCACTTGGCAGCACTTCCAGTGGTTCTAGCGCTGTTGAGCAGTTGCTACCAATTAGCAGGCCGACCTCTAAGTCCGATCTAAACTCAGTCGGGTTCTTAGCGACTTCGCGAAGACGCTCCCATTTACTGATGATGTCCGGGGAAGGGATTTGTTGCTTGTTCACTGGTATCTCTTACTGGGTGTAGGCTGTAGATATCTCGACAGGATTGTTTCCTCCAATGTCCGTAACAATCATGTCATTCACCACAATGTGCTATCTACGTCATTCTGACCATGCATTATCCGGAGTTGTCTTGTTTTCTTGTCCTCCACGCCTATCTGTTCTTTCAGGTTTTCCGTCATAAAACAACCTCCACTTCCGTTATCGTAAAACGCGTAAGTCTCAACCGTTTGTGTGCTAACGGGAAGGATTGCATGCAGAATGACGATGCCCGTGACCGACTTTGTGGCACTGCACGATGATTCCTCTAGGTTAACGCAACCGTTCTCCACCTTCAGTACGTCAGTTCTCATTAGGACTGGCACGTGGGTCGTTTCTCTGTTTTTTTTTTCTAGCCAGAAGCCTTCGATATGCATTGGCGACGGGTGAGGTTTTCTGAATTTGTTGCATGTTCTTTTTCGAGACATGGTTTCTCCGTAGCAAGCAAAACACATACGTTTCTCCTTTAGACACATTTTCTTCTCGTCGATTGACTTCTTAAGGAACTGTTTGCAATCATCTAGATCGTGAGAGCAATTACATAATTGACAAAGTACCTGTTTATTGCTGTGTGGATTCGCGGGCCCGGCCCCGTTTGAGTTCGTGGGCCCAGCCCCAGGGGCTGGGAAAAGAAAATCCATGTAACTGGGATCTTCAAATAGTCTACCTCTTGCATACAGCTAACAGTCACTTATATATCATTAGAGCATGTAAATATTATGGTTACCCCAAAGATCAACTTACTGCACTATTTGATAGTGTAATTATGTGTGTGAAGTATGGGCTAGCGCATACGAAGATAGATACCTTAGCTGTATTGATCGCTTTTGCAAATGCACTTTTAAGTTTGGTTTTACTGGTAAATATGGCACATTCACTGATGTAATTAGAGATAGAGATCTGAAAATGTGGAGAAGAATCTCTATTGACCTGAATCAGTCTCTGTATGAACTACTGCCTCCTAAGAGAGGTTGAGTCTTGCGTAGTAGAGGGCATGATTTTATACTTGAAGTTCTCCATTCAGATAATTGCCAAATACAACTTCTAAAACCCGATCAGAACATTCTGTGTTTATCATGTGGAGAAACTAGCAATATAATACTGCATCTCTCTCTCTGAAAATCTCATTTGGAAAATTATTGCATTTACATTGTAGCTGATCATCACTGTCTAGTCTCCTACAAAGCACTTAATACAATTTTGATTGAAGGTCAGCTCAATTCAATTTTCCAAATGAAACTTTAAACTTTCAGGGTCGCACGTATTTAATGAAAACGATAATAACATTGTATTCACAATTTTTTTTAAATAAGGATCTGCACTATAAAAGGCCTCTGCCTGGCACTCTCACACCTTCAGTTGTCACTCAGCCTTTGTCAAGTGAACATCTCTATAAAAGGCCTCTGCCAGGTACTCTCACACCTTCAGTTGTCACTCAGCCTTTGTCAAGTGAACATCTCTATAAAAGGCCTCTGCCAGGTACTCTCACACCTTCAGTTCTCACTCAGTCTTTGTCAAGTGAACATCTCTATAAAAGGCCTCTGCCAGGTACTCTCACACCTTCAGTTCTCACTCAGCCTTTGTCAAGTGAACATCTCTATAAAAGGTCTCTGTCAGGTACTCTCACACCTTCAGTTGTCACTCAGCCTTTGTCAAGTGAACATCTCTATAAAAGGCCTCTGCCAGGTACTCTCACACCTTCAGCTTTGTCAAGTGAACATCTCTATAAAAGGCCTCTGCCAGGTACTCTCACACCTTCAGTTCTCACTCAGCCTTTGTCAAGTGAACATCTCTATAAAAGGTCTCTGTCAGGTACTCTCACACCTTCAGTTGTCACTCAGCCTTTGTCAAGTGAACATCTCTATAAAAGGCCTCTACCAGGTACTCTCACACCTTCAGTTGTCACTCAGCCTTTGTCAAGTGAACATCTCTATAAAAGGCCTCTGCCAGGTACTCTCACACCTTCAGTTGTCGCACAACCTTTGTTAAGTGAACATCTCTATAAAAGGCCTCTGTCAGGTACTCTCACACCTTCAGTTGTCACTCAGCCTTTGTCAAGTGAACATCTCTATAAAAGGCTTCTGCCAGGTACTCTCACACCTTCAGTTGTCGCACAACCTTTGTTAAGTGAACATCTCTATAAAAGGCCTCTGTCAGGTACTCTCACACCTTCAGTTGTCACTCAGCCTTTGTCAAGTGAACATCTCTATAAAAGGCCTCTGCCAGGTACTCTCACACCTTCAGTTCTCACTCAGTCTTTGTCAAGTGAACATCTCTATAAAAGGCCTCTGCCAGGTACTCTCACACCTTCAGTTCTCACTCAGCCTTTGTCAAGTGAACATCTCTATAAAAGGCCTCTGCCAGGTACTCTCACACCTTCAGTTGTCACACAACCTTTGTCAAGTGAACATCTCTATTAAATATAAAGCTCTGCATGCAACATGTCATACTCCGCTTGAGTGATCTCCGACTTTTTATCACCCAAAATTCAAAACGACTTGAATGTTTAGAGTTTGTAAGCAGTTCTGAAAGACTATTGATAGGCATAACCAAACAACTAGCTATAGCCTCCTGTTTATTTTTCTTTGGTTATAACAATAATAATAATAATAATAATGAATGGCTCTTCATCTGTGACGATAAAAATAAATACAATATAACAGTAGATATAGATAATAATAAAAAGTTATGCTATTATGGTTATTTTTGTATTATATCAGGAATGGACTGATAGCTTGCTTACTTGCTTTAATGTTCTGAAATTGAATTTTAAATTTTGAATCCGAAAGGGGAAGGAGCATTCCCTTTTATAGCATGGGTCCTTGTTTGAATTGTACATATAAGGAAGGAAATAGGAATTATAGGGGGAAAAGATAATAGAAACAACTACAATCATTAACAATAACACTGTCTAGTAGATATTAATAACAATGTGTTGTAGACTTACATACCTTTGTTACAACGAATGCAGGGACAACATAAGACAACATGCAACAGAGAGGAATTGCGCAGAGTATTTCTAGTCCCTGACACTAGACAGAAGGTTAGTCACCAGTTCTCGTCAGCTGCTATGGTTTTTATCATTGTTGTGTTCGTAGTTGAGCTCCCAAGTTATTTTTTCCATCTCATTCATTGGGTGGGTTATAAAACCTAGAAAAACTAGCTCATCAAATTAACCCCTGAGTAATGTGTTTTATTTCTTAACTTAGAAATATTATTGGGATTGTTGAAAACTATATTTTAGAGCATTATCGAGGGTATGTGTCTTTCTGTATTATAGATTTTTTGTTAGTTTCAGTTTTCTTTATTTTACACTATTCAGTAATACAGTTGGTTCAGGTATAAATAAGTGATGTGGATATCTAGTTATTTTAGAACATAACATAGATGAAAGTGTGAAGTGGTTAAAGGAGCTTAAGCTTTCGAGTTGACCACTGCCACAGGGAAAATAAATAAGGCTTAATACTAGGTCAGATTTACATGTAGAATAGGCCTAAGACTAGGTCAGGATTATGTGTAGTATACAATATTAAATATGCGACGTATTGAGACAGTTAAAGTAATAATTTGAATAACACATTATACACGTAGTTGGGACTGGATAAGGTGCAGTTTGTCTTCTTTTTTTTTTAACTGTAAGAGATTTAAACTTTTGAATTCGGTAGGGGTTAGTAATCCGCAAGTTTTACAGTTCATTATTTCAGTAATTTTGAGTTCAATGTTTTATCTTTATTAATAAGTGTCCTTATTGGGTAGTAGTACTCTCAGCTTGTTTACTGCTCTCTCTACTGTGACGCATCCTCTACCGCTGTACTTGATCACAGGTTCCCCAGGTTTAGCATTCTTATATTGTACAAGTGCTTTTCTTACGTGACCATCTTCACCAGGGAATACTGTCTTGATAAACTTTCCCAAGTTTCCATTGACCTCTTATCAAATTCGTGTCTTGTATCAAGACGATGTCATCTTCTTTGAGATTTCGTCGTGCAGCGTGCCACTTCTGTTGTATTATGAGTCCTGGAAAATAGTCTCTTGTCCATCGTTTCCAGAAACTGTCTGTTACTTGTTGAACGAAATGAAATCGATGCTGTAACTTCGATGTTTGTTCAAATGATCCGCTTGGTATTCGTGCAGTAGATCGTCCAAGCAGTAGATCGTTAGGACATAAATAAGTTCCCTCATCAGGTGTTGTCGGGTGTCTTCCGATCGGTCTCTCGTTGATTAGATTAGCTGCTTCGTAGCACACGGTTTGTAGCTCAGAATAAGTCATGACGCTCTCCCCTATTGCAGCCTTTAGTGCCCTCTTTACAGATTTAATCAAGGCTTCTGATACACCATTCTGCCATGGAGCATCAGCTGACGTGAATATCCATTGGAGTCCCTCAGTAACTCCATATTCTGTCAGTGCATTTTGGTCTAAACCTTTGATGATTCTTTTCAACTCTTCATTTGCTGCGACTAATTGCGAACCATTATCGGAGTATATTTTTTGGGGAGAGCTTCTCATGGTCACAAATCTCGTTAATACCCTTAGGAACTTATCTGTGCTGTAATCAGGTGAAAGGTCAATGTGAATAGCTCGTTTTCCGAGACAATTGAATATTACACCGTACGCCTTTCCGAATGTCCTCTTCTTTACTTCGTCTCTTATTTTGAATGGACCAAAGAAATCGAGGGCCGTGTATGTCCATGGTGGTGCAGGTTTCAATCGCTCTATAATGGAAGTTTTCCCATGATTTGTTCACTTGAGTTTCTTATCAAGTTTCTTGCATGTAACGCAACTGTTCTTAATGGTTTTCATCATCTTTATTAGTTTCACTATCTAGATCGTACCTTGCTTGATGCAGATAGGATTCCCAAGTGTCCCTTTCTGTATATATGTTCGGCGTATAGTCGCAAGAACATGTGTTCATATGGTAATAGTATGGTTTCTGCTTTATTATAGCTCATTTCTATCCATTTTTCGCCTCGTCCTCCAACTACATAAATGCCGTCTTCTCGTTTTCTGGGGCATAGACTCTTATATTGCCCAGTCTTAATGTCTGCTTCTATTATCCTTTGGGCTTCACGGATCCAAAATCCAAAATTCTTCAGCCTCTGTGATATCATCAGGTGTTAATGTTCTTGCAGCATTCTTGAATGTCAGTTTTGGTGTTTAATTGTACATTGCGAGGACTCTTGCCGTTATTCTGATCAGTTTACTGTAAGTCGAATATCTGTTTATATCGATTCTTGTTTATAAGGTATCTCTTGTTATATCTCTCACATCTGATGCAACAGCCGTAGTTTGAGCGGTGGCTAAAGCAGTATTAATTTCGTCTGGTAATTGTTGTTCTCTGTACTTTTTCGTTATAGGCCATTCCTTCTCTTCTTTCCTCAGGAAATCTGGCCCCCTCTGCCACTCGCTGTTAGAATCTATGTCGATGGGGTTCTTACCTCTCGTTAGATAATCTGCTATATTATGTTTACTCTTGGTCCAGTACCAGTCTTCTTTATTTGTCCCCTCTTGAATCTCTCCGACTCGTGTAGCAGCAAACGTGTTGAATCCATATGATTCCTTTTGCACCATTGCCTGTACTATTTGTGAATCATTGATAGATTTCGAACACAACACAGCATAATACAACGCAACTTATTGAATACATCAGGATCAATAAACCAGTTTGGAACCGATGGTCAATAAGCAACTGTAGTCAGTAAGCAATACATTCGAAATCCGTGGTCGGCACTTGCAAACGAACAGCACTTATGAAATGGCAGAAGACGCCCTAAAGATTAGACGCACAGCCAAGGGACGCTACACGAGGAAGAAGAACGAATTTCTACGCAGCCTCGTGGAAAAGGAAAGTATAGAGATTATCAAAGCAAGATTCGCTAATCTTACCGAAACATATCAACAAGTCGAAGGTAAGCATGATCTATACTTAATGCACCTTAGTGATGACGAAGCCGCAAGGAAAGAAGCATGGATTGAGGATGGATACGCGGAAGCAACAAAATTATACACGCACGAAAAAAACAGGAAGAAGGTTTCCGCAAAGCATATGATCATTTGGTGAAACGCAAATTGATGACGGAAACAATGTTTAATGACTTAGTCGACCGTGCTCAAGTGCTGATCGGAGAAAATTCCGAAAAGGAAAAGACCACTATTTACGCGAGAAAAATGGAAAAGGAACTAAAAGAGTTATTTGTAGATTGCAGATCATTGTACGATAAAATTCTAGAATTACCGCTAGAGCAACGATTCATAGATAATGAATTGGAATGGATTCGAAAGATGCACCCAAGAAGCGAAAGACCGCACAAAACAAAACAACTTACTACAGCTAGAAAAGGTAAAGCTACCATTTTTTGACGGAGAAACTATAAATTATCCGCAATTCAAGCACGATTTTCAGAAACAAGTAATCCCAAGTGATAAACTCAAACAACGCATCCTACGTGCTTCGCTCGTGCCTCGGAACAGAACCATCTGACGCCGTGAAAAGCATTGACGACGATATAGACGAAATTTGGAAAAGACTTGACGACAGATATGGAGATCCTGCCAGAATCACAGACTCCATAATTTATGGTATACAGAAATTGAGGCCTATCCGAGAAGGAGAAGAGCGCAAGTTCATACAATTTGTCAACATGGTAGAAGACGGAGATTTAAAACGTCTCGGACTTGAACAAGAAATAACCACGACGAGCTCCGTAAGTATCATCGAGATAAAGCTACCATCAGATATTAAGAAGAAATGGGCTGAAATAGTGAATTCGGATACAACGCCAGTTGATAAAAATAACAAATTCCAGGGGCTCCTCCAATTTCTACTTCATCAGAAGAGAACAATCGAATACGATTCCTCTGAGTTGAGAGCCGCCAGTAGCCATCAAGCTAAAGGCTCGACTCATCAGACAAGAGGCGGCGAAAACGGCATAGCCAATGATACTTCATCGCCGGAAAACCCCAGAAGCAAATGCTTGTTCCACGATAAGAGCGAACACTGGACAAATGACTGTAAATATTATCTATCCAAACCACCCCAAGAGAGGTTGGAAATGTTAAAAAGAAAGGGAGCATGTTGGTCCTGTTTGAAACCTGGACATCGGATGCAAGAGTGTCGTAGAAGAAACGTTTGCAGAGAAAGTGGTTGCAAGAAAATGCACTACAAAAGTAGTATATGTGGAGTTAAAATGATACCCGTTTTTTTCGTTAACGTAGTGGAGGCCTTCGTTTAAACCTCAGGCCTCCCCTACGTTAACAAAAAAAATGGCATCATTTTTCCTCCACATATACTACTGGAAGCATAATTGGTTAAAATGCTGTCTTACAGCGATAACATTCTTTGACCTACTTATCCATTTTTTGACTTCATAGACCGTGAACAAGAAAGAAAATAAGGCTTGAAATGTTGTCAGTTTTTCCATTCGTTGCCAACAACGAGGCAAAAAAAAAAAATGAAGAGAAACTGTCAGTTCGTCTCTCTTCATTTTTTCCTTTTTTTTTTTTACTGCCATTCGAAAGCCCTTAGCGAGCCCTCTACTTCTCCATGAGTCTTACGGTACTTCGATTCTGCCAGTACTTTCGAGAAGCGATTTTCTTTTGATAAGTTCACGTCGTAGTGGTGCACTACACGTTGTACAAAGTCTGTAGCTAGTTCGACAATCACGATCGCATTTACGACATGGATATGCGAAGCCCTCTATGTTTTTACGAGCCTTACGGTCCTTCAATTCTTCCAATACTTTAGAGAAGTGATTCTTGATTTTGCGTTTCTCTCCACTAAGTTCACGTTGGCGTCGTGCACCACACGTCGTACAAAGTCCGTAACTAGTTCGACAACCACGACCGCATTTATGACACGGACCGAATGGAGTGGCTCCTCTTCGTATCTGATAGTCGTGTTGAGCACAATATTCTGACACCTTCGAAATCTTCCTTATACATTTCGTGTCCTTGCCTCGCATTAACCAACTACAAGTTATCGTCTCAGACATCGCGCGATGTATACCTTGTACTAGTTTATTTCTAAATGCTTTTTTTTTATTTCAACCTATCCCTAAATAACTAAAAGTCCTTTGAGAGCGGAATTCGTATTTACGTTTGGCAGAGCAGCTGCCGTATGTTAATTATGGCTGGCAGAAATCTACATACGAACCACATCCATTGCATAAGCCAAGGGGGATGAATACATACATTCCTGAGTTCCCCCTAAAATTCCTGAGCGCCCCGATTTTGCTCGAACAAGTGAAACTGGGGCGCTAAGGAATGCAAAAAAGTTTGGCGACCCTAAAATTTACGTACGACTCAGACAATTTTTATTTCACCTGCCCCCGTGACATAGTTTGACGTGACTAGACAAAAATCTGCATACGAATCGCAAAACAACACGGTAATTTATACGAACTAAGAGCATCTGTTCTTAGCGCAGTAATTTATACGATTTTCTTAGTGAAGTTAAAATAGACTCCGTTATGGTTTCTTTCATAGGAGATGTTGATTCTTATCCCACTAGACTGCCAAGTTTTGCTCTCATTTCCTTTCGGATCTCCGAGCGAAGTTGTTCTAGGTTTTTTGACCCTCTTTCTTGCCTATTTTTTTGTCGTATTTCGAGCTTGAGTGATTCGTATTTCGATCTTTCATCGATAACACTTCCGAACTCGGCTTCTGAAATATTACCATCGGCTAGAGCCTTTGAGACTTTGACTTCCACGGAATTGGCTTTAGCCTTTGCCAACATAACGGTCTTTTCGTGCTTCGAGACGCGAATGCCAAGTTTCTTACTTGCGATAGACATCGAGGCCGAAATGACGGCACAAACGAACCCGAGGCTTCCTAATGAAATACCCACAGGTATCCCGATTCCTGTAAACGTCAAGCCCAACGCCATAGCGGATAATGCACCACTCAAGCTACCTGTGGCCACAGCAACCCCGTGAACAATACCACGCGCTCGGGCATATTTCTTACGAACGACTTCGTAGTGCTTTGCCTGCCGTTCGAGTTCAGCAAGTGTGTCACATACTTTTTGTAGCCGAAAGCTATCTCCAGACAAAACGGTTTCAGATGAACGTAGATTGGGATAGATCGGCGCCGTTGGGATTGTTTGAATCGAATCGCTTGCCATCGCATATTATACGTATGGCTTACTCAATCTTCAATACGTATCGTATGGGTCGACCACGGAAGTCTACCACGTTGCCTTTCTCATCACGAATCGTCAGACGAAGGCTGTTTCGTGTTGTACCTAGAGCTCGGACAGGTAGTGGGGGCGTTGTAGAATACGTGTTTACATCAAACCAGCTGCCTCGTACTTTAAAGCTAGCCAGTACATTCGATCGCTTTCCCTCTAGTAGCGAGAAATTGGAATCTACCACATCGCAGTATACATACATTGCGTTGATATCTTTGATCACCAGATCGTAGTGTCCAATTTTTAGTGATACGTTTCCCTCCGCATCTTCATTTCCTTCGATACCCAATAGTTCACAGAGATTCTTACTGAACTTGATTGTTTTCTGAATCTTTAGGATCCAATCCCTCTTACCGCTGCTATTTATGAAGCTTACGACTTTATTCGACATAGCTTCATTGAAGAAGGGCTGGAGTTTACGTATGTTATGAGACCCCGGATAGATTTTGTATGGGAACCCTAAGCCTCCGGTATCCCACTCGAACGTAGCCTCCGTTTCTAGGTTCCACCAGCTATTCTCAAAAGTGATCTCAACTAGCGATATATTATTGATACGGATAGGTCGATCGAAGTAGACCGTATGGTCAGCCGAGGTGGTGGTGACATTTAAGATTACCATATTAAAGAGTAGTATAGTCGGCGTCAATTAAATACCACTTTTTCTTGTACAACAAAACTCAAAAGGTGTGAATGTTATGGACGCCTTGTTTTCTTGCACAAGGGGCGTCATAAAGTGAATTCAGAAATCCACTTCATAACGCCCCTTGTGCAAGAAAAAAGGCGTCCATAACATTCACAACCTTTTGAGTTTTGTTGTACAAGAAAAAGTTGTATTTAATTGACGCCGACTATACTACTATGGGGTAACTAAGGGTCATTCAAAGTGTCACTAGACATTCTTGTACGTAAAATCCAACTTGATAATCCTATTAGAGATATAATTACATATAGTTATATCGATCTCTTCCACTATGGATTATATATCGTGCCTCCCTCTAGAAATTCTGACTAAGATCGTAGAGCATGCAGATCCTTGGTCATTCGCAAGCCTCTCAAGGACATCGAAACGCCTAAACGGTGCTGCATCTCTCGCGCGCTACAAAAACGTAGACCAAAGGTTCCGTAAACTAGCACTATGCTTTGGTTTGAGGTCTACTCATAGTGACGACGATCGAGACGAATTGGCTCGAACTTTCGGTATTTCCGCAAGCTCCATTGACGACAGCTTTTCTCTTCTCTACGCCAGCGAATATGGTGATCTTAATGCTGTTAAGTGGCTCATCAAGCACTTACGTTTCGATAGGATGGATAAACACGCCAATCACGTTCTACGCGCTGCCCTTGAGCATGGTCATCTTGGTATCGCTAAGCGGCTCATTAAGCACTTCCAGTTCACCAAAGAGGATGAGGCCGTCAGTTTTGCTATATTAGGTGCCAGTAGGAATGGTCATCTTAATAACGTTAAGTGGCTCATGCGACGTTTTCAGATAACCCTAGAGTATGAATGCATTGATCTTGCTATAGAATACGCCTGTAACAATGGTCATCTTGATACCGCTAAATGGTTCGTTAAGTGGCAGTACTCCCAGCTCACAGAGGACGAAAGGGTTGTACTACGCAACTACATGGATGCTCATTCTGCCACGTAGGAAGCCAAAGTGTCACTAGATATTCGCGCACCTAAGAAATCCAAACTTGAAGTATATGTTAAAGGAATGATTATTATACTGTATATTACCACTAAATGGTATTAGTATATATTCTTTATTCCACAATACTAGCTTACGTTGTTATCTTAGTACGCATTAACACCATACAGATCGAACATGTCGAAGAAGAACTCAAATGTAGACGCCGCAATAACTTGTGATTGGTTGATGAGAGGGAAGGACTCAAAATGTCCAAAGAAGATTTCGAAGACAACGAAGTTCTGTTCCCAGCATAACTACCAAATCTCAAAAGGCTGTGCCCCATACGTACCATGCTCGAAGTGCGGTAAAGGATGTCGTACTGATTACGAGCTTTGCTCAGGATGTGACCGTCTCACCATCAAGGTGAAGTCTTCCGGTGTCTATATAAGACGCGCTAAGAAGTCCAGCAAGAAGCTAGAGGATCCAAGAAAGGAGGAGCCAAACATGGTGGAACCGGAGGTAGCATTGCCCGCTGAATCAAGAGTGCTGGAACCAGTGGAAGGTCTTGGAGAGTCTCTCAACCATGCGCTCAACGAGGTGTTGGCTGCCTTGAGGAACGAGAAGGACGCTTAGGAATAGCCACGAAAAAAGAAAAAAGGAAGAATGAAGAAGGTCGTTGCGTGGCCCTCTTCATTCCTCTTCTTTTTTTTTTTTCTATTGAACGTACGACATCTATAGTTGTATCATGGACGAGCTAGTCAGATTGTTTGGTCCTGGAATTTGTAGAAGCCTGAATATCAAACCACAAGTGGAACGTATTAACACCAGTGAAACATGTTCTGATTGTCTCTGTCCCTTGGAAGTACAAGGAACGGAATTCGTGTGTCCCACCTGTGGTCTTGTTTCCGAGATTGAACCATGTGAAGAAACGAAGATCGATATTATTACTACTCGACTGTGTATAGTAGGTCCGGACGGGTTTAAGTATCAAAGTGATCTAGACCGCGCAAAACCAAAGCAAAGCGATGATGACATAGAACTGAAACGACGAACGCTACTACAAGAACTACGAGCATACAACACTATTTACAAACAAAGTTATGATCTATCGTTCCCTATGAACGCGTTAGAAATCGTAGCCGACGCATTCACCCAAGTAATGAAAGTTTGTCTCAAGCGTAGCGATGCTAAGAAAAATATTTTAGCTGCTCTACTCTACCATGCATGCATACAATGTGGATTCGTCCGATCTAAAGGTGAGGTCGCTCGCTTCATGCAACTAAGAAACGAAGGCATCCATAATGGAGAGGTCTTCATACGTTCTCTGTGTGACGACGATAAGATTGATGTAGACTTGGATGCTGAGCGCATAGTTCCTCACATTGCGACGACTTTCCTACAACTAGATCTTGTAGGAGTACCTAGGGACGTTCAACAAATAGTCCACGAGGTCGTTACTAAGGCAATGGAAAACAATATAGGCCCCAAATCAATGCTTAAGACGAAAGTCGTTGGAGCAAGTTACGAGGTGCTACGTCGCTCCGGATCGTCTATGTCTTTTAAGGATGTCGTTAAGCGATGTGGCATATTTGGAAATGCGGTCAAGCGTTTTGTCAAGGAGTTGTCTTCTTACCATTCCCACTTCGAACCAATCTACACTAGACATAGGCTAACTAGCAGTAGGACTTGGCAAAGTGAAAGTGAGAACCATGTTCGTTCCTTTCATAGGAAACGTTGATTCTTACATTCCAAGTTTTTCTCGCATTTCCTTTTGCACTTCTTGCTTGAGTTCGGCTCGAATGCTTTTTTCACCTATGGAAGCCTTGCGACGAATTTCAGATCTCATGATCTCATACTTATTCGCTTCGTTCAGGATGAGACTGTATTCGGAGTCGGATATGTTTTCATCGCGTAAGGCTTTCGATACTAGATCGCGAATCGTATTGATTTTCGCCTTTGCCAACATAGTTGTCCTTTCATGCTTAGAAACCTTCATTCCTAACTTCTTAGCTCCAAGGGTTGTAGATGCTGAAATTAATCCACATAGTCCACCAATAACTCCAAGTGGTAGACCAATCACTATTCCAACCCCAGTCAACGCTGCGCCCAATCCAGATCCAGATAAGATCACAGATAGACCTCCAGTTACCACTGCGATGCCATGAACTATTCCTTGAGAACGTGCATATTTCTTGCGAACACCTTCGTAGTGCCTTTCTTGAACTTCTATGTCCGAAAGCGTGTCTCGGATCGTTTGCAGTCTAAAGTTCTTTCCAGTGTCACTAGCAATCTGTGGATAGATACTTGGTGCTGATGGAAACGGTTGAATCGAGTCGCCTTCCATTGTACGTTATACGTATAGCTTACTCAAGCTTCAACACGTATCGTATAGGTCGACCACGGAAGTTTATCAGATTGCCTTTCTCATCGAGAATTGTCAGACGAAGGCTGCTTTGTATCGTACCTAGAGCTTTGACATCTAGAGGTTGTAGTGAGGCATACGTCGTTTTCACAAATCTATCGCCTCGGACATTTATGCTAGCCAAGACTTTCGAGCGTTTTCCCTCTAGGAGTGAGAAGCTGGAATCCACTACGTCACAGTGGACATATACCGTATCGATCTCAAAGAGGATACTTATAGGGAAAGTGCCTACCGCTATAGTTAAAGTCGTGGTATTATTTGGGGGACTCCTACATGCTTCAATAAACAGTTCACAGATATTTGTGCTAATAATGATCTGTTTCATGACATCTAGGACCCAATTCCCCGTCAAGGAGTGTTTCCCGAATTTTATGATACCAGCTTTGATTGCGGGTTTGAAGAGGGTCTGGAGGGTTGGTATATCGTAGTTCCCCACCTTAATTTCGTGTGGAAACATCACACCATTGACATTCCAATGAAAGCTCCCTGGCTCTTCTAGGTTCCACCAGCTATTCTCAAAAGTGACCTCAACTAACGAAACGTTCTGTATAAGAATAGGGTCGTCGAAGTAGACAGTATGGTCAGACGATGTTGTGGTGATATATAAGAGAACCATCTTATATGTTAAAGGTATAACTATATATACGTATAGCTTCAACATGAGGAGGTCCGGAGGTCTTTTCAGTTACCATTACGAAGGGAAGGACGAAGAGGAAGAGTTTCCAACACCGAATGCTAATATACGGGCAAAGGCTGAGAATCGAGCTAGGAGAGAGAATAAAGCTCGGATAGATAGAGAAGATGTGGAAAGTAGAGAGGTCGCAACATTGAATGCAGATCTATTAGCGAAGTTCAAGAAGAAATACCCACATGCGGATCTTCACAAGTTCTATGTCTCTACGGAAGTGAACGGTCCAGGCAAGTATTCGACGAGTATTTGGTTTCGAGATGGAGATTCTAGCTATGTCGTTTACGGCAATGACGTCTCGAAGTTACCTACTACGATTCAAAAGCGCATCGATAATGCGTTGTGGGATGTGCATAAAGGTTTCCCATCTACGTTGACCCTAGATAGGAGTGCGAAATATCCTATTACAGCAGTTCCTTCTACTGGACCGGCACAAGATATCGATCTCACTAATCTATGGATATATGCCACCCCAAAGGATAGGTTCAAAGCAGGCGTTCCAAATATATTCAAGGAGACCGTCGTAAAGCATATGACAGCAAATGAGTCCTACCATTGGTTACATGGTCCGGATTTCAAATACTGGCCTCAACAATTGAATTTTGCAACGTGGTGTGCGACTTCTGGATGTGGAGTGTCATTGCTTGATCCTATTTTCAAAACGCATCCACCAGTCATTCAGGGGTTCCTACGATTCCATGTTTATTTCACGATACGAAGAATTCTACGTGAACTTGGTGGTACTCATGGAGTTCCTTTACCTGGTAACTCTAATTTCAAGCAAATGGATAACCCCTATAACAAATCAGCTCTTGAGAAATTGTGCATCGAATTTGGCATATCTCGAACACCAGATTTCCCACCAGATTTCCGATGGCACGGAGGTAGGAATAATGGACTAGGAGATATAATCCTTTTGTACCCGGGTCCGACAGGATACGTAAACGTCCATGGAGTCCGAAGCTATGACAAAGGTGCAACCACATGGCCTCAGAAATATAATTTATTTGCAGACCAAGGAGGTAAGGAGGATCAGGGGGATCTTGTGGCCTTCATTAGGAACGATGAACATGAAGGAAAGCAATACAATTGGTTTACACCACCAATCGGAAAGGGTTTGACAGATGTTGGATTGGGTAGGTTGAATAGATCTGTCGAGGCTTTTGGTCATTGCATGCTTGGTGCTCAAGCCGACTTGAACGGATCCATCATAGATAGCCATAACGTCAAAGAAAAGTTTAAGAGCTTAGTCGAAGATGCTATTCTCGAAAACGACTTAGTGGTGAGCTACAAAAACTATCTTACCGCTATAACGTCAACGCATAAGAGGCTCGATCTAGCAATAGCTGTAGGCGTGCGATTATTGCCAAGCGATCTAGTGTACTATCTTGGTAAGAAAGATGGCTATAGGAATCCAATCCCGAAAGCTACGAAAGATATGGTGCTAGGCACTAACGACATCAATGCAGAAGGCAAAGGACACCCACCTCTTACTATGGAAGGACCATCAGATAAGAAATCGGTGCAGCCTCTCGAGAAACAAGTTCCTGTACCAAAGGCAAAGGCAAAGGCAAAGGCAAAGGCAAAGGCAAAGGCAAAGGCTGTCTCACAACATGAGATCAATCTCGCAGTGACATCCATTGCCGCAGCTGGAATCGCATGGATGTTGTTTCGTTAACGTCGTTTGTATTGCTCTATCGTGATCACCACTATTGCTACGATGAATAACCAAACGTTCTGTGCTAGTACTCCCAGAGCTTTACCAGCCATAGTAAATATGAAACTCGCAATCGATCCAATCATTCCAGGTAGGATCTGTCCAAGTTTCTTTCCCATTTCTTTCAACAACCCCCCAGTCGTTTGCAATCCCTTCTTTACTGCATCTGCTGCTTTATCAATACCAGTCTTTATTGGTTTCGGTAAGGATCTCGACAACAGGGAAACTATCGTACTAACGATAGCGCCAATAGAAGTTACCACTGCAAGAACGGTCATTCCATGCTTTCTGAAAATGTATTTGATCCTTTCACGTAGCGACATACGTTCTAGTATGGCTCCCTCTTGACGTTCAAGTAATTCTATTTCGTTATGGATGTGTACTTTCTCTTTCTTAGCCGCTTCCTTCTGATCCTCAGTTGACGTTAGGTCTTGAAGTATGCTATCTTCTACTTTGAGATGTTCGGCGGCCTTTTCTTGAGCTTGGCTGACTTGTTCTGCTCTTTCTGCATCCGTAGGGCCTAGAACGTATTTGAGATCCTTCCCAATCTTCTTATATATGTCACCATTCACGGTTGTCAAAGGGACAGGTCTCTCCTTGCTTCCTAACGAGTGAACATAGATTCTACCTCTTTCCTTGTTAGCATCCCATAAGGTTGTTATCTCGAGTTTTCCACGAAACCCAGCATCCTCATAGTGTTCACGGACAGCATCTACCAGCATCTTTTTAGCATTTTCCGATAGACCTGCTTTGAAGATGAATCCTTTATAGTCGACTTCCGAACTTTCGAGTTCGTCCATAATTCCATCGAAATCTTCATCTGTAAATGAGGTTTCCTGATTCTTTGGTCTAGCACCTTCTTTGCCGTAGTTGCGTCTGGTTTTCATTGGGACCATTTCTCCTGACTCTTCTGGAAATATTGCATCCCACTCCTCATCCACATTGATAGTATCATCTTTATCGTAGTCTCCACCTTCATCAGTTCTTTCATCATACCTACCCTCAGAGGCCATGTTAAACATAATTATATATATAGTTATATTCAACATGATCTCGTTAACGTTGGATCCCACACAAGTACGAAGAGAGCCTCATGCACTCAAGGCTCCGCGAGACTTGTATAGGAAGACTTTCACTCGATCGTCTGCCAATCCAGGTGAGACTCTATACGTAGAAGTTCCAAAGCTAGCAGAAGATGTAGTACTAGTACCTGGCAGCTTAGCGCTATTGGGAGACATCGTACTATCTGGTGGACATGCGAATAACAGAGTCGTTTCGAACGTTGGACGCTGTTTGGTCATGCGTAGAATCTGTAGGATGGGAGCTGAAACAGTAGAAGACCTTGTCAGGCCAGACCTCCTACAAACGTACTCCGATGTATACCTATCTACGCAGGAGAGAGAGTCTAGAATACAACAAGGCATTCAATCAGAGAACTTGAATAAGCTACGATCGAAAGCTGGTGACGCAAGTACTTCGTCTGCTGCAGACAACGCGCTCCTAACTGCATGTGGTTCAAAGTATAGGATTCCCTTAGATGTTGACATTCTGACACAACATGGAGTTCTATATCCACAGGCCTTAGAAAGTACCATTACGTTCGAGTTAACTCTAGCGTCTGCCAACGAGGTTGTAATTGGATCGGATACGACGAAGATAGGTACGTACCAACTTACCAACATCCAACTAGAATACGAAGCAATCAGGAACGAAACGCTGGCTAGTAGTGCACTTCACAAATATGAAATAGGTACTGCATTCCTATACAACTACGCTGTTCACTTCAAAACAGTAGATATCGCTAAAACGTCCGATACTTTGATATCTCAAAACATCAATGTTCCACGACGATCCTTTGCTGGACTGCTTCTACTATTCATAGATCCCCCTACCATTGGCACGCGAGATAGTGAAGCATTCTCGAATCCCGATATTTCGAAGGTAGAAGTAGATGTCAATGGGATTCCCAACAGACTCTTTCCAAGCGGCATGCTTCCCCTAGATTTCTGGGAGGCTGCAAGAGGCTGGTTTGGTACACCCAATACTTCTATGACTCCAAAGAAGTTCTTTGAAAATAGATTCTCTATTCTAATCGATTGTCGCACAGCAAAAGATTCCACCGTTCATGGTGATGGCTTGGCACAAACCGGCAGTGGAAAGGACATCGACATTCGCATACATAGAACTGCAAAGGGAAGTGGAAATGTGAAAATGCACATCTATGTCCTTGCGGATGCTCAGGTCACGATATTGAACAGATCTCTGCAGAGTATATTATACTGATGGATTCTCTCGTAGAGCACGTGCCGTTCAATGCACTCATAGTCGGTCCAACGAATTGTGGGAAGACTGCATTTCTCATAGAACAACTTCGTGGAGCATTTCGTGGTAAGTTCGATTACATAGTACTGATTTGTCCTACGTATGCCCACAACAAAACTTATCGTGGATTTGCAAATCGAGATCCTCGTTTCTTCGTCATATCACCACCGCAGGATGCCATCGATGCTACTTTGAGTATTTGCGCAACATTTTGGTCAGGTACCAATACTCTATTGATTCTTGACGATTGCGCCGCATCGAAGGACGTCAAGAAACGAACTGACAAGCTAGTGGACTTAGCCTTTTCTGCACGACATATAGGGATTTCCGTTTGGGTGCTGTCCCAACAACTAACGAGCATATGTAAGCCCTTCCGTGAGAACGTAGCTATCGTAGTAGCGTTCCATACAGCATCGGCCGTAGATGGCAAAAGGATATTTGAGGATTATGGAGGCTCGCAAGAATGCAAAGAGTTACGAACGATACTTGGATCCCATAAGTTTGCTCGCATGTGCTTCTGTCTACGCCATCCTTTCGAGGTAGTGTTAGAGCTCCCAGCATCTATAACATATTATGACTGATAAGGAAATACTCGAGATATTCGGTGAGGACGTAACAGGTCCACCACCAACCGATCTAGACGTTACGTCAGACAATCGCGAATCACTTTCGATCTTAGCCGCAACAGGCGTAACAAAAGAATACTTAGGTAAGAACTTCTCCCTAGGAGACATCTCTAGACTTTCTGAGAAAGAAGTAGACAAGTTGCATAGGAGGTATCAGGCCGTTCTAGCTAAGCAAGTAACGAAAGGTTTAGTCGACGGTGTGACACGTCTAGCTACCCGCCTAGTTGCCTACCTAGTACCAATAGATTCTCAAGAAGCCCTGATCAAGGACCTACAAGAAGACCCTCTAGTCCGCAACGAAATCAGTGCTGCGACTGGCCTACTATCGCTCAAAGCAGGTCGCCTTGTAGCTCTAGCTAGCGTCCTATTCCACATATCTGGTCACGTAGTCATTCCTGGTACAACTGTTGAACCTCCACATATACCTACTATACCGAATCAAGATGGAAGAAGTGGACCAGATAACTGCGAATCCTCCGACGACTGCACCAACTAAGATAAAAAACCCAAAGCGCGTCGCAGCTGGAAAAGCACTAGCGTTAAGCAACAAACTCGCTAAAGAAGCTCAAAAGAGAGAGTTGATGCGCGAAAGCGAATCATGTAAAGAAACTGACGTAGAGAAAGGTCGGTTCGAAAGCCTGACTATCCTCGCAGTCATTGGTACTGGCGCTACATTGTTTGGCACGTACTTTGCATACAAGAAGTATGTAGATGGTAATAAGCGTGTTGCCACCGTTAGCACGATACAACCTGCAGCTCCAGCAAAGCCAACGGCACTAGACATGGAGTAACACTTAAAGACTCGAGACCATAGTAGTATATATCTAGATGGAGAAGGAATTGACGAAGAAGGCAACCGATGCAGTCAAAATCGTTGGACTCGCTGCTGGTATTGGGTGGATCGTAAAAAAGACTACCAAGGAATCTATGCTTAGCGATCCTTCTTCTTCCCTAGTGAATTGCGCAAAGTGGACTGCCGTGATACTTGGTAGCTTATACGCAAAGGAATATCTTGAGAAACAACTTGGGAAGTAAAAGCCCAAACCCAAACCGTAATGGCGGCAGCAATTGGAATGGCCATCCTCGGGGCTATATTGAATGCAACGGCATTTACTGGTGGTGGCATACTAGCTAGAATGATTGGAAAGAGTGGTGATGTAGATGCAGAACGAGAGAGACACGATAGGGCCACCGAAAAACTAGAACGTGAAATGAAAGCGTATAGAATCAAACGTCAAAGCTTATATGACTATGCACAAGAGCAGGAAGGCCTTGAACGCAAAGCACACAACGATCAAAGAGATACCAACGAAGCCTTAGTGCGATCCGATAAGTTACGTAAAGAGCTAAGACGGCTCAAAGAGATGAAAGAACCCCGCTTATCTGACTACTACAAACCCTCAAACAATCAGAAGACTGGTGAGTTGCTCTACGTTGGTGGTGGAATGCTAGGTGTTGGATACGCTATTAGTAAATGGATATAGATACTACTACTAGCTACTAGTAAGTTACCTAAGCTACTAGTAAGTTACCCTAAGCTACTGGTGAGTTGCCCTAAGCTACTAGTAAGCTACTAGTAAGTTACCCTAAGCTACTGGTGAGTTGCCCTAAGCTACTAGCAAGCTACTAGTGAGCTGCCCTAAGTTACTAGTAAGCTACCCTAAGCTACTACTAAGTTACTGGAAAAAAAAAAGGAAGAATGAAGAGGGTCACGCAACGACTTTCTTCATTCTTCCTTTTTTTTTTTTCATCTGTTGAAGGTTAGAATGTATAGATGTATGATGGATTCTAAACTTGCGAATATCTTCTATGGTCCTATGGGCTATTGGAAAGGTCACTCTGCAATTGGCAAGCTATCGGTAGCAGCGAAAGCATCAGAAGACGTAGCTAGGAGTTGGTTGGAAAAGCAATCTATGTGGCAAATATATCTACCACCACCAAAACACATTCCACGACCGCATTGGACTGTATCGAAACCAAATGAAGTCCACCAAGCTGATTTGATATTTCTACCACACGATCGACCTGGGCGTGGACGGAAGCTATACAAGTACGCATTGGTAGTAATCGACGTAGCTTCTCGATACAAAGAAGCCGAACCTTTGGCATCTAAAGATAGTGGTGAAGTTGCTGCGGCATTCGAACGAATCTATAAACGTAGTCCACTAGAATGGCCAAAGACTTTGCAAGTAGATCCTGGTAGAGAATTCATGGGACGTATGTCTGAAACGCTAGAACTACATGGTACGAAAGTTCAACGAGGTGAGGCTGGTAATCATAGAGCGCAAAGTTTTGTTGAAAGAGCAAATAGGACTCTAGCTGAGAGATTGTTTGGATATCAATATGCACAAGAGATGGTGCTTACTTCGGAAGGATCAGATGAGCGTAGTAGAGAATGGGTAATTCGTTTACCAATGGTTATCAAAGCCATGAACAGTGAGGTGACTCGTTTGACTGGTAAAGAGCCTTCTAATTCTGTAATGGCGCAACAAGTAGATCTGAAGACTCCTACGTATTCGCGCACCGTTGGATTGAGAGAAGAGCGTCTACCATTCGACGTTCTAGTTCGATATCTTTATGCACCAGGAGAATTGGAAGGAGGTGAAAAACGTAGAGCTACTGATCCTGTGTGGAGTTTGCAAATATACACCATTTCACGAAGTGTAGTATCTTCGGGACAGCCTGTGCTGTACTACCTTGCGAAGGAGAAGGATGCACCCAAACGTGGATTCGTTCGTGAAGAGCTACAAGTCGTTCCTAGGGATACAGAACTACCACCAAAAGGAATTCTGTTTGTACCTAGACGCTAAACAGCGTACTCTATTGGCTCGGTATGGATTCCATCGGGAAGAACGTGTCTTTTGTCGTAGTAAGCCGATAGCCCAAGCTTCCGTTGTTCGTAGGTTGCTATGCCTTCTGGCGATAGTCGGAAGCCTCGGTTTTCCGCCATGTCGATACTACCTTGGAGGGCTGCTTTGAATCGTTCCCACGAAATGTCGTTGTGCCGTCTAGACATACCTTTAGCGGAATACTTCTTGCTGCCACCTGTATCGACGTAGTAGGCTTTCGAGCATAGGGCAATGGCGCGATGTCCTTCGAATTCGAGTTTGAAGAGTCCTGGCGTACGACTGCTCCATTCGTCCCAAGCTAGCCATTCATTCCTTTCGGCTTCGAAATCTTCTCGCAGTTCCGGTCTTACAACCTCATCGAGGCTATTTCCCGAGATGGCAATGTAGGCACTGTCTGTGTCCATCTGTATATATTCGAAATCATTGCGATCAATGTACTTGTCGATGAAGTCATAGTAGAACTCAAGCATACGCAGCTTTGCGAGCTGGTACACAGCGATACCTACTTGGAAAGGCCGTTTGATTCGGATCTGGTCTTTCCTACTCTCGAGTTCGTATGCATCACCAATCTCTTCCAGGTCTTCGAACCAAACACTTCGCAATGCCTTGTCCACAACCTTCTCATCTTTTGTATAGGTGACCTTTGTTTGACGTCCCAAGTCTTCGAGCAACTTTCCATAGGCGCTGTTTCCTAGTAGCTTGAACACATCTGCCAGCAAAGCCTCACCTTTATCTTCATCTCCCATACGACGTGCCTCAGTGACTTGGTCCACGAACCATCCGAAGATTTCTTTGGGTTCGTAATCTATCGTGCGGTAGACAGCAGTGATCACTGCGCCGTGATCTACATACCAAAGTAGAAGAGGAGCATAGAGTAGCAACTTCTTTCCAGAGAGACTTCCAACTAACTTCTTTTCCTCGCTGAGCTTTCTACCTGTCTTTGTGAGGTAGGCCAACATTTCTGGAGGGATTGCTTCTTTGGGGATTTTCTTGTTGTAGAAGAAGGGTGGCATCTCCTCAAATTCCTTCCACAATTTCTTTGGTATCTCGATGTCTACTTCTGCATATCCAAACCACGTTCCAACAAGTAGACATTCAACGAATCCTTCGGTGGCTGGACCTGGATCGTCATAGTGCACAACCTTTTCTTTTCCACAAGGCATTTCGAATTCCATGGTAGAAAGATATAGGGCGTTGGCATCGTATCCAAGAATCTTACGACAAGTCTTAGTTCCTCCCTGATGACTACGAATCTTAGTCACTCCTGCTTCGTGGAGTCTGGTGAACACTATGCTTGGACCTCCCACGACAGCGTCTTTCAGCATGCGGTAGGCTTCCTTACTTGGAGCGTACATCTCAGCTCCCCTTTCTACACTACCTCGAAGTAGGAACTGTAGTGAGACTCCTGGAATGGACACTGCGTCTTTCAGCATGTCTACTCCTTTCTCGTGATAGAAATCTCGCATCTTTTCGAGTGCCTCTAGGAATGGAACTACATCTAGGTCGTTGTAGTATCGTAGCCAGTCTGCAAAGGTTTCCATTCCTTTGTCGAGAAAGGTGCACTCACAGTCTTCGAACTCTGACATAGATAGTAGATGTTCTCTTTTCAACTTCGAACCCCACTCTGGATAGTCTGGTAATCCAATGTGATCCAACTTGTCTGGAGAATCGAACCACTCATATGGGAAGAAACTCTTTTGCGATTCGCATCCATATGCCTTGATCCAACGTTCATAAGAAGTTCCAGGTCCAAGGTAGTTGATCACATCAAGGAAACGGAAATCTGGGGTCAATAGGAACATAGTGGAATTGGCTTTCTTTGCTACCAGGATCTTTGAACAGGTGTCGGCAATGATTCCTACGAAGTGCTCCCTGATCAGATTAAGATCGTACCTGCCAGAGTTGAATCCCACTACTGGAACTTGGCGGATCCATTCGTCGATCTTCGCTTGTTGTTTCTTTGGTAGGGTGTCAAAAGAGAATTCAGGTGTCTTGGGGCAGAACTGTTCTGCAATGACTTCTTGGATCGCTTTCGCTCTTCGCTGGAGTTCTTCGACGAAGGCTTCGATGAGTTCTTTTGGATTGCGTCGACAGATGTGGGTTGACTTTCGATTGTATGTGTCGGCAATTGATACTGATATTGGGACATGGACGTTTTCGATGGTCAGGTGGTCTGTTGGTTGTCTTCCTTTCGTTGTATCGAGATAGGCTTCGAAATCGTAAACTATGAAGTGTGGGTAGACAGTTTGTGTTGGTGTGGGGACCGGTTTGTTCTTCTTCTTTGTGGAGCAGCCCCAAGCTTCCACTACTGTA
This sequence comes from Actinernus sp. WN-2022, assembly GCA_030867875.1. Taxonomy (NCBI): domain Eukaryota; kingdom Metazoa; phylum Cnidaria; class Anthozoa; order Actiniaria; family Actinernidae; genus Actinernus; species Actinernus sp. WN-2022. The sequence goes on along the minus strand of JAOWCC010000936.1, from coordinate 85,506,738 downwards.
TAACCAGCTCCTTGTAGCTTTGCCGTTCTTTCACAGGTCTTGAGATAGAGCCTCCTTTCCCTAGGGAAGCATTTCGGGCAGCCATGGAAATAGCATCCATGAAATTGAAAGATGGTTTTCGAAAGAGGTTCGTAGCCGTCGACCGGTGCTCCTTCGATCCAATGCTCTCCACCATGCCCACAAGCTGCATGATGAATGTGTTGTCCAATCCTTTTGGTTTCGCGTTCCAACCAGCATAAAGCGACTTTGCTGGCTGTGCTCTCTGGCCAGAAGGCTTTTTCGTATGCCGACTGGGGTACTGTGATTACTTTTCCGGGGCAAACGATCTTTGTTTCGCCACGCCTGCAACGATCTGCATGACGGTGAAGGTCTGAGGCTTTCGTGAACCGTTGCTTACAATCGTTACATACGTAGATGTGCCCTAGCTTGTTGATGTTCTTGATGTAGAAGGCATGTCCGTCGTATATCCCAATCGTCATCGTATGCTTGTAGTGAGCTGCATGTCGCGTCAGATGCCAAGCGCCGTCCTCCGTGGGTTCATACACCCGAATACCGATTCCAAAGTGTAACTCGACTTCCTCCAGCTGGTCTATGGAAGTTCTGGGAACGTCTTGTGTGGGTGCTGTCAGGCGATAGAAGTTCTGGGCAAGTTTTCGAGCTTTGACGCAACACCTATCTACTCTTGCTCCTTCATGCATGGCAATGCAGCGCCAAAGACATAGGTTGTCGCCATATCGATCAAGGGCAAGCATTCCTTTCTTAAGGCGAAGCCATTGGGGCAGTGGACCTGTTCCCAACAAAAGCTGACGATCGATCACGACTTTGACATCTACGTAGATCCAACGAACGAAGGCCCATTGGGTATTTGGTCGAGTGATGTTGTCGGGATTCAATCGAGCTGTCTCCTTGCTATTGATCCACTCTTCTGCATCTTCTAGGATGTTCACCCATGGAGAGCCTGGGACAGACTTGGAGAATAGAATCACGCGTCCGTCATTGACATTTCGAATGCGATAGGTGTAGCTGTATCGCAGGTAAAAGCTGGTGGTTACCTTTGCAACTAACTTTTCCATGATCCTAGGAGTCAAGTCTCCTGCCACACCTTGGAAGAAGCGCCATCGGATAGTACGGCGACCTATCTCCATCCCCTCGAGCATTCCATCTCTCTCCTCTAGAATAGCACCTGCCTCTCGAGCTAGACTCCGTGGAAGTGGTTCACTACGTGGTCTCACCATTCTCCCTTCGATATAACTATGTGTTAGGATAGCTTTAACAGGCACTCGAATTTGGATTTCATGTGTAAGGACGTTGCAGCGATATAACTATATGTAATTATATCTCTAATAGGATTATCAAGTTGGATTTTACGTACAAGCAATCGATGTCGATATAACTATATGTAATTATATCTCTAATAGGATTATCAAGTTGGATTTTACGTACAAGAATGTCTAGGGACACTTTGAATGACCCTTAGTTACCCCATTGTAGTATAGTCGGCGTCAATTAAATACAACTTTTTCTTGTACAACAAAACTCAAAAGGTTGTGAATGTTATGGACGCCTTTTTTCTTGCACAAGGGGCGTTATGAAGTGGATTTCTGAATTCACTTTATGACGCCCCTTGTGCAAGAAAACAAGGCGTCCATAACATTCACACCTTTTGAGTTTTGTTGTACAAGAAAAAGTGGTATTTAATTGACGCCGACTATACTACTTAAAGCCTGAAGTTTACTTCGATATCAGAAGCTTACTTCAATGATACTAACGTATATTCTTTACTTCACGATATTAACATATGTCGTAACTTTAATACGTATCAATATCAAACAGATTAGTCAAGTGAATGAGTCGAACGGATTGGTTGAAGAAATTCCCATTTGCAGATCCTTCTCAGACAATAGCTTGGCCCGGCGCCAAGGATAAGAAACTAGCCGATAATATGCCTAATAAAGTTCATTTCGTCGGTGATTGGGGTAACTATATTGCACCTCGCAATGCGAAGGCTTTAGCGGCCTTCAAGAAAAATTATCCTCATGCGGACTTCGATAAGTTCTCAGCTAGGACAACGGCATCCGACATACATGATGAGTCTACATACGAGACTAGAATCATGTTTTACGATGGTGGGCAGCATTGGAATATGAGTGGTATCATACCAGTAGATGTCAGAAATCGTCTACACGAAGCGTTACGCGTGACAACGCAAAAACATGTGACAGTTGTGGGTTTTCCACTTCCCTTCAGAAGGACTGATTTTAAGTATCCTGTTCCAGCTGTTCCCTGGAATATCGACGCCAAAGACATAGACCCCTTTATGCGAATTCTCAAGATCTACGTAACGAAGGATCAGTTCTTCATGTCGGAGCCGCGAGATATCTTACTAGGGCTGGGGTTTGCTTTTCCTACGGACACCATTAACGACAACGACGACGAAAAAGACGATAAGTCCGAAAAAGCGCAAGAATGGTTAGATGCTCTACCAATGAGGCATTGGCAGCAACAATTCTGTTTCGTAGTTTGGTGCGCAACGGCTGGCTGCGGAGTGTCGTTCGATGACCATCTTTCAGATGACGCACCAATCACTGATTACATTCGTAGCTTTTACCGCTTCCACGTATACTACACAATCATGCGATTACTGTTCGAATTGGGAGTCCCCCTCCCCAGAGAAAACATCTTTAATAAGAACAACAACGTTCCATGGAACTCCATCGTATACGACAGGCTCAGGAGAGAGTTTGGAGTTGCCAAAGTTAACTTCGCCCTGCGCCGAGCAAGATTTACTGATAAGTCGTTTGGGTTCGATACGAATGGGCCACTCGATATTCCGACGAGGTTCTATCGCAATGAAATGGCGAAAAAGCAGCACAATTGGTTCGTTCCGCAGCAGGGCAAGGGACTGACTAAGGCTGGGGTAGTCCGAATTAATACGTCTGTAAAGGTCTACGTGTTCTGTATCCTAGGAGCCCAGGGTGTGGGAACGGTCCCGATCGTAGGGTCGCCAGGCTTGTCACCCGGTGTCCAGAAAGACTTCAAAAAACTGCTGAGAGATACCATCATGGAAAAGGATTGGGATAGTTTAGTGCAATATAACAAAGTCCTGAATGACACGAACTCTCGTCTCGACCTAGCGATCGCTAAGGGTTGTATGTTAATACCCAGCAATATGAATATCAATAAGAAGAGCATAGTGGGTTATAACAACTACCTGAAAATGTCGAATAAGCCAGGCCTAAGTTTAGGAATGAACGATAATATCAACCTCGATGAAAAAACTCCGCCACCAGACCACATGGAAGGCTCGAAACCAAAAACGCATAAACCTGCTATGGAAGACTCGAAACCAAAAACGCATAAACCTGCTACAGACAGCGGAGCCACAACGGATAAGCCACATAGGCGACAAAGTCGCGGTGTATCACCAACGAGTCACGAAACCAATTTGGCAATCGTGGGTATTGTGGCCGGCGTAGCCTCATGGATGATATTTCGTTAGCGCCGTTTCGACGATTTATATTGCTCTACTAGGAATATGACCACAGCTACAATGAGTAGCCAGGCATTCTTGGCAAGGAAGCCGAAAACTTCTCCAGCGGTACGGAATATGAAACTCGCAATAGCGCCTATCGCCCCAGGTAGCACGTTAGCCAACTTTTTTCCAAGATCCTTCAAAGCCGTACCAACTCCCTTAGCAACGGAAGCCAAGCCTTTTGTCAATATACTAACGACAGTAGCAATTACGGCACCTGCAACGGCTAACACTCCAATCACCGTAAATCCATGTTTCTTGAAGATGGCTTTTATGCGGTCTCGTAACGACATACGATCTTTGATGGATTCGATTTCTTCATTGAGCTCCTGTACTTGATCCTCTAGTTCTATTACCTTATTCTTTGCGACCTCGTACTTTGGCGTCCCCTTAGTTAATGAATCCATCTTGTTTGTTTCGTCAGTCTTTTGTTTCTCCTTTCCAGCGACTGTATCCTCTTTCGTACTAATCACTTCTTCCGCAGTTGGTCCCAGAATATCTCTAATCGTTTTTGGAAATCTTGAACCTTCGAAGTCATCCAGCAAGTGGCCTTTGGCATTCACCTTATTCATTTGTACCACGACCCTACCATATTCATCCAAACTAGCGGTGAACTTAGCCTTCTTTGAGTCTACCTCTGGAAACTTATCACGGATCTCGTCCCAGGCCTCTGTGGCTTGTCCTTCCCTTTCTGCTAACGTAGTTCCCGCGGCATCACCTTGATTGACTAATTCTATATACTCAACTCAGCTGCTTCCCCAATTACTCCGATTTTTCCATAACCTATCACGTATGGCTTTCGTCGTATTTCTGAATCTATGCTTAGCTCTATGCCACCAATCCATTTCTGCCTCGCCATCCTCAGGTCTAATCGCAGCCCATTCTTCGGGAGTAAGATCATTCACATCAGCGCCACCTTCTTTGGTTGTAGGCTCGAAGTCTATCACATCTTCCATATTGAACAATCAACGCACTATTAGTATTGACCATACATTCAACAGGAATGAATATGTTATCAACGAATCTCAATCCCGACTATGCTCCTAGGGAAGGTAGATCTCTCAAAGCCAGTCGTGTGTTCCATCGCGTAACTTTCACCCCATCGACGGCAAACCCCGGGGAAACATTGATCGTAGAGGTTCCAGCGATAGGCGAAAATAGACTTCTAGTACCTGGTAGTTTAGCTCTCAGTACCAATATGACTCTATCCGGTGGTCACGCAAATAACCGCTTGGTGGCCAACGTTGGACGCTGTCTAGTCTCAAAACGAGTCGTAAGAATGGGCACTACTGTCTTAGAAGATTGTGGTCGACCTGATCTACTGCAGGTATATAGCGATCTCTACCTATCTGCCTCAGAACGAGAGAACCGCATAGAGCAGGGCATTCAATCTGACAATGTTAACAAACTTCGCTCTGCTGCCGGTGATAAAGGCACATCGGATGCAGCCGACAATGCAACGCTTGCCGCATATGGTAGCGCGTATAAGATACCTATCGATCACGACATTATCACAACTCATGGTGTCCTCTATCCGCATGCGATTCGAGATAAGTTGGCGTTTCTTTTAACACTGGCACCAGCTATTGACGTCATAGTCGGATCTGACACCACGAAAGTAGGGACATACAAGCTTTCTAACATTGAGCTCGAATATGAAGTCATCGAAAGTCTCGATCTTGCGGTGCAGGCCAATAGTACCTACGACAGCGGAAAAGCTTTCCTGTACAACCACGCTGAGTACTACAAAACAGTCTCAGTCAACCAAGCAACCGACACACTCGTATCTGAAAGCGTGAACACCCTTCGTATCTCTCTCAATGGCATCCTTCTTCTATTCGTGGATCCCCATGTGGCAGGCACCAGAGATAGTGAGAAGTTTGTAAATCCAGGAATCACCAAGGTAGAGGTACACGTCAATGGTATTCCTAACGCTCTATATTCTTTTGGGATGCTACCAAAGGATTTATGGAAGTCTGCAAAGAATTGGTTTTGTGGATTGTCGTCCCATCAAGCGACCACATCCATGACACATAAGAAATTCTTCGAGAACAAGTTTGCCGTACTCATCGATTGTCGCACCTCACAAACCAGCGTAGCTCATGGAGATGGTCTTTCCCAACAAGATGCTGGAGCATCCATTCGCCTTAGGATTCATCGCACTGGAGGCTCAGGTATCGTGAACATGCACATGTTCGTGCTTTCCGATGCGCAGGCAACTATTGAACGGGGGATGCTACAAAATGTTTATAACTGATGGATACATTGGCAGAACAAATTCCTTTTAATGCACTCATAATCGGCCCCACGAATTGTGGAAAGACTCAGTTCATAGTCGATCAATTGAGAGGGCCATTTCGCTTTAAGTTTGAATATATCGTATTGATTTGTCCCACCTACGATAACAATAAGACCTATGAAGGCTTCGGCAAGGGAGATCCACGATTTATTGTCCTAGCGCCTTCTCAGAATGATATCGACGCCACCTTGGGTGACTGCGCATGTTATTTCGAAGGAACGAATACGCTCATTATCCTCGATGATTGTGCGGCAAGCAAGGACGTTAAGGGAAGAACCAATAAGATATCCGATTTAGCCTTTTCTGCACGTCACATTGGTATTTCAATTTGGGCATCATCGCAAACGCAAAAAAGCATATGCAAGAACTTTCGTGAGAACTGCGCAATCGTCGTGGCATTTCGTATCGCAAGTGCCCCGGGGTTGAAGGATCTATTCGATGACTACGGGGCTGGCATATCATTGGATAATAAGAAGATGTTCGTATCAGAACTTGAAACTAAGTTTGCACATATATGTTTCTGTTTACGACATCCCTTTTCCACCGTATTGAACATACCTTCGCCTACGACATGTCACGGTACGTTGAAGTAAGATGGATAAACATTTGGATGACGAATTAATGGATGCACTCAAATCCAGCAAAACGGATGTGGCATCGACAGTGGATGCGGCCTCAAATGATCATCGGGAAACCCTCGCTATCTTGGCCGCCACTGGTACAACGAAGGAATACCTCGGAAAGGCGTACTCTCTAGGAGACATACATAAACTATCCGAGAAAGACATAGAAATACTATATAGAAGGTATCATGCCGTTGTGGCCCAACAAGTGGCAGGATGCTTAGTCGACAACGCTATGAACCTAGCTACTCGCGTAATCGCGTATCTTATACCAATAGATTCCCAAACGGCCCTGTCAAAGGACTTAAGAGAAGATCGCATAATTCGTAATGAAATCTCTTCTTTAGCTGGCATGGTGTCTCTTAAGGCAGGTCGCTTCGTAGCCCTAGCCAGCGCTATATTCCACGTAGCTAATCACATAGAAGTCGATAAGTCGTCATCTTCCGTTACGCCAATTGAAGTAACACCGACTATCGACATACAGCAAGATGTCAAACCAGAATGAAGACTCGGATTCACACGACGAAAGAGAAATATTAGAAGATCGCATAGACAAAGTCGAGATAGACTCTCGCATAATTGAGATAGCTTTCGAGATCGGAGCGGGCGTGGCATGGGTAAGTATCATCTACGGATTCATCCTCTCAATGAGGAGACGTAGTATGGTAAGGGAATTAGAACGCTTCGAGGTAGTAAGCGATGAACCTCTAAAAGACGCGCCACCTAGTAGTCATGCAATTGAAGTCACTCGACCTAACAACATACGGCAAGATGGAAGCCCCACCGAATGACCTCATCACGAAGGAACCAAGCTCGTCGGCACCTAAAAAAGAAAAGAATCCAAAACGCGTCGCGGCCGGTAAAGCCATAGCGGAAAGAAGGAGACTACCTAAAGAAGCCCCCACCGACACAGCTACTCCAGTAGACAGTCAGAACGATGAACCAAGCTGGATAGCCAATATATCAGCCACCACCACGTTTGCAGCAGTCGGAGTATGCATAGCACTGGTGAGTCTATTCTACCAGTATAAGCGATACGCTCAAACACAACGAGTCGGGACTGGTGACTATCATACATCTACTGGTGGCAACAAAGGAACTAAAGAAACCACCAAACGTAGCGACCTAAAAACTCAAGGCATGATATAGCATTTGAAGTTACGCAACATATCGGTGATGTAAACGTTGTTCCGACAAGATGGTTAGCGAATTTATGAATACAATACAGGAAGCTGTCATATTGGTTGGACTCGCCTCAGGTATCGGTTGGATCGGAAAGAAAGCAATCAAGGAACCCTTGACTAACGACCCTTCATCTAGCGTTTTGAACTTCGTGAAGTGGATAGCAGTGTTGTCTGGTAGCCTGGCTGCTAAGAAATACCTAAAGGACAAAGGGTATTTGAAGCCTGCTGAGTGACGGGTTTGAAGCCATGGGAACGATAATAGTTATGGCGGTTTCTTTTGCCGTAGCAAGCGGTGCCGCTGGTATTGCCGCACACGAAATCGAAAAAGCAACTAGCGGGCCGAACGCGACTGCCGCAGAGATTGTAAGGCATGATGAGGCCCAGGAGAAATTCAATGTTGACATGGCCGCCTACGAAAAAAAACAAGAAGAACGACTAAGAGCCTTAGCCACCTGGAACCACTGGAAAGAAAACAATGCACACATCGGTCTTCAGGATAGAATCTACGCAATGAAAAAACTCCGCATATATCACATACTGCAAACGAAATTGGAAAAGCCAAAGCTCTCCGATTCCTATAGACCCTCGAGTTCAAGGAAAACTGCCGAATTGGTGGCCTTAGGTGGTAGTGTGTTCGCAACTGGATACGTTGTCACACGATTCTTATAAATTTACTATGCATTACCACTAAAATTACTAGATTTACTACGAGTAATTACTAATTTACTAAACTACTACGAGTAATTACTCCGCATAAGTGAGATTACTAGGTAATTACTCCGCTCCTCAAAGTAAGAGAAAACGACCTACTGAGTAAATTAGAAGACTTAGAACCAAACACGAGAGTGGCAACTAATCCACCTAACGGACCAGAACGTGCAATAAGTAATAGTTCGGCTCGTTAGTAAGGGTTGTGAAAAAAAAAATCGAATCCAACAACCCTATTAGATAAAGACACATGTATATATATCAAAGACGATGGCTAGCCAAGTTTCCAATGCAACCAACGATGCCCCCTCAACCAATGGTGCCATCTCAACCAACGATGCCAATACCACGGCGACGGCAAACAAATCCTCTGTGTTCAACGCAGAAGACATCCTCAAAGCCTTCGAACAGGGAAAGGAGGGAATAGTTGTGTTCGACTGGGACAATCCTCGAAGTGGTCCAAACGGATGTAAATACATCCCAGTCTACTTTGATCTTGGGGAAGGACAACGTCCAGCAATCTTTCGCTTCAAAGACGAAAAACATGTTGGTCAAATATGTCCACATGAGCAAGAAGACCTTGCCCGATTGAACCTCGCATCGGGACAAAAGGATAAGTACAAGAAGCGTGATCGCAATCCCTGCCTACAAATTCAAAAGTGGTGTGTGCCAGTATTGACTCAGATGGATGGAATCACCTTGAAGACCGACAAGGATGGAAACCCTGAACTTCCAAGTCCAGACAAATTGAGTACCCTCTTCAAAGTGATCCAAGAGTTGGACTCTGCGTTCGAAAACGAGGTTGAGGCGTGCCTCACAAGTGGAAAGATTTGTGCACGCAATCTGCGTCGCCGTACCGCACCAGCCGAAGGAGCTCTCGTTGTCTCCAACACTAAGATCCATACACTGGTTCAACGAACTATCTCCATGGAAGCCTCCAAGAACGCCGGATGTGCATTGAGCAATCCCATTGCTAGGCTGCGCATGAAATGCAACATGCAGACAGGTGTACCCAACTGCCTATTCTTCGACAAGAGTCGGCCGTTCTCCGTAGGAAGCCGCACTTCTTACGAAGCTCTCGTAGATGCGAATTCCAACCAAGTAAATGCTTCCAACATAAGTAATATGATATTGCCAGGTTCCATACACGATGGCGTTTGCGACGCTAGTAGTGTCTGCACGAGTGGATTGGGAATATCCTACTTACTCGACGCCGCCGTCCTAGTCGTAACGCAACCGCTTCCAACGAAGACTCGGGCCACTCTCGAGGACGTATACGAATAGGGAGATGTAGAAGAAAAAAAAAAGAAAAAAAAAGGAATAAGGACCGATGGGTCTTTATTCTTTTTTTTCACGATAAGGACTATACATATTAAAGTCTCGTTGTTAACACTATACGTAATGGATGCTATCTTCTATGGCCCTGAAGGATATTGGAAAGGTTACTCCGCAATTGGTAAACTATCGGCGGCAGCAAAGGTATCGGAAGACACGGCTAAGAGTTGGTTAGAGAAGCAAGCACTATGGCAAATTTATTTATCACCACCACGATATGTACCACGACCACATTGGACCGTATCGAAACCTAACGAAGTCCACCAAGCTGATTTGATATTCTTACCACACGATCGACCTGGGCGTGGACGGAAGCTATACAAGTACGCATTGGTGGTAATCGATGTGGCTTCTCGATACAAAGAAGCCGAACCTTTAGCTTCGAAAGATAGTGGTGAAGTTTCTGCGGCATTCGAACGAATCTACAAACGTAGTCCACTCGAATGGCCAAAGACGTTGCAAGTAGATCCTGGTAGAGAATTCATGGGACGTATGTCTGAAACGTTAGAACTACATGGTACGAAAGTTCAACGAGGCGAGGCTGGTAATCATAGAGCGCAAGGCTTCGTCGAACGAGCGAATAGAACGCTAGCTGAGAGATTGTTTGGATACCAATATGCACAAGAGATGGTACTTACTTCGGAAGGCTCAGAGGCGCGTAGTAGAGAATGGGTAGTTCGTTTACCAATGGTTATCAAAGCCCTGAATGGTGAGGTGACTCGACTTACAGGAAAGGAGCCTTCGAATTCCGTAGTGACGCAACAAGTAGATCTAAAGACTCCTACATATTCACGCACTGTTGGCTTGAGAGAAGAGCGCCTACCATTTGACGCCTTAGTTCGATATCTCTACGCCCCAGGAGAATTGGAAGGAGGTGAAAAACGTAGAGCCACTGATCCCGTGTGGAGTTTACAGATATACACCATTTCGCGAAGTGTAGTATCTTCGGGACAGCCTGTGCTGTACTACCTCGCTAAGCGAGAAGGGGGGAAGGATGCACCCAAACGTGGATTCGTTCGTGAAGAGCTACAAGTCGTTCCTAGGGATACGGAACTACCACCGAAAGATGTTCTGTTCGTATCCAAGCGCTAGACAGCATACTCTATTGGCTCGGTGTGGATTCCATCGGGAAGAACGCGTCTTTTGTCGTAGTAAGCCGATAGCCCAAGTTTCTGCTGTTCGTAGGTTGCCATACCTTCCGGCACTAGATGGAAGCCTCGGTTTTTCGCCATGTCAATACTACCCTGGAGTGCTGCTTCGAATCGAGCCCACGAAACGTCGTTGTGCCGTCTAGACATACCTTTGGTGGAATATTTCCTGCTGCCACCCACATCGACATACCAAGCTTTAGAACATAGGGCAATAGCGCGTTGACCTTCGAATTCGAGTTTGAAGAGTCCTGGCGTACGACTACTCCATTTGTCCCAAGCTAGCCATTCCTTTCTGTGGGCTGCGAAATCCTCTCGTAGGTCTGATCTTACAACTTCGTCGAGGCTGTTTCCAGAGATGGCAACGTACGCGCTGTCCGTATCCATCTGTATGTATTCGAAATCCTTGCGATCGACGTACTTATCAAGGAAGTCGTAGTAGAACTCGAGCATGCGAAGTTTGGCAAGCTGATATACCGCGATACCTACTTGGAAAGGGCGTTTGATTCGGATCTGGGCCTTTCTACTCTCGAGTTCGTATGCCTCACCAACCTCTTCCAGATCTTCGAACCAAACACTTCGCAATGCTTTGTCAACAACTTTCTCGTCTTTCGTATAGGTGACATCTGTTTGGCGTCCCAAGTCTTCGAGCAACTTTCCATAGGCGCTGTTTCCTAATAGCTTGAACACATCTGCCAGCAAAGCTTTACTTTTGTCTACGTCTCCCATGCGTCGCGCCTCAGTGACTTGGTCCACGAACCATTCGAAGATTTCTTTGGATTCGTAGTCTATCGTGCGGTAGACAGCAGTAATCACTGCGCCATGATCGAGATACCAACGTAGTAGGGGCTCGTAGAGTAGCAACCTCTTTCCAGAGAGACTCCCAACTAGCTTCTTTTCCTCGCTGAGCTTTCTACCCGTCCTTGCGAGGTAGGCCAACATTTGTGGAGAAATTGCTTCCTTGGGGATTTTCTTGTTGTAGAAGAAGGGGGGCATCTCCTCAAATTTCTGCCACAATTCTTTTGGTATCTCGATGTCTACCTCCGCGTAGCCAAACCACTCACCGTTTCGTAGACATTCGACGAAGTCTTCGGCTTCTAGATCTGGCTCATCATAGTGAACGACCTCTTCCTTTCCACAAGGCATTTCTAGGGCCATAGTAGAAAGATATAGGGCATTGGCATCGTATCCAAGAATCTTACGACAAATTTTAGTTCCACCCTGATGACTGCGAATCCTAGTCACTCCCGCTTCGTGGCGTCTAGTGAACACTATGCTTGGACCTCCCACGACAGCGACAGATATTATTTTCAAGGGTTAGCATTTCCAATAGATCAAAATAGGAATGGCGTTTTGTCTGCTCTTAGTGAATATTTTTTGGTTTGTGTAGTACTTAGTAAAAAAGTATTTAATGTATTCCTCTTGATATTTGTCTTTTGTGTCCTGCAATTCTCGATGTACGTTTTGTTGGTTTGTAGAAGGCTCTTGTAGAATCACTGTGTAAACTGACACCTGGCCAGACTCAAAAGCTCATAGCTTTCCTCAACGATGCACGGAAACACAGATAAAATGTTAGTCCAGGTAAGTGAAAAAGAACAAAACTAGCAAACTAATTAAGTTCCAAACCATATTTGAAGAAAAAACATCACAAACAAACAAGTTAAATACGTTTTCTAACATGTTAGAATGTCATTATTCTCTGTTACAAACACGCAGGATATTGGGAGAACAAAGAAAAACTTGAAAATCACGAGCCGCCATAGCATAAGGCATTTAAGGAATAGAGGACTTGAAATGGGTGTTTTTGTCACCGAACGTGCACAAGGTGACATGATTCCTCCAGAAGGAACATTCGGCCATTGGAGCAGCGTTTAGTAAATTTAAACTCTTATTTCGCCAAAACCAATGGAAAGATCGAGTTGTTGGGACCTTCCTTACAGTGAGAGGAGGCTTAGAGTACAATGTACAATGTAAGAGGAAAAAGTTTGCTTTCAACATTTTTTCGGACTCACGGAGATTGACTGTTACTTTAGTTTAGAACTTACATTAAGTTTGAGGTAAAAAATTAAAGGGTGACATTAGTACCAGACAGGCCATAGGTCAGCCAGGTACAGTACATGTAGGTTACTCAGACAGGCTACGGTAGGTCAGCCAGGTACAGTACATGTTGGTCAAACAGGCTACATTACATATAGATACGATAGGCAACTAGTTTCTGTAAAAACTAGTGTTGGTCTACGTCGGTGGAGAAGATAAACACTGGTATGTAATCAACTAAAGTCGATTGAGGTATGCTAACCGCCGTGAAAAGCGAGTAGCAGCTGACGTTTCGAGCGTTAGCCCTTCGTCAGAGCAAAAGAGGGAATTGTGGGTGGGGAAACGGTTTATATAGTGTCGAGTGCATGATTACCGCTGAGGAAACATGTACTCGGATCAATTGGGATCAAAGGAAATTGCGCCAATGCATGATTACCGCTGAGGAAAACATGTGCTCGGATTAATTGTGATCAAAGAAAAGTGCGCCAACAATAGAAATGCTAATACATGTAGTTGTAACAGCAAGTGTTGATGAGTAAACTAAGGAAACATGCTGATCTAAGTGAGTGAATACGTGAATTCTGAAATTAAATGAACGAAAAGCGTTCATTAATACCATGAGGTGACAAAGTTCCTAATTTGAAAATATAGTTATGTTTGCATTTACGAGTGTCGGTGGTACCTTGATGCAGAGAAATGCTGCATACAGTGATGTGATTAATGCAATGACCAGGAACGTTAAAGTGACGAGCTACAGGTTTGGCGAGATCCTTGCTGTTAGTTCTAACATCTAGCAAGTGTTTACGGAATCGATCTCCTGATCTTCGCCCTGTTTCTCCGATGTAGAGTTTGTTACAAAGTGTGCAAGTGATACGATAAATGACATTACTGGAAGTACAATCAAAATGATCTGACTTTAAGAGAGCTTTTCGGTCCTGAAATAAATGTCGTAGGTTTAGTGTAAGCACAGGTATTGCATCGTGTCCTAGAACATTTAAAAGTGCCTGGTTGAAGATCAGGCTGTAGTGATCCTTTGACTAGGGAATCACGGAGATTCTTGTCACGTTTGAAAGAAATGAGAGGAGGCTGCGGGAAAATAGAGGCGGTCTCAGGATCACTCTGTAAAATCTTAAAGTTCCTCTGGATAATTTTCTTGATATACAGATTAGACGGATGGTAAGTCAATGGAAACGTCATCCTATCTTCAGTCTTCGGTTTGGACGGTAGCAGAGCCGTTCTTCTGTCGATGTCACGGGCGCGGTCCAATGCAGTTGTCACAACAGCGTTAGGATAAACCGCGCTCGACAAAGAACTGGTGCATCTCCTCGGACTTTGAATTGAAGTGGGATTCATCGCTGCACAAACGGCGAAGCCTAAGGAATTGAGAATACAGGATAGAGGTTTTAACATGAGTTGTGTAGGATGAGAAGATGAAAACAATAAATAACTGTGCGAATCAGTTGGCTTGTAATGAACAGTAGTGGTTAGACTATTGCCGCTGACAGAAACATTGACATCCAAAAAAGTGATAGAAACATCTGAAATCTCCCATGTAAAGTCCAGTTCTTACTCTCAATTGGCTTTTCATTTTCTGGTGAATTTTACAAGCAGACTAACGGCGTAGCTATGGGCACGAAAATGGGGCCCCAGTTATGCTAACCTTTTTGTTGGTTATGTAGAGGAACAAATTTTTGATCAGTACGACGGTCCTACGCCTAATTTTTTCGGTCGTTACATCGATGACTGCATCGGTGCAACTTCTTGTTGTAAACGGTTTATTGATTTTGTTAACAACTTTCATCCGGCTCTCGACTTCACATGGGAGATTTCAGATGTTTCTATCACTTTTTTGGATGTCAATGTTTCTGTCAGCGGCAATAGCCTAACCACTACTGTTCATTACAAGCCAACTGGTTTTAATGAAAGCTTTTCGTTCATTTAATTTCAGAATTCACGTATTCATTCACACTTAGATCAGCATGTTTTCCTTAGTTTACTCATCAACACTTGCTGTTACAACTATTAGCATTTCTATACACGACTTTCATAATGGCAGCCTCCTAATTTGCATAATTTGGAAGATAAATCTGTAGAGGGAAACCAATGCTACCACATGAAAGATCACATTAAAACTAGTAATAGTTTTGAGTTTTAGAGCAATGTGGAGAATTGCTGTTGAGCTACGAGCATTTCTAATGCAGAAAAACATGAAAGCGAGGCTAGAAAGGCGTCCGTTGTTTTTCTCATACAAATCTCTCTAATATCAACTGGCTGTAACTTCATTGCTTTTTAAGCTACAGCACTCAACTTTCACAAGTTCACTAATGTCGACATGCTATTTCACATGACAACGTTCATATTTCTATAATGTGGATAAACAACCGAAACGGAAAATCACATATGCAAATTAGGAGGCGGCCATTATGAAAGTCGTGTATTGTTGGCGCACTTTTCTTTGATCACAATTGATCCGAGCACATGTTTCCTCAGCGGTAATCATGCATTGGCGCAATTTTCTTTGATCCCAATTGATCCGAGTACATGTTCCTCAGCGGTAATCATGCACTCGACACTATATAAACCGTTTCCCCACCCCACAATTCCCTCTTTTGCTCTGATGAAGGGCTAACGCTCGAAACGTCAGCTGCTACTCGCTTTCCACGGCGGTTAGCATACCTCAATGGACTTTAGTTGATTACATACCAGCACATTACATATAGGTTAGTCAGACAGGCTACCGTACATGTACATTAGTCAGACAGGCTACGGTAGGTCAGCCAGGCTACAGTATATGTAGGTTAGTCAGGCAGGCTACCATAGGTCAGCCAGACTTCCAGTACATGTAGGTTAGTCAGCCAGGTTACAGTACATGTAGGTTATAGTTAGCCAGGCTATGGTAGCTACAGTACATATGTCAGGCCAAGGCTACACTGTACAATGTAGGTCAGCCAGGCTGCAAAAGTACCATCTGATTTCAAAAGCCAATGAGATTGCACCATAGAGTCATCATAAATTAATTCCTTTTATTTATCCTTTACATAGTTCAACATCACACAACAGGATCTATACAGGTTCAACAGGAGTTTCCAGCGGCTTAGGGTGGATGTAAGTTTTTATCATGCATGCTTTATTACTCGGGCTGTACAAGCAGGCCGAATCTTAAATACCCTTAAAATACCCTGTCGGAAGTTGGAAATTGCATAACAGATCCATTACCGGCTATCGATGTGGGACGAATTAGTTTCTCACACGGCTACCGCGCCGACGCGTCAGACTTCGATACTCTATTTACCTTGTCAATTTTATTAACCCCAAAGATATATGAATATTTTCAGAATTTGCTGTAATTTTTGCTTTGTAAATGGCAAAATGCGATACATTCAAAAATTGACGACAACTGAATGAATAGTGTAAATACTTTGTAAATTTACAATCTCGAGGCACATTTACACACTTTGTAAAATATAATGGACTTTGTAAATTGTTTGTAAATAACATGTAAATATGTTGAAATTCTAGTTGAACAGTTTGTAAATCCTTGTAAATACTTTGTAAATCCCTGACAAATGTTTCTAAATCCCTGGAAAATGTTGTGAATACTTTGTAAATCCCTGGGAAGTAGATAGAAGTAGCCGATTCTGGCACAAATCAAACTCACTCACGCATTCGCTTCACTCATTCGTTCCTCTTCGTTTGATTTGTGCCAGAATTCGGCTTCTATCTACTATGCTAATTCTTCAATTTTAGAAAAGTGTAGGACAACTACCATTTCGACAACCAATCTTTTTTTTAGAACATTTCGAATACGTTGTCGAAAAAATATTTGTATATATATATATATGGTTACCTTACAAGAAATAGGACTACGAACCAAGAAAAGCGTATTGCAATACCTCCTGTTGGAAAACACACACGAAAACAACCTACATGTACTATCGGATATCTCTAAAGTCGATTATTTGGACGAACATCTCGGTAGAACAAACCTACAGCCACTATCTGGATTACCACTATTTTTGGACGACATTTACGTTTCGGATATCTAGCAGAAGAAGAATTATTTGCAGGTCCAAGTGGAAAAATACTATGCAGGATGCCAAAAACATAGTTTCTAGGATATCCATCGAAACAAGGAAAATATTCGATATACATTGCCCCATAGCAATCCTCCATACTATTCGAAGTCGAATTCGAGGAAATATGGAAAATCTTACCAAAACTGCAAAAGCATCTAGAACTACAAGGATATGGATCTATTCGATCGACTACACACAGGATTTCTCGGGAATTTTGGATAGAAAGGCTTTGGTGGCGCATCTTCTTTCGATTGGATTCGAGATGCAAGGAAATTCGATCGACTACACGCACTCGGGGACAATATTGGACAATACAGCAACCGTTGGGAAATATGTTTGTACGTATCTCCAAAGAAATTGGCAATACACAACAAGAACAAAATTCTATAACAAAATAGTATCCAATTTCAAAGCCGGAGAAGTCCAAAACCCAATGGGAGCACATCTTGCCGAATATGTAGATTGTCCCAACAAACATCTTCGAAAAACATTCCACCACCCCGACGTACAATCTCGAGCCTGTACAAGAATAGAGGTTTCTGTCTATGGAAACATTGAAAACTGTAGCAATCTTGTACAAGAAGCACTAGATCTTGCCCATGGAAATCTCTTTGTAGTGCAACCAGCACCAAAACAATGGGAAATCTAGCAAAACACCTAGATCGAAGTCTTGTAGTTTCTGATCGCGCAACAGGACGAATCTTCCACGGTTGGTATGGTCAGTCGAAGACAGGATGAATTGCAGGAATCCAAGTACAACCCACCAAAACAGCTATCGAAGACGACGAGAATTGGGAACGAGCCATCCTTTGGACAATCTCCGATTTCGGCTTCCAAAACTGTCCTATCTTTCGAGTCGATATCGATACTACAAACGAAATAGAAATATCTCCCCTTCGATGCTATGCAAAGAGGGTCCCTACTATTCTGGCCGCAACCAAAAAAACAACACAACTACATCCCGATGCACCCGAGATCGAACCATTTCTTCCAAGCACAAAAAACATTTATTGGAAATGGAGAGAGGAAAAATGCCAAACTATCGGAGTCAAAAAACCAACCAATACATTGTTGGAAATCTAAACAGATAGAAAGATATCCACCCTTTCGAAAAGGAACAGAGAAAAACGAATACAAGAAATAGAAGACGCCTTGGTTTCTAGTACGTGGCGCGAAGGAGTCGAAAAAATACAACAAGAAATGTACGAAGCTGGTCGAGCAGAACGCGAAAAAAAGACAAAGAGAGATTGCAGAATATAAAAAAAATCGAAAAAGCCAAGGAACTCCAACTAGCATCGGACAGTCGATACGCAATGGTAGAAGAACTTCTATTCTCCAAAACAACAAACAGTATCGGAAGCTGTGGGAATCCAAAATATACACGGATTTCGAGAAATTAGAAAAAACCAAAAGAGTGGTTTTGGATTACATAGTCGTCTTTGCAACTAGAGGTCTCGAACGAATCTTGGATGCGAAAACAATCTATTGGAATCCCATCCAAGTCTTGGTTTCGTCATTTTGTAGATATAGTATGTATCTACTTTTGCGACGAGAACAAATGCCAAGATTTCCTGATTTTCCAAAGAATATACCTGCGACAAGGAACTATCCGAACTAGCTCCAACTTTGCAATCGATGGGAGCTACTACTTTTTCGAGTTTTATGTTTTCGAGCTCTTTCTCCAAGAAGACTCCAAAACAAACCTGTTTGTTGTATAGGAATAGCACCGTTCCTTTTTTGCGCCGATATGTTTTGGTTGCGTAGTTCCTAGCTTTGTATTCCCCGTCTGGGAAGTCCAAGAGTTTTTTGTCGTATTGGGGATAGGCTATTTCTACTAGTTTGGTGTCGTCTATTTCGGGTGCGTCCTCGGGCAATGGTTGTAGGTCTATTTTCTCGTCTGACGAAACCAAGACTTGGATGGGATTCCAATAGATTGCTTTCCCATCGACTACAAAGTTTTGCCGGGGAGGGTTGTATTTCTATTTGGAATCCCGAGAGGGTGCCTATCTTCTTTACACTCGAAACATTTTTTGGTCGCATCCAAGATTCGTCCGAGACCCTTAGTTGCAAAGACGACTATGGAATCCAAAACCACTCTTTTGGTTTTTCCAATTTCTCGAAATCCGTGTATATTTTGGATTCCCACAGCTTCCGATACTTTGTTTGTTTTGGAGAATAGAAGTTCTTCTACCATTGCGTATCGACTGTCCGATGCTTGTTGGAGTTCCTTGGCTTTTACGACTTTTTCTTGTACTTCTGCAATCTCTCTTTGTCTTTTTTCGCGTTCTTCTCGACCAACTTCGTACATTTCTTGTTGTATTTTTTCGACTCTTTCGCGCCACGTACTAGAAACCAATTCAAGGCGTCTTCTATTTCTTGTATTCGTTTTTCTCTGTTCCTTTTCGAAAGGGTGGATATCTTTCTATCTGTTTAGATTTCCAACAATGTATTGGTTGGTTTTTTGACTCCGATAGTTTGGCATTTTGCCTCTCTCCATTTCCAATAAATGTTTTTTGTGCTTGGAAGAAATGGTTCGATCCCTGGTGCATCGGGATGTAGTTGTGTTGTTTTTTTGGTTGTGGCCAGAATAGTAGGACCCTCGTTGGCATAGCATCGCAGGGGAGATATTTCTATTTCGTTTGTAGTATCGATATCGACTCCGATTTCGGCTTCCAAAACTGTCCTGTCCAAAGGATGGCTCGTTCCCAATTGTCGTCGTCTTCGATAGCTGTTTTGGTGGGTTGTACTTGGATTCCTGCAATTCGTCCTGTCTTCGACTGACCATACCAACCGTGGAAGATTCGTCCTGTTGCGCGATCAGAAACTACAAGACTTCGATCTAGGTATTTTGCTAGATTTTCCCATTGTTTTGGTGCTGGTTGTACTACAAAGAGATTTCCATGGGCAAGATCTAGTGCTTCTTGTACAAGATTGCTACAGTTTTCGATGTTTCCATAGACAGAAACCTCTATTCTTGTACAGCCTCGAGCAAGAGAGCAAAATGGCGGCCGTGTTTAACCTCACGCGCTTGCCAGTAACCGTAATTTTACTGATATTCTGCACCTTTCCGACTCTCCAGTTTATCACTAACTCATCTATAAGTACGAGTACATCCCGTATAGGAGGAAATGAGACCCAGAAAATGACATTCACAGAAGCAATTATACAAAAAACGATCAACCACTACTCGGCCTTCCAAGCACACCGTGGGAAACGTTATTTGGCTACAAGAACACTTCATACTGTGAAGGGTACCAGCACCTTTCAACTTAGCCGCCTAATTCTGTGTGGGGATGTTCAAAGTAACCCAGGTCCACTGGCTAAGACTACTCTCAGGTACCCATGTAAAGAGTGCGGAAAAAGTTTTCGCAGCAACCAAGACGCCATTTTATGTTCCGAATGTAATATTTGGACACATGCAAAATTTCTTAATATGACCAAAGCCATATTCCAGTTCTACCTAGAAAATCCCTATTTTAACTGGACATGTCTACTATGCTCTCTTCCGACAAGATCAGGAGACTTCTCATTCAATGAGGAATTTGTCACTGCCTCTAGCACACATAACCCACCAGCGACGGATTCGGCGGTCTTACGGCATGACAACAGTGATGATTCGTCTACCTACGGCAAGGATTATCCTACCAAGATTGCCCATCAACTCGATTCTGCCCCCAAAGATCTCAGAGTTGCACATTTGAACATCTGCAGCAAAAAATGATTTTGAAGCAATATGGATTCAGGTTAAGTTCCCGGCGAGCTCAGCGTTATTCTCTGTTATGTACAGATCAGAACTTGAATCCCCGAATTTTTTCATTAATGTCTACGATACCCTAGAAAAGGCATGGATGAAACTAGCAATATTTTCTTGCTCGGTGACTTCAACTGTGATTTGCTTAACATCAATGATAGTTTGACCACTGACATACAACCCAAAACGAAAACATGCAGAACGTAGTAAAAGAAGCAACCCGTGTTACACCTACTACAATGACCCTGATCGACTTGATTGTGACCACAAAGACGGAACTGGTACGCAAGACTGGGGTAATGCCGATGGGAATATCCGACCACAGTCTAGTTTACGCGACCCTCAGACTTACAAGCAAAAGACCTCCGCCAAAAATCACAAGGATCAGAAACTTTAAACACTTAAATGTTGATGATTTCAAAGCTGATATTGAAAGCACACCGTTTCAGATTTGCTCCATATTTGACGATAATGACGACACCCTCGGCTTGGGAGTGTTTGTTTAAAGGCGTTTGTGATAGGCACGCACCGTATAGAGATATAAAAGTGCGAAGTCAATGTTCACCTTGGATAAACAGTGAATTAAGGCTCAAAATGAACCGCAGATACAATTATTCAAGAAGGCTGTTGAATCAAAAGACAATGAGATATGGGCCAAATACAAGAAGTTAAGAAATGAAATCACGTCGGATATAAGAAAGGCCAAAGCATGCTATTTCCAAGAAAAGCTAAACGAAGTAAAGACTTCCACCGCGTACTGGAATCTGTTGGCTAAAATAACAAACCCAAAAGTACGAAGACAATAGGCCCACTGAAGCGAGATGACAAAAGCTTGGCAGTGGATGATGTAGAAAAAGCTAATCTAATGAATGTATATTTTGCTACCGTCGGAGAAAGTTTAGCCAAAGACCTCTATATCCCATCGCTGAACACAGATCCTACAACATATCCGAACGCTCCACAAGTTCCAAGTTTATCCACAGTGTTCCTGTCGACCAAAGAAGTCGAAAAGAAACTCGCCTTACTGAAACCTACTAAATCAACTGGACCAGACGGATTATCACCCAAGCTATTAAAACTGGCTGGATCTTATGGGGTGCCAAGTGTCCAAAAATTATATGTCACAATTATATGAAATTATATGGAAATTATATATATAATCGTTATTATATCATATAATTTATTTTCCTCCTATGTTCATTATTTCAAATAATGTTCGTGTTGTTATTTCATTGTTTCATATAATGCAATACTGCCGTTCGCATTATATGAAACCATGATCGTCATTCATTATCTATTATTTCATATAATGCAAGACTGCTTTTTAATTATATGATACCATGATCGTCATCCGTTATCTATTATTTCAAATAATGCAACACTGCTTTATAAATTATATGAAACCATGATCCTAAGCCAAATTCATTATTTCAAACAAGTCAACGCTTCAATTTTGCTATAATCCATTATTTGATATAATAGATTATATGATATAAATCGATTATATGATCTAAATCCGTTATATGATATAAATCCATTATATGATACAAATCCATTATATGATACAAATCCATTATATGATACAAATCCATTATATGATACAAATCCCATTATATGATATAAATCCCATTATATGATATAAATCCCATATATGATATAAATCCCATTATATGATATAAATCCCATTATATGATATAAATCTCATTATATGATCACATAAATCCATTATATGGTCACATAAAGCCATTATATGATATAAAGCCATTATATGAAAGAAACCATTGTATCATATAATATGAATTGTATGCGCGATTGTATGCGCAGTTAGCAAATTTCAGTGTCGGTGTAATATTTAACTTTAAGCCTCGATATTGTGTTAACGTATCTGTCGTCTCAAAGTCCAACTAACATCACATTTTCGAAATTAATACTGTGACAATCTGCTGTACTCTCTTTCGGTTTCCTTAACCAAATGACGAACAAATGAGTGGCCAACAATTTGGCTTCGGGGTTAAGCCGAACAATTGTAGCTTGCCTACGATCGGGAATTGCTGTTCAAGACAACGGCGAGACCCTAAATACCTCTACTAGTACATGTACAAACGCCAACTCGCCGAGGTCAAACAGCCAAGTTCCACGGCCACCTCATATCAAGGGCACCCAACGAAGTTTTCGGTTAAAAAGCTGTTCGGGAGAGTAAGTTAGCCTAAAACTTTCGGATTTGAAAAAATTGTCCCTAGAAAATTGTTTTCTGAAATGCTGGCTAGAAAATTAGTTTTCAATCCCTAAAAAATTATAGAAGAAAAGGGAGACTAAAAGGTTTCCCCTAAAATATTCGTACGTCCCAATTCGTCTGAGCAATAGAGTCAGAACGATCCAAAAGAACCCCTAAAAAATTCGTACCTCCACAAAACTTTGCAACATGAAGTTACTTGGGCTAGAAAATTCTTGTTTATGTTCTAGACTACTAACAAATTCGTAGGCCGGGAATATTTTGCCATAGTATTTTCGGTTGACGCGATTTCCACCTAGAAAATCCGAATAGCTAATAGCTTTCTAGAATACGTCAAAAGACATAGTAGGCGCCTTAATATGGCTAGATAAGATGCAGACAACTGGTTTCAAACGAATTTCAAAAAGTACTCGTTGGGTGCCCTTGTCATATCATCAACCCCTGGAGAAAGTCAGGAAAGCAAATCCACAATATAAATCTAGTGTATACCAAAGGTGGTTTTGCTTTATTTCATGCAGGTCCTTGTACGTTGGATAATTTTGGATACCATTACGAAGTAGTCTTACAATTCGCGCGCTTTATCTTGGCCATGGTTTTTGTCATATATGTCACACAATCAACCTGAAGCACTACAAACTGATGCATTTATTATTCTCAACTAAGTGAGAAATTCCGGGTGTCTGAAAATTCGGAACACCCCGGAACATGCCCGGAACACCCCGGAAAAAGTTATTTAAAAAAAATTAAATTATATAACAGAAAAAATAACCTAGAGCTAGAAAAATGCATTCCGTTCCGAAAGGGGGACTCGTACAAAAGTGACTGGGATGTCTGTGTGATTCCAGTCACGGTAGAGGCTCTAGAGATGTATAATTTTTCTGGGATCACTGTGGAAGGCCAATTACATCAATGGTATAATTGCTCGTTTTCATGAGACCAGTACATGTTCATAATACTCCTTTCTTTTTCCCCACTCTTTTTCATGGGCTCACGGCCCCCTCACCCTGATTTGCCTAATTTTTCAGAGTTGGTAACACTCCTTTTTTTCGGAAAGTCATTTCAAATTCTTTCCGAATTTGAGTTAATTACAGTGCTAGAAAATTGCAAAACAAACAACTCATCCTTCGAAGATTGACGAAGATTGTATGTTGCACTGCTCGCGCGAATGAAAATTGCAGCGTTTACCGTAGCTACCAACACGAATTTTGTCGAAGAAAAGTGAAGCGTGAGTTTTAAAATATAATTGAATTGCATGCCTTTTTGTATTACTATTCTCCACGTGTATTTATAACCTTTTAAAAGGTTGAAGGGAGGGGGGGCGGGGGCGAAATTGCTAGAGGGGAGCGAGGAAGTGGGGGGGGGGGGGGGGGGGGAGATTAACTAGCGATTTCAAAACTATTATTTTTTGTGGAGAAAATAATCTGATCGACAATCTGACCTGTTGACAAGTAGAGACAACATTATGAATAACAAACACATGAATACTACTCTCGACTCGACATGTTACTCCCGACCCTCAACAAATACGACTGGCAAAGCTAGAAGGCCAACATGCACGAGTCTCCCATTTCTGTATCAACATCCGTATTAGAAAATCCTATTCTTAAAAGTGTCGGTAAACTGTTGATGTCCCGGAAACATAAAAGCACACCAGTAGCAGCAAAAAAAAATGATTTCAAGTAATAGATACAGAATGAGTGGCCATGCTTTATGGGATTTACAAACTCGAGCTGAAAGAGAGAGTTTGTAAATCCCATAAAGCATGGACACGAATTCTGTATCTGATTTATCAAACGTTTAAGTACTGTTTAAAACACGAACAGCAGTGTTTTATCAAGTTTAAAAATTCGAGGGCGAAGGCCGAGAATTTTTAGACTTGATAAAACACGTGCTGTGAGTGTTTTAAACGGCTTCAAAAACGCTTCAAGAATGCAATGAAAGAAAGACGCACATCTCAAGGGAATGGTTACTTAATGAACCATTGAACCTTTGTATTCACAACGCCATGCAAAATATTCGAGTAATCACCGCCTGCAATTACGAACATCTCAAGGGAATGACATGAAACAATTACCATACTATGTTTTTGAAGCGGCGTTTCGCAATGAACGATTTGGTGTCGTGGTTTACCTCGATAAAGTTCAAGACTTGGAAAGCGATGTCGGACTGACATGACGGCAGACTCTAAATTTTTGACTCCGGCACAAACTATGTAAGTTTAATGTACGTTTTTATTATTTTACGGCTTAGAGTTTGGTTTAATAAAACAGTGGCTCGGTAAACAAGTAATGCGGGTAGTTGGATAACTTCATTTTAAAAATATTATCTGTGTATCTCGGTAGTCTGCTGATATTAGTAAATTTAGTGCAAAATTTATTATCTAGGTACCTTATGTTCCGTGTACTTTTTGTTACCTTTGGGTCTTTATCAGTGAATTCTTAATTAGGATGAAACTTTATATAAAATTTCATGTTCATTGGTATTCTTTATATAAAACGTTCATCCTAATTAGCAATTCAATGAGAAAGCTGAAACATCAATAGAAATTCCATTGTCTCAATCATTAACCCCGTTTCCCCCTGGGACAGAATTCAAATCCCTCCGCGGGCCCTTTTAGTATGATGAGATTTATCAGGTATAAAGGAGCATGCACGTGACTGATTTGCTTCATCTGATTGGACAAAATGCTCATTAATTATTCATGAGTTTTTGAATTACATATCATAGAGATACTTCATGCGTCAAATTCAAAGAGAAAGGGGAAAATAACCTTATTAATCAAGAATAGTTCGAATAGAAATTCGGTTTTCGCGTAACGTCTGAGAGGCTAGGGGAGTGTGATATTTGATCTCGACGAGTTGGCATTTGTACTAGTAGTGGTATTTTATAGGGTCTCGCCGTTGTCTTGAACAGCAATCTCCGATCGTAGACAAGCTACAAATCGTTGGCGACTTGATTGTCACAGTATTAATTTCGAAAATGTGATGTTAGTTGGACTTTGAGACGACAGATACGTTAACACAATATCGAGGCTTAAAGTTAAATATTACACCGACACTGAAATTTGCTAACTGCGCATACAATCGCGCATACAATTCATATTATATGATACAATGGTTTCTTTCATATAGTGGCTTTATATCATATAATGGCTTTATATGTACTGTTTAAAACACGAACAGCAGTGTTTTATCAAGTTTAAAAATTCGAGGGCGAAGGCCGAGAATTTTTAGACTTGATAAAACACGTGCTGTGAGTGTTTTAAACGGCTTCAAAAACGCTTTAAGAATGCAATGAAAGAAAGACGCACATCTCAAGGGAATGGTTACGTAATGAACCACTGAACCTTTGTATTCACAACGCCATGCAAAATATTGGAGTAATTACCGTCTGCAATTACAAACATCTCAAGGGAATGACATGAAGAAATTACCATACTATGTTGTTTGAAGCGACGTTTCGCAATGCAAGAAGAATCTGCACTTGAAGGATTTGGTGTCGTGGTTTACCTCGATAAAGTTCAAGACTTGGAAAGCGATGTGACTGACATGACGGCAGACTCTAAATTTTTGACTCCGGCACAAACTATGTAAGTTTAATGCACGTTTTTATTATTTTACGGCTTTGAGTTTGGTTTAATAATTGGAACTAAACAGTATCTCGGTAAACAAGTTGGATACCTTCATTTTAAAAATATTATCTGTGTATCTCGGTAGTCTGCTGATATTAGTAAATCTAGTGCAAAATTTATTATCTAGGTACCTTATGTTCCGTGTACTTTTTGCTATCTTTGGGTCTTTATCAGTGAATTCTTAATTAGGATGAAACTTTATATAAAATTTCATGTTCATTAGTATTCTTTATATAAAACGTTCATCCTAATTTGCAATTCAATGAGAAAGCTGAAACATCAATAGAAATTCCATTGTCTCAATCATTAACCCCGTTTCCCCCTGGGACGGAATTCAAATCCCTCCGCGGGCCTTCTAGAATGATGAGATTTTATCAGGTATAAAGGGGCATGCACGTGACTGATTTGCTTCATCTGATTGGACAAAATGCTCATTAATTATTCATGAGTTTTTGAAGACCATATAATGGATTTATGTGATCATATAATGAGATTTATGTGATCATATAATGGGATTTATATCATATAATGGGATTTATATCATATAATGGGATTTATATCATATAATGGGATTTATATCATATAATGGGATTTGTATCATATAATGGGATTTGTATCATATAATGGATTTGTATCATATAACGGATTTAGATCATATAATCGATTTATATCATATAATCTATTATATCAAATAATGGATTATAGCAAAATTGAAGCGTTGACTTGTTTGAAATAATGAATTTGGCTTAGGATCATAGTTTCATATAATTTATAAAGCAGTGTTGCATTATTTGAAATAATAGATAACGGATGACGATCATGGTATCATATAATTTAAAAAGCAGTCTTGCATTATATGAAATAATAGATAATGAATGACGATCATGGTTTCATATAATGCGAAAGGCAGTATTGCATTATATGAAACAATGAAATAACAACACGAACATTATTTGAAATAATGAACATAGGAGGAAAATAAATTATATGATATAATAACGATTATATATATAATTTCCATATAATTTCCATATAATTGTGACATATAATTTTTGGACACTTGGCACCCATAGGATCTGCCATCGTATCTCCGCTAACTGACTTATATAAACTGAGTCTTAACACTACTTCAGTGTTTAGTGATTGGAAGATAGCCAGACTAAATCCAGTGTTTAAGAAAAACGATGACACAGAGAGAGGAAACTATAGGCCCCTCTATCCTAAGTGTCCCAAGTAAAGTACTGGAATCATGTGTCGCTGACAGAATAGTGGAACATGTTTTCACGAACAATGATCTTATTACTGACAAGCAGTGGGCTTATCGCAATGGACACTCAACAGAGCTCCTATTAGTCCAGCTAAGAGAGACCTGGAGACGGGCGATTGACACTAAACTCGTGGTTGGGGTAGCATTTATTGATTTCCAGAAAGCATCTCCCATACAATTCTAGTACAGAAGCTACAAACTAATTTTGGAATAAATGACAGTATGTTATCCTGGCTGAAGGATTACCTTACAGATAGACAACAATTTACGGTCATTAACGGAAAGCAATCAAACTATGCTAAATCCCACAAGGATCTGTGTTAGGCCCAATATTATTTACATTATATACAAACGATATGCCTAATGCAGTCACATCTGGAACAGTTTTTATGTACGCCGACGACACCACAGTTTACTGCATTGGTAATACCGTAGACCAAGTGATGGTGTCGCTTAATAATGCACTCAATGAATTAAGTAGCCTTTCTATCCAAAGTTCCCGAGAAATCCTGTGTGTAGTCGATCGAATATATCCCAAATCCTTGTAGTTCTAGATGCTTTTGCAGTTTTAGTAAGAGTTTCCATATTTCCTCGAATTCGACTTCGGATACGTCGATCTTTGCTACGAAATATTCACTAGGTTTCCCTGTGTTTTTTTGTTGCCAAATGTTTCTTGCTGTATAGTTTGTTTATTGTACGACGGCTGCTATTGTGCTGCGTATCTCCCCTCCGTTTCGAATAGTATGGAGGATTGCTATGGGGCAATGTATATCGAATATTTTCCTTGTTTCGATGGATATTCTAGAAACTGTCTTTGGCAGCCTTGCATAGTATTTTTCCACTTGGACCTGCAAATAATACTTCTTTTGCTAGATATTCGAAACATAAATGACGTACAAAAATAGTGGTAATCCAGATAGTGGTTGTAGGTTTGTTCTACCTTCGGAGTCGGATACCTTCTCTTCTATTGTCTCCAGAGTTGTAAATGAGTCCGTGAAATCCTCTATTGAGAGTGCATTGCTGGAATTAAACCAACGAGTCACGGTTGCTGAAGACAAATTAGCTCAAGTGGAAGCTAACAACCGTCCTCCTTAATGAAACGCTAGTCGATCTACGTGGTGAACTTGAAGAAATTCGAACCAAGTCGAATGAAAATGAACGATATTCAAGGCGGAGTAACATTAGAATCTTTGGAATCCAGGAATCAGAGGGTGAAGCAAGTAATTGATTTCTTTAAAGTCTCTCTCGATATCGAACTCAAGTCGGATGAGATTGATCGAGCACACAGTAGGACGACCTCAAAGTGACAAGGTTCGTGGTATCATTGTCAAGTTGAAGTCCCACAAGACTAAAGCAAAACTCATGAAATCCATAAAAAACCTTAAAGGCACTCATTTCTTCATCAACGAAGATCTTACTCGCCACAATTTAGAACTCCTGAAGAAGGCACGCGAATCTGCAGAAACTGAAGAGTTCCAGTCAGTATAATGGTCCTCTGATGGAAAGATCCTCGTGGAAAAAAAATGTAATCTTCGACATACGAAGTGCTGCAGACCTGGTACGTGGACCGCAAAGGGCCTAGTATTATCTCCTGTTTTATTACTCCGGCGCTGCTATGGCAGCGGCCGGAGTCTTAAAATGTAGTCTGTCTTTTTTTTTTCATATCGGCGACAGAAGTTGATCAGTTCAGACCTTTGCCGCTAACAATGTGGGTCGGAGTCGCTGTGATCGAGCGATAAAGCATGAGGCATGCGCATTAAACGTTATAGATTTATTAAACACTGTTTACATCGCATAATATTATCGCCGTATAATTACCACTGTGGGAATGTAAATTGAGCAACGCGTGAGACTTCGAGGCGCTACAGTTCTTTTTAACTACTTTTTAATCTTATCAGGAACTGTTATAGACCTAAAAATACACCAACAACGTAATACATTCGATCTGCTCTGTCTGAACAGATCTAATGCACAATTAAAAACGTGAGCGAAATACAATCTCAGCTTAAGTGTATCCAAACAGGTTTAGACATAAAAGGTATCAATTATAATCTCAGGTTAGATTTCGTCAGGCGCGCTGAGATAAGAAAGTTCAAAGCTCTCAGACATGGCGAGACAAGGAGATATCGATCGATGAGTCATTCTCAGAAATCTATTCCATTACTACCGTCTGTCAATGGGTCCAACTGACTACACAGCTAAGGCATGTTTACGACAGATAACCCAGATAGAGTCTTTCTACTGGATTTAGAGACTATATATATGTCTGTTAATATGGAGAAAACAGAAGAAACCCTCATTGAGCTTTATAACCATGTAACAAGAACAATTCTAGCCTGAATTTCAGCCGTATGCTAGCGTGCTCGTTTTCTGGCTGAAGAAATAAACTAAAGGGGACCTCTTTAAAGAAGTTTATCGACTCGTAATATAGTAATTAATTACATTGTGAGTACTATTACTGAATTGAACCGAACTGAGTCGAACAAACAGGAACTTTAGCTTTATATAGTACTGCATCAGCTACGTTTTCCCTTATCCAGTCCGAGATGTAGTTTGAGTCTTGTTATCTAACTATATCGTATATTTAGTTTCGTTTAGGTGTTCTAGAGGAAATTATGAGCGAATTAATATGGAAGACAAATTGCAAAACATACAATAACAGGAGCCCAGCGCAGAGCGGACATCGAGAGGTTTTTGCCGTGTCTAGTGTGCATTAACTTCACACAGTACTTGCCAGTAAAACTACTTCGGTGTCTGCCGCTTTAGAAAACGGCCCCCGTTCATTATGGTGAACAGATTACGAGTAAGCGAAAATACAAGTAATTGCGTTTACCGGTAACGTTTGGCGCGGTCGTAGACTAGAACGAGACATATCTAAAAGGTCGAGACATGCGGACGGCAACCGGAAGTGTGCTATGTGAGATCGAGAATATCTATCGTATATATACATGTACGTAGAGTCCCGAAAGTCGTTAATTTTTGCAGCCCTTACCAGACGTTACTTTCGAAGGGTAGTTACTTTTTCAAGGGCTCATTACTTTCGAGGGGTAAATTTATTTAGAAAATTCCTGAAAACAAGCAGGTCCAATGTGATAACGTCTCGCAAGCTACTGACTCAGACTCCTGTTATGTTCTGAGAGATATAGAGGTCTCGCAAGTCGGATTACGAGTACTTTTAATAAAGTGTAAAAATAATTTTAATTGCTTGGCTGCGGCGGATCGACTCTTCTTACTGACGGTGAACAGAAGCTATTTTATTTGACTCGATCCCAAATAAAATAGCTATGGGGTGGAATAGTCACTGGCAGTGGAGGACCTCCAAGATTTGTTGCATGCACTGGCGATTTGATGTTATCGAGCACAAAATGTTTGACCTCACTATCATTGGCGTTGTTCTCAGAAAGCCATACTTTGCAGTATCCACGAGGGCCAATTGCAGAGTGAAGTGTGAACTTCTGAGGTCGGTATGGTGTTCTGTCATACAGTTGTTCTCCTTTTCTACAGCGACCCTTTCTGGGAAGGACGCCAATCAAGATTGCACATTCATCAGGAGTACATTTTCCCTCCTCGATCGCGCGGTTCAAGCCTTCTAGATACCCTATCTGCATATCGAGAATTCTCTCGAGTTTGGCTTCACTACAAGGCTTATTGGGGACTTTAAAAGTGAACTTATCTTCTGTTCTATGGTATAACTGGCGACGAACAGTTCGGCTACTAATGTCAATCCCGGTTCTATTTAGTAGACGGCAGGCCATTGTTTCTGTGTTTGCGTAAGGGTCTCGTTCAGCCAAGCGCTCGAGTGTTTTCTCCTCGGGTGAGCATATTTCTTTACCTTTCTTTGACTCCCACCAGATCTTTTTAGTGGAGTAACATCTCCTGTACTTCTTTTCACACCTCTCAACCGATTGGCGGCATTTCTATCTAAAACTCCGGCATCCCTCAGTGCAGTTTGCACTTCAACTCCAGACTCGATTCTCTTTAACACGGCCCGTCTCAATCTCGGAGAGAATGGTTTGCCTCTACTTTTTTGGACACGATTGTTTTTCTTTTTCCGTCCTTTTCGCTTAAAGGAGGGATTATTTAAATCCCCCTTTTTGAAAGGCATATATATTTTAAACTTGAGTCAGTGTAATCGACAGTGTATAGAAAGTTGTCGTGTACCTTTAAAAATGTATCGAAATGAGTTGTTGTAAACGACACCGCGGAAATACGTTTTGTGACGTCACTTCCGTTGATCAGCAGTCGGCGCCATTAGAACCGGTTTCTTAGAACACAGCATGCGTTCATCTGCGTAAAACTTAACAGGTAACTTTGACTTGAGAACTTCAATATGCAAAATGGAGCTCGAAATATTGCACCAGAAGTCTTGCATCGGAACGATTGCAGAATACCCCACCTCTTTGTTCATTAATAATGCATTTTCTCAAATTCTCATACAAACCCTCTAAAAACCCAACCCTGAAATTCAAATAAATCTTATCCATTTTCAACTCCAAATCATTCATAGAACGGGTCTAAATACACCTGAGCTAAATGGATAATTTTGCACAATTTGTAAGGGCTTTTCAAGTGATCTTTCGAAGAGGTGGGGTATTCTGCAATCTAGCCCTTGCATCTTATGAAGTAACAAGTCAGCCGAAATAAGTCCTGTATTCGTGGTCGTGGTATAAAGATTTGCTGTGGAAATGAGTTGATGTTCGCCGCTGTCACATGCGAGGTGAGTTAAGAAAATGGATTTATAATTTAAAACGTGTGTAGTCCGTGTAGTATTTTCGAAGTAATACTAATTGTACTACCAGTACCCACATTAAGTCAGCTTGACTCGGTTGCATATGATTACGTCTAGCAGCTTCACGACTGTTTCAGTTTCGCGCTGGAAATTTAAATTTAGTTCACGCACGTAAAACTGAAGGCGACCACTATCTTTCGAACTTTAGTTTTCGTTCACGCCAGTGACCTTTTCCAAAAGCTATAATTACTGTAGACATTTACTACGATCATGCATATACATGTAATAACGAGCTCGAGACCGATCAAAAGTGCGTATTCACTTTTCGTACTGAACGGTGATTTCTTGGTGGGTTATTTTCCCGGGGGGTTCTTCAAGGTAAAAATGGCAGGGGTGACCGTCGGAAAACCTCAAAAAATACCCTAAAAATAGGTTGTCCCCATGCACCAATAATACTGTATACTTTTTTGGCTCTGTTGTTGTTCAATATTTCCCAAGTGGGTGCCTCATTGGCCCAAACTGTCCTTCTGTAATTTTCCAATAAGCTGGATTTTCTACCTGAAATTATTTTGTTAGCCAAAATTGGATTCTTTCCATCCATGTGAAGGAGTGTAGTCTGACAATTAATATGTTCAACAAATGCACCCAGTTACTTAGGGACTGTTCAGTAATTTATTATAGTTAAGGGGGGTCTGGAGTTTATTTTCTAAATAAGCACAATAACAACCCCCCGAATACGTCCTGTACAAAACTGTAGCCAGTCCATTTTGTACCATCACAAAAAATGTACCCCCGACCTTAGCTATAATTAAATGAACAGTTCCTTAGAAATAGTAAAATTATTTAATAGCTAGTATAGAATTGTCAAAATTAATTGTAAAGCAAAAGCTTTATTACTTAAAGTACAATAAATTTAATTTATTTATGCCTATCGTTTCACAGATTAATTGATTGCACTCTACCATAGGTGTGTACTTTGACATACCGTATTTTTTTAAATAAAACCAGTTCAGGAGCATAGCATGCGTATACGCACGGGCATACACTTTGAGACAAAAATTCCCTGTTTAGCCTTGTAATTTTTGTATGAGGGGCCCTCAGTTAAAACTGGTCACTACTGGACTCATACGTACACCTTGAAAATGCCTGGCTATGCCCCTGCACTTCAGTACTATTGTATCACAAGTTATGAAGCTCTTGTTATGGTAAATAAAAGGAGTTCATTGTTAATAAAATTATCTGTGGCACTTGTTGCTGAACAGCGACTTCAGGGTTTATAGGAGTTTCCTCTGATGTATTGCTTTCATCACAAACCTGTACAATATTATTGTTATAGTACTTTGACGCACAGTTCAAGGACAAGTTTAATAAGCTTAAGGTGGCTTGCCTGGATTTTCCAGGGACGCACCATAACCACTTTGAACGGCTGATACTCCACTGTCAGAGCTCGGTCGGGCTAGCCACTTACTCATTTACTAGAAATAGAATAAACTTTCGAAAAATGTAGGTTTCTTTGACATCGGTGTTACTATAGCAACACAGCGTTGACGTCATGTATTTTACATATCATCCATTTTATCGAAATCTAGACCTAAACTTTTAAAACGACCTAGTGTCCCTTGTAGTCTAGATGTAGGCCTTCGAGACTGCAAAGTTTAAAAATATTGTATGAGAGCGTTTTCGAGAAAAATTGAGTTGAATATTTTCGTTAAAATATTAACAATTCGCCTTACTTCCTGTTTAGTCGCCGAGAACTGTGTTTTTTCGGACCCATTCAAGCGATGTTTTTAGCATATTTCATACCTGTGGCATAGGACTACATCCCATGAAAATTTCATTCCATTTGCTTTATTCGATTTCGGTTTATGGAATCATAAGTAATCGGTCATAAATATACTAATTTTAGTCAAAATAGTAACGTATTTGCTAAGGAAGCTGTAATTCGATAACTAGTCGATAAAAATTTTTTTTAATCTTTTCGCCTGAAATTCAACATGTACTACCCTGGCCCTGTAAATTTCAAGGAACTTTTACATTCATCCACGCAAGCTTCATTGCTGTATCATTTTGTTGATAGCTTGTGTCTTTCCGAAATTTCTCTTTTGTCTGGATTCTACATACTTGTGTGCTTTTGAACTAACAAGTTTACCATACACGCTTGCTACGCTTCGCTACTGCCGGACCGCTCGTGCAAATTATATTCTTAGTACAATTACAAGCAATTATCATTGTCACGCTGCCAGTTGTAACGCTGTTATAATATAACTTATAATATTTATTTACAAACCTTTTATAATATCACTAATACAAAATCTCGTTTTTAATTAATATTTAGAAAATGTAGTCTAGACGTCACGGACACTTTTTCCCGGTCTGGTTACTAAAACACACTTATTCAACATTATCATCCCGCACTGCCTAGCTTCATGGTTTAATTAATTTGCATGTAATTCTACTAAGAACAGAATTTGCACGAGCGTTCGAAGCATAGCAAGCGTCCATGGTAAACTTGTTAGTTGAAAAGCACACAAGTATGTAGAATCTAGACAAAAGAGAAATTTCGGAAAGACACAAGCTATCAACAAAATGATACAGCAATGAAGCTTGCGTGGATGCATGTAAAAGTTCCCTATGTTTTTGTTTTTATTTCGCGACAAACATCCAGACGGGGATGAGTAAAATATCCAAAGGGGTATAGGAAGGTGAATAGATATCCACACCAGGGATATACAGGATGGTAGCCAGGATATAATATCCAGCAGTCCCCCCTATTGAAAACTTGGATATCCAGAGGGGGCGAGAGGGTATCCAAGGGGGTAAAAAAGCAATTCCCTCAATAGGGCAAGACATAATGCAAGGGGGAGAAAAATCCTAGAGGGCTGGAAAGGCTATCCAAGAGGGTCTGGAGAAACAGCGGCCCAAAGAAAAGAAAAAAACAACCGGAGGGGGTATGCCCAAAATTATATCCAAAGGGTATAGAAGTGACATCCTCAATAGGGGGGTGTGCATATAAAATAGAATGGCCCATTCGACAGGGCAAATATTATTGAAACTTTCAGGACATGGATTATCGGCAATGCTCTCCACTCTCGACTGACATTTCGTTACCTGTGTCGCCTCATTACTTACGATTTCGTTGTCCTCCTGCACTATTTGCGTTTCCTCCACATCTGGGAGTTGTATGGCGACGTTTTCGTAGTATTGAGATTCTGCTTCATCTCCTTCAGCAAATTCTCTAACCTAATTTTCAAACATTTCGACTATAAAAGCCCTCGTGTCCGTCTTGGAGAATTGCTGACCGAAGCAGCAGACCAGTGTTGCCATAGAAATATAGTTGAGTGACATCCACCAAATTGACGTTTTCCGTTGCAAATTCAATTTCGAACCTGCACGTGGTATTGAGAACGAGTGTAAAAAAAATATTTATCGACTACTTTCCGAATTACAGCTTTCTTAGCAAATACGTTATTATTTTGAGTAAAATGAGCATATTTATGACATTACTTATGATTCCATAAACCGAAATCGAATAAAGCAAATGGAAAGAATTATTTATGGGAAGTAGTCTATGCCACAGGTATTAAATATGCTAAAAACATCGCTTGAATCGGTCCGGAAAATACAGTTCTTGACGACTAAACAGGAAGTAAGGCGAATTGTTAATTATTTTAACGAAAATATTCAACCAATTTTTTTTCGAAAACGCTCTCATACAATTTTTTTAAACTTTGCAGTATGGAAGGCCTACATCTAGACTACAAGGGACACTAGGTCGTTTTAAAAGTTTAGGTCTAGATTTCGATAAAATTGATGATATGTAAAATACATGACGTCAACGCTGTGTTGCTATAGTAACACCGATGTCAAACAAACCTACATTTTTGGAAAGTTTATTCTATTTCTAGTAAATGGGTGAAGTGGCTAGCCCGACCGAGCTCTGACTGGAGTATCAGCCGTTCAAAGTGGGTATGGTGCATCTCTGGAAAATCCAGGCGAGCCACCTTAAGCTTATATTAGTTGGCCAAATTGCAGTTTTTCGGATGTTTACCTTCTGTCTTTTCCCCCCATCTTCATCTTCATTTACTGGTGTCAAGTCTCTTGGGTGCTTCGTTCTGGCATTTGTTGCACCAGCGAGTTCCAGGGTTGTAGCTGGGGAATGTGCTCTGGCTTTGTCCAATCTTAGTGTGTTTTTATTGGTACCTTTTAGGGGTCAAATTTGGCTTGAGCCACGCCCATTTTAGTACCTCTGGTCGAAAGGAAAATTTTCGATGAGCATCCCCGCCCCTCCCCCGGGATGAAGATACTGGGAATGGCCCCAAGTCGACGGAGACTTGGGGCCATTTAAGCCTCTGGCTTTGGCCTTTCTTCTGTATGTTCCTCGCTCCTTGTAGTATTTGTTATTGAATTGAATTGAGACGAGCATCGTTTTTCATTTTCCCGACGAAGTCTGTCAAAATGGCACCGACAGAGGAATAATGTTGAAGCTAATCTTCCATATCTACAGGTATCTGTAGTGCTTAAACTTCCATGGCAAGTAGGAGAATAATGCCGTGTCTTTGAGCGAGCACACAGCATGTTACGAAATGAAAAAAATCGTGACCATAACTCGCACTTGCTTTCACGACGAGTGTGCCTTTTGCTTCGTCGGGTTCATATCGTGTGCAAGCTCCATTTTTCTTGTGCACAATTTATTTTACGTAACAGTCATTGAACTAAGTCGTAATGAAGTATGGAGGCTAAGTATTGTGTTTCTTGGCTAAGGGGGTTTTCCTAGGCATGTACAAAATACGAAAGTTTTATTTTGTATTTGCCGGCGTTTCTAATTTATTGCGAATGACCGCTGACTAGCAAAATAAGTGATCGCATCGGCAAAAACGTATTTCCGCGGTGTCGTTGTAAACAAAGCCAAAATAAAGTTTTTTTCAAAATGTTGACAATTTTGGCGCGAAAATGCTGGAGCACGCGCACGTGTTTTCCCGACTATCAACATTTTTTTCCATGTATAGAAATACTTACTTTATTATTGGTATGATTTTCAACTTCTTGGGATTAATTTTGTTGCTGTTATAGGAGAATATGTCATGCATCAATTGTTCTGTCCAGAGTACTATGATGTAATTTGTTTTCCTTATATATTTCTTTCTCTACTTTACATTGCTTAGTGTGGCTGTAAATAAGCATAATCTCCCTTGATGAGCCTATAATTTTGGAGAAAATGTAGTTAATATGTTTAAATTAAAAAAAGGAGTCGTCGTGTCTAAGGCTCTTTTTGTGTTAACGTGCCTCATATATATATATATATACAAATATTTTTTCGACAACCGACAACGTATTAGAAATGTTACAAAAAAAAGATTTGGTTGTCGAAATGGTAGTTGTCCTACACTTTTCTACACTTTTCTAAAAATTGAAAAATTAGTATAGTAGATAGAAGTAGCCGAATTCTGGCACAAATCAAACGAAGGAACGAATGAGTGAAGCGAATGAGTGAGTGAGTTTGATTTGTGCCAGAATCGGCTACTTATATCTACTCTGGGATATGTTTGTAAATACTTTGTAAATTCCTGGCAAATGTTTGTAAATCCTTGGAAAATTGTAAATCCATGGGAAATAATTAGAATAAAACATTGATTTAAAAAGTATTTACAAATCTGTCGTAGCCATGAGGTTGTCAGTAAGATGATGGTAGATTGTTGGTATGTTGTTGGTAGGCTGTCAGCAGGTGTTAGTAGGTTGTCAGTGCATTAGATAGATAGATAGATAGATAACACTTTATTTAAAGAGGGTGCACAATTACAGTATTCTCCCTTGTGGCCCTAACAAAAAGAATTGAAAATAACAAAATACAAAGATCACTCTAAAAAGTTTGAAAGCGAAAGTGATATATGAAAAAATATAAATATAAATCCTAATAAGAGAAAAAATATTACGATGCATCTGGTTACTTAGCTATCTAAATATATATCATAGTCCATTAATAAGTTTTACTAACGCGAAAATTATCAGGAGTGTACTTAGACATTGAAAATTGAAAGTACAGTTTCTTAAGTGAAATTATTGACTTACAATCTTTAATATCATTCGGTAGAGCGTTCCAGATGTTATTAACTCAATAGAAACATGTTCTGCAGAGACTGTTTGTGCATGGGACAGGAAGTATCAGATCTGGTATTGTGTACAGAAGTAAATTTAAAAGACGATAGCTTGTTAATGAGATAATAATGAGGTAACGAGACCGTTGTTGGTAGGTTCGTCTTTCGGCCGACAATCTACCAACAAACTACTGACAACAAATCTGGTATGTGATTCTTCGCTGTAATACCCAAAGCTATACAAGCTACTCTGTTCATTAAAGAAGAGTCTTTACATATATGCCGGTCCAGGCAGAACTCGGACCGCATGCTTGATGTGTTGTGCAGTAACCCATTGCGCCACACACCTGCACCTTAAGACTACATGTATTAAACGAAATTTAAGCCATTGGGATGTCATGTGGAATACACATTAGGCTCTGTGCTTTTAATTATCTCTCTTGGTGCAGTGGCGACCTCTCTACTGCAAACCAATTCATTTATTTGTGTTAATATCTGCATTGTACTGCGAACCAAATCATTGTGTGTTACGGACTTTGCGTATCAGTAACTTCGTTCCTATGTAACTTTCTCTATGTCTTCGAAATCCCGGTCTAGAGCGGTATAAACAGTAAAAAGTGTTCTGCTCTGAGTATCAAACAGTGCTTGTCTGCTGTGACCAGTTGACAGTGTTTGTCTGCTCTGACCAGTAAACAGTGTTCTTCTGATGTGATCAGAGTAAACAGTGTTCGTCTGCTGTGATCAGTAAACAGTGTTCATCTGCTCTGACCAGTAAACAGTGTTCGTCTGCTGTGACCAGTAAACAGTGTTCTTCTGCTGTGACCAGTAAACAGTGTTCATCTGCTGTAACCAGTAAACAGTGTTCTTCTGCTGTAACCAGTAAACAGTGTTCTTCTGCTATGACCAGTAAACAGTGTTCATCTGCTGTGACCAGTAAATAAATAAATACAGATTACATTTCAAATAGTTGGTTGTGCGCAGTGACCAAAGGAGCAAAAGCTTTCGAGTTGATCTGCTGGAAACAGTGTTCGTCTGCTGTGACCAGTAAACAGTGTTTGCCTACTGTGACCAGTAAACAGTGTTCGTCTGCTGTGACCAGTAAAACAATGTTCTCCATACGAGAGTATGCAATCATCAATTATATCTTTGAAATTTTTTTCAGGTTCGTAACATTTCTACGTTTGTTGAACTGGTAGAGAAGGGCACACACATGGCATCGCTCCTACGACTTAATATGTCCTTTGCCGAGGGAATGGAAAACCGTTCCGAGGGAGAGCGCAACAAGGCATACATACGGGGTATGTGGAAGAACCTTGGGCCAATTCTCTGTGGCTCAGACCCCGACGAGCAGCCGGACAAAGTTGTGAAGCACATGTTCGACTTCCACTGCCAGACTAAATATTGCAAGACGAGAGCTTTGAGACTTATGCTCTATCTGCTCACACACAACCCTAAAATTCTTTATGCGCCAAATAACACAGCCGCTGATGACATCATCAAAGAGGTGAATGTAGAAATAAATACAAGTTTTGCACCCGTAATCATACAGTAACTTACGCGTAATGTAAGACCCATGCCAGTGTCATGCGCTGGTCCTGAAATCTTAGTAAGTTTTTCAAGTCTCTACATTTTTTTGTTATCTGCACATCATTGACGAGACTCACATCAATTAAGCGAGGATAAAGGATAACACTAGTCATCTAGTTTGCATGTCATAATTGGATAGCCATTTTTGATTAATATTTGTTCGGTTTTTTGGTGTCCCTATTTGTACTCTCTAGTGAGGATCTCATGTTTATATCTGGTTTTCCATGTTTCAGGCTAATCGAACGTTTTCAGATATCGAACTTCTTCAGAATCTCGCAAAAGACTGGCTTAACCGGTCTGCTCAGATTCGCAGCATTCTACTTAAGAACGAGTCGCAGTACTACCTTGGCCTGGTGGCAGAGTTTATAAAAAGTCATCCGGACAGCTACTGGGAAATGACATCCAACCTGACAGGGCACGACCCTACTGCACATGCTCCATACTACCATGACATACATGAACTGCTTACCAGCAAGCATGGTGGCAACAGTCCTGTCATCCAACAACTCAATAAGATTGACACTGTGGTGAAAGTCTGGTTAGCACAGACTACCAACCTACAACTCAACATCTTTGTTGGTTTCAAAGACGAGCAGTCTCTATTAAATTATGCATTTAATTTAAGTGGCATTAGAGGCAAAGAGCCATCCAAGATAGTGGCAGGTACAGTACCAAGATTTGCATCTTTGAAGAGACACCGTACCTATTTGTTGACCTTTATATTTGTCTGTGTCATAGTGTAAAACATTAACTTTCATTGTATTTCAGGAATTGTTTTCACTAACGTCAAGCCCAACAAAAGTCTTCCTGCACACGTCACTTACAAAATACGAATGAATGCCACATACTTTACTCCACCTACTGATCGTATCCGAGATACCTACTGGAGGCCTGGACCCCAGAGATGGGGACAGAACTACTACGATCTAGGCTTCGTGTGGCTGCAAGATCAGATAGAGAGGGCCATTATCAACTTGCACTCCTCTAGAGAAGTCATTAAACCAGCTGTTTATCTTCATGAGATGCCATATCCGTGCTATGCAAAGGACAGGTACTCAACTACTAGTATGTAGGACGGTCCCAGCTTGATGCTTTTCCACTTGATATCTTCCATTTACTTATTAATTGTCTTTTCACTGCCAGAATCGTGTGTGATCATTGCACTGTTAGAATCCTGTATCATCATTGCACTGCCAGAAGCATGTGTGCCATCGTTGCACTGTTAGAATCGTGTATCATCATTGCACTGCCAGAAGCATGTGTGATCATTGCACTGTTAGAATCATGTATCATCATTGCACTGCCAGAAGCATGTGTGATCATTGCACTGTTAGAATCGTGTATCATCATTGCACTGCCAGAAGCATGTGTGATCATTGCACTGTTAGAATCATGTATCATCATTGCACTGCCAGAAGCATGTGTGCCATCGTTGCACTGTTAGAATCCTGTATCATCATTGCACTGCCAGAAGCATGTGTGCCATCGTTGCACTGTTAGAATCCTGTATCATCATTGCACTGCCAGAAGCATGTGTGCCATCGTTGCACTGTTAGAATCATGTATCATCATTGCACTGCCAGAAGCATGTGTGATCATTGCACTGTTAGAATCATGTATCATCATTGCACTGCCAGAAGCATGTGTGATCATTGCACTGTTAGAATCATGTATCATCATTGCACTGCCAGAAGCATGTGTGCCATCGTTGCACTGTTAGAATCCTGTATCATCATTGCACTGCCAGAAGCATGTGTGCCATCGTTGCACTGTTAGAATCGTGTATCATCATTGCACTGCCAGAAGCATGTGTGATCATTGCACTGTTAGAATCATGTATCATCATTGCACTGCCAGAAGCATGTGTGATCATTGCACTGTTAGAATCATGTATCATCATTGCACTGCCAGAAGCATGTGTGCCATCGTTGCACTGTTAGAATCCTGTATCATCATTGCACTGCCAGAAGCATGTGTGCCATCGTTGCACTGTTAGAATCGTGTATCATCATTGCACTGCCAGAAGCATGTGTGATCATTGCACTGTTAGAATCGTGTATCATCATTGCACTGCCAGAAGCATGTGTGATCATTGCACTGTTAGAATCATGTATCATCATTGCACTGCCAGAAGCATGTGTGATCATTGCACTGTTAGAATCATGTATCATCATTGCACTGCCAGAAGCATGTGTGATCATTGCACTGTTAGAATCATGTATCATCATTGCACTGCCAGAAGCATGTGTGATCATTGCACTGTTAGAATCATGTATCATCATTGCACTGCCAGAAGCATGTGTGATCATTGCACTGTTAGAATCATGTATCATCATTGCACTGCCAGAAGCATGTGTGCCATCGTTGCACTGTTAGAATCGTGTATCATCATTGCACTGCCAGAAGCATGTGTGATCATTGCACTGTTAGAATCGTGTATCATCATTGCACTGCCAGAAGCATGTGTGATCATTGCACTGTTAGAATCATGTATCATCATTGCACTGCCAGAAGCATGTGTGATCATTGCACTGTTAGAATCATGTATCATCATTGCACTGCCAGAAGCATGTGTGATCATTGCACTGTTAGAATCATGTATCATCATTGCACTGCCAGAAGCATGTGTGATCATTGCACTGTTAGAATCGTGTATCATCATTGCACTGCCAGAAGCATGTGTGATCATTGCACTGTTAGAATCATGTATCATCATTGCACTGCCAGAAGCATGTGTGATCATTGCACTGTTAGAATCATGTATCATCATTGCACTGCCAGAAGCATGTGTGCCATCGTTGCACTATCAGAATCATGTGCCATAATGTCATTGTCAGAATCATTTGTGTATCATTGCACTGTCAATACAATACAATATTCTTTATTTACAGAGGGAAGACACATAACCTTACATAGTTATCTAACATGCGGCCCTCTATGTTACAAATAAAACATAATAAAAAGGAAAGAAAATATGGGGAAAATTAACACACGAGCTACAATATTACAAGATATAATAAATAATTGGAATCAATATAAAGAGAATTAATATGAAATAAAATCAAAAACAAATATACTTACTAGAAGACTATGCGCAATGGAAGGGGCTATGCAATGGACACGGTGCCAGAAATGCAGCAGCAGTGAAGCAAGAAGCGACAGTTATAGAATAGGAGCTCTTTTAGATGGTTAACAGAGGAGATGTGCGGAAGAAAAACTTTACGAAGCTTATGCTTAATAGAAGGCAGCCTGGTAGGCAAAGTATCAGAAGAGAGCGTAGTAGTAGATGTTGCAAGCTGCTTGAAGTCAGGATCCAAGGAATTGAAAAGAATAGCAGCGCTATAAGCCAGAGTACGCTTGCCAGAATTACTGCGATGGTAAGGTACAGCGAGGTTATGCATGCTGGGTCTGGTGCAGCGGCCAGAAGCTCTACGAGTAGTAGAGAGTTCTTAAAACAGAATCATGTGTGCCATCATTGCACTGTCAGAGCCATGTGTGTCATCATTGCACTGTCAGAATCATGTGTGTCATCATTGCACTGGCAGAATCATGTATTATCATTGCACTGCCAGAGTCATCATCATTGCACTGCCAGAATTAGGTGTGTCATCATTCCACTGACAGAATCATGTGTGTCATCATTTCATTGCCATAATCATGTGTCATAATTTCATTAATTGTCAGAACCATGTCTGCCATCATTCCACTGTTAGGTGTACCATCATTTCATTGTCAGAATCTTGTGTGCCATCATTTACTCGGAATGCGTCAGTGGGTCCAAGTCTTACAATGGGATCTGTGTGTAATTTGTTTTCATTGTCACAAGTGGGAAATTGCATAATAGGCCCATTACGTGTTATTAATGTGGGATAAATGAGTTTCTTAGATTATACGGCTGCCATGCCGTATTTACATTTTAACTTCTTCCCAGCCTTATTATTCTTGTAAAATACTTTTATTGACTCCCAAAATACATTAACCTTTTCAGAATTCGCTGAAATTCTTGTTTTTTTAAAGGGCACAACTTTATATATTCGAACAGCTAAGCTACTGAGCTAGCAACAACAACAGAATGAAAGTCTCTGCCCCAAAATATAATAGAATACAGTACAATGCAATGCAATACAATAAACTTTATTTAACGAGGGTGACACTTGACAGTACAAAGTACTGATAAACGCGTGGCCCTCAAACATTAATAATAACAATGTACAACATAGTAATAAGACAATACGACTATATACATGAATATAATTGGTAAAGTTGTTAAGCCTGCTAACTATTTACATGAATGAATAATATAAGCTAAACTAAGTCTAATACAGTATATACTTACTTTTGATGTAGAAAATTACAGATTTACAAATCTAAGACTTTGTTTTTGATCTGATAGTAACTGACTGTAAAAGGTTTCTTTTAAAGGCTTCGTATGATTTGCTCTGCTTAACAATGTTCC
The DNA here is from genome assembly GCA_030867875.1 of Actinernus sp. WN-2022. Taxonomy (NCBI): domain Eukaryota; kingdom Metazoa; phylum Cnidaria; class Anthozoa; order Actiniaria; family Actinernidae; genus Actinernus; species Actinernus sp. WN-2022. Next base: position 85,462,050 of record JAOWCC010000936.1, on the reverse strand, counting down.
ATTCTCGAATAGTTCGACAGAGCACAAAGCGAAACAATACATTGAAATATATATAATTATCTGAAAGCTTCTAGACAAATCACATTATTGGATAAACACTCGGTTAGATCTGTTTGAGGTGATAAAGAGGGGATCAAAAGGATTAAATGAAATTTCAACTTCTAGTTGTCATGTTGAAAGCCATTAGCTGGAAATGAGACATGCTTAAAATAAAAGGTTAACATAAGCTCATTGAGCAGATGGGGATTTCCCTATGACATAAGCTATTTTCTTGTTCAACATTTTGTCTGTTGACCTTCCATACGGTCCGAGTTAAAGCTGAGTGAAGCTTTAGGTTTCATTGTCATAATCGTGTGTGCCATCATGTAATATTGTTAGAATCGTGTGCGCCATTATTTCTTTGTCAGAATCATGTGCCATTGTTCCACTGTCAGAATCATGTGTGCCATCATTCCACTGCGAGAACCATGTCTGTCAGGATTGCACTGTCAGAATCATATGTCATCATTGTACTGTCAGAATCATGTGTCATCAATGCACTAACAGAATCATGTGTCATCATTGCACTGTGCTTATGTCTTGTCGTTCATTACCAGACACTACATAAAAAACCTAATCAAATTCGTGTGTTTTCTTTTTCATCGTGTTTAACGGCTTACCCTTTTCAGGTTCATGTTTGTAATTCAGCACATGATGCCTCTGTGTATGACAGTGTCTTGGATCTACACTGTCGCGATAGTGGTACGTTCCATTGTCTACGAGAAGGAACAGCGTCTCAAGGAGGTGATGAAGATGATGGGTCTGAGTAACGTTGTGCACTGGGTTGCATGGTTTATCACTAGTATGTCAGTAATGTCCATCACCGTGCTGCTTCTAACTGTCATTTTAAAGGTACGTATGTCTAGAAAATAACTTGTCAACCTTCAAAGTAGTGTTGATCGCATATTTTCGGCGATTTGTCCTTTAACAGTTATGACATCATTATTTACTAAGGGTTGTCCGGTCAGCGTTACAGATAAGCACTGCTGTTAAAAGGATTGCAGTATGCGACTCAAAATTCAGGAAATCAAATGTCACCCATTCTTCTTTTTTAGGAGAACATTGGTTTTAGGAAACTAGTTTGAGTAATTAATATTGAACGTTTGATCTATGTTCAACATATTTTATTTTATACCATGCAAGCATGCAAGATGTCGAAAGAATACTACGTAATCCATGTTCGTTATTCTTTTCATTTTCAGTATGGTAAGGTGTTGGCGTTCAGTGATCCGTTAATCGTTTGGTTATCTCTGATGCTGTTTGCTGTCGTCACAATCGTGTTTTGTTTCTTGGTTAGTGCATTTTTTTCCAAGGCTAAGCTAGCGGCGGCATGTGGTGGTATCATCTATTTTCTTACCTACATGCCATTCGTGTTCATCTCCATTCGTGAAGGAGCAGGACATGCGGCTATCAGCAGCTCTGAGAAGATGGCCGCCAGCCTGCTCTCAACGTCAGCGTTTGGTCTTGGTGCTCGCTATTTCGCACTGTACGAAGAGCAGGGTGAGGGTGTGCAGTGGCACAACATCGGCGAGAGTCCGGTAAATAATGGAATTACAACAGTTTAAAACTTGTTTTGTTGATCGTTGGATCTGCTAAAGCAGAGTGACACGTACGATAAACTTAATCACAAATAAGCTTTATGTTGCATCCATTAATTAACACTAGAGCAATCCTCTTTAGATCAAAAACGATGAGTTCAACCTCCTCAAGGTGCTTTACTTCCTGGTGTTTGACACATTATTGTATGTGGTGCTTGTATGGTATGTAGAGGCTGTCCATCCGGGGTCTTATGGCCTCCCTCGCCCATGGTACTTTCCCATTCAGCCAACTTACTGGTTTGGACACAATACCAAAGTTTGTTCAAAGCTGCGAACAAAAAACTATCAGATGATGACAGCAGACGAGTTAGAAGATGCTCCCCGGACACCTGGTTTGATGGCGTATGAAAGAGAACCTATCCATCTACCACTAGGAGTTACAATTGATCACATAGACAAGGTAGGAAATACTGTTACTGATCGCGTAGTTATTGGCCACGTTAGATTACATTAGGATTACCAAAACAACATTGGAACATTAACTGAACACGCCCCTTTACTCTCCGAAATTACTGTTGATCAAACAAATAAATTAAATTATGCTGCACACGCCTTTTCTCACGAATTAATACTGATCACATAGACCATAGGAATAACTTTAGATGGGATCACAGTATAGCAAGTGGTATAGTCGACTCATGAGGTAAAGTAACGTTCGTGTTTGTGCAGATTTATAATTCAGGCAATAAAGCTGTGGATGGACTAACTCTCAATCTGTATGAGGGGCAGATAACATCATTTCTTGGTCACAACGGCGCCGGTAAGACCACGACTATGTCCATCCTAACAGGGCTGTTCCCTCCTACTGCGGGCACCGCAATTATCTACGGTCACGACATTCGTTTTGATATGGACAGAATTAGGCGCAACCTTGGCATGTGCCCTCAACATAACGTGCTCTTTGACAGGTAAAGTTGAAATCACCAATACCGTTCTTCAGTAAGAATACTTAGATTTCCAATATTGACATAAATATACGTATTTACAAACTCACCAGCTACATGTAAGTTAGTTCATTAGTTGTTTACTTTTTGATTGTCAGCAGTGTCAGGACTCGAAACAAATGAACATTTCAGTTCTTGAGTTTTACTTGCCCAAGGCAATTTTGAACTTGCCCAATTTTTGGTCAACATCTCAAGAAACTTTTAGCAAATGACTGACAAAAAGTACTTGCCCGACGTACATGTACTAGTCCCGGGGACTATCGGACATCGGATTTTTTCGAGCCTTGCAAACACTACTACACTACATCTTTTCACTTTTCATAGATAAACTGCACAGAAGAGGAGAAAAAGAAAGTTACTTATATAAAGTAAATGAGTCAACTGATTAGCTATATATTGGGTTATACTCTCATTTGTATGCAGGTTAACAGTTGATGAGCATCTGTGGTTCTACGCTCGAATGAAAGGAATGTCTTCTCACGCAGTCAGGATAGAAATGGACCAGTAAGAGATCACACTTTTCAATGATAATCATAATCTTACTTGAAGAGGTTTGGGTTCATAAAATGTATATTTGACTTGTTATACAAAGTACTTCAAAGAAGAAGGGTATTAAGTATGCTCTGACTCTTCCCTTCACGTAAGAGATCGTGAACCATTTCATATTAAGCCAGCTAATCTGGTCGAATATGTTCAGCATTGAACATATTCCTTCGGCTTATGGTTTGCTTTGGTTTGTCCTATTGATAGGTTGCAATTATTCTAAAATTGTGACATGCTGTTTTTCCGGGAATAGGTTGGTTGAGGACGTTGGCTTGCCAAATAAGAGACACTGCGCTGTAGAAACTCTTAGTGGAGGCATGAAGCGTAAACTGTCTGTAGCTATGGCCTTCGTAGCGGGCTCTCGAACTGTCATCTTGGATGAGCCAACAGCTGGGGTGGATCCCTACGCCAGAAGGGCGATATGGGACTTACTTATTAAATACAAACAAGGTAATTTGGCAAGTTGTGTTGTCTTTTGAACGCATTAAACTGAAATGAAGACTGTGGCTCGTGTAATTTTGCCATAATTTTTGAACATCACTCGTGGTGTAAATCATTAATCGCACTCGTATTCATGAGTATTACATATACTAATTTGCTAGTTAATTACAAATAAGTGAGATCTGAGATCAGAGAAAATCGTAACATTTCTTTTCTGAATCTCTTGGTTAAATAAGTGCAGTCAAATATTCCTTTTATACCAATCACTGTAGGGCGAACTATCCTGCTGTCCACACACTATATGGAGGAGGCTGATATACTTGGAGATCGAATTGCCATTATCTCAAGTGGCAAGCTGCGCTGTGTTGGTTCTTCGCTATTTCTTAAGAGTCGCTTTGGTGAAGGTTACAATCTAACCCTCGTTAAGAAAAGCACAAGCACTCCCCAGGGATCCACTAACAATCTGGATGTCATGGCGATGAGAAGGAATGGCTGTTCCTCTCCACAAGCTAACGGTACATATTGCACAGGTGAGTCCAGTTGCCTCCGCCAAAATCGAATTTTGCAACTGTAAAAAGATTCGTCTTTCTCTGTTATAGATTTGTTGCTCTCTGCCGGTCATCTTGGCAACCAAGAGGAGAAGATAACAAACTTTATTACGTCACACATCCCAGCAGCACAGCTGAAGCACAAGACCAACCAGGAGTTAACGTTTGTTCTTCCTGATAACTCAGTCAAACAAGGTGGATTTGAGAGCCTATTCACCGACCTAGAGAACAATATCGACTGGCTGGGAATCGACAGTTACGGCATAACAGACACTTCATTAGAAGAGGTATTGATTGTTAAGAGTTAAATACGTCGAACCGAGGCCTTAACCCCAATACAACCCTTGATTATTGCCGAGGTTCGACGTATTTCACAGACTTAGTTCACGTTTGACAAGGTTTTCACAAAAGGGTATTCCTATGAGATATCATTTCTTTGACCGGCGGCTTAACAAAGAGTCGTTCTTAATTAAGATCTTTTCTTTTCGAAGCATTACAATGTTAGTTCAAGTAAACGATGTTGTAACTCTCTTGAGACAAATCTCATTCTGGATAGAATCGAAACCACATGGTTTTCAGTAAGGCGTGCTGGCAAGTTTGGTAGTTTTGGGAAAAGAGCGACAGAATCTTAACTCATGTTCAACTTGAAGTCATTGAGGGCCACAAAATGGAAAAGGCAAAGCAGGGATACAGGTATTTTTGCTGAGAACCTGAAGAAGTTTGGAAAAGGACAAGAATATGGAACAGTATGCCGAGAACATTACAAAGTGAAGAAAGGCCAGTGTGTGCTTTTATTTATACTGCTAGATATTCAGTGCTTTTGAAATCAACTAAACATTCCATTGATTTTAGATTATGACGATTTTGTTTTGCCGTTCAGAACTAATGTACAAGAAATGTCGTAGCAAGCAGTATGCCGTAGCAAGCAGTATGTCGTAGCAAGCCGAGTATGCCGTAGCAAGCAGTATGCCGTAGCAAGCAGTATGCCGTAGCAAGCAGTATGCCGTTAAAAACTGTTGCCTCGAGCATTGCTAAATTTATGGATGACATTTACATTTACCAGGTACAACCTACATGTACCCCTCAAATTTGAGGATTAATGGTTAGTGATTAGCCGGACCCCACTTTTCCCTGCTGAATTCAAGTCCCTCCGTGGCTTTTAGTTACTTGTCTATACAATTGTAGGGTTATATGGGAAATAAAGCCCTATGAATAACGAAGAAAACCTTGTCAATGTGGTAGTTAGATCGAACCCCTTTCCTTGTCAGAGCTTCTGACCTAATGAAATCAGAGCTCAGATGCAATAATCATCTAGAATATCGGCTAAAAAATACTTGTTTAAAGACTAGCAAGAGAAGATTCTTTATATCTGTACTTGTTAAAACTTGTTACAAACCGAATTACACACAGAAGCTTGTTCTCTGTATATTGTAACAAATGTTAGTATAAACCAACTAGTGGATTATTACGAATCCTGCATTCTGATTGGCTACGCTACTATAGGTCTATTTGTGATAGCCCATGGTGGAGAAATCCGCACGCATTTTCACGAAACAATTCAATGTATTAAACTTCAATTTGTTTCTTTCTATTATTTTCTACTGTCCGACTAGTTTATACTAAAACAATTCTCGCCCTCATGGGCTACGAGTTAAATAGCCGATTCGGCTGCGCCTCATGGGCTATTGACTCGTAGCCCATTCGGGCTGCGGATCTAATTGTTAAATAACCCACATCTACTTGTTATTCGCAGGTGTTCCTGACAGTGACAGATGTTACTATGACTGACGGAGGTAATGTGTCTAAATGTAGATAAGTCACTGATTAGCCACTGAACGTTAACATTATATTTAGGAAAGAGATCCAATATTGAGACATACGTGTGCTCTTGTTGCCTCCGTGCAGAAGACAGTAGCACATGCGAAGTGTCTGCCAGCCCTCTTGGTACCCAGACTGCCTCATCTTTAGACGGAGAGGGTGGAGTGGAGATGAATGACGTTGGAACAACAAGGCACGGTGATACAGAAGGACTCCTTGGTTCTCAGTCGCCTGACAATCTAGGGCACCAAACATTTAATGGTAAGCAGGAACAATACAATAAATACTGCTACTGCTGCTGTACTAAATGTTGGGAACGGTCTTCAGGCCGCTGCAGAAATCGTTATGTTTCCCTGTATTGAAGAGAGAGATGTACAGCGGCATAAACTTACGCTTACCATATTAAAGTCTACTGATAACCCTAGGCGGTTATCAAGTAATCTTCTCTTGTTTTTGTCAGTTTCTGCAAGCACTTCAGCTGGTAGTAGTTCGTTTGAGGGAAAAGGAAGCTACACGTTGACAGGGTCAGCCCTTAAATGGCAACAGTTCTACGCCCTGATTATCAAACGGTTCCACTTCGCTCGCCGCAACTTCAAAGGCGTGATTTCGCAGATTATGTTGCCAGCCTTGTTTATTTGTATTGCCATGACCATGGCTTTGTCACTTCCGCCTCTTCCCGATCTGCCGCCTCTCGAGCTCTCACCTTCAATGTTTGATCAACCAAATTACATCCCATTCGGCAACGAGGCTAAAGGAGTCAACATGTTAGCAAAGAGACTTGAGCAGACACTTACCTTGCCATCCGGTGTTGGTGCAACTTGCTGCTTACGATTCACTGAGTACTCTTCACTGCGTAATGACAGCAAGCTGTCCAAGGAGGAGGTGGCTCAGATGTTTGATAAATCTTGTCGTAAAGCCATTGACGATGTATCTGGTGTATACCTCAAACCCAGAAAAAACAAGTTCTCTTACATTTACTACGCAAACAGCTCTGCAAACATTTCCGAGTCTGTGATTCACAAGGATACGGGTCACGGGTGTCGGTGTTCAGCTAATGGCACGTGGTATCTGTGTGACCAGGGAGCGGCTGGGAAACAGCCAAAGGAACTGATCACCATCACACATGACACTCTACAGAACATAACGGGCAGGAACATCTCCAAATATCTTCTCTACACTACACAGATATATAGACTTCACAGGTACATACTTGGGTTTAGCAGCTGGGATAATAGATACACTACACAGATATATAGACTTCACAGGTACATACTTGGGTTTAGCGGCTGGGATAATAGATACTGGGCAAGAACACAATCAGGACAAGTGTGGCACAAAGGATCAAAAATGAAGTTTCTCAAATCAGCTTTAGGTTTAAAGTTATTGATGACAGAAGTAAGTCCTGTGTAAATTATCTACGGACACTACAGGCACCGTTAAACAGGTATTCTCACACTTCTTTTTGTGGAAGGGGAGAGGGTTTATTCAAAACACAATGCTACATCAAGAAAAATAGGGAAAAGACAATGCCTTGGTTGGTTTATTTAAAAAATAAAATAATGGTTTATCTTAACTTACCCTTCAAGCTCCTGAATCACCTTAGAGTTTACAATTTTTAATGTTATTTAAAGGAACTGTGAACCTCAACCAAGAGTAATTATGGTTTCTGGATGCTTGAAACAACAATAAACTTGTATCTAACTTAAGTCGTAACTCGTCAGCCTTATACCTTAACTGTAGTTCTAGTTTAAGTCATACACATGTACATGTAGATCTATGGACACTACTCATTTAAGTAAAATTGTGCATTTTCATGTGGTACGTGATATATTTTACACTGATTTTTCTGTTATATTTCACCTGACCCTCTCTAATTTATTACCTGAGTGTGCTACACAATGCCAGTGAATGACTGGTGTTTTAAACATGTGATGCTGAATACTAGCATTCTGACTACCAATTTTAGCTAAATAACCACAAAAATGAGAATTTGTATATTGGGTACACCTAACATATCTAAATGATTATTGTAATAACCTTAAGTATGGCTAAAACTAATTTGTATTTCAAACCATGATAAACAATGATTTGGTGTAATTTACTTTGGATCTACGGACACTACACTGATCTACGGACACTACAAAAATCTTCGGACATCATAAAATCGTATTTCAATGCCAAAATTCACACAGTAGGACATCAAATATTTTGCCGAAATGACTTTTTTTAACTAAGCACGTAATGACCTTTTGAAAAATGAAAAAGAATAACATGAAATCAGATTATATCCCAAAAAAATTTTTTTTTGTTAGGTAGTATCGACAAAATTTGAAAACTGATAACGATGCACCACCCAATAAATTTGGACATATTGGTTTAACATCCATTAAAACGTGCTACAAATCTTGACAAAGACCTTTTCTACATTTCAGAGATTTAAAAACATCCAGCTTTTGCATTTTATACACTGAAATCTATTGAAGCCTTTAGCTATTTTTTGGGTTGCAACATGATAACGCTTCAAAATGGCTATATTTTGTCATTATTAGTAAGCACAACTCAAGAATGACTGAGAATCAAAGTCTGAAATTGTTTGCAGCTATAGAACTAGTTAGATGTGCTTAAAGGTATATTTAACAAGATTTTAATACATTGCATGAAGTTGCAGCATGATAACATAGGTCTGTTGTGTTTGTATACCCTGATTGTGTTCTTTTCGACTACTATTACGTGGCATTCTGCAGTCTAAAACATGGGCAATGAAACACTTCATTATCCCACTTGCTAACGTCCCCAAATTAAAGGTTAGAAAAGGAAGGAGCCAAACATTGTAAATTTCTATTGCAAGTTTGTTCATTTGATTTACCTCGCATATCACTGACGGTTTAGTAAGCTGGGTATTGTATTTTACAGGTATGGTGCACTGTCCTTTGGTAATGTAGTCAGGTTTGTGCCACAAAAGTTGGACAAGGTTCGCATTGCATCCGTGAGAAGATTGGCCATCAGGGAGGCCGCTAAGGTACCATCCAAATATATACACACTGAAAACGAGTTCAAAAGAGCTATCATATTAATAATGATCAGACAAGGTATTGGCCCATTTTTGTCAATACTGTTGTAATATTTAAATGCATTTCATAGATGCACGTATTAAATTAAGGTGTATCAGTATCTTCTGTTTAATTTCAAACTTTCGTTAGTTCACGTTCACATGTTTTAAACGAGTTTCTTTTTAATTTCCTAACTAAGTGATACGTCGTTAAATAATGTGTTGTGGTAAGATATGGCAGTTTGCTAACACGTATTGTTTGCTAGTCTTGGTACAATAATATTGTGTTGTGGTAAGATATGGCTAATACGTATTGTTCGTTAGTCTTGGTACAATAATAAAGGATTTCACGCTCTTCCCACCTACCTGAACGTCATGAATAACGCCATTCTGAGGGCCTCTCTGGATAACAGTAAGGGCAACCCCGCTGCTTATGGTGAGTAATACTAGCTGAACTCAACCGGGGTTAATATGGATGATTAAATTTGAATGCAGTGACTGAAATGGCCATGACTTGGCACGTAAAATCGTGCACGTAAGGTGTTCAGTGCAAAATGACTATAACTTCTTTTGATTCTGCCTTTCTTTTAAGGTATGACGGTGTATAATCATCCGTTCCCATTCAACAGTACATCGCATATTCATCGGTCTGCCGATTACCTGTAAGTATCGAAATTATAGTGTACGCGTTGACTCTGTTCTTATATAATTTTTACCTTTTTGGGTTAACGCCCTACTGTTGACGTGCAGTAGCATCTGTAGCTTTCCAGTGTACAGCTATTTCAAATAACGTTGGCCCGGACAAACGGCAAACGACATTCCCAGGCCAAAGTGGATTGTGGGTATAACTGTCCAGCTGTACGAAATTGCAGCTACAATGACAATCCATTTCGGTGTGGGAATGTTGCATGTCGTGTGTTCATGTGTTCTTGTGTTCGTGTGTTCATGTGTTCATGTGTTCTTGTGTTCGTGTGTTCTTGTGTTCATGTGTTCATGTGTTCTTGTGTTCGTGTGTTCATGTGTTCTTGTGTTCGTGTGTTCATGTGTTCTTGTGTTCGTGTGTTCTTGTGTTCGTGTGTTCGTGTGTTCATGTGTTCTTGTGTTTTTGAAATAGCTGTTTTCGTATTGCTGACTTGCACGTTACGTCATCGTGATCATGTTGGAAGACGTTAAAGGGAACCTCGGCTGAAAAACAATGTTTGCTCCCAAATCTCTCGATCTATTGTTGTCTTTGTCTCTTGTAAATTGTACACTAGATGTCATTTGTGGACTGATTTTCATGTCCACAAAACTCATTTGAATTTCATGTGCACCACCATTTTGAATCTTAACGTCACAGTGTTGCCCCAATTGTCAGAAAACAATAGCTCTTTTGTTGTACAACAATAAAGGCAACACTGTGACGTCATAATATCCAAGATGGCGACGCGCGGGAAATTCAAATGAGTTTTGTGGACACGAAAACAACTGAGATGTAGAGTACAATTTGCAGAAGACAAACACAGCAATATATTTAGGCATCCATAAGGAACATTTGGGAGGAAACATTGTTTTTCAGCCGAGGTTCCCTTTAACAAAAGATTAGTTGTTAGCTTCTCTTGTTAGGTCCACCAACATGGCCGCTTTGTTATTTGAATCTCTGGGGATTGGTTGCAATTCAGTAATTGTATATCATCAATGACCGCCGTGGGAAGCGAATAGCAGCTGACGTTTCGAGCGTTAGCCCTTTGACTTTGATCATTAGGAAGAACTTTAGGCATACATCCGCAGTTTGTAAATCTTTATTGTAGCTTGGTCAGACCTAAATTGGAATATGCTAATTCTGCGTGAAAGACAAGTACCAACTAGATATGGTACAACGCTCTGCTGCAACGCTCTGCTGCCAGGTCTTGTTTTAATAATTATTCTAGGGAACAGGGTGTCGTGACGAGTATGCTAGAGAAGTTGGAGTGGCCGTCTCTCGGTTGACAATGTTTCACCGTGTTGATATTGAGAGAGATTCGTACCTGGCTTCGGTACCTCATACTTCAAGGAATGGAAACTCTATATTATTCTTGAGACCACATTCGAACTGTAATCATTAGAGAGTGGAACACGCTCCCCGGTAGTTAATATTAACGACACTAACAAATTTAAGACCGCTGTACGCAAACATTTTATTGAATTAGGAGAATGGTTTTATTTTTTTTAATGTTTTTATCATATTACTAAGTATCTCCTTTTATCATGGCATATTATTATTAACTTAGTTGTTATTATTGTAAATTGTTTCGTAATTTATACTGATGTGATACAGTTACACCGTTTTTATCAGTTAATAAAGTAGAAGTAGATTGGTGGATTGCCATTAGAAGTCAGAGGACATACCCCGGTAGATTACGTGATTGCTCGCCCAAGATTGATTACGTCATAGCGCATGCGCTAGAATCACTTTTCCCGGCAATTTTCCTTGTCTTCTTGGCCCAGCTCGCTTCACTATTTTAGTTCGTTGTTGTAAATAACAATGTTCCTTGTCTTCTTGGCCCAGCTCGCTTCACTATTTTAGTTCGTTGTTGTAAATAACAATGTTCCTTGTCTTCTTGGCCCAGCTCGCTTCACTATTTTAGTTCGTTGTTGTAAATAACAATGTTCCTTGTCTTCTTGGCCCAGCTCGCTTCACTATTTTAGTTCGTTGTTGTAATAACAATGTTCCTTGTCTTCTTGGCCCAGCTCGCTTCACTATTTTAGTTCGTTGTTGTAAATAACAATGTTCCTTGTCTTCTTGGCCCAGCTCGCTTCACTATTTTAGTTTGTTGTTGTAAATAACAATGTTCCTTGTCTTCTTGGCCCAGCTCGCTTCACTATTTTAGTTTGTTGTTGTAAATAACAATGTTCCTTGTCTTCTTGGCCCAGCTCGCTTCACTAGTTTAGTTTGTTGTTGTAAATAACAATGTTCCTTGTCTTCTTGGCACAGCTCGCTTCACTATTTTAGTTTGTTGTTGTAAATAACAATGTTCCTTGTCTTCTTGGCCCAGCTCGCTTCACTAGTTTAGTTTGTTGTTGTAAATAACAATGTTCCTTGTCTTCTTGGCCCAGCTCGCTTCACTATTTTAGTTTGTTGTTGTAAATAACAATGTTCCTTGTCTTCTTGGCCCAGCTCGCTTCACTATTTTAGTTTGTTGTTGTAAATAACAATGTTCCTTGTCTTCTTGGCCCAGCTCGCTTCACTATTTTAGTTTGTTGTTGTAAATAACAATGTTCCTTGTCTTCTTGGCCCAGCTCGCTTCACTATTTTAGTTTGTTGTTGTAAATAACAATGTTCCTTGTCTTCTTGGCCCAGCTCGCTTCACTATTTTAGTTTGTTGTTGTAAATAACACATTTACGGTAGTTTCCCGTGGTTAGGTTAGGGTTTAGGGTTAGATAGTTTCCCGTGGTTAGGTTAGGGTTTAGGGTTAGAAAGTTTCCCGTGGTTAGGTTAGGGTTTAGGGTTAGGTAGTTTCCCGTGGTATGTCCTCTTATTTACCACGTGTTGCGTCATCGCGTGGTCAGAATTTGTTTTGGATTTGTTAAGTTTATCTTCCCCACCGATGCAGAACACTAGCTTTTACAGGAACTACTCATCCTTACGTATTGGATACGACTTACAATATCTCTTATGTATTAACCTACATTAGTTTATACAGAGACTAAACATCCTACAATATCTTATATATTAACCTACATTAGTTTTTACAGGAACAAATCATCCTACGATATTTCTTATATATTAACTTTGTTTATTGTTTGTTTTTTCAGGCGGCAGGGCACTGATCTAGTGATAGCAATCTTTGTCATCATCGCCATGTCATTTGTACCTGCCAGCTTCGTGGTATTTCTTGTCACAGAAAGGTCATCTAAAGCTAAACATCTGCAGTTCGTTAGCGGTGTGGACCCTGTGATCTACTGGCTATCTAACTACATCTGGGACATGGTAACAAACACAAGCACATTAACTCTTACACTTGCCACAAGTCGACAAGGGAGGCGAGGGGGCGGCTTGTTTCACTTGTGAGGATTCGAATCTAGTTAAATATTTTGGCGCGAAAATTTATTGACGTGTGGCATAGGTGACAATTTTCATTTCACGTGCCGATCTCAACCGTCAAAGTAAATGGATGCGGGTTCTACACCTACGAAAACATTTTCAAGAGTTAATATATAACGCCTAACTCTAAAGATTTTATTTGCAGTCTGTGTGGAGGAGAGGTTTAGGAACGCTGATAGGCGACGGAAACTATTTAACCGTACGAGAAAGACCCTAGCTTGTGAAAACTTGGAGAGTACCTGAAGTTGTTATAAACATTGAGACGTCGCTGTCAAACACAGTCTGCCGTTCTTGTGCCGATAAAAAATACAACATTGCTAAGAAACGTTGATCTTTCATTGATATTCAAAGCATAAACTCTTCCCTGATCCTGTCGGCGAACAGAACACATCCTTGCCGCTGAGGTACGCTTCCACAACTTTTCTTTGTCGTTCTCTTAAATTCTTATATCGTAACTTTTCCAGACCAAAACTGATCACTTTTTCGACTACACTGATATCAATCCCAAAGACTAAAACAGCCTTCCAAAATTTTAAAATGGCATTTCAAAAGATTTCTAGAATATAGGATTTTTCCGTCTTAATCCATGCTCTCTATTGGCTAGGCTGCTTCTACGTCACCGGTCCAAAAATTCACCTGCAAATTTTGGCGCGTTGCAAGTGGGAAACGTCCTTTCCAACAAGTACGGAAGCAAGCAGTATAATTATTTTTGGAAAAATTGGTTAACTTGTGGCTGGGTAACACCCCACCCCAGCCCAACCAGCACCACATGACACATTTCAATCTGTGGCGATAAATGTGGTGGCTAATTAGTCGTGGCAAATGGTGACTTGTGTATGAAAATGAAATAACAGGAACACAAGGGCACTCAACCACTTTCGACGAATTAAAATGCATCCTTTTCAAAAAGGAACAAAGAAAGATACTCTTCAACTCTGAAGAATGCCTCTCCATAAAACGTAGTGCACGCCTGGATGGCATTCTAAGTTCTAGATAAATAATGAGCGGACGATCTTTATGGGATTTACAAACTCGCGCTGAAAGCGAGAGTTTGTAAATCCCATAAAGATCGGACGCGATTTCGCACTTATCAAACGTCTAGATGTAGAGAGTCATGTTTTCAGTTATTTTGGTGATACGACTTATTTTGGCCGAGAAAATCGAAGCCAAAGTTTACGTAAATCAGGACGAAATCTGTATCAGATTTAAAGATCACTTAGCGGTCGGTGATTTCCTTTGTTTTTGCTTCATGAATTATTAATGATTTGATAAAAATGTTTTCAGAATAATAGTATTGAACTGAACATCCTGCATGTTCCTCACGGTGCAGCTTCTTTATACAGAACTGGAAAGGTTATTTAGTTCGTTAAATGAGGCGTTTTGCACGCAACTATCAAAGCAGAAGGTATGTTTGCCAGAACGTGTAATGGTATTTTCTTTGTATTTCTCAGTGTAACTACCTTATTCCTGCCTTGGCGTGCATCACACTGCTTTACCTGTTTGGTGTGCCGGCATACGCATCTGAAACAAACTTTCCCGCCGTAGTTGGTCTGTTCATGTTGTATGGGTAAGCGACTTTTACCTTGTATCTTATCTCATCCACTATGCTAACTCTTCTTGGATGATATTGGTGTAGTTAGGGATGTTCATTCTACTTTCCTCTTCAGATGGTCCATCACGCCAATGATGTATCCCAGTGGTTTTTGCTTCCAGGAGGCGAGTTCAGCTTATGTGGCTATGATCGTCCTCAATCTGTTTGTTGGCGTCACAGCCACCGTCACCACATTCATTCTACAACTTTTCCCAGATGATGAGGTAATCCCTTGCAGTGTATTGAAAACAATTATTCATTTAATGATATAACCTAAGTTCTATTGGTATATATTCAACTACGCTTTACCATGTTAGTACCTCACCAGGGAGACAATCCCTCTACTCTTTCTCGAAATAACACAACAGCCCCCCCCCCCCCCCCAAATAGATTAGAAGAGGAAGGATACAAGGCCAACAGCTTTACATCTCTGCTCATGAACGCTCGGGGATTCGAACCCGCTCACAAGACAGGAGCTAACCTGAAGGTGGTGTATTTAACTGCCTTAATTGTGTCATTTTGGCCTGTTGGATCACGTTGTGTCAGTTTTGCCTGTTATTAATTGTTGCATTATTCCCCGTTCGTCATCGTTATATGACGTTAACCTTGTTTGTCCTCGTTAGTAGTATAGGGCGTACCGAATAAAGTGGTGTGGTTTTCATTATCTATTGCCTTTTCCTCATGAATAAAGTGGTGTGGTTTTCATTATGTATTGCCTTTTCCTCATGAATAAAGTGGTGTGGTTTTCATTATGTATTGCCTTTTCCTCATGAATAAAATGGTGTGGTTTTCATTATGTATTGCCTTTTCCTCATGAATAAAGTGGTGTGGTTTTCATTATGTATTGTCTTTTCCTCATGAATAAAGTGGTATGGTTTTTTCTGTGGATGAGGTGATGGGTTAGGTTTTGGGAGTCTATTGTTTAGACCAGCTATAAAACCAGGACCACCCTCGAATCCATTCAAGCCTTTAGTAATACATCTTTCAATCACATTGACCTCATTCGAGGTTCACTTTTTTCAGAGAACTTTTGTAAAGCATTTGCATATTATTTTCGTTCGGTACTTCAGAACTACAGAAGAAACGGCGAAAAGAAAATAACTTTACTGACAGAAAGATCACTAACTTTGATTAAATACTAGAGATTTCAAAGGAGGATTCAATAATAAGGCCATTTTCTGCCTTTTCTCTGAGGTTTGTTCTGCTTTATATGCAAACCGTTAAACTGTTATTGACTTACCTTCACAAACCAACTGCGGAGAGACATTGGTTGTGATTCAAATACTTGTTACTCGGGTTGCCTGTCAGCAGGCCCGAGTCCAGAATTGCAAGTGTTTTATTTTTTATTTTGTTGCGAGTTGACTCAACACGTGACAGGCTCAACCAATCAGTTTCGACACACGCGGGTCAATTAATTTGGTAACGTCAGGATTGGGTTGTTAGCAAGGCCGTTCGGGTCAGAACTTCGAGTCAGCATTTCGGGCCAGAATTCGATGATTTTGATAATAATAATAATAATAATAATGGTAACGGTAATTATAGAAATAATACAATTATTAAATAATTAAATAATTAATGTTTGGTATGTAGCGAATAGTTAATGAAATAAAAACCAGCCTATCTTATGTAATTTCGCCCAGGTAGTATATCTTACTCGCGCAAATGAAGTTATTGGGGGGGATTAAGATAAACTTGAGAAACGGCAAAGAACCGTAGACGAAAATCCTGCTGGTTGCTACGTTGGATCTAAGTCGGATCTGATCAGCCAAAATGAAAATAAATACGAAGTCCAAGGCCTACGGTAAAGCTGACACAACATACTACAATATTACAATATTTCGGCTGGCCAAACCAGCCTTCTTCAGTTACAAGTGAAGACCTCTAAGGTAACCGAGAAGATCTAAATCATATCAAAAGAACAGCTGTATGGATCTTATAGATTTTAGAATTTTGATGACGTCACATGAAAACGATATATCTTGCATATACTAAATATATAACTGTTACAATAATAAACCACCTATTATATTTCAACTCTCCAAACAAATATGTAAGAGTTAAATACCTCGAACCTCGGCATTCAGCCAAATATGATGAATATGGCTGAATGCCGAGGTTCGAGGTATTTAACTGACTTATTTCATTGTTATTCGATAACCTTTACTTCACTAACATTCCAGTGAATTTCAATATAAAGACCTCATTAGGTATTCAAGAGCCCTTTATACATTGAAATTCACTGGGATCTTAGTGAAAGGTTATCGAATGACAATAGAAAATGTGTCAAAAATGAAATAAACACGTATACAGCCCGAGTTAATGCTGCACGCAGCCTCTTGTTTATTTTGGTTTTGGCAAACTGACAAATTTATAGTCTTAAATAAACAAAACGTTCACTCCTTAGAAAGAAGGGTTTACAATTACAAAAAGAGATTTGGGAACTGAAGTCCCTTCCTACTGACCTGTTTAGTTTGCCTTTCATTGAACTCCAAATACTCGACTCTGTTCCGTTCACTGTTTTCCGAAGTTTAAATTCTCCCCAACACATATCACAATGTTCTTCGCATCCACGAAGGCTAGAGTGAAGCCTATTGTTAAGCCAGAGTATGTTCAAGACCGTATGCGGGTTCAAGGACTGCTTCAGGCTACAACAACTGAACAACTTCACATCCCGCTTGTTTCTTCTTTCGTGGTTTTGTTATCTAGGCTTTCCACGTAGTCTTCAACTGAATAATCAAGAGTAACAAACCATTCTTCACTCATCTTCTTGTTTCGGGTTAACATAAAGCTCTTCGGGCTTTTTTTTGCTGAAAAACTTCAGCTTACAGCTGGCAATCGGTCTTGGATGAAAAAAAAAAACTTGTTATTTCTCACACGTGCAGAAACATGAAACGCGAAGTCCTTCTGATTGAACGTATCGTTTTTCTCACGTGAGAAAAGCGATACGCGCCATTTGATTGGTTAACACCGGTTTGCGAACGAAAATTTACTTCGCGGGTTTCCAGTGAGTAAATCTCTGTATGTATACAATAAAACTATTTACTTCACTTTCTGCTTTTATCAGCTTTTTACTTTATTCACTAGATGCTGACAGACATCAATGACGTCATCAAGAAAGTTAGTCTTGGGTTTCCAAACTATTGCCTTGGCCGTGGTCTAATGGACCTGGCTTATAACCAGTATCTTACGGAGTACTACACACAAA
The DNA here is from genome assembly GCA_030867875.1 of Actinernus sp. WN-2022. Taxonomy (NCBI): domain Eukaryota; kingdom Metazoa; phylum Cnidaria; class Anthozoa; order Actiniaria; family Actinernidae; genus Actinernus; species Actinernus sp. WN-2022. The sequence goes on along the minus strand of JAOWCC010000936.1, from coordinate 85,444,210 downwards.
TCGGTGAGTGGTGAATTCCTAACTATTGCCTTGGTCGTGGTCTAATAGACCTGCCGGCTTATAACCAGTATCTTACGGAGTACTACACACAAATTGGTGAGTGGTGAATTCCTAACTATTGCCTTGGCCGTGGTCTAATGGACCTGGCTTATAACCAGTATATTACGGAGTACTACACACAAATCGCTTAGTGGTGAATTCCTAACTATTGCCTTGGTCGTGGTCTAATGGACCTGGCTTATAACCATACGGAGTACTACACACAAATCGGTGAGTGGTGAATTCCTTTTGGAACAAGAGATTTGCATGCCGTTCTGTTTTTATGACATCGCTTTAGCGAATAGAGTGTTCAATAAAAACATTGACAAGAAAGTGATTTACTCGTTGCAACGTACATACTACTGAATCAGCAGTGAAATCATTTGTGTCGGTCTGTTATGTATAGCTTTGTTTTAAACACGCTAGCTTTCCATACTACTGAATCAGCAGTACAATGATTCGTGTCTGTCTGTATGTTATGCATTTAACAAATCGCATACATTTTTCCATTGTCTATATTCGTATTGATCATAGAAATGACGTCATAAAATGTTCAAAACTCAAGTGAAACAACGAGCGCAGCGAGCATTACAACGACGAAGCACTTAGCTTCAAATGAGTGCGTAATAAACTGCTTTCGAGTCGAAAAAGGTCATTGAAAGTCAAAACGTAAACACTTCTAATTACCGGTGCCGAGAGAAAGCTTTCTTTGACAAATGGTATTTGGTTCACCGATTAACTTCTGTCATTGATGGACCGAATGCTTGTGAAATGCTTTCTTGTTTTTTTTTTCAGGATCAGAAAAGTTATTGTTATAATTCAAGACTTCTGAGCTCTGAGAGAACTAGTCACAAAGTCTGAACCACAAATTCGCCGAAACTTTCTCCACTCAAGAGAAAACTCACATTTTGCCAAATGGCACACTACAAAGAAGTTTGACTCACCGTTTAGCTTCTCCTAGTAATGAAATGCTTATGAAATCCTCATTTTCTTGTTTTTGGAAGCGAAGTTAACAGCCATTTGAATTCACAAACCTGAAAGCACTTTGCAAAGCTACCACAGCTTGCGAGTGACGTCATTTTCATTGTCCGTACTTAAATTGCATGTAGCGGAGAGCCAATCAGAAAGCGAGAAAATTGGATGTTGTTGTAAAAAGCTTTATTTTAAACCCGTTAACTTTCTATACCACTGAATCAGCAGTGAAATAATTCGTATCTTTCTGTCTGTCTGTTAAGTATAGCTTTATTTTAAACACGCAAGCCAGTCTGCTGGTTTACATACTACTGAATCAGCAGTACAATGATTCGTGTCTGTCTGTCTGTTACGTATAAACACGCTAGCCACAGTCTGCTGGTTTACATACTACTGACTCAGCAGTACAATGATTCGTGTGTGTCTGTCTGTTACGCGTAAACACGCTAGCCACCATGTACAATCTACCAATAGGAATCAAGTAATACAATATAAATACAAACTGGAGGAAGTCAACCTCGTGACCAGGGCCTTCTCGGTCAGATCCAAGATGGCGGCTACTCCGAGAGAAGACCCTTGTAAAGGCTGAATCACGTGACCAAAAATCTCCAGAAATCCTGGAGATGCTAATCACGTGATGTGGGCATCCAATATGGCGGCCAAGCTAAATATGGAAATGTTAACACGTGCCTATAAACCATAGGTATCCCAATCCGGAGTGAGCGAGATGCGATTAACGGTATTTCCACGCGGCGTACGATGTGGTGAAAACAGATCTACTAAACGGCTCGAAATGGAGTTTACTTGGATAAAGAAACAGTGGAAGGGTGTCACAATGCTACTAGGATGTATCTAAGCTTGAAGAGAATCATAAAAAGCCGTTCATTTTCCGTTAGCGTTGAAGCGAACCGATCGATAACACATGCTCAGGTTAAACGGCTTCTCCTTGCTTTTCCACTGATGAAACTTACCAGAAAACTACCCAGTAATACACTTCATCTATTGCTCTACCTACACAACGTGGTTTAAGGTTATTTAAAATCGTTTTATTGATAAAATTTGAGAAAATTAAACTATATACGAATCATCTCCGTGGTCTCAGCCCGTTTGGCCAATAAAAAGCATAGTTAGGCAACCTTTGCATGATAACGGAAGAGCCAATCAGAATACGTGACAGTTAAGCCTTTACCAGGGTCTTCTCTCGGAGTAGCCGCCATCTTGGATCTGACCGAGAAGACCCTGGTCACGAGGTTGCGAAAACGTTTTATGTAACATTTACAGGCTATTCTTAAGGGCTTATTATACATGGAGTTACTGCGAAAGCTAATGATTATAAAAATAATTTGAAATATTTACAAAGTACTATTGTACTTTGTGACTATATGTTTTGCTCCTTGAATTGTTGAAGCGCTAGTTTAGCTTCACGCGGGAGGGTACACTTCCAGTGGGTATTCTAGTGGGTATTCCATAGCATAGTGCCACTATATTTACAGCTTCGTTTCAGAAAATCTCTTTTCGGCTTTGGAAATATTAGGTTTGTCTCATGTCATCTTAAATTATAGCCATTTGGACGATAAAACATTTTCGATCATGATTTTTTAAAGGCAAGCTGCAGAGTTGAGTTTGTGTATGTATTTCTCGCATGAAGAGTTTGTATTTGGACAGATCCTATGTTGTGCTTCTTGCAGGTGAAGATGACAAAATTCGTTCTCCCTTCGAGTGGCTCATTATCAGTCGTAACTTGGTGTGCATGTTCATTGAGGGAATTGCATTCTTCATCCTCACCATTCTTATCGAGTTTAGGTTCTTCACAAAACCAAGGTAACAATGCGTACAGTCTCAGTTAACGCATACCGTATTTACACCATCTCTATTCGCACCATTTATCCGACAATATACAAAGATTAGGAATCTTGTGTTGCGCATCATTTTTGTGTTCCTTGACGTCGAATGTCTCTAGTATAATTTCGTTGTTGCCTCGTATTCAATCCATCCATCTATCTACAGTATCGTATGTAATACAACATTGCAGGTGGTATTTTTGACATCATAACATCAACTTGTACGAGAGAAAAACCATATCAAAACAAACACACATAACTCGCACGCAGTCAGTTACACACCTTTCAAGTAAATGAATTGTTAGCCCACTTGCGTTGCTCCGACATTTTAGTTTTAACATATCATTGTGTTACTATAAAGGTCCAGTGGTTGTCTAATAAGGTTCTGTTTTACCGTCATAATTTAGTTATAACATATTGTATTACTAAGCTCCAGTGGTTGTCTAACAAGGTTCTGTTTTACCGTCATAATTTAGTTATAAGATATTGTATTACTAAGCTCCAGTGGTTGTCTAATAAGGTTCTGTTTTACCGTCATAATTTAGTTATAACATATTGTATTACTAAGCTCCAGTGGTTGTCTAACAAGGTTCTGTTTTACCGTCATAATTTAGTTATAACATATTGTATTACTAAGCTCCAGTGGTTGTCTAACAAGGTTCTGTTTTACCGTCGCAATTTAGTTATAATATATTGTATTACTAAGCTCCAGTGGTTGTCTAACAAGGTTCTGTTTTACCGTCGCAATTTAGTTATAACATATTGTATTACTAAGCTCCAGTGGTTATCTAACAAGGTTCTGTTTTACCGTCGCAATTTAGTTATAACATATTGTATTACTAAGCTCCAGTGGTTGTCTTATAAGGTTCTGTTTTACCGTCGTAATTTAGTTATAACATATTGTATTACTAAGCTACAGTGGTTGTCTAACAAGGTTCTGTGTCGTATTTTACGTTGCTAGGCGGATCTCAGTGTCTCAGGTCCCCATTGAAGCAGAAGATGAGGACGTTACTGCTGAACGTGAGAGGGTTTTGCAAGGAGATGCAGACAGCGACCTTGTTAGACTTGAAAATTTAACGAAGGTAAGCAGATTAAGTTACGACCTCTAGTTTACACCTTATGCAACAGCACCAAGACAACAGCACATGCAGGCCATTTCAAGTTTAGGTGCTTTATAACAGTTCTGTTCCATTGACTTAAACCTGTTGCGTTAGATAATCTAAAGTGGAGCCCATTAGAAGCTAGACGTGGTCGTCATATTTTTAAACTTAAAAAGAAATATATTAATGAACGATGCCCATTTGCTGCCGCAGCGAGCGAGCAAGTCAGCAGTACTAATTTGTGTAGTGGAGCCGTTTTTTGGCGCATTGCCAGAGCAGTGCATTGTGGTCGTGCGCAAGGACACAGTAACGATATGCGCGGTGTTGCACACGTCCCTGACATGGCAACAATATGGAAAGTCCACACGTCCCTGACATGGCAACAATATGGAAAGTCCACACGTCCCTGACATGGCAACAATATGGAAAGTCCACACGTCCCTGACATGGCAACAATATGGAAAGTAGATGGGTTTCTTTTCGATTGGGCGTGTATATTGTACTGTTTTATTTTGTGTGAGCGTATAGTTTGATACTTTAGGTTAGGGTTAGGACTTCAGTTTGATACTTTTTCCAAAGAGCAATATCTCTCCTCTTATCAACATGATTAGCAACAAATAAATTTTCTTCTATTGATAAAGTCGAATCAATAATCAATTTAGTTACAATTTGAAAAGTGACAGCGGGGTTTAAAACACATAAATTAGCATATGTCAATAACAGTTGATTTCCTGTGTTTACGCTCCAATATATGCATTTCCCGTTTCCGGAGAACAGCAGTTTATTTTGCTGGGAATCCTAAAAAGCGACATTACATGAAGTATCCACTCGGTAGAAACGAATTTAGAAGATATGGCTTAGTAATGTATCAGGTAATACAGGAATCAAACACCCCAGCAGCGAAATAACTGAACAATCCGACTCAATAAAGATAAACCTACTAACGCTGACCTGAAAGCTTCGTGGCTCTGTTTAGTGTTCACACGAGAATCGTGCGAGAGCCTCGATTTGTGCAGTCCAGTGGAAGTAGTAAAACTACAAGACAACAAGTCTGCCAGCGGCTATAGCCAGAGCCAGAAGTCATAGTCCATATATTCAACAAGCAACAAGTCTACTCCTCTGCAGCCGGCTTTCTTTCTAAGAAATTTGTCTTGAATGTTAGTCAGCACCGGTCCAGTTTACAAATTACAATCCCTCACTATAAACCAGGGAAGTTTTGATTTCACAGCCAACCAATTTTGCCGATCAGCAGCAAATATCAGGGATTGTCAGTTACAGATTTGCCATATCCTAGTCAAAGTTGCATTGTCCTGGATACAAACAAACAGAATATAACTGTCATCGCCGAAAATCAGATCCGACGACGATCTTGATTTTTTTCGCCGACCACATGGCACTTGAGCGAACGGTTGTTTTCGAGTTGATTTAGTGGAAAATATGTTATTTTCTTATCGCTTTTTCTACGAATTCCACCTTTCATGCACTTGGGATTAGCAAAGCTTTCTAATTCTGAATTGATCTTTTGTACTGATTTACGAAGAGCTGTCAAATAGATCACGGAATAAATATTCTGAACGGCTTCCTCTACTTATGGTATATAAATTTATGCAAATTTGGTACTCACATTGTGTTACGGGGCGCGAGTCACGCGAGTCACTTTTGCCATATAATAAACTACTTATTAACCTCGCCCACTCGGTCTTTACGGGAAAATATCAGACCTCGGTCTTTTATGTACGGACCTCGCTATCGCTCGTTCCTTACTGTCAAGACAACTCCTTACTCCTTAAGAAGTTAATATATTTTTTCCTGTCAACATGCTACTGTAGGTTTTCTTGTAATACATTTTAATAGTGGCATAGCTCGATTAGACAACAAACTACACATTCCCAAAGTTGCTGGTTGTATTATTTTAAATCGAGTAGTATAGTAAGTGGCGGTTCTGGGACACGTTGCATTGTTTTTGTTGTTTTTTCATCTAACGGACATCCTCACTTCGTTCAGCCCTCACTTCGTTCAGCCCTCACTTCGTTCGGGGTCCATTAGATGAAAAAACAAAACAAAAAATGCAACGTGTCCCAAAACACGCCATTTACGATACTACTATATAGTTCATTTATCGTATTTTACGTTATATTAAATGATCGGTTTCTACCGCTTTTTTCGGTTTAAGCAGTTTTGTTGTACTATTTATCGTATTTTTACGTTATATTAAATAATCGGTTTCTACCGCTTTTTTCCGGATTAAAGCAGTTTTGTTGTACTATTTTTTTCGTTGTATTTTTTACATTTCAACACCTATTAAAGGAATGATTAGTTTACAGTATATCCATCCATGGTACTAACATACATTCTCTACTTCACGATATTAACGTATGCTGTTATCTTAGTACGTATTAATACCACACAGATTAGACAAGTGTGTATAATTGAAGAACCTCAACGTAGACGTCACAACTAAGATACCAATTAGACATATAACATATATAGGTATATTACACGATGATTGAGACAAGAACTTGTGATTGGTTGATGCGAGGGAAGACCGCGAAATGTATAAGTAAGCGTTCAAAGACGTCAGAGTATTGCTCTCAACATAACTTCCAGATAGGAAGAGGATGTGCTATATTCGTTCCATGTTTAACGTGTGGTCGAGGCTGTCGTACTACTCACAAACTTTGTGTAAAATGTGGTGCACCTCAACGCCGTACCATTCGCAATAAGAAGAACCTTGATAAGAAACGAGCTAACGAGTCGGCGAATATCGCGTGTTCAAATGTAGTAGAATCGGAGAAAGATCTAAATGTAGTGGAATCGGAAAAAGATCAAAATGTGGCGGACATTCACGATCTCGATAATGCATTGGATGACCTCTCCATCGGTGAGAAAGATCTAAATGTGGTAGGATCGGAGGATAAGTAGAAATCGCAATACGAAAAAAAAAAAAAAAAAAAAATGAAGAGAAATTGTTATGCGACCTCTCTTCATTTTTTTTCTTTTTTTAAAACAAACAATTAGACAATTGACAGGCACGTGGTATACAACTAGTATGGATGATCTTATCAGATTACTTAGTCCAGAAATTTGTGCAAGCCTACATATCAAACCATTGTCGCATATCAAACCATTGTTACATATTAACACTGGTGAAACATGTTCCGAATGTCTATGCCCGATGGAAATGCAAGGAACGGAATTCATATGTCCCTCCTGTGGTCTTATTTCTGAGGCTGAATCATGTGAAGAAACAACTACCAATCTTACTACTAGGTTACACATAGTAGGGCCGGATAGCTTTCGGTATCAACATGATCTAGACCGCACAATCCCAAAGCAAAGCGATAACAAAGAATTGCAACCACGAACGATAATGCTAGAACTACTGGCATACAACACTTTTTATAAACAAAATTACGACCTCTCGTTTCCCACAAATGTATTAGTAATCGTATCCGACGTATTCCTTCAAGTACGGAAAGTTCTTATCAAACGTAGCTATGCGAAACGAACTATTTTAGCTGCTATACTTTATCAAGCATGTATACAATGTGGGTTCGTTAGATCTAAAGGAGAGGTCGCTCGTTTTATGCAACTAAACGATAAAAGCATATGTCATGGAAATGTCTTTATACGTTCTCTACATGATGACAATAAGATCGATATAGATTTGAATACCGATCGAATAGCTCCTCACATTACAACGACCTTTGTTAAACTCGACCCCCAAGGAGTACCTAAGAATGTCCAACAAATAGTCTATGAGATTGTTCATAAGGCAATAGAAAACAATATAGGTACCAGCTCCATACTTAGAACTAAAGTCGTTGGAGCAAGTTACGAGGTAATACGTCGTTCAGGATCTCGTATGTCTCTTATTGACGTTGTTAAACGGTGTGGTATACATAAGGGTTCGATCATACGTTTTGTCAAGGAGTTGATTGCTTACCGTTCCTACTTTGAGCCCATATATAAAAAACACGGTCTAACTAGTGATAGGGTTTGATTTCGTAAAGTGAAAATAAGAGCCACATTCGATTCTTATCCCACTAGACTGCCAAGTTTTTCTCGCATTTCCTTTTGCACTTCTTGTTTGAGTTCCATTCGAATCTGTTGCACGTTTTTTTCACCACCCAAAGTCTTATGACGAATTTCAGACCTCATAATCTCGTATTTATCTGCTTCGGCTAGGATTAGACTGTATTCAGAGTCGGATATATTTTCATCACGCAAGGCTTTCGATACTAGATCACGAATCGTATTAATTTTCGCTTTTGCTAACATAGTGGTTTTCTCATGCTTAGATACTTTTATTCCTAATTTTTTAGCTCCAATGGTCGTAGATGCTGAAATTAATCCACACAAACCACCAATAACACCAAGTGGTAAACCAATCACTATTCCAAAACCAGTTAAAGCTACTCCCAATCCAGATCCAGATAAAATCACAGATAGACCTCCTGTTACCACTGCGATACCATGAACTATTCCTTGAGAACGCGCATATTTCTTACGTACGCCTTCATAGTGTTTTTCTTGAATTTCGATATCCGAAAGCGTATCTCGGATTGTTTGTAGTCGAAAATTCTTTCCAGTGAGCGATGGATAGAGTTTTGGTGCTGATGGAAAAAGTGGTTGAATTGAATCACCGTCCATCGTATATGTGATATACGTATGATTTACTCAAGCTTCAATACGAAACGTATAGGCTGCTTGTTGAAGTCTATGAGATTGCCTTTCTCATTGCAAACTGTGAGGCGAATGTAGTTCCGCATCGTTCCTAGGGCTCGAATGGGTATGAGGGTTGGTGGAAAGTAAGTTGTTTCAGAAAAACTGTGGGATGTAGGATTAAAAGTATATAGGATTTTAGATGGCTTCCCATCAAGAAGTGAGAAATCTGAATCCACCACATCACAGTAGATAGATATGTGATTAATATCTTTTGGCACCAGGACGTATTTTCCTTTATTGATAGTCACATAATCTGTCACATCTTCATTTACTTCGATACCAAACAAATCGCAGACATTCTTAGTGAATTGGATTGGTTTCTTGACCTTCATAAGCCAATATTTCCTAAATGGATAGTCTATGAATTCCAAGTAACCAGCCCCAACTGCGGGATCTAAGTAGGTTATCAAATTTTCTATCTTATAATGTCCCGCCTTAATTTCGTATGGAAACGTCAAACTATTGGGGGTAATCCACTTAAAGCCCCCTTTCTCAGCTAGGTTCCACCAATTATGACTAATAGTGACCTCAACTAGCGAAATATTATTGATAAGAATGGGGTTATCGAAGTAGACAGTATGGTCAGACGAGGTGGTGGTGACATTTAAGATAACCATTATATGTTAAAGGTATAAACTATGTATATGTATAGCTTCAATAGTTACTATGCCTTTCAGTCATCGTGCCAGACGAAGACGACGGTCTATCTGTAGAGGACATAGCAGAGATTGCTAGGGGCGGACCAAGACTATTGAAATCTGAGCAGACTGCTCTAATTGCCGAGGAAAATAAGAGGATCTCAAAACTGAATACCGATCTACTAGCGAAGTTCAAGAAAAGATACCCACATGCAGATTTTCACCAGTTCTATGCATCCACGGATATAGACGGCCCTGGCAAATATTCGACGAGTATTTGGTTTCGAGATGGGAATCATGGTTATGTGGTTTATGGTGATGATATCTCCAAACTACCTGCTACTATTCAAAAAAACATTGATAAAGCGTTGTGGGGGGTGGTTGATGGTTACCCATTTGAGTTGACACTAAATAAAAGTGTGAAATATCCCATCGCAGCAGTTCCTTTTCACGAAAAAGCACAAGATATCGATCTCATTAATCTATGTATATATGTCACACCTACGAAAAAGTTCGAAGCAGGCGTTCCTAACATATTCAAAGAGACTGTCGTAAAGCATATGACAGCAAAGGAGTCCCATCATTGGTTATCGGGTCCAGATTTTAAATATTGGCCCCAACAATTGAATTTCGCAACGTGGTGTGCAACTTCTGGATGTGGAGTGTCGTTATTCGATCCTACTTTCAAAACGTATCCACCTATCATTCAGGGGTTTTTACGATTTCACGTATATTTCACGATACGAAGAATTCTACATGAACTTGGTGGTGCTCATGGAGTTCCTCTACCTGCTGACTCTGCTTTCAGGCAAATGGATAACCTCTATAGCAAATCAGCTCTTGAGAAATTATGCATCGAATTTGGTATATCTCGAACACCAGATTTCCGATGGCACGGAGGTAGGAATAACGGATTAGGAGATGTATTCCTTTTGTACGGTGATGGTTTCAAAAACGTCCACGTAATCAGAGGTTACGATAAAGAAGCAGATAATTGGCCAAATCACAATAATTTATTTGCAGACCAAAGAGGTAAGGAGGATCAGGGCGATCTTGTGGCATTCATTCGGAACGATGAACATGAAGGAAAACAATATAATTGGTTTACGCCACCAATCGGTAAGGGATTAACGGATGCTGGATTAGGTAGATTGAATCGATCCGTTGAAGCTTTTGGACATTGCGTTCTAGCTGCTCAAAATGATCTTAACCATTCCATCATAGATAGTTTCAATGTCAAAGAAACATTTAAGAGATTAGTCGAAGACGCTATTCTCGAAAATGGTTTAGTGGCAAGCTATAAAAACTATCTTACAGCTATACTACACACACATAAGAGATTAAACCTAGCAATAGCTATGGGGGTACGATTACTACCGAGCAACCTCGAGTACTACCTCGGTAAGAAGGATGGTTATAAAAATCCAATCCCGATCGCCACAGAAGGTACGGTGTTTGGCGTAAACGATATTAATGCAGATATTCTCGAAACCAAGCTCCCACCAGATATGAAAGGGAAGAAACAAAAGAAACAATTACCACATCAAGTTCCACAACAAGTTCCACAACAAGTTCCACAACGAGTTTCACATAGCATCTTACCGAATCCTACTCCACAACATGAGACCAATCTAGTGATGGTATCTATTGCAGGAGCTGGAATTGCATGGGCGTTATTTCGTTAACGTCGTTTGTATTGCTCTATTGTGATCACCACTATAGCTACGATGAATAACCAAACGTTCTCTGCTAATACTCCTAGAGCTTTACCGGCCATAGTAAATATGAAATTCGCAATTGATCCAATCATTCCAGGTAGTATCTGTCCAAGTTTCTTTCCCATTTCCTTTAACAAATCACCTGTCGTTTTTAATCCCTTCTTTACTGTATCTGCCACTTTGTCGATACCATCTTTTACTGGTTTCGGTACGGATTTCGATAGCTGGGAAACTATTACACTAACAATAGCACCAATAGCAGTTACCACCGCAAGAACAGTCATTCCATACTTCCTGAAAATGTATTTGACCCTTTCACGTAGCGATATACGTTCTAGTATGGCTTCTTCTTGACGTTCAAGTAATTCTCTTGCCTTATGGACGGATATTAACTCTTTCTTAGCTATTTCTTTCTGAGCGTCGGTCGATTCGGAGTCTTCAAGAATAGATTCGTTATTTGCTTCCCGATCGGCGAGTTGTCGTTCTGCAAATATTACTTCATTAGCAGCCTCTTCATTATTTGGACCTAAAGCATCTTTGAGAGCTTTCCTCATCTTCACGCGTAATTTCCTATCATCATCATTACCGACGAATAGACGTTTAAAGGGTTCTTTGCTTCCAAGTTCGCGAACGGTAATGTTTCCATCTATTAAGGATATTTCTATATTATGCCGAACACGAGCATCCGGATATTGCCCCTTTACTATGTCAACCAGCATTTCTTTTGCCGAATCTCGAATTGTTTGTTCGAATGTGAATCCTCGAAGTGGGTCACCTTCTATAGCGTAGTCATGCAAATTATCCATGGTAATTGTCTCACTACCCCCAGCTTCATCTTGATTGCCACTCAATAAGTAAGCCATGTATCTTTCGTTTGTTTCTCGTTCTCGTTCTCGTTGTCGGTCTTCTTCATCTCGTTCTCGTCGGTTTTCTTCATCTTGTTGTTGTTCTTCGTATCTGTCGGTACTATCCTCAGGTCTCACATCAACGTCGACCCTATCTTCCATATTGAACATAACTATATATCATGGTATATTCAACATGATATCATCGAAGTTAATTCCTAAGGAAGCACTAAGAGTGCAACTCGCACTCAAAGCTCAACGAACCTTATATAGAAAAACTTTCACACCATCATCTGCTAATCCAGGTGAGACGCTCTATGTGGAAGTTCCAACGATGGGAGAAGATATCGTATTAGTACCTGGTAGTTTAGCATTATTGGGTGATATCGTATTGTCTGGTGGACATGTTAATAATCGAGTCGTTGCAAATGTTGGACGTTGCTTAGTTATACATCGAGTTTGTAAGATAGGAGCTGAAATAGTAGAAGACATTGCTCGATCGGATCTATTACAAACATATTCCGATATCTATCTATCTACACAAGAGAGAGAATCGAGAGTACAACAAGGTATCCAATCAGATAACGCAAATAAGCTACGATCTAAGGCTGGTGATGCAAGTACTTCAGATGTTGGTGAGAATGCATTGTTAGCTGCATATGGTTCAAAATATAGAATTCCGTTAGACGTTGATATTCTTACACAACATGGAGTTCTATATCCACATGCATTAGAAGACACTATTTCATTCGAATTAACTCTAGCCCGCTCTATCGATATAATCGTTGGATCAGATTCGACAAAGATAGGTACGTACAAGCTTACCAACATCCAGTTAGAATACGAAGCAATCCAGAATGAAACGCTAGCTAGGAAGGCATTTCACGCATATGAAAAAGGTACTGCATTCCTATACGATCACGCAGTTCACTTTAAGACAGTACCTATCGCTAAGGCATCAGATACTTTGATATCTCAGAATATAAATGTTCCACGACGATCATTCGCTGGATTACTCTTTCTATTCGTAGATCCTCACACCGCCGGTTCACGAGATAGCGAAGCATTCGTAAATCCTGATATTTCAAAGATAGAGATAGACGTAAATGGAGTTCCAAATAGATTCTTTCCAGGAGGTATGTTAACACCAGATTTTTGGGAGTCCGCAAAAGGATGGTTTGGTAAATCCAATACTTCTATGACTCCTACCAAATTTTACAATAACAGATTTGCCATCCTAGTCGATTGTCGTACAGCAAAAGATTCCTCTGCTCATGGCGATGGAATGGCACAAACTGGCGGTGGAAAAGATATCGATATTCGTATACATAGAATTTTAAAAGGAAGTGGAAACGTAAGCATGCATATCTATGTCCTTGCTGATGCTCAGCTCAAGATATTGAACAGATCTTTAGATAGTATAACGTACTGATGGATTCCTTGGTAGAACACATCCCATTCAACTCACTCATAGTAGGTCCAACGAACTGTGGAAAGACTGCGTTTCTCATAGAACAACTTCGTGGACCATTTCGTGGTAAGTTCGATTATATAGTATTAATTTGTCCTACGTATGCCCACAACAAAACATATCATGGATTTGCTAATCGAGATCCATATTTTTATGTCATATCACCATCTCAGGATGCTATCGATACCACATTAAATATTTGTGCAACCTTTTGGTCAGGTACCAATACATTATTGATTCTAGATGATTGCGCCGCATCAAAAGATGTAAAACGAAGAACTGACAAACTAGTAGATTTAGCATTCTCTGCTCGACATATAGGACTATCTATTTGGGTACTATCCCAACAATTAACGAGTATATGTAAACCATTTCGTGAGAACGTAGCTATCGTAGTAGCATTTCATACTGCATCGGTTATAGATGGAAAGAGGATATTTGAAGATTACGGAGGCTCACGAGAATGTAATGAGTTACGAACGATACTTCGATCTCATAAGTTTGCTCGCATATGTTTCTGTTTGCGACATCCTTTTGCAGTAGTGTTAGAGATACCCGCACCTATAACATATTATCATGGATGAATACGTTAAAGAACTGGAAGGTGAGGATTTAACAGGTCCACCACCAAAATTGGAATTTTCAACCGAATTGGAGGATATCGAAGAATGGCGGGAAGAACTTAAGACCTTAGCTGTATTAGGTAAAACGAAAGAATGTCTAGGACAGAATTTCTCCCTAACAGATATAACTAAACTATCTGAGAAGGACGTAAAACGTTTACATAGTAGATACCAGGCCGTAGTAGCAAATCAAATAACAGTACACTTAGTAGATGGTGTACTACGTCAAGTTACTCGCGCAGTCTCATACGTAGCTACACTAGACAACCAACAAGCACTGTTTAAGGATCTACAAGAAAACCAATTAGCCCGCCATCAGATATCTATGGCGGCTGGTCGATTAGCACTTAAACACAGTCGATTTGTAGCTCTAGCTAGTGTCTTGTTCAATGTAGCTGATCACATAGTCGTTCCTAGTACTCCTATTAGACATTCGCAAGTAACTACTATATCGAATCAAGATGGAGGAACAGACGGATCAGATAACTGCGGAGACTCAAAAGAGAGATCACATGTGAAAGTGAATTACCTAAAGAAATCAATGTAGATGAAAGTTGGACTACGAACGTATCTACTATAGCAACTATTGGTATAGGCGCTGTATTGTTTGGCGCATGCTATCAAATAGCAGGATGCTTAGTAGATGGTGCACTACGTCTAGCTACTCACGCAGTTGCATACGTAGTTCCACTAGATGAACAACTAGTCCGCAATGAGATATATACTGCGGCTGGTCGATTAGCACTTAAAGCAGTTCTATTTGTAGCTCTAGATAGTGTCTTGTTCAATGTAGCTGATCACATAGTCGTTCCTAGTACACCTATTGAACCTTCGCAAGTAACTACTATATCGAATCGAGATGGAGGAACAGACGGATCAGATAACTGCGAATCCACCGAAAACAACACCAACTAAAGTAAAAGATCCAAAGAGGGTTGCTGCTGGGAAAGCATTAGCACTAAGTAATAAACTTGCTAGAGAGGCTCAAAGGAGAGAGATTTCGCGTGAAAGTGAATTATCTAAAGAAATCAACGTAGATGAAAGTTGGATGAAAAATGTGTCTATCAATACTACTATCGCAGTTATTGGTACGGGTGCTGCATTAGTTGGCGTATACTATCAATACAGAAGATATATAGATGACACTTCTAAGAACGTTAGTACGATACGACCCACGAGTCCTGTAGATACTACGGTACCAGATATGGAGTAACAATTAAAGACTAGAGATATACGATATATATTAGGATGGATAAGGAGTTGATGAAAACAGCGACCGATGCTGCTATGATAACTGGAATAGCTACTGGTATTGGTTGGATTGTAAAAAAGGCTACCAAGGAATCTATGCTTAGTGATCCTTCTATTTCTATCATAAATTACGTGAAGTGGACTGCTGTAATAGCTGGTAGCATATATGCAAAACAATATCTCGAGAAACAAAAGATCGTACCATAATTACGATGTTTGCAGCTGTTGGAATGTCCATTTTTGGAGCAGTTTTGAATTCAACGGCATTTATTGGTGGTGGAGTGCTTGCTAAGATGTTTGGTAGGAAAGATGAAACTGCTAATATAGAACGAGAGAGACATGATAGGGAAATGGAAAAATTCGATGATGATAAGGAGGCTTTTATCGAAGAACATCAAGAATTGTCCGATTGGACACATAAACAGGAAGCTGCTGAACGCAATTCTCATAATAATCAACTTGATAGTAACCGAGATTTCATACAATCCGATAAGTTACGTCAGGAACTGAAACGACTCGAAGCAATGAAAGAACCTCGTTTCTCTGACTACTATCAACCATCTAACGCACAGAAAACTAGTGAGTTGATCTATGTTGGTGGTGGAATGCTAGTCGCTGGATACGCTATTAGTCGATATGCCTTTTAAAAAACGAGAATTTTTACGATCGACGAGAAAAAAAAGAATAAGAACTAGTTGGTTAGATAAGTTCTTATTCCTTTTTTTCTTTTCTTTTTTTCTTTTTTTCTTCTTGTTGAAGGTTAGAATACATAGATATATAATGGATGCTAAACTTGCGAATATCTTCTATGGTCCTATGGGCTATTGGAAAGGTTATGCTGCAATTAGCAAGTTATCGGTGGCTGCAAAGGTATCGGAAGACGTAGCTAAGGGTTGGTTAGAGAAACAAGCCATGTGGCAAATATATCTATCACCACCACGCTATATTCCACGACCACATTGGACTGTATCGAAACCTAATGAAGTTCATCAAGCTGATTGATATTTCTACCTCATGATAGACCTAGTCGTGGAAGGAAACTATATAAGTATGCTTTAGTGGTAATCGATGTAGCTTCTAGATATAAAGAGGCTGAACCTTTAGCATCGAAAGATAGTGGTGAAGTTGCTACTGCATTCGAACGAATCTACAAACGTAGTCCACTAGAATGGCCAAAAACATTGCAAGTTGATCCTGGTAGAGAATTCATGGGACGTATGTCTGAAACATTAGAACTACGTGGTACGAAAGTTCAAAGAGGTGAAGCTGGTAATCATAGGGCACAAAGTTTTGTTGAACGAGCAAATAGAACGATAGCTGAAAGATTATTTGGATATCAATATGCAAAAGAGATGGTACTTACATCTGAAGGATCGGATGCACGTAGTAGAGAATGGGTATTGAGGCTTCCTGATGTTATCAGGGCTATGAACAATGAAGTTACTCGACTTACTGGTAAAGAGCCTTCGAATTCTATAGAGACACAACAAGTAAACATAAAGACTCCTATATATTCTCGAACTATTGGATTGGGTGAAAAGCGACTACCATTTGACGTTTTAGTTCGATATCTCTATGCATCTGGAGAATTGGAAGGTGGAACTAAACGAGCGACTGATCCTGTATGGAGTTTACAGACATATTATATTTCTCGAAGTGTGGTATCATCAAATCAACCTGTTCTATACTATTTAGGAAAAGATGCACCAAAGCGGGGGTTCGTTCGTGAAGAGATACAAGTGATACCACCAGATACAGAACTACCACCAAAAGGTATTCTAAGATAGAAGCAAGTCACGAATAAAGTCGTCCATATCTTCATCCTCTGTAATGACGTTTTTACGATTGTAGGATAGTGTATCGATTGCGTTCGATATTATATTGCTAATAAAATCGGCTACTTCTTCATTATCTGGAAAAAAGTCTCCATGACCGTAGGCTATCGTATCTATTCCGTTTGCTAAAATACATCTCTTACTATCGAATGGTGATAGAGATACTTTATTCATATGTATGCCATACATTCTATGACCTTCACTTCGAAGCATATCCATACCATGGCGGAACACTTTCTTGTCTAGTAAGCACTCCTTGTATTGTTCATGTCGAATACGATGTTTCACAACTGCCTTCTTCGTACCTTTAGCTTTCCGAATCTCCCCACCATCTACTTTCAAGATCGAGTAGAGCTTTGATCGTAGTCCAACGTATTCGACAATGGGAATACCTCCACATTCGTCTTTCATTTTACCAAGTACTTTCTTGTTGGATACGTCGTATGATGGATGGTCTTTACTGTAGTTGCTCGTATCGTAGAAACGTTTAATGGCTTTCATGTCTACATAGATATCCTCAGTTTCGATGTGCAGCAATAGGCTATCGGTATCTGTATATAGTAGATTACAACGTTGTCCATACTGCCGATTGAGCTCGTTGTAGTAGAAGTCATACATTAAATGTTTTGAGAGATCTAGAATCGACATTCCAACATATACTGGACGGTTCAGTAGTAACTTGCTTTTGTAATTATGTATGGCGGCTAGATCATTGTCAAAGATCGTAGAGCGAGCATAACTAGGTTTATTCAAGAGACGTTGTAGTCTGATTCCTTCTGAGGAGCGAATTAGTTTGATATCTACACGCTTTCGTAGATTCTCCATTGTCTTACCAAATACACTATTGTTCATTAATTTGTAGAGTTCCTGCTCGAATGGGCTCTTCGCTTGTTTTCGTAATTCTGTATTCATTCGTATGTATGGCTCCATCCATGGTGATTGATCGAATCGTAGTGCTCTATGGATCTTTTTCAAACGCATGCCAAGAGATAGATATAGTTGTAGATTGCGGTAGTGGAGCACGTATCGTTCTTTGTTATACAAGTTAGGTACAAGCTTTTCCGCTTTCAAGGATCCATTTCCTTTGTATAGCTCCTCGAATAGATTTGTCTGATACTCTGAGAACCAAGCTTTATTCACTTGCATTCTTTCAGGAGCTAACGGATAGCTGTTATGCATATCGTGAAGTTCTCGAGGGTATTCAAGGTCAACTTCGAGGATGTAACCTACATCGGAATCGGTTGCAAGAATGGTGATTTGCTCTTCTGTTGGTGTACACCATTCAAAGCCCCCCGTTGGTAGTGGCTGACTCATCGCCCATCCATATAGGTTGTTGGCATCAAGATAGAGTATATAGCTATTTGGTTTATCGGGGTCGAAATCGGGCACGTTTGGATTGTTTGCCTTGGCCTTGCGTTGAGACACCATGGATATACCGCCACGTAAACCTTTCTCAATGAATAGATGCATGTCGTAGTCGGTTAATAGTTCAAGCTCCACTCCGGTCTTCTTTAACAACGCATCCCACGATAGACCAGGACTCGTATAGTAGTGAGCTGGATCTAATCCGTAGTTTTGCATACATGTTGCACGAAAGGTCTCAAATACATCTGCTAGAAGAAGTACGTCAGTTTGGAGGTAAAGGTCGTGGTAGTCACCTAATGTCTTACAATCAAATACGTTCCAAACTTCTAATGCATGTTCATAGTCTTCATCGGATATATCCTCTAGGCTTAGCTTGCTATAGAATGATTCTTTCGGCGGAAGAGAAGTCTCAGTGAATCTATCCCAAGAGTCCATGTACTCATATGGATAAACGCCTTTGCGTAGTAGCAACTTGTTTTTCTCTGGGTCTGGTGTATGCTTTGAAGTTTGTTGAAAGGTGTCTGGGGTAGAACTTGCTACCAACTTGTCAAGAGAGGATGGTAGAAATTGTATGCTATCGATGAACCGTAGGTTGCCAAGTGAGAATGAAATGTATTTCTCCATATTATTTGGAATGCAAGAGATATCGCCCTCTGTCTTGGAAATAGATTGCATCAGTAGGTGAGAATCGTATCCACATAGATTGTGGAATACAACTGGGATGATAGGTGAGATACGTAATTTGAGATTACATACCTTATGTGCTGCGCCTCGAAACTCCCCAGTGATGTGACAATGATCTCGTACTCTATCTTTACCAAATAAAGGCTTCTGACAAATATGACAAATCCTCGCTTGATCGAAATACCTCTTGTTTTCCCGCGACATACATAGTGGTTTGGCTACTATGTCTTTGATCTTTCTTTCTTCATCTTGTACACATCGTAGAAAGCGCTCGATCGTATCAGGACCTCTATAGAAGACTGGTGGTTCGCTGTGACCGTCAGAACGTACGACGATGTAACAAAATCCACAGGGAATATGTTCTTCCGTTTTAAGTGTATTGCTTTTAGTAGGATCTTTGGCGCGTCCTTCGATCTTAGTGGTTAGGGCCTCAAGGTCTGCATAGATAACATAGGGAACTTTGAGCTGTTTGTGGACGTTCTGAAATGAGACTTTGTTGTTCTCATTGGTGGGCATCTCGATTCGAATGGCTCGGTCGTTAATTCCGTTACACTCTGGGATGTGATTTGTAAGGAGGTCTTTGGTAGTATATCCATGTAGACATCGCTCGCAGAAGTGTTTCCTATGTTCGTGCTTTGTCTGATCGAATAGTAGGCGGTTGAAGTCCTTGATCTGGCAGTAGTGTTGCCGACCGCTATCTGGGCACTCTATAAGCAAGAGGTTAATACGCTTTGAAAAGGTATCCTTTGATATGTGGTGTACAATCAAACACTTTTCCTTTGGATCCCAACCATACACATTGATGGAGATTTCGTTTTGCTTCTCCAAGCGCGGTATTTGCGAAATTGGTGTTGGTGAGTCCACCCCCTCATGTTTTGGCCAATCTTCCTTTCGATGCTTTGATATTCTCTCGGGGTGTATTGCAACTGGATGCAGCGTTGCCGTTATCGCCCAAAGTGCGCAATGGTCATCATAGTTCTTTACATTGATCACTGCTTTCTTATTTGCGATTTCTGTAGGCAGCGGCAAATACGAACCTCCGCGTAGTGGTTGGTATCGGGCGATGTTCACCCATAGAATGTTGACTTTATCTATGACCCAGTTCGATCCTCGACTGATCCATTTCTCAATTTGGTTATATATCTGAGCATGTGCTTCTACTATTACCTCACGGATACCGGCATCATCGATCAAAACAGATTGTTTGCTATAAAATGTAGCTGTCTCGTATACGTAACCATCAGGTTTATCAAGTACGAAAGTTATGTTTAAAGCTAATTGGGCCTTAAAGGTGTTGTGGTTTCGTAGTTCTTCCTTAAACTTTTCGGTAGTTTGTTTACGTACACCGGCAAGGAAAACGGCTGGATCCGCTCCCATAGGATTATCATCAGGAATATCCATCTTCCATCCACGTAAATAGTTCTTTAAAGGACGTACTCGAACAAATGTTGGTGTATGCTCAGCCATGGTATGATGTAATAAACTTGTAGCCACACTCCTCTAATAGGACGGCGAAATGTAATACCTTGATCTAGTATGGTATAGAAGTATGGTGAATGGGCTATAGTAGTAAATAATGATTACGATAATATATGTTATAATACCTAGTAATCACACTCCTCTAATAGGGTTTCGAAATGTAATACCTTGATCTAATATGGTGTAGAAATATGATGGATGGACTATAATAGTAAATAATGATTATGACAATATATGTTATAATACCTAATAGCAACACTCCTCTAATAGGGTGTTAGAATACAATAAATTCGCTATAAACCAAGTGTTCGAACAAATGTTAATGTATGCTTAGCCCTGATATAATACCTATAACTACAATCCTTTAATGTAATGCATAAATACGATAAATGAACTATAGTAGTAAATAATACCTTATAAACACGTTTCTCCAATATAACGTTGAAATGTAAAAATATGATTAAAAAATAGTACAACAAAACTGCTTTAATCCGGAAAAAAGCGGTAGAAACCGATTATTTAATATAACGTAAAAATACGATAAATAGTACAACAAAACTGCTTAAACCGAAAAAAGCGGTAGAAACCGATCATTTAATATAACGTAAAATACGATAAATGAACTATATAGTAGTATCGTAAATGGCGTGTTTTGGGACACGTTGCATTTTTTGTTTTGTTTTTTCATCTAATGGACCCCGAACGAAGTGAGGGCTGAACGAAGTGAGGATGTCCGTTAGATGAAAAAACAACAAAAACAATGCAACGTGTCCCAGAACCGCCACTTACTATACTACTAATCGACTTATCTCTAGTTAATTTTTAATATTTGATGTTTTGACTCATATCTTGACTAGATCCTTTATTTAAATAGTTTTAATTTAGAATACGTATATTTTTGTAGTTTGTAGATTCATATATTAATTAAGTTAAGTGCTTATATTGAAATAGTCCGTAAGTTATAATACGATGATGTTTTAGTAGTTTCTAAGATTCGTAGTTCACGACCGTTTCGCTACTGACAACTATTAACAAACTAAAAAAGTCTTTGAGATCCACTGATCATGCGTACTTCTCAAATTGATTTGACCGCGAAAAAAAAATTAACACCGCTCGTTTTCCTTGGAAAGACACGTACTACACTCGCACTCTTAGGGTGCTTTCCATTTACACGAACTGACTGGTTTGACCGGCCAGTTCTTAAATGGGACGTGTCAGTTCTGAGAACTGGTCCAATCAGTAGAACTGGCCGGTCAGACCAGTCAGTTCGTGTAAATGGAAAGCGCCCTTAGCCGTTCGATGGAGGAGTTATGAGGTAGACCTGAATAAGTACCTTTGATTCGACGTATTGGGAGCATTTTGGTGCATTGTTCGAGTAGAACAGCATATATCTAATCCCTGGCAGAGAGGTACACGGTTGAAACTGGATTCCACAGAAACAGTAGCGTTTTTTACATTATCGTTTTTTACATTACATGGTGTACTTACAAAAATTACAGATGAAAATCGGCTCGGAGAACCAACATGTGCTTTAGTGGATAAATAGCAATTGAGTCATTGGAAGTTTTCAGCAAGCCAGTGGTCATCAATCACCACGTCTTCAAGGATATTATGGAAATCATTTGTTCCTGTACAAATATGTTTCCTGCAAAATGTTGTAAATATTTTTGTGTCTACAAGTATTTCAGACAGAGCATGGAGATAAAGAGTGATATAACTAAAGTCGATTGAGGTATGCTAAGCATGGAAAGCGAGTAGCATTGTACATATTACCTGTTATTGTAAAACACTGGTATAATCAACTAAAGTCGATTGAGGTATGCTAACCGCCATGGCAAGCGAGTAGCATTGTACATATTACCTGTTATTGTAAAACACTGATATAATCAACTAAAGTCGATCGAGGTATGCTAACCGCCATGGCAAGCGAGTAGCACGTGTTTAGTGCTAGCTCTTCGTCAGAGCAAAAAACAAACTTGATTATCTTCCCAGCCGACGCAGACCAACACTACTTTTTTTTACAGGAACTATAGTTACCCATCGCATGGAGATAAAGGTTTATTTGTATATTGTTTAGCTGTGAAAATATGTACTTGACATATCATATCAAGAAACTGTGATGTAGTCTTTAAATTCAAATCCATGTTCCACTTAAAACCCCATAATTCAATTAACCCATCTGATACTTTTGCCATATCATCTTAAGAGTCTAAATATGATTTGTAGCCGTTTGTAATTCCCCTATCACCTAGTCTGGATGTGATTTTTACAGCCCAAATTTTAATCATATACATTACTCCACATTATTTACAAGTGTAATTTAGAAAGTCTGGAAAAAATGTACATGCTTAATATAAAGATCTATAATTACCAAAATGTTCTTTAATTTTTTTTCCCATAATACTGGATGGTGTGTTAACTGTACAGAATTGATATGTTTATCAACACTTCGTCTGGTAGGGAATCAACTAGACAATAGACAAGACAATATTTTTTTCAATTAGAAGGCGCTAATATAAATTACAAGAAACTTCCTTCCGCAAATAGTTAAACTAATCGAGGCGGGGGGAGAAAAAGGTGATTATATTATAAATTAAGTTAGTTAATTATAGCACATATCTGACTGTGACGTATAAGGACTACATTATATATATATCCAGTAAAAATAGTGTTATTAAATAATAACATAGCAATAATTTAATTTACTTATATGAGATATTTTCAAGGAGAAAATATTATTTACATTCATTAATTATCTGGGAGACTTCGAGATAGTCATCAGCTTTTAATAAAATATCAAATATCAATTCTGTTGTAAAAGTAAGTTTTGGTAAGGTACATATAGATGGAGTCAAAGAATTCATATTTGTGGTCCAAGTCTCAAGAACGTTTGTCTCATCTTTTCAAGTCTGGTATGTTCAATGAAGAAATCATATTGTGTGGAAGAAAGCGTTTTATATTTGTGGATATCAGTTTTATATTTGTGGATATCAGTTTTATATTTGTGGATATCAGTTGTTTTAATAATAAAGGCACGAATAAGGTTTTCAGGAGCAGAATTATTAGAAATATCCCACATCATATTAGAAACACGCTCAAAATATATAAAGGAGATAGGGAGTACATTTGCGTTAGTAAAAAGAGGCACTGCATGATCTCTTGACTTTGCAAAGTAGATTAATCGTAAAGCTCGTTTTTGGAGAATTTTTTATTTTTTATTTTTTTATTTTTTTTATTTAAACATATAATGAAGTGTTTACCCCAAAAGTACAATTAAATGACTTATCTAGGGGGTTCACACTAAATATTGTACATTCTTTTTTACGCGAACAGACACACACAAAAAAAACACACCACAATTAATAATAAAATAAAGTAATTAAACATAAGTCACAGAGAATCGATTTGTAGATAAAATAAAGCTTTGAACTTTGCAAAAAAAACGACAATTTATATCAAAATCAAAATCTTTAACGCCGTTCAGAATAAACTCCATTTTTTTCTTGTCGCTGCTCTGTGACCATTTCTCACCCAGTAACTGTGCAGCAGAGGCAAAAAAGGAAGTTCGTTGGGCAGCGTAACGGGGACAAAATATAAAATAATGCTTAGGTGTTTCTTTAGCTAGTCCACATTCACATCTGGGAGAGTCACAGCAATTGATTTTGAAAAGATAACTATTCAGGGCACAAAAACCAAGCCTGAGGCGAGTATGAAAAATTGATGCTAGTCTCGAATAGGAATAATCAAGTAACTTATAATTAAAAGGAAAAATCACAGATCGCAAATTAAATTTGAAAGAAGAAAGCGAAATTGAATTCCTTACATCCAAACTTAGTGAATTCCAAGACGTGATTGTGGAAGGCAAGAAAGACTGCTGAAACTTAACGGTTCTACAAGGAATAATTGAAAAATCTTCACTTGATCTTAGGTTAAAATGTACACGTTCACCCACAGTATTGGGTAGTAGCTCTCGTAAGTATATGGGAACTAATCCATTTACAATTTTATAAAAATGTATTAACTTATGCATTTTCCTCCTTACACTTAAACTCTCCCAAGTAAGCTCTTTTCTCAAGCTTGTAGCACTTGTACCCTTAATTGCTCCGGTTACAACCCTAGCAGCCTCATATTGGACACTCTCTATTAGATTAGCATCTACATCACTACAATTACTCCAGATTATATCTCCATATTCCATTAAGGGACGAATTAAGCTTTTATATAAGCAAGCTAAGGTTGACCTGTCAACCTTGTACTTCAAAGACTTTAACATATTCAACCGTTTAGATGCCCTTTTTGGAGAATTAAGAATTTATTTAAATGAGTTTTAGAGGCAGACCCCCAAGCACATACACCATAATAGAGATTAGGTACTTATTGGCTGAAATGACCGAGAGCCAAATATTTTCCCGTCCGGCACGACCTAACTCAGTCAATAGGTTTTTTATCATATGCCCATATTTGTTTGTAGAACAAACCGAAAAACAGCAAGAAGGAATTGTGCAGGGCCGGACAGCTTTTTCCGGCCCGCCCCCTCATGACGTGAATTTTGTAAATGGTTTTGAAAGGAAAGCGCACGCAGGGCCGTTCGGGTCATATGATATTTATTATATTAAAGCTTGATATATTTTTAGAAGTGGGCTTAAAGGAATAAAATGTATTAATTTAGCTACTACTCCTTTGGTTTTACTAACTTTTTGACACATGAGGTCAATGTGGTATTTCCACGAAAGTTCATAGTCAATTAAGACTCCAAGGTACTTTACAAAGTCCTTTCTCTCAAGAGGAATTGTGTTTTTTCTAGAATTGGGTCATATACTTGGATTTCAGGTTTATGGAGTAACTTCTTTTGGTGTAGTCGAAAAATTATATGATTTGATTTTTTTAAATCAAGAGAGAATGTGTTCGAGAATGTGTTGCTACAGCCATAATATGGCCATTCTTTGGGTACGCATTTCTTTTCTTTTATAAGAGTTATTTTTATTCTTTAACCGAGTTTCCATCATCTGTGTAGTTCAAGATTGTAAATTGCGGTGGATAATGTAATGAAATGAGTTATGCCTTCTATTATAGTTATGTACTTAGCTGTCTGTATTTCCAATCCTCTCTCAACTGAGAACTCTTCTGCATGTTACCCATCTCCAATTGGTGTTTGCTTGTCTGTGTACTTAGTTCTTCGAAAAGCACGGTGACGCTTTGCGCTTTTTGTGCTGAATGTGCCGATTATCAATATTAACAACCAAACTTCGGAATTATCGCCTGGATTTTTTAATTTTCCGTGCGAAACCGCAGACCATAAATAAACAATCTACAGGGGGCTCATTTCTTTAGATTGCCGCACGAAACGGTCGTGAGCTGAACTTGAACTTCAGTTATCATCTTTATCAAATTCGTTTTTTTAAATTACAGCTATGTGATGTCACGCATGACCAGTAACACAATTACAGCTATGTGACGTCACGCGTGACCAGTAACACAATTACAGCTGTGTGACGTCACGCAACCAGTAACACAATTACATCGGACTTTTCAAAGGCTTCGCATAGATTTGGAGATTCAATTGACGGTTTAAAATCTACAATGTGTTGGGAAACTACGAATACAACTATTTGCATCAAAATAAACTCCAACACTGTATCAAATCGTATAAAATGAAATAAAATGGCATACTGATTGATGACGTTCCATTTTTCTTTCCATTTGCTAATTTAGTGCTGAAACTGGCAAGCAATTCGAGCCTGCTGTGGGTCAACATTCAAAATCTAAAAACGAAACTCAAGAGTGCCGTCTTCGAGTCGACATTTGTAGTTATGCGTGACATCACATAGCTGTAATGTTATGTATCTATTAGCAGTAAATACTGTATATACGATGTTACTGAAGGGAATACTGTTTAACTCTTTACATGTAAGGCCGGTACACGTCATTTGACGTATATTACTGTTTACTTGCTTTGAGGATTTCAGTCTTGGTAAGTTAAAAGAACAAGGCCTTGAGATTGCCACACAGCATACTGTATAGACAAATGATCCTATGGAACTGCATTAGGCATGTTAAAAATGAATAATGTCATCTAAATCCTCCTTTCTTTGCATAAGTTAACTACAGTTTATATGATTTGATTTCAGAAAAAAGGACTAAAATGACACTTACAGAAAAAATAGTTCTCCTCAGATTCTAATTGTTTTACAGAAATAGTTAAAAATCGGTGGCTGAAATGGTCAAATAAAAGACTTATCGATCTCTGTAACGGAGACACCCAACGGTAAAACGTCATCAAAATGAATATTCTGACGTTTATATAATAGATTAGAGTAAAAAAAAAAAAAAGTAACAGCTAGACAGGAGCCCATTACTGGGAGCGACCATCTAGTACTATATAAGTACGACGGCACAGACTCGTTTTGTTCTATAAATAGATTGCTTTTCCCCCGAAAGGGTGTGCTTCCTAAGAGGTCCGCAAATTGTCGAGTTCAAAGTTGAAAATAATGGCGGCCAAAGCGGAGCGAGAGATCCAATGTCGAAGTCCACAATCCGTCATTATTCGACCCCATACACGTTTTATAATGAAAAAGAACGAAAGAGACAGGTTACTCTTAATAAATAATGCCATATTCTAATAAATAACTTGTCTGAACACCGAGTTATGAATATTTTAAACTTCACGCTGACATCACGGCTCTCGATCGAATTTACTTCACCATTACTGAACTGAGAATGTGCAAAATCTGACGTCACTTTCGCTTTGTCGTAAGAGTCGTGTTCATTGGCTGCTCAAATTGCTCCCGCGAAATTCTGTCTATTTTTAGCACAAAACGAGTCTGTGTCGTCGTATAGACCCAATGGGGTAGATTGGACGCTCCTAGTAATGGACTCCTGCTATTCTGCAGTGCCAGCCAGCCTAAATCTCGTGAAGAATTTCTAAATTTTCCAGCTGAAAAATTTAAGCGAATGCTGTGGTCGAAAATGAGTCAAGCTCATGAAGAAATCACAAACTATGTAGAGGGGAATAGACCGATTTAGCTCAGTTGTCCCAATTCAGGAGGAAATGTACACATTTCTCTAATTGGAAAACAAAGCACTGAATCCTCTGGAGAGTTGTCACATGATCTGAATTGGGACACCAAATGCATTATTGGTCTATTGAAATGCCAACAGGCCGACAAGAAAGGCTTGAAATTTAATTCCATTATAGGTGTGTGAGACGAATTTCGATACCATGCAGAATTCAATATTTTTGAAAAATTTAAATTTCAAGGCCCAGAAGAACAGATATTTGCAAAACACTTCGTTGGGTGTTCTATTACACCAGAGTATGCTCAGGAAATAATTGCTAAGCAAATATCACTGCGCACCTTTGTGAAAAATAGTTTAAAATAGATGAGGGGAAAGATTGAATACGTTGTATTTATAGGTGTACTTCTCGCGAAAACGAGGCAAGCATCTTGCGGTTGACAGGTTGTGTCTTGGTATACCACAAGGAGAGGTGAGTCACTGTGGCTGCTAGAATTTTATTGAGTCAATACGAACATATTGTTTGTGATATGAGGCGAGTACTATACCGCCTCCCGGTTAGCTCAGTGGTTAAGCTCCGGTCTGTTGCGCGGACCAACACTCAGGGTCTTAAAATAACTGAGTAGAAGGTGCTGCCTTTGTGAAACAACTGCAAATGGTTAGACCTTCACGTCTTCTCGGATAAGGACGTAAAATCGTAGGTCTCCCGTCGGCCTCAAGTTTATCAGTCTCACTAGACTGTCACGAGTTACCGACGTTAACTAAAGTAGCTTTACTTTACTTTACTTAACTCCTTAATACTCAACGTGTCCATGTCTTCCTGATAGTGCTTTGGATTACTGGGTGTTAATGGTGCAGGTAAGACGACCACATTCAAGATGCTGACCGGTGACACATCGATGACAGCAGGAGACGCGGTCCTTAACTCCTATAGGTATGACACGTGACATGTCACGTACCATCCATACTATATCCATACATATTACCGGTGTGACACATGACATGGCACGTACCATCCATATATGTTATAGGTATGACACATGACATGGCACTTACCATCCATACATGTTATAGGTGTGACACGACATGGCACGTACCATCCATACATGTTATAGATGTGACACATGACATGGCACGTAACATCCATACATGTTATAGGTGTGACACATGACATGGCACTTACCATCCATACATGTTATGGGTGTAACACATGGCATGATACTTACCATCCATACATGTTATAGACGTGACACATGCCGTGACACTTGCATCAACATATGTTATTGAAAGATCACTTTTCCGTGTATTTATTGTTGTAGGATAGCAAACGATATTCATAAAGTACATCATTGCATCGGCTACTGTCCACAATTTGATGCACTTTTCGATGAGATGACGGCTGAGGAGCAAATGTCTTTGTATGCGAGGTTAAGAGGAGTACCAGAAAAGGAAGTTAAAGAGGTGTGTATGCCAATAACATATTTGTCTGTTTTTTTTTTTCAAGTTATTCTGACATTTGACTAAAGCGTTGAATGCATCTCCGGTGTTAGGTAATATCGTGGGCAATAAAAAAGCTGGCACTTTCCCGATATGCCAAACAGCCGTGCAAGACATACAGTGCTGGTACTAAGAGGAAGTTATCCACAGCGATGGCGCTCATAGGCAATCCTCCCATTATATTCTTGGTAGGTTGCTAATCGTTTGACTTTACCCTATATACGTCAAAACCACTTGGATCAAACGTATCATCAAGATGTTTTAATTGCCTGTATTCTAAACACATACATCATTTATTGAAGTTACTAGTAGAACATTTTACACCATTCCTGGTTCTCCAACATGTCCCATAATAAACAATAGGTGACTGTAATACTAGTATGGGTCAGTGTCGATGGGGAAGTTAGACACTGGTGTTGTCAACTAACAGTTGATAAGGTTATGTTAACGATCATTGCAACAAGTTGCGGCTAACGTTTTGAGACTTTCTTCAAAGTAAGAACATTACAGTCTTTTTCTCGATGTGTAGGATGAGCCGACTACAGGAATGGATCCACGTGCGCGCCGCTTCTTGTGGAACCTCATCCTCGGTATCGTAAAGGACGGGAGGTCGGTGGTGCTGACGTCACATAGGTAACTTGATATGGATAGGATACGGCGTAGAGCATGTCAAACTACAAATGATCGCCAGATTCAGTGGTGTTTCGTCTGGAAGTCAACCATCTCCATTCTCCGCTGGAGAACTTTTCTGCTTGAGATTATGTTTTCTGCGGGCAGAGGGTCTATGGGAAGCAATCGATCAAGAAAGATTCTCCAGCGCCTCATTAGGCATGGTTGACGTCCTAGGCCGGTAATTTTATTAAGTTTCCAAGAAACGTTAATCAGTATTGAATGCGTGAAATGGATTTTATTGTTCACAGTATGGAGGAGTGTGAAGCACTGTGTAGCCGACTTGCTATCATGGTTAATGGACGCTTTAAATGTCTTGGTAGCTGTCAACATCTCAAGAACAGGTATATAATTTGGTCGTTTTCAGCATAGATCATTACCGTGTATTGCAATTGGATCATGCCTTCAACGAGGAAGCCATTTCATGTCACAGTATGTCACATGGGAAACCTGCCGCAAGTCGTTGCCGTAACTTTCCCACTTACTCAATAACTAGAAAATGCCTTTTCGTTTGAGTTTGATCAGTTTTGCATCACATTTGTCCGAGTTGTTACTCGTAATAGAATATGAATAAACAGTATACTGATAGCACTCTCGCAGTTGTGCCGTGGAGTAAATTATTTTACTGTCCGCAGGTTCGGCGAGGGTTATATTATTACAGTCCGTGTCCAGGGAGACTTTCCTAACCTGGAGCCTGTTATGAACTACTTTGCTGAGAGATTCCCTCATGCAACTCTCAAGGTAAATATTTTTCTGCTACACCAATATTATCCTAACGCCACCAGATACAACAGGTTTACAACATTGAGGGGACGTTTGATAGCGCGTTACAACGATCCAAGTACAATGTTCGTCAGTCACGTAACTACACCTGTTTGGTTTGACTATAGGAGCGTCACCACAACATGCTTCAGTACCAGATCCCCTCGGGCGTTATGCACCTCGCCAATATATTCGGTAACATCGAGTCATCTCAAGATGACCTGCACATCGAGGAGTACTCCGTCAGCCAGACAACCCTAGACAATGTGAGTATTACCAGATCTCTTACATACATCAGCTTAGACAGACAATCCTAGACAATGTAAGTATTACCAGATTACAGACGGAAATGCAGGTCCGGTAAGGATAGGTTGGGGGAGAAGCAATAAATCGATATTATAAACGGGAGAAACTCGAGCGAAACTCTCACTCGCAAAGGTCGGGGCAAACTAAATTTATTCGTCAATGAAGCGACATAAATACAACGTCACATACGCGTGACCACACCATATTTGGACACTAAAGTCACCGAGGCAAAACGGAACTATAGAAAGCGAATTTTACAATAAAGATGTGGGCTAAAGTGAACAATCTGCACCGAAAAAAAGTGGTCGGTAAGTGGTCGGCCGACCAATTACCGACCACTTACCAACCACTTACCAACCACTTACCGACAACGCTTGAGAACTGCAGTTTCGATGGTTTCCCGTCATTTATGCCGATGGTTTCCCGTCATTTATGCATTGGAACATACGCTTACTATGTTGTAGACAGTTGGATATTGATGAAAATAGTGTACTCATTATATTTGTCTGTTCTTCTTTGCAGCATTTTCTCAGTATTAAATCGTGCCAACATTAAAGCGTGCCAACATTAAAGCGTGCCAACAAGATGCCATTTATTTTGTTTGTCGGCCCGTCCCTCAGTAGCGCCAGCTAATTAGTAGCGCCAGCGTGCCGACAAGAGGCCGTTTATTATTAGCGTAAACATGCCGCGAAGAAATTTATATATTATTAAAACGTGCCACGAAGTAATTTTTTTTTTTATTAAAGCCAATTAAGGTCAGCTAGGTTATGGGTTTCTGCATGAGGTCATTGCCTTTCAGAGATGGAAATTCCAAAGTTTTCTCCGGCATGTCTGTTGACGCTTCTCGAAGAACAAAGCACTGCGAGTCTACTAGCGCAGCTTTAGTTCCGTTAAGACTGGTAACAAGTGATGCCATGCGGTCAAAACAAAATGGCGTCGGGTTTACGCGAACGCTCGTACGTGAAGAACTATCGATGTTATTGTTGGCCCTCATTGTTGCAAGAACACTAAAGTGTTGTGAAACTATCTTTAGAAGCTTTGAAATGTTCTTATATGGTATTTTATTTCAACTGGACCTAGTGAAGAGATGACAAAGACGTAATTTTCGAGTTCGCAAGTTACCGACCACTTACCAACCACTTACCAACCACTTACCGACCACTTACCGACCACTTACCGACACAGTTTTACCGACACAGTTTTACCGACCACTTACCAACCACTTACCGACCACTTACCAACCACTTACCGACCACTTACCGACCACTTACCGACCACTTACCGACCACTTACCAACCACTTACCGACCACTTACCGACCACTTACCGACCACTTACCGACCACTTTTTTTCGGTGCAGATTGTTCACTTTAGCCAAAGATGTGTTTAGCTTTCATACTAACCAGTAAGACTCAAATCTAACTACTGTTATATACTGTAAATCGCAGCTCTACTATAAATATTATTCATACTCAAACCAACAACGTTATTGGCACATACGTGAAGCCCAGCAAATAGCCCGTTGTATAACTACGCAATTCCAAATTGCACTGAGTTTCTAACTACACGACACCACACTTTATTTAAGGAGGGAAAGACGTATTAACCATGAAAGTTATCTGACATATGGCCTTCCAAAAAATAAAAAATAATAACAATAAACACTACTAAATTAATATACTAAATAAGCTGTACAAGAAAATTATAGGTATAAATATAAGATGTGTGAGATAACTGTAGACGTTACGTTAGGTATAATATCAATCGGTCATGTCAATAGATAAAAATAAGTTATCTAGCCGATATATTTACAATTCATCAATCTGAATTTTCTAACGGGACCTGAAACAACCATAAGGGCTGATAAAAGCCAGGACACCTACAGTGTGGTTTTACCGTTCACCTCTAGTGTGGTTTTACCGTTCACCTTTAGTGTGGTTTTACCGTTCACCTCTAGTGTGGTTTTACCGTTCACCTCTAGTGTGGTTTTACCGTTCACCTCAAGTGTGGTTTTACTGTTCCCAGGTGTTTATCAATTTTGCAAGTCAACAAACAGACGAGACGGACTTCGATGAACCAACAACAGTATCAAGACGAGGTGCTGACCGCTTGCGATCCATTCTGACCGAGGGTGTTCGGTTTAGTGTTCTCGACAATGAAGATGATGATGATAGTGCGCAAGTCACTTTCTGTGATAGGGTGAGATGGCGAGACGCATAGACTGACTAGCTTGATCTGGTTCCTCTATTTCACATCTGCTTTCTATTTCCATTGTAGTCTCGACTGGCTTTCGAGTACTCAGAGGACGCGTAACAGACTTCGCACCCAAGACAATGTCAAACGAGCCATTTGGTGCCCTTTTCAGAGGAAACACGAATTAATTTTAAATCAAAGGTTATAAAGGGAAAGGTTTTAAAATAAATGTTATGTATTTTTGCTGGTGATAAAGCCAGCCGAACTGTTCGCGGCATCTTGTGATACATTACCCTGCGACAAGAGCCTTCTTTAACACGAAAAGCGAGAAAAGAAAGTCAGCAGCATTCGTATTTTCGCATCGAGTATGCGCCAACGGTTTCTTTTCCTCGTGCTCAGTCGTGTCACCTTCGTCAGCCATTGTTGTAGTGGGCTCAGGTTTGGCAAAATTATAGCCGCGCGCTGATAAACCGGTTTTAACAAGCTGCTCGCTTTTCGTGGAGAAGGCTCTGCTCGCAGGGTAGTGACACATCTCAGACCTCCATAGTCAAGTAACGTATATTCGTGCGTAGTACTTGTATTTTAACGAATATCTAGAGTCTCTGATATCTAGAGTTTATTTATTTTGGGATAAAAGTATTGTAGTAGGTAGGTATGATATTCATGTATTGATATATAAGTTATAGGGTAAGAAAAATAAGTGATTCTAAACTAGTTTTTGAAGAACCGAATTTGTCAACGATGCTTTGTCTTATAAATGGTGGTAATAAAATACTGTTGGTGCGACATTACTCAGTTTATAGAAATAGGTGGTACTGCGGCTCAACCTGCATTAAATATCCCCTGGTTCTACTGTCATATATATCACAGGCCCGTTTCCGACGGCGAACATTTCATGCTCCGAACATAACACATTTAGATAGACGTCGGAGCGACTGTTGATTCAGATGGCGAACTTAATCAGGAGGCCTTCACCTCTCAAAACCTTGCATTTTATTGGATTTGGATTGCACTGACAGAGCATTCCATTGTTTTAGGGTTAGGATTGTATTGTTTCAGGGTTAGGCATTACTATTCCACGTTCCGAGGAGGTGAAGGCAACCCCCAACTTAATTCGTTGAACCATTGTAGCGATCAGGTCGAGACCTTTTTTCTTTGTTGAACAAAGGAAAATGCCTAAACCATGACCGATCGTCACGTCATGGCGGACGGCCACGACTCTGTTAGCCCCGGCTTAACTTGTCTATTTCTCCTTTGTATCATCTTTAATACTGGGAGGTTTAGCTCTTATGATGACTCGAACGATGTTCATCAGGATAATACAGGAGCTAGAGTACAAAGTCTTTGTCGGAACAGTTTACTGTCTGTGTTCGTGCCCGAGCTGCATTACAGACGCCATTTTGGATTCGTGTTCCCAAAAGTTAATGGCTACTTCAGTTGCAGAGTGAGCCGATACCTGAACTCTGTTTCTACCTATCAGTTATCTCGCTTGTTAACTAGCGGCGATATCAGTTTAAATCCTGGACCAAGCACTGAGAAACAAAGATGCCATATATGTTCAAGAACCATAGCTCGAAACTACCCGGCACTAGACTGTAACTCGTGCAGTTTTAAATATATCAAGTGTAGACAAGTTACGACAAAGGACTTCAGTCTAATTCAAAGAAAGGCAGATACATTGATGGCCTGGAGTTGTCCTATGTGCCTAAACAAGTCTATGCCGGTTTGCAGTCAGATTCTGAGCTTCTGTCAACTCTACCCTTCGGGTCTGTGTCAGACGAATCATTTTCGCTCGCGGCGGCCGGTGTCCAACTGTCTACTCCTGATCCGTCTAACAACAGGGAGGAGGAAAGCGAAATCACTTAACATATCTTGTACAGCAACTGGAGGCCTGATCAAATAAAGATCTAAGAGTTGCTCACTTAAACGTAAATGCCTACAGTTGTTATGCAGGTTTGAGTTACTTGCTATAACTGAAACCAAAGAACATTGGCCCCCTGAAAAGAGACGATGAAAGTGTGGCACTCGAGGATGAGGAGAAAGCTTGTCTTATGAACTCTTACTTCGCTACGATCGGAGAAAAGCTCTCTAATGCGCTTCCATCACCCGTGGATAACGGACGAATCACCAATGAAATTACCATCCCAAGGAACATTACCATCCCAAGGAACGAACCACCACCGCTCGCTGAGTTTAAAGTATCGCAGTCCAGGATCGAGGATGAAAGGTGTTAAAATCAACAAGTCTACAGGTCCTGACAACATACCGACGAAGCTTCTGAAGTTATCAGGAAATGCAATAGTCCCCATCTGGTCTGTCTGTATCCGTACATTATTGATAGGACTGTATTTTTCTTGCTGGAAAACGGCTGGACTTGCTCCTATCTTTAAAGTGTATTTTAGGTCAAATATGTTTATCATTAATATCGATTCTACATCAAGTGAATAGTTGAATATTTGTTGATTTGAGTGTTGCGTCTGAGTTGTAGAGGTTTCGATTTCCAATATAGAGGTTTCTATTTCCAAATAGGGTGCGTTTGATTGATCGTATTCGGATTGTTTAGTCACCGAAATACTAAATGTATCCTGAATATCATTATGTCAGCAAGCGTTTGTAGCTTACAGTGCAAAATATGCTCGAACCAGTGATTTCCAGAGACTATTCCATCTATTCCTATTCCGGAATACGGTCAATCGAACGCACCCCTAGTGAACCGGCATCGTTGTTGTTTTTTAAGTACAAAGAAATTGTTCCTGATTATTATTCAGTGAAAGAAAAACTGCACTCATCTGGAACACAAGAACCCTCCATAAATATATAGAAATGTTGCTCTTTTTAAAGTAAATGTTGACTTATTTTGGTTAAATTGCGTTTCAATAGTTATGTTTGAGTTTTAGAAGTGCATGTAATTTACAAAATTTGCGGCCGTGTTGTATCGGAGATATGAGGCTCGGATCTGTATCTACTGTACAACACGGCTGTGAACGGATCTGTATCTACTGTACAACACGGCTGTGAATTTTGTAAATAGTACATAGGGTGCAAGAGCTTTAATTAATCCTTCTGGGATTGTATCTCTTCTATCCTCTACTTTATTGTTATTTTATTAATGTGCTATCATACTTTACTATTGCGTGTGGAATAAACGACCTATTCATAGCTTGCCTTCGCTTAATAATGGCTAATTGTGTTGACGCATGAAGTAGTTCTGGAACCTTCCAATCTAAACAAGGATTGTGTGATAGTCATTATTTAGTGTAGTCTCCTCCGCAGACATCTCTGATTTTCGAAGAAATCAGATTTTAAAAATCGTGAATTGGGTTACCTGTGACTCCGGGAGAGGTTAGATTCCATCCGCCAGAAGGTCGAATTGCAATTTTCTCGATGTTATATTTCTAGGGTACAAACGTCTGCGAGGGTGATGTCAACACGATCCTTGGCGTGTTCAAGATTTGCCTTGCAAATGTCCGGATATGCTTTTTAAACGTTTTTGATGGAAGGATTGCAAAGATTTGAAGTGGATTACAAAAGCTTATTCTAGAAACTTGAAACTCAGTTACAGTGAACCGATTTAAAGATGCTGTCAATCTCTCTTAAAGGGGCTATGTCACTAGTTTTGTTGCAGGCCGGAACAAAGTTATTTTCAGATACTTTTAGCGATATCTATATAAACAAACGACCGCATTACACGTGTGGAATGGATAAAGTCAAAGGAAATACGCAAATATTATTGGTTTGCATGTGACGTCACGGCGGCCATGTTGGAGGAAACATTAGCTTCTATTGTTAGTTCCTCCAACATGACCGTCGTGTTTTTGTCTTTTGAATCTCAAGGGTTGATTGCAAACCAAGAATTGTCATCGGTTTTGGGCGCAGGGCTTATTTTCGTGGAAAAGATTACATAATCTTACAATTTAAGGTCCTGGAAGAGCTTTTTAACTGTTTTAGCCAATAAAACACCAATGTAACAAATTTAAGACATGCGCAATACTGTGCCATAGCCCCTTTAAAAGTCATATTTTCATCCACTCGAATCTTTGCAATATTTAATAAAAATGGTCTCATTTTCTCCAGTACATTTGGAAAACATTCTCTGCTAATCCGATTGGTCGTTTTTGCATTTCGTCATGAGGAAGTTTATCATTTATGGCTTGACAGTGCCCCTTTAAATTAGTTAATGTAGCTTCAAGATGGTTAGGGTTTTGACAGAAACTAGAGTTAGCAATTGCTCGTGTTTAGTTTCCACACCACAGGCAAACCAATATATTTTTTATATCCAAGTACTGTTATCATGTCCCCAAATGTTTCAATAGCCCTAATGGTCACTAATTTAGGTTGGATTAGACAAGTAAACCTGGTTAACTGGTAAATTATCATTCTCCGCTTTTAGTAACTTCTTGGAGATGTTTAAAAAAATTGTGTTTTTTAGAAAGGATGACTATTTATCAAATTTTTATTTGATACATGTATCATCCTGCAACATACAGATTGACAAGAAATACAAAAACTATTTATTAACTGAATAAATTGAAGATGTACCAGTCAATGAACTTAATTATTACATTTGAAAGGGTGAATTAAAAATGAACACATGCATAAACTGTAACTTCCATGTCTTAATAATGACATCACAGGAAGCCCAACCACTGTTTATGTAAATTTAATTTTATAAGGATTTGCATGGGAATTTTAAAATCTAGCTTTTCGATAAATATACTGTAATAAAAATCAATAAAACTTACCTGGTGTCTATAGGCGAATCCTTGCTGACGTCATTGTTTACATTTTTGCCTCATTAGCATAAATTAAACTTCAAGCTACAAACAAACAGACTATATCAGTTGAAAGAGAATTTTAAACTGAGTAACCACCGAAAATTTGAGATTGATATGTTAAATATTTACGGAAAAATTGACTTTTCAAAACTATAAAATGGGCTGGGTGGCAAGAGTTGCTGACAGCCATACATTCATTGTAAATTTTGAGATTTTTAAACGCTCATTCCTCAAAATATCTTTATCATATCACTCTCAAATTTTCGGTGATTATCAAGTGTGACAATCTCTTTCGATTTATGGACTCTGTTTGTTTGTATGTACGTCGCTTGAAGTTTGATGTATGCTAATGAGGAAAAAACGTAAACAAGGATTCGCCTATAAGCTGTGTCTACGTCGTTTTCTTCTTTAGTATGTAGAGTAAGGGATTTAAAATTCGCTGAAACGACGTACAGACAGCTTATAGACACCAGGTAAGTTTTATTCATTTTTATTACAGTATATTTATCGAAAAGCTAGATTTTAAAATCTCCATACAAACCCTTATAAACTAAATTTACATAAACAGAGCTTGGCTTCCTGTGATGATATTGTTATTATTAAAGGTATTTATAGAAGCAAATTAATTTCAACTTCCATTACATTTGAAAGGTAAAACAACAAAACATGTATAAACTGTTTGATACTTCTATGATTATCCACAACCTAAATTTCTTTGTCATTGTCAATTGTTTTTTGAACTTTTGATATATATACTGTACGTATAACAGCAAAACCGTCAATACTGCTGAAAAGAGCACCTCGAAGTTAGTCAAAATCCAAAATTTGAGAGATATCTTGAATAGGAGCAAAGATACAGGCCCGCAAACTCAGAAAATTTCATCTAAATATACACCGAGGTGTTTAGTTTCCTTCACTCTTCTTACAGAAATATTCAATGAGAATCAAAATCCAATCTCTGTCTTGTATCTATAATCATAAATTCGGTTTTAAGAAGATTGAGTGAAAGTTTGTTAGCAATAAGCCATTTCTTTACAGATGTCAGTTCCATATTTATTTCGGTCTCCAGTTTACTCATGTCTGAAGCCGTAAAGAAGAGACTTGTATCATCGGCTCGCCCCATGTAAGAGAATCCGGAATCCACCATTTTTCTGCTTTTGGAATCCGGAATCCATAGGACTGGAATCCGGAAACCAGAATCCACAATGCTTTGGAATCCGGAATCCACTATGGTATGAAATCAGGAATCCATAGAAATCCATGCAGAGCTTAATTATTTAACTTGTTTTTAAAATTATTTACACGTCGCTTATACTTACGGTTACTAATTGTTAGTTGATTGACGTCGGATGTCAAGGTTGCCAGGTAACGCAACAAAGAAGCCAATGTTTCCCAGAGCCCGCGTATCGTTACCCAGCCTCTCCTTTCGCAATTTGCTCTTCGACAAAGGACAATTCCAAGTTTTTTGTTTCAGACTTTCGCCTTAAAAAAGATGTTTGTGTTTCACAAGTATAACAACATGAAGAAACATCAAAGTGGGTAGGAAGGATTGAATTTTTTTTCAGTTTCCCTAGGTCCAGTTTTCCAATTGCTATTGCAATAACACGCGATGAAAGGCATATCATCGTTGGAGACTGACGAAACGGGTGCAAAAGTGCACTGTGTGAAGTTGAAGGGGCGATTAAAGTAACAACTCTTAGCGACACGGCTGCAAGTCCCATGGGAATTGCCATTACAGAAAACGGAAGAGTCTTCGTAACCTCCAGCAAAGAACATGCTATCTACAGCATCAATGAAGAAGAGTTAATAGCAGGACGTAATCTACCAGAACGGCCTATTTGGAGGAGATGCTGCAGCCACCGCGATGTTGTGAAGAGCACATCGAATATGCTCTTTGCCGTTAATGCACATACCAAAGCTGTCAGGATGATAACATTGGCTAAATGACTCATTCCACTCCACCGTGTTATGGAAAATTACACCAACGTCTTCAAGATCGACAAAAAGGAGAACTTAAGTGACAAACCAAGATTCCTGGATGTTGTCGCATTTTTGCAAGGCATGAACGGAGTATGCATTTGAAAGAACTGCATGGGAAACGAAACACAAATGGTCCAGACATGACGATTTCTCGGACCACGCGCCAATCGTTTGTCGTTGCCCTTGAGTCCCTCACCAGTTTAGTCAATACTATCAGAGAAATTGGTAAGGGACAGGTCCTGGATAGCATTCAATTTGAAAGTTTAACAACTTTGGCAGTAGAAAGCTTTTTCAAAGGAATGCGCGCTGACCATGACATGCCAACAGTACTTCAATATGCATACAGAAGAGCCCTGTGTGTAGAAGACAACATGCTGAGGATATATCAGATGCACTTTTCCTACTTCACTGGGCCCAATCAGTTCCTATTACCCAGAGAAAATAATCAAAAGCGAGCCTCCGAACCGGCATTGGGTCTCGGAAAACGAAGCAGATGGTGGCAAACGATGGAAGCAGGAAGCAGAGCCGAGAGGAAGCAGAGGTCTTAAGAGAGTTTGCAAGTGAGTACGAAAGAGGGGTGAGACAGGAAAACGTACGATCAACGACGAAAGAGCTGACCGGGACACTGCCTTGTGCTATATTATAGCTTCAGATCAGCAGTAATAACGGCGCCGATCAACTCCGGTAAAGATGTGGTAGCCGAGTGCCAAGTTCAGGAAGCTAACTCAGAAATGAGGTCTGCCCCAGCCGGTTAGGGTGAAAATCCTCTTCCAGAAGGACGATGTTGCAGCGGTTAGGCACAACAGAAGGAGAGAAAAATGCCCTTGCTGGCTGTCGGTGGACGTCTACCTGGAAGCCATGCACCACCGCAGAGATTGTAAAGATGACGGTGAACTTTACATGGCTTAACTTAACCAAATGGATGACACTTTAGTTTACACCATAGGTGAGGCGTCGAATACAAACTCCCCGAAATGCATCTTAGGCAGACTCATCAACTTCACCCGCGGTGTGGATACTCCTTCACCTTAGCCCCAGAAGAGGAAAACAGACTCTGCCGATTAGCTAATGGGATGACATCGAAAACAATGATATTGCCCAAGATAGGCCAGTTGAAGATCTAGAGGAGATGAATGAGGCTGTCAGACCATTATTCGTCTGCCCCAGCAAGACCGGGCAGGGGTTAGCTCTTCAGGCCGTAGAACTACGAGCTTTATCCTGTAAAATGTCCTGTGTGTTATATGGCGATTTTCACGAGTCAAGTATTTATCTATAGGCCGTTGTGAGGTTTTCTCAAGCTGATTCAGGTGACCCTACAAGATGTTAGTGGTACTACTGGAAGCAGACTGAACACCACTTTCAAGCCTGTGAAATAGATTGAGCAAATAGAAGGCCACATGGCTAACACTTCACTATTCACAAAGAGTCCTTCGGTTGACATAATGTTTCCTATTTTAAAGCAAAGAAAACTGCGACCAGACTTAACCGCGTATGAGCCTGGGACTGTCAAGAGTGAACTAATTAATGAAGACCTCAAGCGAATACAGAGAATCCATTGAGGGCAAAAACTGAACACTGAAAAACCATTTAAACAATCTTTAATTTTAATAGTCAGATAAAATTTCAAAGTCCGATGAGTTTAAACAATTCCACAAAGGTATATTTCTAAATGACTAATCTTCCTCCGCAAACGTGAAACATTGCCTTCTGCTCTCGAATTGGGAAGGTCAGTCGTGACAGATAATTTGCACTATATAGCTTTTCCTTAGATTATTTCCGAAATTAACACGTTAACTCCTGATCATTAGTACCGAGGTTCTAGACTTGCTGAAAATATTGACAATAATGAATGCAGTTATAATGAATTTGTAAACAGAGTTCATAGTAATTTCCAGTTTAGCCCTGTAAATATACTTCACAGGTTTACAAGTTACTTCACTCATTATCCATATCTACAGGGATCGATAAAATCTAAGCAAAAGTCCTGAAATTAGCAGCTCCTGTTATTTCCGGGTCTCTAATGTTAATATTCAATACATCAATTGCCTCGCAAATTTTTCCAATGGAATGGAAAGTAGCTAGAGTAAACCCCCTCCATAAAAAAGGCCAACGCAACCTGATAGATAACTATAGGCCAATTTCGATTCTTCCGGTGATTAGCAATTTTGTTGAAAAAATATTATACAACCAATTAATAGAATACTTACATACAGAGAATCTGTTGTCGGAATATCAATTTGGTTTCAGGCGTTTTCACTCGACTGCATCTGCTTTATTAGACAGTACCAATGAATGGTACTTCAACATGGATCGTGGCCTTTATAATCTAGTTGTTTTTCTTGACTTAAAAAAAGCCTTCGATACCGTAAACCACATGATTTTGCTGGACAAACTTGAGGCGTACGGTATCAGAGAGGGTGCACTTAATCTTCTTTGTTCCCATTTAACTGAT
Organism: Actinernus sp. WN-2022; assembly: GCA_030867875.1. Lineage (NCBI taxonomy): Eukaryota > Metazoa > Cnidaria > Anthozoa > Actiniaria > Actinernidae > Actinernus > Actinernus sp. WN-2022. Next base: position 85,401,974 of record JAOWCC010000936.1, on the reverse strand, counting down.
CGACAGCAAACATGCCGGGTAAATGGTAAGCAATCTGACCTAAGGAAAATATGCTGTGGAGTTCCACAGGTTCTATTCTGGGCCCACGTCTTTTCCTGGTATATATTAACGACCTGCCAAACTGTCTGAATCGCATGACACCTAGGATGTTTGCTGACGACACTAGCCTAACGGCTTTTGGGACAACTTTAGAAGAAGCTGAAATGGGGCTGAACGATGACTTAATTAATATCAAAAATTGGCTAACAGCAAATAAATTAAGACTAAACATAGCAAAAACGGAGTATGTACTGATTGCGTCAAGACAAGAGCTAAATAATCTCTCTGTACAACCAAATGTTGTCATCGGAGATGTCGACCCAATTAAAAGAGTTAGAGATTGCAAAACACTCGGGGTGCATATCGATGAATCCCTTACATGGGGAAAACACATTGATGAAATAGCTAAGAAAATTTCATCTGGAATTAGATACTTTACTTTATCCCATGGCCAATCAATTCTACAATTTTAGATTATATTGATTACCTCTATATTATTAGCCATTATAGTATTTAGTACACTATAGTATTTATAGTTATAGTTAGGTTTTTAATTGAAGTGTGAATTTTCAATTTTTAATTGTATTTTTATATATTTGTGAATATCATTAATGACACGTCCTTATTGGAAACCAGCTGTAAATTGAATAGGATAACGTGTATAAATAAAGTTGATTATCGTCACTCTTTTCATACCTTTGTTGGGGAACAGCCTCATAAATTGAACAGTAACAAGTATATAGCAAAGTTTTAGACATTGGGAGTTATTTCCCACCAGGTCAGAGAATGTGTCAAATGTGCAAAGGAATCTCGATGATATGAGGCAAATAAAAGTATTTCTCATAATCCATAGACACCGCAAATCCAGTAGCTCCTCACCCACTCACCTACCCCCCCCCCCCCCCCCCCCCCAACCCCCTTCGCTATATAATGACCGCTCTCTAAGGCTAAATTGTAGGTGTTACTTCTATTGCTGTCAAATGGACTTAATCAGCAACTGTCAAATGACAAAGAATTATGCATGTACTGACCATGAAAAGATATTGGCAGCGTGCAAGAGACAAGGTAATGATAAAACTGGTAAAACATAGCTTGTACAAGATCGCTGGAATATGTAATCCAGAAGGTTGGAATCCGGAATCCAGAAGGTTGGAATCCGTAATCCAGAAGGTTGGAATCCGTAATCCAGAGGCCGGGATCCGGAATCCACAGGCTGGGATCCGGAATACCGGATCTTGGTGGATTCTCTTACATGGGGCGAATCGGCGTAAAGACGTGGCCTACAGTTGCTAACACAATTTGGTAGATCATTTATATAGAGTAAGAAGAGTAATGGACCCAGAATAGATCTATGTGGCACGCCACATTTTATCAAACACTCGGAGGATAATGCACCATTTACTAAACACTTCTGATATCTATTTGACAAGTAAGATGAAAACCATTTTAGAGTGGAGGGCTCTACCTCATAAAGAGATAACTTCTCAAGGAGAATGGAATGATCTACTGTGTCAAAAGCTTTTTTCTATTATCTAAAAACACAACTCCATTTAATTGCCTTTATCAATGTTTATATACCACTCATTTGTAAGGTCAAGAAGTGCAGTTGTAGTTGAGTGCATGGCTCTAAATCCAGATTGGTGTTTATTTAGAAGATTATTTTCTTGTAAATATTTGTAAAACTGTCCACAGACTAGTTTTTCAAATATTCTGGCAATGGTGCCTCGTTTTGTTTTGCCTTGTTTGAAAATTGGTGATTCCATTCTCTTGGGAACTGTTTTGTTTCAAGTGACAGATGAAACAAATTTGTGAGAGATTCGGAGATCTCTTCAGAACAGTCACGGAGTACATTATTGGATATTCTATCCAGGCCAGCTGCTTTAGAAAGTTTCTTAATTAGTTTCAAAACTTTAGCTACTGAAAGCCGTTGTATACTAAAGGCAGACTGCCTCATTTACGTAAGATTTAAACTGGCTCCCGTGGGAATAAGAGCTCGTACAATTTTCAGCAGCAAGTGCAGGGCCGATCTTTGAGAAATACGCATTCATATGCTCAGCAATTGCTATTGGTTCAGTTAGTACCATTCCGTCATCTGTCTTGATTTCATTTATAAGTGTACCGTCGGACTCCTTACTTGTGAGTTGATTCAATAGTTTTCAAATCTCTTTTGGGTTATCAGAGTTATCTTTGATTTGTTTTTGATAATAATTAGACTTTGCTACTTTAATGCTCTGATTCACACTATTACGGACTTTCTTAAATTCATTCCAATCAGAGGACATTGCGGGTTTGGTAGCTCTCTTTTTCAAAGTATCTCTTTTATACATTGTTTTTATTGGTGCGTGTTTTTCTAAAACAGAATTGAACATTTCAATCCATTTAGACCATGCCTCATCAGGGTTTTCAAATTGATTAAGCGTCTCCCAAGGGACCCTATTTAGGTCAGCTTTAAATTTGGATGACTGGTACTTTTTGTAATTTCTTGTCCTAATCAATTTCGGTGGTTCGCCTCTACTTGTTAGTTTACGCACTGCATATATCAAATAATGGTCACTAATTGTGAGCGGGTACACCCCTGTTGCTTTAATCTTGTTTTGTTCATTAGTAACGTATAAATCGATTAATGTTTGCGAAGATTTAGTTACCCTTGTAGGTTTCTGAATGAGCTGATTAAGTTGATATGCGTCCAGAAGGAATTCAAGGTTCGATGCTTGATTATCAAATGGTTTGTTTAAGAAATCACAATTCATATCTCCTAAAATATGTATCTCTTTGTCTTCGCAATCGATTTTCTTAAGAAATAATTCAAACTGTCGAAAATAATCAACTGGTGAGTTGGGAGGCCTATACCATGTAGTTACAAGAAAAGGTTTTGATCGAAATTTGGTGATTTCGAGTGTCAATAATTCAAGACATGTACTGTCGAGATCACGTCGTACTCTGTAGTTTATATTACTTCTAACATAGAAGCATATTCCACCACCTGATCGATTTCTGTTTCTTTTGATAATATCATATCCATCAAGCCTAACTTCTCGGTCCGATATCGTCTCATCTAATCACGTACTGTCGAGATCATGTCGTACTCTGTAGTTTATATTACTTCTAACATAGAAGCATATTCCACCACCTGATCGATTTCTGTTTCTTTTGATAATATCATATCCATCAAGCCTAACTTCTCGGTCCGATATCGTCTCATCTAATCTCGTACTGTCGAGATCATGTCGTACTCTGTAGTTTGTATTACTTCTAACATAGAAGCATATTCCACCACCTGATCGATTTCTGTTTCTTTTGATAATATCATATCCATCAAGCCTAACTTCTCGGTCCGATATCGTCTCATCTAATCACGTACTGTCGAGATCATGTCGTACTCTGTAGTTTGTATTACTTCTAACATAGAAGCATATTCCACCACCTGATCGATTTCTGTTTCTTTTGATAATATCATATCCATCAAGCCTAACTTCTCGGTCCGATATCGTCTCATCTAATCTCGTACTGTCGAGATCATGTCGTACTCTGTAGTTTGTATTACTTCTAACATAGAAGCATATTCCACCACCTGATCGATTTCTGTTTCTTTTGATAATATCATATCCATCAAGCCTAACTTCTCGGTCCGATATCGTCTCATCTAATCTCGTACTGTCGAGATCATGTCGTACTCTGTAGTTTATATTGCTTCTAACATAGAAGCATATTCCACCACCTGATCGATTTCTGTTTCTTTTGATAATATCATATCCATCAAGCCTAACTTCTCGGTCCGATATCGTCTCATCTAATCACGTACTGTCGAGATCACGTCGTACTCTGTAGTTTATATTACTTCTAACATAGAAGCATATTCCACCACCTGATCGATTTCTGTTTCTTTTGATAATATCATATCCATCAAGCCTAACTTCTCGGTCCGATATCGTCTCATCTAATCTCGTACTGTCGAGATCACGTCGTACTCTGTAGTTTATATTACTTCTAACATAGAAGCATATTCCACCACCTGATCGATTTCTGTTTCTTTTGATAATATCATATCCATCAAGCCTAACTTCTCGGTCCGATATCGTCTCATCTAATCACGTACTGTCGAGATCACGTCGTACTCTGTAGTTTATATTACTTCTAACATAGAAGCATATTCCACCACCTGATCGATTTCTGTTTCTTTTGATATATCATATCCATCAAGCCTAACTTCTCGGTCCGATATCGTCTCATCTAATCACGTACTGTCGAGATCACGTCGTACTCTGTAGTTTATATTACTTCTAACATAGAAGCATATTCCACCACCTGATCGATTTCTGTTTCTTTTGATAATATCATATCCATCAAGCCTAACTTCTCGGTCCGATATCGTCTCATCTAATCTCGTACTGTCGAGATCACGTCGTACTCTGTAGTTTATATTACTTCTAACATAGAAGCATATTCCACCACCTGATCGATTTCTGTTTCTTTTGATAATATCATATCCATCAAGCCTAACTTCTCGGTCCGATATCGTCTCATCTAATCTCGTACTGTCGAGATCACGTCGTACTCTGTAGTTTATATTACTTCTAACATAGAAGCATATTCCACCACCTGATCGATTTCTGTTTCTTTTGATAATATCATATCCATCAAGCCTAACTTCTCGGTCCGATATCGTCTCATCTAATCACGTACTGTCGAGATCATGTCGTACTCCTGTAGTTTGTATTACTTCTAACATAGAAGCATATTCCACCACCTGATCGATTTCTGTTTCTTTTGATAATATCATATCCATCAAGCCTAACTTCTCGGTCCGATATCGTCTCATCTAATCACGTACTGTCGAGATCACGTCGTACTCTGTAGTTTATATTACTTCTAACATAGAAGCATATTCCACCACCTGATCGATTTCTGTTTCTTTTGATAATATCATATCCATCAAGCCTAACTTCTCGGTCCGATATCGTCTCATCTAATCACGTACTGTCGAGATCATGTCGTACTCTGTAGTTTGTATTACTTCTAACATAGAAGCATATTCCACCACCTGATCGATTTCTGTTTCTTTTGATAATATCATATCCATCAAGCCTAACTTCTCGGTCCGATATCGTCTCATCTAATCACGTACTGTCGAGATCATGTCGTACTCCTGTAGTTTGTATTACTTCTAACATAGAAGCATATTCCACCACCTGATCGATTTCTGTTTCTTTTGATAATATCATATCCATCAAGCCTAACTTCTCGGTCCGATATCGTCTCATCTAATCTCGTACTGTCGAGATCACGTCGTACTCTGTAGTTTATATTACTTCTAACATAGAAGCATATTCCACCACCTGATCGATTTCTGTTTCTTTTGATAATATCATATCCATCAAGCCTAACTTCTCGGTCCGATATCGTCTCATCTAATCACGTACTGTCGAGATCATGTCGTACTCCTGTAGTTTGTATTACTTCTAACATAGAAGCATATTCCACCACCTGATCGATTTCTGTTTCTTTTGATAATATCATATCCATCAAGCCTAACTTCTCGGTCCGATATCGTCTCATCTAATCACGTACTGTCGAGATCACGTCGTACTCTGTAGTTTATATTACTTCTAACATAGAAGCATATTCCACCACCTGATCGATTTCTGTTTCTTTTGATAATATCATATCCATCAAGCCTAACTTCTCGGTCCGATATCGTCTCATCTAATCACGTACTGTCGAGATCATGTCGTACTCCTGTAGTTTGTATTACTTCTAACATAGAAGCATATTCCACCACCTGATCGATTTCTGTTTCTTTTGATAATATCATATCCATCAAGCCTAACTTCTCGGTCCGATATCGTCTCATCTAATCTCGTTTCGTTGATGGCAAGAATATCTATGGGATTTTTGGCCATGAGAACTCTTAGCTCATCTATATGTTTCAACAGACTTGCTATATTAATAGAGGCTATTTTTTAATTAATAAAACCTTTATGTTTGCATAGTTCAGAATCTAGGGAGAGACCATTACTAGGATTGGCTTCAACAGAAATGGAGCTAGCATTATTTATATCAATATTTGTGGGGATTCAGCTGATCAACCTGCCCTATTATACTTATTAAGATTGCTTGCAAGAACAGACTGGACTTCTTTTGTATTTAAGTGGAGTCCCTTGGTATTTAGACAGTCAGTGGCAATGTTTTCATGAGAGATTGTTGACCAGCCTCTGGATTTACAGAAAGAACGCAGTTTCTTATTTACTTTTGAAACCTTGCGGTTCAAATCAGCATTATCATTTCTTATTATCAATTCAGAGATTGAAATTTTTGTGTCAACTGATTCTTTCTCTACCAAAGTGCAAAGATTCACAATACCTTCCACAATTTTTGTTGGCTCATCCGACACGAGATTGTTTGTTCCCACGTGGACTACAATCTCGTCCGGCGTCTTGCGTATGCTTGGTTTTAGATAGTCAGACATATCTTCGATAGTTGAGCCATGAAAGGCTTTGACAGTAACCCTGTGATTTCTGTTGGACATTTTCCAGACCTCGAGCTTTGATATCATACTGAGAATGACCTACGATGAGTGTTGACCGCTTCTTTGACTCACTAGGGCCTTCGGTTGCAGGTAGATTCTGAATTTCTTTGACCTCAGAGGATTCCGTTATTTGAGTAGGCTGTTTCTTCTTGTTATTTCTACAAGAAATAACAGGTTTCTTACAGGTTTCTTCTTGTTATTTCTACCTTAAGTGGGTCAAGGCAACGCGTCTGTTAGGCATGACTGTGGACCACATTAGAACTTAAGAAGAGCTTTGCTACAAAATAAGACTTATTAAGAAGATCTAGGTTTTTACCAAAGAACATTTTACAGTCATTCTACCCTCTGTAAAATAAGGTTCAGTCTTGTGGGGCGCGTGTTGTAATAAAGGCGCTCTTAATTCTTCAGAAAGGATGCATTGCAGAGCGGCTAGGATTATAGATCATTTACCAAAGGACATGACTTCGACCGATGTGTTAAGGCACGCCCAATGGTCCACCCTGTTCTACCATTATAAATTAGATATTTTTAAACTTCACAATGGCGTCTACTGTAATAAAAAGGAACAATGGTTATACCATGTGCATATAAGCCCTGGCTAATTATATTTCTTACGAAGAGAATAGAGGCCATAGACAAAGGATACCGAAATAAAAAGTTGATTTGATTGATTTGTTATGGTGTATTGGCCGTTCAAAGTTGCCTAAAAACTTGTCTTGGGTTGCCTGTGGACGAAAATCAAGCGCACGAGAGCGCTTTACAAAATTGGCACTGGGTCTAGTTTTGACGTCATCAACAGAACACGCTCGATGCGCCATTGTATTAAAGGCTTGCCGAATAAAGCTCTCCAAAACGTTTAGCGCGATATTATCATCTTTCTCGGTTATCTATCCAATTATTTTGCAAATAAGCCAACGCTTTATACCGGCGAAGAGACGAGTTCTGTTGATGACGCCACGTTTTATTCTCGTCCCAGTCCCCGAACATGCGGAAGTTTAGTCGCTAAAAAATTAATAAAAACATTTTTATTTAAAAAATTCGGAATTTGTTCCCTACCTTTTAAGGTCTAAGCTGTCAAAAAACCGCATAACTGGCCAGGACTTATATGCACTTTAAGGACACGCGATTTGTTATATTGGCACTACGATTTAAGTAAGGCCCGATTCAAACGTCGAACTTTTCATGCGCCGAACCTAATTAGATCAAAAGACGCCGCCTAATTATCTATTGTTTCAATTGCGTTCGGCGCATGAAAAGTTCGACGTTTGAATCGGGCCTAAGAGTCAAATACCGAGAACCGAGGCTTGTAGCCATATACATCCTGAGGGCCGTAGGCCCGAGGGATGTTTATGGATAAAAGCCGAGGTTCGAGGTATTCAAACTCATTGAATATTCATGAACCTTCCGGATGACGTCATTAGCATTAATTATGCATACGTTCGGTTGCCGCGAAGTTGCCTGCAAGATAGAGTCGTCTCTAGAATGGCTAATCGTCCGCCCAGCAGCTCAGGAGAACCTTCGTTGGTTTCAGCGTTGGCTGAGATCATCGCCCCACTTCACCAAGCATCTGCAACTCTGCCTGTTGTTGTTGCTTCGAGTCCGCCGGATATTCCACAACCAGGACCGTCAATTGCCGTGGTTCCAGCAGAGGCGGCTCAATCGACGCCAAATCCTTCTAGTGGATCAGTGATAAAATCACGACTCGGAGCAACCCCGCCGGAGTTTAGCTCCCTAAGAGAAAGGAAAACTCGAGGTAATTATCACTCGCCGTTTCTTTTAGCCACAGTTCGCAGGTACTTGTGGTTCGTGTTAGCGTTCGGCTGTTCTTTTAAGTTTGAAATTTATGAGTTGGACCTGTGGTATTACATGCAGAGTTTTTTCAGATAGACTTTTTAGATTAGCACTCTGTGTGGAAGTTCTCACTGTTTTAAAAGTTTACTTGACTTACTTGCCGCTACTTTGAATATTTAACTTAGGTTTTCTTTTCGCTTCGGTTACCTCGTGCGTAACGCATTAGTGGGTTTCGGCGTGCTTACTTTAGCAGCACTTCAATAACATCATAGTCGCCGCACAAAGCTTTTGGTCTTGACGTGTCAATTCAGGACTGCTTTGGTAATTGTGATTAGAAGGTTTTTCGTTTTATAGGTTTTATTTTCGATTACGGAGTTAGTTTATTTGCCACTTTAATGGTCTGGACTGAGTCAAGAGTTTTGGGTTGAGTCAAGAGTTTTGGGTTGAGTCAAGAGTTTTGGGTTGAGTCAAGGGTTTTGGGTTGAGTCAAGAGTCAATGCCGAGTCAAGAGTCGATGCCGAGTCAAGGGCTAAGGCCGAGTCAAGGGCTAAGGCCGAATCAAGGGTCTATGCCTAGTCAAGGGCTAAGGCCGAGTCAAGGGTCTATGCCGAGTCAAGGGCTAAGGCCGAGCTAAGGGTCTATGCCGAGTCAAGGGTCTAGGCCGAGTCAAGGATCTAGACAGAGTTAACGGTCTAAGCCAAATTAAGGGTCTATGTTGAGTGAAGGGTCTATCAAGGGCCATCAATATATATTTTTTGTTTTCTGTTTAATATATTTCCTCAAATTTTGTGCGCTCAGATCGAGGGGCTTCGTAAAGAGCTGGATGAATTGAAGAAGCGTGCGAGTTCGCACTCGGTCGACAGTGTCATAATTTCTCTACAAACTCTAATTGGCCGTCCCTCCGCCCTGATTGACGCCTACGCGGCAGTGGCTGCGTTAGAAGAAGCAGTTCATACAGCGCAGAGAGCCAACGACGAAAGGGCAATGAGATACTCGGTGATTCTGCGACAATGTCGTCCTTTGGTTACTAACCCCGTACTGCAAAGTGTCTTGATCATGTTGGTGGCATCTAAAGAAGAGGCGGAAGTGGCGAAGGCCATCGATAAGGCTGTGAAAGGCCAGATTTATCTCAGCGAAGTGCCTGCTGGGCGGACGAGGACAACTACTTACAGTTACCGTGGCCGTAGAGGCGATGGAAGGGCACGAAACACCAAGAACTTGAGATGTTATGTATGCAGCCAAGAAGGACACTTTGCCCGTTCATGTCCTAAAAAACGTTATTAAGTATGCTCAAGCAACGTAAATTTGTTCCCCTGGTGTGAACAAGTTGTTCTTGTTCAGGGGGCATTCATGCAGCCTTATAAGCGGGAAAGTTTTTCGTTGTGTGTGTATATTTTAATATGCATGGATTCGCTTTACTCGTTTCTTTTCTTGCTTATTCTTTGTGGCAAGGTAATTTTAACTGATTCGAGTGTAGGAAAGTGACCTCACAAGCGTATTGTCCTATAGGACCTTGTATTATATGTAAACCTCGCCACCCATTCTGTTATTCTCATAGTCTTCCAGAATTCTTGCTTCGCTAACAACTTGTCAAGGGCGTCTTCCAGCTCTCCCTGTGTACCTCTGTACAGTCCCTGCTTTATCGGTTTAGCTTCGATCTCTGAAACCTTACTCGGTTCAACTGTTTTGTCCTCGGGCCACTTGCTAGGATCCGCCAACCAGCTCGGTCCATTAAACCATTCGCCAGGTAGTTTGTTTCCATAGCACCCTCTACTAGCCACATCTGCTGGGTTCTCGGCTGTTCCAATATGTCTCCACTCAATATAGCTCTTCTCCCTTATGGCTCTAACTCGGTTGCTCACGAACTGCTTATAACTAACCCCGCCCACCGATCCAGTATAAGGGGCCGCGCTATCTAACCATCCATAACAGTGTCTCACTGGCAGACCTTCCAGGGCTATTATTACATTTTCGGTTAGATTAGCTACCATGTGACCAGCCACAAGCTCAAGCCTTGGGATTTTCAAGCCTTTCTTTGCTAATCTTGCCTTTCCCGCTACCAAACCCCGACTGGTTCCCGATTCTTGGTGCATATCTGCGTACACGGCTGCTGATGTCCCGTTACCACTTGTGTCTCCAAAACTGTGCAGATCAATGGCTTGAATTTTCTCTTTGTGGGTAGCTATGCTTCTTGGTACTTCGATCTTTCCTGGAAGCCTATTGCACCATGCGTGCCAGCGTTGTTTCAAGGTGTTTGGTAGTTCTTCATCCCTACCTACATTGGTTGCCGATAGAACAACGGATTGAGTACAAATTACTACTTATCACTTATAAGGCTTTGCATGGAATAGCACCAGGGTACATAATTGATCTTATTAATTTATATATACCGAGGCGCAATTTGAGATCATCCGCTAGCATGAGACTTGTCGCTCCTTCGTACAATCTGCGTAGTTATGGATACAGAGCGTTTTCTTGCGCAGCACCCTCGCTATGGAATGATCTGCCTCAGAGTTTGAGACTATTTAGCTCGCTAACTACTTTTAAAACTCAACTGAAGACACATCTTTTTAAGAAGGTCTATGATTAGAAGCGCTTGGTGCATTCTATTATATTTTATTATTATTATCATTATCATTATTATTAGAGATACTTTATATAAATTTTTAATAGCTTTTTAATCTTTCTCAGTATTTCTGTTTATCACGAGAAATTGTAAATTAGGATTTTTAATGCTAATGATATTTTTGTACTTATATTGTAAATATTTTGTAAAGCGCTATTGGGCATTTTGGAAATGGCGCTCTATAAATAAAGGCTATTATTATTATTATTATTATCCCACTGAAGGCCCTTATGTCGCGATAAATCATCTTGTCCATTAGGATGATCGGTGAAACCAGACGAAGTGGATCAAATACTGCTGCTAAGCTACTTAAGACCTTCCCTCTTTGTCTCCTTCGCTGGTTTCTCTGGAAAGACTATGCTAATGTTATCACTTGACTTATTCCAAGACAGGCCCAAGATCTTTAGGAAACTTGGAGGGACCACAGACGAAATGATAAAACACCGTATTTCCTAGCGTGTAGGGATCTGATCAGCAATATATGTATAAATAGACAAGAAAGGAAAGGCTGATTCAACGGTAGTTTTTTTTTTCAATATTTCGAGAGGCTTCCAATGTATCCAATAAACTAGAATCATTACGAAATAATACATGAATTATGAATTGCACAATCTTATGATAAAACACATACAAACCAATGAAAAGAAGGTGGAGAGTGACATAATAGGAAACGAAAATAATAAAAAAGTGAAGTGATGATTATGAAATACAAGTTAAGTCTCGTCACGTTTATTCGTACCTAGAGGTTCAAGAGTTTGACCTCTATCGAGGAGATACGCTTCGCGCGCCTTGCGTATTCTGTCTCGCTGAGAAAAAATTAGTTCTAGTGGAATTAACTGCATATCAGTAGGTAAATGATTATTAGTTAGAAAATGTTCTGAAACGGCAGTGGGTTTGGATGTGTTAGAAGGATTATCTACTGTACGGCGGTGTTCGTTAAAGCGGTCTTTAAGGCGGCGTTTGGTTTCTCCGATATATTGAACATTACAACGTTTACATTGGACCATGTAAATAAGGTTTTTGGAATTACAGTTAATGTGGTGTTTAATAACTCTTCAAAAACTCATGAATAATTAATGAGCATGTTGTCCAATCAGATGAAGCAAATCAGTCACGTGCATGCTCCTTTATACCTGATAAAATCTCATCATTCTAAAAGGCCCGCGGAGGGATTTGAATTCTGTCCCAGAGGGAAACGGGGTTAATGATTGAGACAATGGAATTTCTATTGATGTTTCAGCTTTCTCACTGAATTGCTAATTAGGATGAACGTTTTATATAAAGAATATTAATGAACATGAAATTTTATATAAAGTTTCATCCTAATTAAGAATTCACTGATAAAGACCCAAAGATAGCAAAAAGTACACGGAACATAAGGTACCTAGATAAGAAATTTTGCACTAAATTTACTAATATCAGCAGACTACCGAGATACACAGATAATATTTTTAAAATGAAGTTATCCAACTTCCATTACTTGTTTACCGAGCCACTGTTTCGTTCCAATTATTAAACCAAACTCAAAGCCGTAAAATTATAAAAACGTGCATTAAACTTACATATTTTGTGCCGGAGTCAAAAATTTAGAGTCTGCCGTCATGTCAGTCACATCGCTTTCCAAGTCTTGAACTTTATCGAGGTAAACCACGACACCAAATCCTTCAAGTGCAGATTCTTCTTGCATTGCGAAATACCGCTTCAAACAACATAGTATGGTAATTTCTTCATATCATTCCCTTGAGATGTTCGTAATTGCAGGCGGTGATTACTCGAATATTTTGCATGGCGTTGTGAATACAAAGGTTCATGCCGATCAATGGTTCATTAAGTAACCATTCCCTTGAGATGTGCGTCTTTCTTTCATTGCATTCTTAAAGCGTTTTTGAAGCCGTTTAAAACACTCACAGCACGTGTTTTATCAAGTCTAAAAATTCTCGGGCTTCGCCCTCGAATTTTTAAACTTGATAAAACACTGCTGTTCGTGTTTTAAACAGTACTTAATTCGACAGTAGATTGGAAAGTGTAATTATTTTGGCCATTGTCAATGTATTTACAAGTTAAACAATTAGTGCCACAACGAAAAGAACCCGGAGGATCGTTATTAGGTTTGTTAGTTGAGCTCTGACTAAAATATCACGAAGGTTATTATTACGTCGATAAGCGACTAGAGGTACAGATTTAAATATATTTTTGCATCGATTAGAAGACAACAATATGTTAAAATGTTTGTGCATAATGAAGAACAATAGGGTAAAGCGGGGTTATAGGTTATAACGAGGGGTACTCGGTTATATTGGTTGTTAGTTTGTTTAGGCTCTAGTGCTTCGGTGCGGGTTATGTTATTGACACGATCTATTTCTTTGTTAAGAAAATTACGGTTATATTCTCGTTTATCGAGATACGATTTAAGTTCATTGTTATGAATCTTAGTTTCTAGCATTACCTTAGTTTAGTATAGTTTAGTTACAAGGACGTTTATTATTAGCTCGGGCTGCCTGTGGTTACGGGTCCACAAAGTGGTCAGCAGTTACGCACCAGACATTCTCTTGGCCGCCATGTTTGTTTAGTCGTTTTGAGTTCTCCGTAGCAAGAGATCTAGTTGTATAAAGCCCACATATGACTGGCACTGGTCACCTTAGTTCGACAACAATTTATACAACTATCTCCAATGGATAAAGTTCTGCGACCGGAACGCCTGGAGACGGATCCTAATAGTAGCGTGGCCTCGAAAGAGTGGCTTCATTGGAGAACTTTCTAACGGTGTTACCACAAGAGAACCTCGATAAATTTGGCGTATTAACTAACTATGTGTCGCCTACGGTCTTCCAATACATCGAACAGTGTACCGGTTATGAAGCCGCTATTGAGGTATTGCAAACTCTCTTCGTGAAGCCAACCAACGAAATTTACGCCCGCCATGTACTGGCAACAAGACGTCAACAATCTACCGAGACACTCGACGAGTACCTCCAGGCTCTGAAGACACTCGGCAAAGACTGCAACTTCAAGTCTGTCACAGCCGCCCAGTACGGCGAGGAGAGTATCAGAGATGCATTTATTACTGGACTCCAATCTCACTCGATTCGCCAGAGACTATTGGAGAACAAAACACTGGACTTAAAGACAATGTTTGACCAGGCTCGCGCCCTCGAGTCAGCTATGCGTAGCTCTGAATCCTATACGGCACCTCAACCATCTTTCAATGCAGCAGTTCCTCTTTCAGACACCCTTGGGCAGTCTGACTCTAGCACTCTAGCCGCAGCACCCTCTGAAGGTCCGACGTGTTTCTTTTGTGGAAACAGTAAGCACCCCCGCTCTAGGTGCCCTGCCCGTGACGCAACCTGTCTTAAGTGCCAGAAAAAAGGCCATTTCGCAAAAGTCTGTCGAGGAAAGTCTACCAACCCTAAAAGTAATGTTTCAACCACCTCGGCTGCCCTCTGGTCTCCAACGCTTGCTACCATCCCGGAGGAGGCTACAGGATCCCTTCTGAAATCATCGGCAACTGTAGACATCAACGGACAGCAAGTTAAGGCCCTCTTTGACAGCGGAAGTAGTGAAAGTTTTATCCATCCCAACCTGGTGGAATCTGCTGGTCTACCCGTTCATCCTTCCTCTAGTACTGTATCTATGGCTACATCAGCATTCTCTACTAAAGTCGAAGGATTCTGCGAAATTAATCTCGCCTATCAGGGACGGACATATGAAGGTCTCCGTCTGTCAGTATTGCCGGGACTTTGTGCTGACCTTATACTAGGCCTTGATTTCCAATCACGACACGAAAGCATCATCTTCAAATACGGTGGCTCTGAACCCTCTCTGTCTGTCTGTGGCTTCACTACGCTGAACATAGATCCACCTGAACCTTTTGCAAATCTGACGGCAGACTGCAAACCAATCGCCACTAAGTCTCGACGGTACAGCCGAGAAGACAACATTCATCGATGAGGAAGTGGACAGGCTACTCAAAGAAGGCATAATAGAACCAAGTCGATCACCGTGGCGAGCTCAGGTCGTAGTAACAAAAGATGAAAACCACAAGAAGAGATTGGCTATAGACTACTCACAGACCATCAACCGGTTTACACTCCTTGATGCCTTCCCTTTGTCAAGAATCAACGAATTGGTCAACAAAATGGCCCAGTACAGAGTCTTCAGTACGATCGATCTCTGCAGCGCATATTATCAAGTGCCACTCAAGGACGGAGACAAGCCTTATACAGCTTTTGAAGCCCGAAACGGCCTTTATCAGTTCACACGCCTGCCGTTTGGTGTTACCAACGGTGTAGCCTGTTTCCAAAGGGAAATGATGAAATTCGTACAAGAGGAAAACTTAAAGGCAGTGTTCCCTTATCTCGATAATATAACCATCTGTGGGAAAAATCAAGACGAGCACGACACAAACCTGAAGTGTTTTCTTGAAGCTGCTAAGCGTAAGAACATTACCTACAATGATGACAAAAGCATCTTCTCAACCGAGCGCCTTCCAATCCTTGGATACGTCATTGAAGAAGGGAACATCCGTCCAGATCCTGAACGCTTACGACCCTTGCGAGAACTTCCCGTTCCACATGATGCAAAGTCTCTGAACAGATGCCTAGGCTTATTCTCCTACTACTCACAATGGATTCCTACATTCTCAGATCGCATAAAGCCAATCACCAGCTGCAGGTCATTCCCACTATCGCAACAAGCTATTGAAGCTTTCAAAAGCCTCAAGAAGACGATAGAAGAAGCTGTCGTTACAGCCATCGATGAAAGTGCCCCATTCGAAGTTGAGACTGATGCCTCAGATGTAGCACTCGCAGCCACCCTCAACCAAAATGGGAGACCTGTGGCTTTCTTTTCACGTACATTGCAAGGAAATGAGCTCAAGCATGCGTCTGGGGTCCCACAGGGCAGCATCCTGGGTCCGATACTTTTCCTTTTATATGTAAACGATCTTCCCAGTGTAACCTCGGCTAGTACTAGGTCAGTCATGTTCGCTGACGATACCAAATGTTACCGCTCTCAGAAATCTCAGCAAGACCATTTGGCTCTCCAGTATGACCTAAACGGTTTGGTCAGCTGGAGTGTCAAATGGGACTTAGCTTTCAATTCCAGTAAATGCGAGGTTCTTAAAATCTCTAGAAGACGCAATCCACTGGTGCGTCTCTATAACATCGACCACGACGCCTTAAAAGAGAGTAGCTCTCAAAAAGATTTAGGTATTATCATTTCAAATGATCTGCGCTGGCACAACCAAGTAGTGTCGGTGGTAGCTAAGTCAAATAAGGTTTTGGGTTTCCGGAGACGTAATACCCCTAACTCTTTAGGGGTAACGCTGCGTCGTACCCTTTATCTTACGCTAGTGCGTTCCATTCTGTGCTACGGTAGTCAGGTTTGGGCCCCGCAGTCACGCTCTAGAGATATCCAACTTCTCGAACGTATTCAGCGCCGCGCAACCAAATTCATGTTAAAAGTAGACTTACCCTATAAAGATAGGCTACTTAAACTTAATCTACTGCCACTTTCATACTGGCTAGAATATCTAGACCTCATATATTTGTTTAAGTGTCGCCTTAAGCTTAACAATACCGATCTATCTAGTTATGTAACTCCATGCTCGCTTTCATCAAGATCTACAAGAAGCACTACTGGTTCAGACTACAAGCTTAACCCATGCAAAACATCTACTTATAGGGATTCTTTCTTTAATCGCATAGTTATTCTATGGAACTCGCTGCCTTTAAATATTAAGTCCTGTAGTTCAATTTCGTCTTTCAAAACATTGCTACGAGCTCACTATCTTGCGCTTTTGCTTTCCACTTTTGACCCTGATCGCATTAGAACCTATAAAACTATCTGTTCTAAATGCCGATCTACTAACACATCTACTATTTGTTGCCGCTAACTTTTTTCTGCGCTTATTTACTTGTACTTGGCCGGCCGACCAAATGTACAAATGTACACTATTATTATATATTTATTTTTTTGCATCATATATTTTACATTTCATGCTTAATACATTATTCATAGTTCTATCTGTAATGTATTGTCAGTGTATTCGTATTTGTCTCAGGCTGAGCTCGTTTGGACCTAGAGTCTGTTTCTCAGCCTGAGTTAAGCTATTAAATAAATAATAATAAAAAAAAATTGAGAAGGAAGCCCAAGCGATAGTTGAAGCTGTACGACATTAGAGGCATTTTCTGTCTGGTAGACATTTCAATCTAAAGACGGATCAAAAGTCAGTGTCCTACATGTTCGACAAGCAACATAAAGGGAAAATCAAGAATGATAAGATCTTGCGTTGGAAACTTGAGCTCTCCTGCTATAGCTTTGATATCATTTATCGACCAGGGAAGGACAATATCCCACCGGACACACTATCTCGAGCCACTTGCGCTGCTACAACAGACGAAGCACTGTATAAGCTTCACGAGTCACTCTGCCACCCAGGTATTACAAGATTTTGGCATTTTGTACGTGCCAAAAACCTCCCCTATTCACTTGAGGATGTAAAGAAAGTGACAAATGCATGCAATATCTGTCACGAGTGTAAGCCAATATTCCACCGCCCTAAAGAGGCCCATCTCATCAAAGCTACTCAACCATTTGAGAGAATCAACATCGACTTTAAAGGTCCTTTGCCAACAACTAATAAGAACATGTACTTTCTCGGCACAGTCTGGAAAGCGATCACCACGTGCCTAAAATCAAAGAACCTCCAAGCAAAGCATTGGCAGGATGTTCTTCCGGATGTGTTGCACTCAATCCGTTCACTCTTGTGTACAGCGACGAATGAGACACCACACGAGCGCTTCCTCGGCTTCTCACGAAGATCATCTTCTGGCTGTTCCGTCCCCTCATGGTTGGCTACTCCTGGACCAGTCTTTGTCAAGCGTCAGGTCCTCACCAGCAAATTTGACCCTCTGGTTGATGAAGTGGAGCTGCTTCAAGCAAACCCTCACTACGCTCATGTACGCTATCCAGATGGTCGGGAGACAACGGTATCAACGAAGCACCTTGCTCCTCGAGGTCGGATGATGTCCCAACCCTTGCCGCAACCTGAACTGGGGTTAAATCCTGATTTGAGTCCGATATCAACCGAGGGACACGTGCCGAATGACAACTCTGATGCAGGATCCCCTATCAGCCAAGCACCCAATGTACAGTTCACGCTGCCGAATGACAACTCTGATGCAGGATCCTCTATCAGCCAAGCACCTAATGTACAGTTCACCTTGCGACGTTCTGAGCGGGCTCGTCGTCCGGTTGATAGACTAAATCTTTAAACAGAGGGGTGAATGTTATGAATCTTAGTTTCTAGCATTACCTTAGTTTAGTATAGTTTAGTTACAAGGACGTTTATTATTAGCTCGGGCTGCCTGTGGTTACGGGTCCACAAGGTAGTCAGCGGTTACGCACCAGACATTCTCTTGGCCGCCATGTTTGTTTAGTCGTTTTGAGTTCTCCGTAGCAAGAGATCTAGTTGTTTTAAGCCCACATATGACTGGCACTCGTCACCTTAGTTCGACAACATTCATTAGTGCGCGAGATGAAAGTTTCATTAGAAGAACAGATACGACGAAGTCTGAGAGCAAGGCTGAAAGGTATGGCGCGTTTGGTGTGGTTAGGATGACATGAAGAGTGCGTTGTGCGTTGTGACCATTGTGACGGCCGACATTAACGTCCAAAAAAGGAATGTTAGAAGAAGAATGAGAGGAAGTAAATTTAATGGTGGCGTGGATACCTTCACAACCTTCACAACGGTCACATCGCTACAGCTCTCTTTACTAAACCTACTGATAAACATCAATATCTATTGCACTCTTCGTGTCATCCTAAAAAGGGCAAAATGGAGGGCAAAATGGAGGACAAAATGGAGGACAACGCCAACCGGCAAATTCGAAGCATTTTTAAAACTGAAGCGGAATAATTGTAAGTATTTGTATTTTCGTCGTCTTTGCATGCTTTCAATACCCTTTATTGGGCGCGTTCCATCTACGCGAACTGACTGGGCTGATCGGCTAGTTCTTTGGAATCTCTCTCGGAAATAAAATCGGCCAATCTATTTTTAAATTAACTTACCATTTGTATCCTCGCAGCTATCAATGCATCGCAAAATGCTCTGAGCGCATTCTCTCAACACTCGTTTTGCCTTGTCCTCCATTTTGCCCTCGTGCATGCTCGATTTCCGCACGTAGCTGTAGGTAAAGGACGCTGACCAACATTTCTAAGTGTACCGCAGGCCAACCCTCGCTTCAAAGGAGGATTATCACTTCAAAGATACTTGTCTTCATTGGATTCTAGCTTCAGATGAACTGATCATTCTGTATTCGCTTCAGTGGGTTCGTAACTTCAAAGGTGCAAAGCCGTACTTCAACACCGGCTCTCATCACTTCAGCTGAATGACCTCGATTTGACCCTGATGCCGCTCCATACATGTAGGGTCTGCGACTCAGAGCCCCAAACCGTGTCCGTGACGTCACTTCCAATTTTTTGGTAATTAGCTATTTATGCCACAGGTACCCCAAGCTCCCTATATGTATATGAACTTTGACTTAAAATTGTTTGTAACTATTAAAATCGATACATATGAAATAGACTCACCGTTTTATCCAAATGTGTTTCCTTTATTATCTCTATCGATTTTGGGAGTCTAAAGGCCATTTGAAGGGTTTTATGATTTCACTTTTTCCACTCTCTTAAAAATAAGAGATGGGATTCCAAATTTGAGAGAAATTTTCTCTGCGACGGACGTTACACTTCAAAATCTCATTTCAATCGCCATCTTGTTTTGACTTCGTTCATAAATAGCTAATTACCAAAAATTTGGAAGTGACGTCACGGACACGGTTTTGGGCTCCGAGTCGCAGACCCTACATGGGGAGAAACGGAAACGATGAAATCGCCGTTCTCCCTGAAGTAGGGGATGATGTACCCAGGCTAGCTTCTCTCTCGCTCGCTGGTTTTTCCTGTTTCTCACTCACTGTTCTCTTGCTAATATCGGTCTTTCACGGCTCTCTTGCTAATCCTGCCCCACCAGGGGTACCACTTTGTCGTGTATGCTTTCCAACGACAATAAAGTCTCGCTCTCATCACAACTTCGTTCGCTACAAGAATGCACTCCCCAATTAGCATTCTTTGCTAAATACCTTAGACACGTTTATAGTTATTATTATTACTCAGTGATGACGTCAGCGCGTGTTCACGTGCTGAGTTCTAGATGTGCTTCCGTTTCCGGTTTCGACACCGTCACGTGACACTACATGCTCTCTCGGGTTCGAAACTTGATACAATCATGGACCATATTGGATGGAAAACTATACATCCCACTACTCGCCATTATATTAAACTGAATCAAGTACTCAACCCTGCCGGAGCGACAGACATTCTGTCGACCCTACCACTGGATCTGATCAGTACAGCGAACAGAACAAATATGAGAGGGTTTACTCACGCATTTTAGATAATTCTAAAAACAGCTACTATATAAGTTAGGGCTGGGGAGGAGAAATTATAGTTAACTTAGATAAGGTTGGGGAAAGGGACAGCCCGTGATCCAACAGGGTCAATAAGGGATACTCCAACATCGAGGCGAGGTCAGGGGTGACTCTTCCATAACTAAATGGTAACGAGTATGCAAGAAGAAGAATGTACTATTCATGGCCATGAATGAGTCTTCGCGCATGACTGCATTACTATTATATAAAGCAGAGTTAATTATGCATAGTTGTCAGTTGGACTAACCAAGCGGACCATTCACCCCACCCTCCCACCCTTCTTGCCTGCTTTATAACCAACCCATAGTCCTACCCCAACGAGCTTGCTCGTCAGGGGTGACTCTTCCATAACTAAATGGTAGTGAGTATGCAAGACGGATAATGTATATATAATATAAACCTAATCGATTTGACTCAGAGAGAAAAACCTGCTGCAGCCAGATCGGAAACTACTGAGAGTACTTGCCTGACGCAGTTCATTGGGAAAGCTGTTCCAGAGTACTGCCCCACTGTAGCTAAAACTGTTTTTCATAAAGTTAGTTCGAGGCAGCTGTGGAATAGCGAGTTTGCTCTCGGTGTCTCTCAAAGAATAATTCGTGACACTACTACGGTCAATAAATGTTGTCCTAAGATAGTTAAGACCATTTAGGGATTGATAGACCATAGTAGCCTTTGGACTTGCGTGGCGTTTTCTCCAGTTTAGTTGCTCGAACAAAATATCAGCATTAGTGTCATAGCTGGAATGATTCAGAATTCGGGCTGCACGGTTTTGTAGTTTTTTTTAGATAAAGTGATGTTGCAGTTGCCCCAGACGACACTGCAGTAGTCAAAATGGGGTTGAACCAAGGCATTATACTTATTAACTCGCTTATCAATGTGGCACCCAACGAAGTTATCGGTTAACTCTTTCGGGTCCGAGCCTGTAAATATAGGTCCCCTGAGACCTATACGAGAAAAAAATATTGCATCACATTTAGACATGCCGGAAAGACGATGTTGCGATATTATGTGAAGGGATGAGTGGCTTCAAAGTCAGAGCTATAACAGGGATCGCTGGACTCTTTCACTGTGGAGAAAAGCTCATTTGTTTGGGCGTTCGTTTTTGTTTCTTCGATTTTCACGAATTTTAAGGAGCTGAAAATCGGCTCAAAACATCCTTCCCATTCGCACTTGAATTCAAGAGCAAACACAAAATCAGCACTCAGTCGTTACAGTACCTTCTTTAATCTTTCGAACCACCAGGTTTGTTTGCACAAAACACACCAAGCGACTGTGAACCGCGCTATTCTTGTCACTGCATTTCACTCCACCATATTTACCTGCTCCCACCTCCAATTGCATGCTGGGTAATCAAGGGGTCCCCCCCCTCTCTCTGGAACTCCTGTAGGGAGCCCCTACAACCAAGAGCGGTGATTTGGACTCGAGCCGTTGCTTTAAAGTGACAAAAACACATCCTAATAGTAGTCCAGTCATTTTACTGATAGACCTACCACTAATTGCAACAGAAGGTTTTTCTGCATAATATAATCTGGAATACCATCTAGAACAACATACTAAAAGTCTACATGAATCTATTTAGGGGGAACATCCTCAAAATCGACTTTATTTGAAGTCCAATGTTGGATTGACATGAAAACGAGGCTCTGAACCGGAAGTTGTATTATTATGCCTTTGAATGCCTTGTAATTGCCTGAAATCTTCTAGAATTGTGGTAACGAGAGAGTATAACGATCAAAAAACATGAAACGACGAGCGGGGGGAGGGGGGTGTAGACAATAAAAGGTAAGGGGATGGTAGTGCCGGACAAAGTGCGACCCGTGTATAAACCCACTTGTACGATTTGTTATCTATCATACTTGATTAAACGTGATTTGACGTAAATTACAAACCATGCCTATCACGCTTATCTTGATACAGTTTAGTCGTTAATATTATTAATCATGACTTTGATTCTTTCAGTTTGTTAAACTGAATACTGCTCTAAACGATTATTAATCGAGCCTCTCAGCCACGGTTTTCATACCTTTCTAGTATCTATAGTCGCCTGTCCCCACATCCGCACTTGTATCGTGTTACGATCGATCGATTGGCAGCCACTATCTCAACTCACTCAGCCACATCATTTTATTGGAAACCTCATCGCAATACGTTCGTGCAGCGCCCGCAAGTGGTCTTTTATACTTCAGCCTTGGTCTTCTGTTCGTGTCTAGCTCGCATTTTGCCCCCCCCCCCCCTTTCCACAGAGTAATCAGGTAAGATAATTATTTCGCTCGCCAAACCTTTTAACTTATCTGTGCCAACTCAATAACGAATGGATACACAAAATAGACCGGGTATGCAGGGTCAACCCATGGCGCCTTTGAGTTTGAAACATATGGTTGTTCAGTACCTAAATTCAACTTCTGCTTAATTTCGGCTTTCATTTCAATTTCACATTGTCAATTTTTTCATCTTTCGGCCACTAAACAACCGTTTAACGTTTGACCTATGATGAGAAGAGTTAAACAGCCAGTCTTACTTTACGTGTTCTCCAATCGTTATTACAATTCCAAATGAGCTCATTTGATTACGACACTTTATAGTCATACTACACCGTTATGCTTTTATGGAGTCTAAAATAAAGCGCTTGCCTGGTTCGATCTTACCTGGCAAACAGGACTCAGTTTGTTATGATTGATGGCTCTACTTCTTCTTCGCGTGCCCTAGACTATAAAAAAAACTTATGTTGAATAAAGATAAAACTGAGCCGGCTTCTTTTGCTGCATTCTAAATTCCGCTCATACCCTCCACTACGTTCCCTTACCTTGGGAGATGACACTGTATATCTGTCAGACCATGCCAGGAACATCGGAGTTATATTTCAAGTGACAGTACTATGATTATGGCTAAACAAGTAAATGCTATAGTAAAATCAGCATTTTGCCACTTGAAAAACATCGCAAAAATCAGGAGATATTTATTATACGATACTAGTAAGGTAACCTTATTCATGCTTTTGTTAGCTCAAAACTTGATCATTGTAATTCGCTCTTATTTGGTCTTCCGCAGCATATGATTTTAAAGCTTCAATACGTACAAAACGCTGCTGCATGGGTTAATATTCAGAAAGCTCCCATTGGTTACCAATTCAATATAGGATAATTTTAAGGTTAATTTTACTTACTTTCAAGACCCTACATAATAAACTAGTTCGCGGTAAATCCGACATTTTTAAAGGGTGCAAACATGGCGCTAAATAACAGTGTTTGTGATGGGAATTGATGGAATCCGATGCCAAATAAAATCGTAATATCGAATTTCTGAAATATTCTTCAGATAAAAACGAGTCAAATTCCGCGTGAAAATTTACAGACAATGTATGGAAAACTGAAAACACGATTGCACGCTTCCAGTACAGCTACATCCCTCAAATTTCGATATGTTTCATTCTTTTACCTGGTATCTTAAGTTTGTTTCTGAAGAATATTTCATAAATTCGATTTTACGGATTTTATTTGGCATCGGATTCCCATCCATTCCCATACAAACACTGTTAGTATTTCCACAGGCAGCCCAATCTCAAGATTTGTGTATTTATACGCTTACAAATATCGCTTGAATAGTTCATATTATAAATCCTTCCAAAACATGTATGTTAGACAAAGAAATACACGACTTCATCCTACAATGTTTCAGTTGTGGTTATTCATACCTCTCGAGCTCTTCTAGGGTCGTTTCCGCTGCTTTTTTCGAACCTCTTTCCCTCACCTCCTAATATAATGAAAAGGCTGGAGACAACCGACAAATATACGATGCATAACCTGTAATCTTTGCCACGAAATCACACTTCGCTCACTCCAAATAACTCCAAACTACGGTAGGACATAGAATGATAAATGAACTCATCCCAACCCGAATTTTAAGATCCAGCGATACCACAGTCTGGAGAAAGCAAACAATTTGTCGCCCATTTTCAAGTCCTTCGAGGTTGGCAGCCAACGAAGTTGGACGGCGGAAGTGCGACCGTCAAAATAGCCTCGGTCTGGCGAAGACAAATAGCAACTTAACAGGAGTGAGTGGGGGCATAGCTCGTTTTCAGGTGGACCAAAAATACCGTACCTGTACAGGGAACGTAACGAAATATGAATTCCGCTCGCTGTTTGAGTTTGACAGCTATTGTACTCCCTCAGCCAATCGCCGAGCGAAAAAATCAAAACACAACGCACGTGTGTCGGTAAATCAAAATACAAACGCACGTAAAACACATTTTGTCCATGTAACTCCCATATGTGTTTGAAAAACTTTCTTGTGGTAAGGGCCAACGGACGTTCCTGCACTGCTAGTATCTTTCGTTTGGACACGTAAGTTTTCGTACACGTAAAACGTACTCAATATTTCCCTTTTCTTCATGAGTTTTACTCGTTCACCCCACACTTTGTTTACAATTCTTGTCAGGGTGCATGCCGTTAACTCTTCGATGGACAGATAATCTTTGTCAGATTCAGCATTAATCAAAATATCTTCTCTTTTTATGAAATCACCCTCGGAGAACTCATAATTCTTTATTACCCTATATTAAAAATACAAGAAAAAAATATTTGAATAGGAGATATTGTAGTTGAGTCTACGAATAGCAGTTTCAGCGGTATTGACCCAGTAGTATAGTCGGCGTCAAAATGATACCACTTTTTCTTGTACAACAAAACTCAAAAGGTTGTGAATGTTATGGACGCCTTGTTTTCTTGCACAAGGGGCGTCATAAAGTGAATTCAGAAATCCACTTCATGACGCCCCTTATGCAAGAAAAAAGGCGTCCATAACATTCACAACCTTTTGAGTTTTGTTGCACAAGAAAAAGTGGTATCATTTTGACGCCGACTATACTACTAGGGGTAACTAAGGGTCATTCAAAGTGGCACTAGACATTCTTGTACATAAAATCCAACTCGATAATCCTATTAGAGATATGATTACATATAGTTATATCGATCTCTTCCACTATGGATTATATATCGTGCCTCCCTCTAGAAATTCTGACTAAGATCGTAGAGCATGCAGATCCTTGGTCATTCGCAAGCCTCTCAAGGACATCGAAACACCTAAATGGTGCCACATCTCTTGCGCGCTACAAAAACGTAGACCAAGTGTTCCGTAAACTAGCACTATGCTTTGGTTTGAGGTCTACTCATAGTGACGACGATCGAGACGAATTGGCTCGAACTTTCGGTATTTCCTCAAGCTCCATCGACGATAGCTTTTCTCTTCTCTACGCCAGCGAATATGGTGATCTTAATGCTGTTAAGTGGCTCATCAAGCACTTACGTTTCGATATG
Organism: Actinernus sp. WN-2022; assembly: GCA_030867875.1. Classification (NCBI taxonomy): domain Eukaryota; kingdom Metazoa; phylum Cnidaria; class Anthozoa; order Actiniaria; family Actinernidae; genus Actinernus; species Actinernus sp. WN-2022. Next base: position 85,376,195 of record JAOWCC010000936.1, on the reverse strand, counting down.
ATGGACAGACACACCAATCACGTTCTACGCGCTGCCCTTGAGTATGGTCATCTTGGTATCGCTAAGTGGCTCATTAAGCACTTCCAGTTCACCAAAGAGGATAAGGCCGTCAGTTTTGCTATATTAGGTGCCAGTAGGAATGGTCATCTTAATAACGTTAAGTGGCTCATGCGACGTTTTCAGATAACCCTAGAGTATGAATGCATTGATCTTGCTATAGAATACGCCTGTAACAATGGTCATCTTGATACCGCTAAATGGTTCGTTAAGTGGCAGTACTCCCAGCTAACAGAGGACGAAAGGGTTGTACTACGCAACTACATGGATGCTCATTCTGCCACGTAGGAAGCCAAAGTGTCACTAGACATTCTTGTACATAAAATCCAAACTTGAAGTATATGTTAAAGGAATGATTATTATACTGTATATTGGCACCGAATGGTATTAGTATATATTCTTTATTCCACGACATTAGCATTCGTTGTCATATTAGTACGCATTAATACCATACAGATCGAACATGTCGAAGAAGAACTCAAATGTAGACGCCGCAATGCCTGAGACGACTTGTGATTGGTTGATGAGAGGGAAGGACTCAAAATGTCCAAAGAAGATTTCGAAGACAACGAAGTTCTGTTCCCAGCACAACTACCAAATCTCAAAAGGCTGTGCCCCATATGTACCATGCTCGAAGTGCGGTAAAGGATGTCGTACTGATTACGAGCTTTGCTCAGGATGCGACCGTCTCACCATCAAGGTGAAGTCTTCCGGTGTCTATATAAGACGCGCTAAGAAGTCCAGCAAGAAGCTAGAGGATCCAAGAAAGGAGGAACTTGCAGAACCAAACATGGTGGAACTGGAGGTAGCATTGCCCGCTGAACCAAGAGTGCTGGAACCAGTGGAAGGTCTTGGAGAGTCTCTCAACCATGCGCTCAACGAGGTGTTGGTTGCCTTGAGGAACGAGAAGGACGCTTAGGAATAGCCACGAAAAAAGAAAAAAAAGGAAGAATGAAGAAGGTCGTTGTGTGGCCCTCTTCATTCCTCTTTTTTTTTTTTTTTTTCTATTGAACGTACGACATCTATAGTTGTATCATGGACGAGCTAGTCAGATTGTTTGGTCCTGGAATTCGTAGAAGCCTGAATATCAAACCACAAGTGGAACATATTAACACCAGTGAAACATGTTCTGATTGTCTCTGCCCCTTTGAAATACAAGGAACGGAATTCGTGTGTCCCACATGTGGGCTTGTTTCCGAGGTCGAACCATGTGAAGAAACTAAGATCGATATTATTACTACTCGACTGCGTATAGTAGGTCCGGACGGGTTTAAGTATCAAAGTGATCTAGACCACGCAAAACCAAAGCAAAGCGATGATGACATAGAACTGAAACGACGAACGCTCCTACAAGAACTACGAGCATACAACACTATTTATAAACAAAGTTATGACCTATCGTTCCCTATGAACGCGTTAGAAATCGTAGCCGACGCATTCACCCAAGTAATGAAAGTTTGTCTCAAGCGTAGCGATGCTAAGAAAAATATTTTAGCTGCTCTACTCTACCATGCATGCATACAATGTGGATTCGTCCGATCTAAAGGTGAGGTCGCTCGCTTCATGCAACTAAGAAACGAAGGCATTCATAGTGGAGAGGTCTTCATACGTTCTCTGTGTGACGACGATAAGATTGATGTAGACTTGGATGCTGAGCGCATAGTTCCTCACATTGCAACGACTTTCCTACAACTAGATCTTGTAGGAGTACCTAGGGACGTTCAACAAATAGTCCACGAGGTCGTTACTACGGCAATGGAAAACAATATAGGCCCAAAATCAATGCTTAAGACGAAAGTCGTTGGAGCAAGTTACGAGGTGCTACGTCGCTCCGGATCGTCTATGTCTTTTAAGGATGTCGTTAAGCGATGTGGCATATTTGGAAATGCGGTCAAGCGTTTTGTCAAGGAGTTGTCTTCTTACCATTCCCACTTCGAACCAATCTACACTAGACATAGGCTAACTAGCAGTAGGACTTGGCAAAGTGAAAGTGAGAGCCATGTTCGTTCCTTTCATAGGAAACGTTGATTCTTACATTCCAAGTTTTTCTCGCATTTCCTTTTGCACTTCTTGCTTGAGTTCGGCTCGAACCCGATCCGTGCTTTTTTCACCTATGGAAGTCTTGCGACGAATTTCAGATCTCATGATCTCATACTTATTCGCTTCGTTCAGGATGAGACTGTATTCAGAGTCGGATATGTTTTCATCTCGTAGTGCCTTCGATACTAGATCTCGAATCGTATTGATTTTCGCCTTTGCCAACATAGTTGTCCTTTCGTGCTTAGAAACCTTCATTCCTAACTTCTTAGCACCAAGAGTCGTAGATGCTGAAATTAATCCACATAGCCCACCAATAACTCCAAGTGGTAGACCAATCACTATTCCAACCCCAGTCAACGCTGCACCCAATCCAGATCCAGATAAGATCACAGATAGACCTCCAGTTGCCACTGCGATGCCATGAACTATTCCTTGAGAACGTGCATATTTCTTGCGCACACCTTCGTAGTGCCTTTCTTGAACTTCGATGTCCGAAAGCGTGTCTCGGATCGTTTGCAGTCTAAAGTTCTTTCCAGTATCACTCGCAATCTGTGGATAGATACTTGGTGCTGATGGAAACGGTTGAATCGAATCGCCTTCCATTGTACGTTATACATATAGCTTACTCAAGCTTCAACACGTATCGTATAGGTCGACCACGGAAGTCTATCGGATTGCCTTTCTCATCGAGAATTGTCAGACGAAGGCTGCTTTGTATCGTACCTAGAGCTTTGACATCTAGAGGTTGTAGTGAGGCATACGTCGTTTTCACAAATCTATCGCCTCGGACATCTATGCTAGCCAAGACTTTCGAGCGTTTTCCCTCTAGGAGTGAGAAGCTGGAATCCACTACGTCACAGTGGACATATACCGTATCGATCTCAAAGAGGATATTTATATCGAAAGTGCCTACCGTTATACTTAAAGTCTTGTTAGTAGTATCTGTGGGCCCTGTCCTACATTCTTTAATAAACAGTTCACAGATATTTGTGCTAAGAATGATCGGTTTTATGACCTCTAGGATCCAACTCCCCGTCGATAAGAGTTTCCTGAATTTTATGATACCAGCGTCGATTGCGGGTTTGAAGAGGGTCGGGAGGGTTGCTATATCGTAGTTCCCCACCTTAATTTCGTGTGGAAACATCACACCATTGACATTCCAATGAAAGCTCCCTGGCTCTTCTATGTTCCACCAACTGTTCTCGAAAGTGACCTCAATTAGTGAAATATTATTGATAAGAATTGGAGCGTCGAAGTAGACCGTATGGTCGGATGATGTGGTGATGACATTAAGGATCGTCATTATATGTTGAAGGTATAACTATATATACGTATAGCTTCAACATGAGGAGGTCCGGAGGTCTTTTCAGTTACCATTACGAAGGGAAAGACGAAGAGGAAGAGGTCCCAACGCCGAATGCTAATATACGGTCAAAGGCTGAGAATCGAGCTAGGAGAGAGAAGCAAGCTCGGATAGATAGGGAAGATGTGGAAAGTAGAGAGGTCGCAACGTTGAATGCAAATCTATTAGCGAAGTTCAAGAAGAAATACCCACATGCAGATCTTCACAAGTTCTATGTCTCTACGGAAATAAATGGTCCAAACAAATATTCGACGAGTATTTGGTTTCGAGATGGAGATTCTAGCTATGTCGTTTACGGTGACGATGTCTCAAAGTTATCTGCAGTCACTCAAAGACGCATCGATGACGCATTGTGGGATGTGCATAAAGGTTTTCCATCTACGTTGACACTAGACAGGAGTGCTAAATATCCCATTACAGCAGTTCCTTCTACTGAACTGGCACAAGATATTGATCTCACTAATCTATTGATATATGGCACCCCAAAGAAAAAGTTCAAAGCAGGCGTTCGAAACATATTCAAGGAGACCGTCATAAAGCATACGAAATCAAATGAGTCCTACCATTGGTTACATGGTCCGGATTTCAAATATTGGCCTCAACAATTGAATTTCGCAACATGGTGTGCGACTTCTGGATGTGGAGTGTCATTGTTTGATCCTATTTTCAAAACGTATCCACCAGTCGTTCAGGGGTTCCTACGATTTCACGTTTATTTCACGATACGAAGAATTCTACGTGAACTTGGTGGTACTCATGGAGTTCCTTTACCTGGTAACTCTAATTTCAAGCAAATGGATAACCCCTATAACAAATCAGCTCTTGAGAAATTGTGCATCGAATTTGGTATATCTAGAACACCAGATTTCCGATGGCACGGAGGTAGGAATAATGGACTAGGAGATATATTCCTTTTGTACCCAGGTTGGAGAGGATACGTAAACGTCCATGGAGACCGAAGCTATGACAAAGGTGCAACCACATGGCCTCAGAAAAATAATTTATTTGCAGACCAAGGAGGTAAGGAGGATCAGGGCAATATTGTGGCCTTCATTAGGAACGATGAACATGAAGGAAAGCAATACAATTGGTTTACACCACCAATTGGAAAGGGTTTGACAGATTCTGGATTGGGTAGGTTGAGTAGATCTGTCGAGGCTTTTGGATATTGCATGCTTGGTGCTCAAGCTGACTTGAACGAATCCATCATACATAGCCATAACGTCAAAGAAAAGTTTAAGAGCTTGGTTGAAGAAGCTATTCTCGTAAACGACTTAAAGTTAAGTTATGATAACTATCGTACTGCTATAACGACGACGCATAAGAGGCTCGATCTAGCAACAGCTGTAGACGTGCGATTACTGCCAAGCGATCTATTGTACTATCTTAGTGAGAAAGATGGCTATAAGAATCCAATCCCAAAAGCTCATAAAGGTATGGTGCTAGGCACTAACGACATCAATGCAGAAGTTAACGAACGCTCACCTCTTCCTATGAAAGGACCACCAGATAAGAAATTGGTGCAGCCTCTCGAGACGCACAAGAAACAAGATCCTGTACTAAAAGCTGTCACGCACAAGAAACAAGATCCCGTACAAAAGGCTGCCCCACAACATGAGATTAATCTCGCAGTGACAGCCATTGCCGCAGCTGGAATTGCATGGATGTTGTTTCGTTAACGTCGTTTGTATTGCTCTATCGTGATCACCACTATTGCTACGATGAATAACCAAACATTCTGTGCTAGTACTCCCAGAGCTTTACCAGCCATAGTAAATATGAAACTCGCAATCGATCCAATCATTCCAGGTAGGATCTGTCCAAGTTTCTTTCCCATTTCTTTCAACAACCCCCCAGTCGTTTGCAATCCCTTCTTTACTGCATCTGCTGCTTTATCGATACCAGCCTTTACTGGTTTCGGTACGGATCTCGACAACAGGGAAACTATCGTACTAACGATAGCGCCAACGGAAGTTACCACTGCAAGAACGGTCATTCCATGCTTTCTGAAAATGTATTTGATCCTTTCACGTAGCGACATACGTTCTAGTATGGCTCCCTCTTGACGTTCGAGTAATTCTATTTCGTTATGGATGTGTACTTTCTCTTTCTTAGCCGCTTCCTTCTGATCCTCAGTTGACGTTAGATCTTGAAGTATGCTATCTTCCATTTCGAGATGTGCAGTGGCCTTTTCTTGACCTTGGATGACTTGGTCTTCTCTTTCTGCATCTGTAGGGCCTAGGGCAAATTTGAGATCTTTACCCATACTTTGATATCTTTCACCCTTCACTGTGGTCAAAGGTATGGGCTTCTCTTTACTTCCAAATGCGTGAAGATAGATTCTGCCCCGTTCCTTATCGGCCTCCCATACTTTAGTTATCTCAAGGTCTCCACGAATCCCTACATCCGCATAGTGTTCCCATACAGCATCGAATAACATTTGTTTCGTTCTATCTGATATGCCTGTTTCGAAGAATACGTGGCGATCGCTAAATTTAGGCCGTTCGATTCTATCCTCATCCATCAATTCACTAAGCTCTCCATCTGTCAATGACGTTTCCTGATACTTTGGTCGAGCCCCTTCTTCATTGTAATTGCGTCTAGTTTTCAGGTTGAGTGATTCACTAGGATCCACATTCGTAGAGTTTGAAAACGTCGATTTCCTTGCTTCTTCGTTGACAGTATTATCGTAATCTCTACCCTTTCCAGCTTCAGGTCTTTCCTCTGGGGTATCAACGTCCATGTTAAACATATCTACATATATAGTTATATTCAACATGATCTCATTAACGTTGGATCCCACACAAGCACGAAGAGAGCCTCATGCACTCAAGGCTCCGCGAGACTTGTATAGGAAAACTTTCACTCGATCATCTGCCAATCCAGGTGAGACTCTATACGTAGAAGTCCCAAAGCTAGCAGAAGATGTAGTACTAGTACCTGGTAGCTTAGCGCTATTGGGCGACATCGTACTATCTGGTGGACATGCGAATAACAGAGTCGTTTCGAACGTCGGACGCTGCTTGGTCATGCGTAGAATCTGTAGGATGGGAGCTGAAACAGTAGAAGACCTTGTCAGGCCAGACCTCCTACAAACATACTCCGATGTATACCTATCTACGCAGGAGAGAGAGTCTAGAATACAACAAGGTATTCAATCAGAGAACTTGAATAAGCTACGCTCGAAAGCTGGTGACGCAAGTACTTCGTCTGCTGCAGACAACGCGCTTCTAGCTGCATGTGGTTCTAAGTATAGGATTCCATTAGATGTTGACATTCTGACACAACATGGAGTTCTATATCCACATGCCTTAGAAAATACAATTACATTTGAGTTGACTCTAGCGTCTGCCAACGAGATCGTAATTGGATCGGATACGACGAAGATAGGTACGTACCAACTTACCAACATCCAACTAGAATACGAAGCAATCAGGAACGAAACGCTGGCTAGTAGTGCACTTCACAAATACGAAACAGGTGCTGCACTCCTATACAACTACGCTGTTCACTTCAAGACAGTAGATATCGCTAAAACATCCGATACTTTGATATCTCAAAACATTAATGTTCCACGACGATCCTTTGCTGGACTACTTCTACTATTCATAGATCCACCTACCATTGGCACGCGAGATAGTGAAGCATTCTCGAATCCCGATATTTCGAAGGTAGAAGTAGATGTCAACGGGATTCCCAACAGACTCTTTCCAAGCGGCATGCTTCCCCTAGATTTCTGGGAGGCCGCAAAAGGCTGGTTTGGTACACCCAATACTTCCATGACTCCAAAGAAGTTCTTTGAAAATAGATTCGCTATCCTAATCGATTGTCGCACAGCAAAAGATTCCACCGTTCATGGTGACGGCTTGGCACAAACCGGCAGTGGAAAGGACATCGACATTCGCATACATAGAACTGCAAAAGGAAGTGGAAATGTGAAAATGCACATCTATGTCCTTGCGGATGCTCAGGTCACGATATTGAACAGATCTCTGCAGAGTATATTATACTGATGGATTCTCTCGTAGAGCACGTGCCGTTCAACGCACTCATAGTCGGTCCGACGAATTGTGGGAAGACTGCGTTTCTCATAGAACAACTTCGTGGATCATTTCGTGGTAAGTTCGATTACATAGTACTGATTTGTCCTACGTATGCCCACAACAAAACTTATCGTGGATTTGCAAATCGAGATCCTCGTTTCTTCGTCATGTCACCACCGCAGGATGCCATCAATGCTACTTTGAATATTTGCACAACATTTTGGTCAGGTACCAATACTCTATTGATTCTCGATGATTGCGCCGCATCGAAGGACGTCAAGAAACGAACTGACAAGCTAGTGGACTTAGCCTTTTCTGCACGACATATAGGGATTTCCGTTTGGGTGCTGTCCCAACAACTAACGAGCATATGTAAACCCTTCCGTGAGAACGTAGCTATCGTAGTAGCATTCCATACAGCATCAGCCGTAGATGGTAAAAGGATATTTGAGGATTATGGAGGCTCTCAAGAATGTAAAGAGTTACGAATGATACTTGGATCCCATAAGTTTGCTCGCATGTGCTTCTGTCTCCGCCATCCTTTCGAGGTAGTGTTAGAGCTCCCAGCATCTATAACATATTATGACTGATAAGGAAATACTCGAGATATTCGGTGAGGACGTAACAGGCCCACCACCAACCGATCTAGACGTTACGTCAGACAATCGCGAATCACTTTCGATCTTAGCCGCAACAGGCGTAACGAAAGAATACTTAGGTAAGAACTTTTCCCTAGGGGACATCTCTAGGCTTCCCGAGAAAGAGGTAGACAAGTTGTATAGGAGGTATCAGGCCGTCCTAGCTCAGCAAGTAACGAAAGGCTTAGTCGACGGTGTGACGCGTCTAGCTACCCGCCTAGTTGCCTACCTAGTACCAATAGATTCTCAAGAAGCCCTGATCAAGGACCTACAAGAAGACCCTCTAGTCCGCAACGAAATCAGTGCTGCGACTGGCCTACTATCGCTCAAAGCAGGTCGCCTTGTAGCTCTAGCTAGCGTCCTATTCCACATATCTGGTCACGTAGTCATTCCTGGTACAACTGTTGAACCTTCACATATATCTACTATATCGAATCAAGATGGAAGAAGCGGACCAGATAACTGCGAATCCTCCGACGACTGCACCAACTAAGATAAAAAACCCAAAGCGCGTCGCAGCTGGAAAAGCACTAGCGTTAAGCAACAAACTCGCTAAAGAAGCTCAAAAGAGAGAGTTGATGCGCGAAAGCGAATCATGTAAAGAAGTCGACGTAGAGAAAGGTCGGTTCGAAAGCCTGACTATCCTCGCAGTCATTGGTACTGGCGCTACATTGTTTGGCACGTACTTTGCGTACAAGAAGTATGTAGATGGTAATAAGCGTGTTGCCACCGTTAGCACGACACAACCTGCAGCTCCGGCAAAGCCAACGGCACTAGACATGGAGTAACACTTAAAGACTCGAGATCATAGTAGTATATATCTAGATGGAGAAGGAATTGACGAAGACGGCAACCGATGCAGTCAAAATCGTTGGACTCGCTGCTGGTATTGGGTGGATCGTAAAAAAGACCACCAAGGAATCTATGCTTAGTGATCCTTCTTCTTCCCTAGTGAATTACGCAAAGTGGACTGCCGTGATAGTTGGTAGCTTATACGCAAAGGAATATCTTGAGAAACAACTTGAGAAAGAAAAAGGAAAGACCAAACCGTAATGGCTGCAGCAATTGGAATGGCCATTTTCGGGGCTATATTGAATGCAACGGCATTTACTGGTGGGGGCATACTAGCTAGAATGCTTGGAAAGGATGGTGATGTAGATGCAGAACGAGAGAGACACGATAGGGCCACCGAAAAACTAGAACGTGAAATGAAAGCGTATAGAATCAAACGTCAAAGCTTATATGACTATGCACAAGAGCAGGAAGGTCTTGAACGCAAAGCACACAACGATCAAAGAGATACCAACGAAGCCTTAGTGCGATCCGATAAGTTACGTAAGGCGCTTAAACATCTCAAAGAGATGAAAGAACCCCGCTTATCTGACTACTACAAACCCTCAAACAATCAGAAGACTGGCGAGTTGCTCTACGTTGGTGGTGGAATGCTAGGCGTTGGATACGCTATTAGTAAATGGATATAGATACTACTACCCCCTAAGCTACTACTAGCTACTACTAAGCTACCCCTAAGCTACTACTAGCTACTACTAAGCTACCCCTAAGCTACTACTAGCTACTACTAAGCTACCCCTAAGCTACTACTAGCTACTACTAAGCTACTACTAGGTTACTACTAAAAAAAAAAAAAAACAAGGAAGAATGAAGAGGGTCACGCAACGACTTTCTTTATTCTTCCTTTTTTTTTTTTTATCTGTTGAAGGTTGGGACGTATAGATGTATGATGGATTCTAAACTTGCGAATATCTTCTATGGTCCTATGGGCTATTGGAAAGGTCACTCTGCAATTGGTAAGCTATCGGTAGCAGCGAAAGCATCAGAAGACGTGGCTAGGAGTTGGTTGGAAAAGCAATCTATGTGGCAAATATATCTACCACCACCAAAACACATTCCACGACCGCATTGGACTGTATCGAAACCAAATGAAGTCCACCAAGCTGATTTGATATTTCTACCACACGATCGTCCTGGACGTGGAAGGAAACTATATAAGTATGCATTAGTGGTAATCGATGTAGCTTCTCGATACAAAGAAGCCGAACCTTTGGCATCTAAAGATAGTGGTGAAGTTTCTGCGGCATTCGAACGAATCTATAAACGTAGTCCACTAGAATGGCCAAAGACCTTGCAAGTAGATCCTGGTAGAGAATTCATGGGACGTATGTCTGAAACGCTAGAACTACATGGTACGAAAGTTCAACGAGGTGAGGCTGGTAATCATAGAGCGCAAAGTTTTGTTGAAAGAGCAAATAGGACTCTAGCTGAGAGATTGTTTGGGTATCAGTATGCACAAGAGATGGTGCTTACTTCGGAAGGATCAGATGAGCGTAGTAGAGAATGGGTAATTCGTTTACCAATGGTTATCAAAGCCATGAACAGTGAGGTGACTCGGTTGACTGGTAAAGAGCCTTCGAATTCTGTAGTGGCGCAACAAGTAGATCTGAAGACTCCTACGTATTCGCGAACCGTTGGATTGAGAGAAGAGCGTCTACCATTCGACGTTCTAGTTCGATATCTTTATGCACCAGGAGAATTGGAAGGAGGTGAAAAACGTAGAGCTACTGATCCTGTGTGGAGTTTGCAGATATACACCATTTCGCGAAGTGTAGTATCTTCGGGACAGCCTGTGCTTTACTACCTTGCAAAGGAGAAGGACGCACCCAAACGTGGATTCGTTCGTGAAGAGCTACAAGTCGTTCCTAGGGATACAGAACTACCACCAAAAGGAATTCTGTTTGTACCTAGACGCTAAACAGCGTACTCTATTGGCTCGGTGTGGATTCCATCGGGAAGAACGCGTCTTTTGTCGTAGTAAGCCGATAGCCCAAGCTTCCATTGGTCGTAGGTTACCACACCTTCTGGCAATAGTCGGAAGCCTCGGTTTTCCGCCATGTCGATACTACCCTGGAGGGCTGCTTTGAATCGATCCCACGAAATGTCATTGTGACGCCTAGACATACCTTTAGCGGAATACTTCTTGCTGCCACCCGTATCGACGTAGTAGGCTTTCGAGCATAGGGCAATGGCGCGCTGTCCTTCGAATTCGAGTTTGAAGAGTCCTGGCGTACGACTGCTCCACTTGTCCCAAGCTAGCCATTCCTTCCTATTGGCTTCGAAATCCTCACGTAGTTCCGGTCTTACAACCTCATCGAGGCTATTTCCCGAGATGGCAATGTACGCACTGTCCGTGTCCATCTGGATGTATTCGAAATCATCTCGGTCGATGTACTTATCGAGGAAGTCGTAGTAGAACTCGAGCATACGCAGCTTTGCGAGCTGGTACACAGCGATACCTACTTGGAAAGGGCGTTTGATTCGGATCTGGTCCTTTCGGCTCTCGAGTTCGTATGCCTCACCAATCTCTTCCAGGTCTTCGAACCAAACACTTCGCAATGCCTTGTCCACAACCTTCTCATCTTTTGTATAGGTGACTTTCGTTTGGCGTCCCAAGTCTTCGAGCAACTTTCCATAGGCGCTGTTTCCTAGCAGCTTGAACACATCTGCCAGCAAAGCCTCACCTTTATCTTCATCTCCCATACGACGTGCCTCAGTGACTTGGTCCACGAACCATCCGAAGATTTCTTTGGGTTCGTAATCTATCGTGCGGTAGACAGCAGTGATCACTGCGCCATGATCTACATACCAAAGTAGAAGAGGAGCATAGAGTAGCAACTTCTTTCCAGAGAGACTCCCAACTAGCTTCTTTTCCTCGCTGAGCTTTCTACCTGTCTTTGTGAGGTAGGCCAACATTTCTGGAGGGATTGCTTCTTTGGGGATTTTCTTGTTGTAGAAGAAGGGGGGCATCTCCTCAAATTCCTTCCACAATTTCTTTGGTATCTCGATGTCTACTTCTGCATATCCAAACCACGTTCCACCAAGTAGACATTCAACGAATCCTTCAGTGGCTGGACCTGGATCGTCATAGTGCACAACCTTTTCTTTTCCACAAGGCATTTCGAATTCCATGGTAGAAAGATATAGGGCGTTGGCATCGTATCCAAGAATCTTACGACAAGTCTTAGTTCCTCCCTGATGACTACGAATCTTAGTCACTCCTGCTTCGTGGAGTCTGGTGAACACTATGCTTGGACCTCCCACGACAGCGTCTTTCAGCATGCGGTAGGCTTCCTTACTTGGAGCGTACATCTCAGCTCCCCTTTCTACACTACCTCGAAGTAGGAACTGTAGTGAGACTCCTGGAATGGACACTGCGTCTTTCAGCATGTCTACTCCTTTCTCGTGATAGAAATCTCGCATCTTTTCGAGTGCCTCTAGGAATGGAACTACATCTAGGTCGTTGTAGTATCGTAGCCAGTCTGCAAAGGTTTCCATTCCTTTGTCGAGAAAGGTGCACTCACAGTCTTCGAACTCTGACATAGATAGTAGATGTTCTCTTTTCAACTTCGAACCCCACTCTGGATAGTCTGGTAATCCAATGTGATCCAACTTGTCTGGAGAATCGAACCACTCATATGGGAAGAAACTCTTTTGCAACTCACAGCCATAGGCAGCGACCCAACGTTCATAAGAAGTTCCAGGTCCAAGGTAGTTGATCACATCTAGGAAACGGAAATCTGGGGTCAATAGGAACATAGTGGAATTGGCTTTCTTTGCTACCAGGATCTTTGAACAGGTGTCAGCAATGATTCCTACGAAGTGCTCCCTGATCAGATTGAGATCGTACCTGCCAGAGTTGAATCCCACTACTGGAACTTGGCGGATCCATTCGTCGATCTTCGCTTGTTGTTTCTTTGGTAGGGTGTCAAAAGAGAATTCAGGTGTCTTGGGGCAGAACTGTTCTGCAATGACTTCTTGGATCACTTTCGCTCTTAGCTGGAGTTCTTCGACAAAGGCTTCGATGAGTTCTTTTGGATTACGTCGACAGATGTGGGTTGGCTTTCGATTGTACGTGTCAGCAATTGATACTGATATTGGGACATGGACGTTTTCGATGGTCAGGTGGTCTGTTGGTTGTCTTCCTTTTGTCGTGTCGAGATAGGCTTCGAAATCGTAAACTATGAAGTGTGGGTAGACAGTTTGTGTTGGTGTGGGGACCGGTTTGTTCTTCTTCTTTGTGGAGCAGCCCCAAGCTTCCACTACTGTATAACCAGCTCCTTGTAGCTTTGCCGTTCTTTCACAGGTCTTGAGATAGAGCCTCCTTTCCCTAGGGAAGCATTTCGGGCAGCCATGGAAATAGCATCCATGAAATTGAAAGATGGTTTTCGAAATAGGTTCGTAGCCGTCGACCGGCGCTCCTTCGATCCAATGCTCTCCACCATGTCCACAAGCTGCATGATGAATGTGTTGTCCAATCCTTTTGGTTTCGCGTTCCAACCAGCATAAAGCGACTTTGCTAGCGGTGCTCTCTGGCCAGAAGGCTTTTTCGTATGCCGACTGGGGTACTGTGATTACCTTTCCAGGGCAAACAATCTTTGTTTCTCCACGACTGCAACGATCTGCATGGCGGTGAAGGTCTGAGGCTTTCGTGAACCGTTGCTTACAGTCATTACATACGTAGATGTGCCCTAGCTTGTTGATGTTCTTGATGTAGAAGGCATGTCCGTCGTATATCCCAATCGTCATCGTATGCTTGTAGTGAGCTGCATGTCGCGTCAGATGCCAAGCGCCAACCTCCGTGGGTTCGTACACCCGAATACCGATTCTAAAGTGCAACTCGACTTCCTCCAGCTGGTCTAAGGAAGTTCTGGGAACGTCTTGTGTGAGCGCTGTCAGGCGATAGAAGTCCTGGGCAAGTTTTCGAGCTTTGACGCAACACCTATCTAATCTTGCTCCTTCATGCATGGCAAGGCAGCGCCAAAGACATAGGTTGTCGCCATATCGATCAAGGGCAAACATTCCTTTTTTCTGACGAAGCCATTGGGGCAGTGGACCTGTTCCCAACAGAAGCTGACGATCGATCACAACTTTAACATCCACATATATCCAACGAATGAAGGCCCATTGGGTATTTGGTCGATTGATGTTGTCGGGATTCAAACGAGCTGTCTCCTTGCTATTGACCCACTCTTCTGCATCTTCTAGGATGTTCACCCATGGAGAGCCTGGGACAGTCTTGGAGAATAGTATCACGCGTCCGTCATTGACATTGCGAATGCGATAGGTGTAGCTGTAGCGTAGGTAGAAGCTGGTGGTTACCTTTGCAACTAACTTTTCCATGATCCTAGGAGTCAAGTCTCCTGCCACACCTTGGAAGAAGCGCCATCGAATAGTACGGCGACCTATCTCCACTCCCTCGAGCATTCCATCTCTCTCCTCTAGAATGGCACCTGCCTCTCGAGCTAGACTCCGTGGAAGTGGTTCACTACGTGGTCTCACCATTCTCCCTTCGATATAACTATGTGTTAGGATAGCTTTAACAGACCCTCCAAATTCAGATTTCTAGGTGTAAGGATGTTGAGGGGCGATATATCTCTCTTCGGTATAACTATGTGTTAGGATAGCTTTAACAGATACTCGAGTTTTGGATTTTATGTGTAAGGATGTTGCGGCGATATAACTATATGTAATCATATCTCTAATAGGATTATCGAGTTGGATTTTATGTACAAGAATGTCTAGTGACACTTTGAATGACCCTTAGTTCCCCCTAGTAGTATAGTCGGCGTCAAAATGATACAACTTTTTCTTGTGCAACAAAACTCAAAAGGTTGTGAATGTTATGGACGCCTTTTTTCTTGCATAAGGGGCGTCATGAAGTGGATTTCTGAATTCACTTTATGACGCCCCTTGTGCAAGAAAACAAGGCGTCCATAACATTCACAACCTTTTGAGTTTTGTTGTACAAGAAAAAGTGGTATCATTTTGACGCCGACTATACTACTGACCCAAACGCCTCACTTCAATGTAATGAAGCGCTATTCAAACTGTGTATCTAAATTAGTCGTGCTTGTTTAGGAGGGTGTTGGTGTCGTGTAAGAATGATGGTTTCAATGGCGCTTCATTACATTGAAGTGAGGCGTTCGGGTCAATACCGCTGAAACTGCTATTCGTAGACTCAACTACAATATCTCTTATTACCGTACACTGATAATGTTCCTGGAAACTTTTGAACGAACATCTATTAAATTGCAACAACAACTCTTAATAACTTACCACAATTGCCATTTCATAGAATTATGTAGAGGTTTTTTTTCCGGTGGTTCACCAGCTGACATTTTGTGTTTTTATTTATGTATTTTTATTTACCGATACACGTGCGTTTGTGTTTTGATTTACCGACACACGTGCGTTTGTATTTTGATTTACCGACACACGTGCGTTTGTGTTTTGATTTTTTTCGCTCGGCGATTGGCTGAGGGAGTACAATAGCTGTCAAACTCAAACAGCGAGCGGAATTCATATTTCGTAACGTTCCCTGTACAGGTACGGTATTTTTGGTCCACCTGAAAACGAGCTATGCCCTCACTTACTCTTGTTAAGTTGCTATTTGTCTTCGCCAGACCGAGGCTATTTTGACGGTCGCACTTCCGCCGTCCAACTTCGTTGGCTGCCAACCTCGAAGGACTTGAAAATGGGCGACAAATTGTTTGCTTTCTCCAGACTGTGGTATCGCTGGATCTTAAAATTCGGGTAGGGATGAGTTCATTTATCATTCTATGTCCTACCGTAGTTTGGAGTTATTTGGAGTGAGCGAAGTGTGATTTTCGTGGCAAAGATTACAGGTTATGCATCGTATATTTGTCGGTTGTCTCCAGCCTTTTCATTATATTAGGAGGTGAGGGAAAGAGGTTCGAAAAAAGCAGCGGAAACGACCCTAAAAGAGCTCAGAGGTATGAATAACCACAACTGAAACATTGTAGGATGAAGTCGTGTATTTATTTGTCTAACATACATGTTTTGGAAGGATTTATAATATGAACTATTCAAGCGATATTTGTAAGCGTATAAATACACAAATCTTGAGATTGGGCTGCCTGTGGTATTTCGCGCCATGTTTGCACCCCTTTCAAAATGTCGGAATTTACCGCGAACTGGTCTATTTAGCTCCGTTCTACCTACAAGACTTGTTGGAATTGCACAAACCAAGAAGACCACTGCGTTCATCAAAGTCTGTTTTGCGCCTAAATTGCATATCTTATAAAGTAAAGAACTATGGACACAGAGCTTTTTCTGCGCACGCTCCCAAGTTATGGAACGATCTTCCACTAAACATCAGATCTTCTGAGAATGTTAATACTTTCAAATCCAGGCTTAAAACATACCTTTTTAAGATTGCTTATGATTTGTAATTAGTTTTTTTTTAACTCGTTATATCAAGTTTAGCTATGATAATTATTTTTCTTATTAGTATTATAAGCTATATTATTCTATTGCAATGTATAGGTTAAGCATTCGATAATTGTTTAGATTATAAAGCGCTTAGAACATTTATGTATAAGCGCTATAGAAATTGTAATATTATTATAATTATTATTAACATAATCGCCCTGTACCGGTTGATTCTCAAGTTAGATGTTTCATTCATGGTTATTGTGATATATCCATTCTAAGCGGCCTATATTCGTGTTTGTTAAACGCTGTTTCATGTCCCACGGCATGTTAGGAATTTTGCAAAAAGCCATAGTTAGCTTAGGCGTAAGATAAAAGTATTAACTCTCAATCTAAACTAAACACACTGTGGTTTTAAAATTTTAAATTGTAACCGGGTTTGGTTCATAACCTATTGACTTTGTAGATGGCCGTATATTTGTCATTTTTAGATACAGGCTAAGTTGAGCCTGCAGATGCAACTTGCCAGCGGTGCAAATTTTGAAAAGGTGTCAAAATGTTAGAATCAGTCTAAATACTTCCCCCACTCCAGAAAACACAGCTTTCACAATGTTTCAAGTCATATCAAAAGCATAAAATATTTTTATTTTTAGTCTCGTTTTCATTATGTTGAAAAGTCTACACATACCTATTTAGTGTTGATTTTAAGCACTTTGCCTTCGTTGGATTTCTGTAGACTTTTTATATGTTATAGAGGGTATGATTAGGGTAATAAAATCATGCAATTGAAATCAGAAAATATAGATAACAAATCTTACCAGTGGGTTTATAAACGGGTCGCACTTTGTCCGGCACTACCATCCCCTCCCCTCTTTTAATGTCTGCACCCTCCCCCCATTTCATGTTTCTAGATCGTTATACTCTCTCATTACTACAATTCTAGAAGATTTCAGGCAATTACAAGGCATTCAAAGGCATAATAATACAACTTCCGGTTCAGAGCCTCGTTTTCATGTCAATCCAACACTAGACTTCAAATAAAGTCGATTTTGAGGATGTTCCCCTAAATAGATTCATGTAGACTTTTAGTATGTTGTTCTAGATGGTATTCCAGATTATATTATGCAGAAAAACCTTCTGTTGCAATTAGTGGTAGGTTGACCTACTTTTGTTCGTAAAATGACTGGACTATAGGTTGAGCAGGGGTAAAAGACTGCCAACTGCAGGATTTCATTGCAGAATTTTTTCCTGTGTCTGAAAGCACAAACACAACGGAAAAACGCTGTGAAACCCCTCTCAAGGCCTACTAAAAGCAAACCAAGTACTTTTCAGCCATCCTCAGACTTAATGATGTCCTCAAGCTCTCTGACAGTGGCATTTTCCTCCAAAATTAGAGCACATTTCATTGGAAACCCTACAGAAGTTGCAATACCTACCGTCAACCAGTTCGTAGAATTCACCCAAATGGCATTGTAGAGAAAGTAGCCCTCGGCTAAAAAGGTCAGCAGTATTTAACTGCCCCGGGCTAGCCAAACTTGAACTGAGGGGGGAGGGTTGAGTTAGCACTCAGGATTTCACCAATTGAGCTCACACACAATCGGACCCGAAAGAGTTAAAAAGCTGTTCGGGAGAATAAGTTAGCCTAAAACTTTCGGATTTGAAAAAATTGTCCTAGGAAATTGTTTTCTGAAATACTGGCTAGAAAATTTGTTTTCAATCCATAGAAAATTATAGAAGAAAAGGGAGACTAAGAAGTTTCCCCTAAAATATTCGTAAGTATTCGTCTGATCAATAGTGTCAGAACGATCCGGGAAAAAACATTGGTTGGAATGGAAAAAAACATTATCACAAATCATTTAGTGAAGCGGCCACCTAAAGTTTCCGAGAACACATTTTCATTCCAAAGAAATTCTGACATCTAAAACCGATAGAATAAACCTTTAGCAAATGGAGGTCACCGAAAATGAAAAAAGAACCCCTAGAAAATTCGTCCCTCCACAAAACTTTGCAACATGAAGTTACTTGGGCTAGAAAATTCTTGTTTATGTTCTAGACTACTAACAAATTCGTAGGCCGGGAATATTTTACCATAGAATTTTCGGTTGACGCGATTTCCACCTAGAAAATCCTAACAGCTAATAGCTTTCTAGAATACGTCAAAAGACATAGTAGGCGCCTTAAAATGGCTAGATAAGCTGCACACAACTGGTTTCAAACGAATTTCAAAAAGTATTCGTTGGGTGCCCTTGATACTTGGAGGCGTTACCTCGTTATATTTTAAATATTATTTTTCCTATATTTAGCTTATATGTATAAAATAAGGTACCAACCCGACTTTTGTTAGTACTTCTTGTGAGGGCATATCTCGCGACAGATTACATATTATTCTTGCTGCTCTACAATGTAGTATTTCAAGTGAATTAAAAATATCCTTACAATTAAAACCTCCCCATACAGGCAGTGCATAGGTGACAGCGGGATGAATTATCTTAAGATAAAGGTCTATTAGCAAGGAAACAACTTCTTGTCAGTAAATTGAGCTTATTTATAAAACCTTTTTTTACTGCCAGAATTTGTTTTGTCCAATTACGTTTATCGTCAATTAGAACTCCTAATAATCTTGTGTGATCTTAGTCTATTTTCACCTATATTTAGTGTATTCATAGGACCAATGTTTCTCTGTACATTATCATCGCTACACACTTCGTTGGATGTGGCGTAATGGAATTTACCGTGCACCATGCACTCAGCTCTTTCAGCAATAGTTGTATCGTCAACGTACATATAAACTGTGCCTGACGTAACTGCCACAGGCATGTCATTTGAATATGTGAATAATGTCGGGCCTAGCACCGACCCCTGGGGAATTCCGCGCGTGACCCCGCGCTACATATGTTTGTTTACCATTCATGACTGTGTTTGTCTTAAAGTTCTTGAGCCATGAGCCATTTATGCCAAAGTGGTTTTGTAATTTATACATTAAAGTAGTATGCGAGACAGTCGAATTAATATACCTGAGCATTTCGTTTGTGCCTCCCTTTATATACTGTTTATTTACATGCTTATGCCGCGAGTTTTTCTGGTATTATTCCATGTTTGAAATAATCAGGTTTGATTTTCGACTGCTGTTGTACCTGTTCGCTCTCTTTCTGTTTAATGTGACTCTATCGTATATAACATATAATTTGTATCCTGATTGTTAGGCGATACTTTTGATTCATTTACGCTTCTAGTCTCGCTGAATGGCTCAAAAACATTAGGTGATTTACTGATTATTCAGGGGGTTCTATGAGCGTTTCAACGACGGTTTCCAAGCGGCCGGTTTGTGTATCAGTAGGTGTATTGCTATAGATGAAACTGAAGTCTTTCTTTGCCTGTGCAGTTTCTAATTTCGTTTTTGAGGCCTTGATTAGCATTACGTAGGTCAAACTAATTTTTGTTTATTGTTTCAACTAGCTCCTGTTTCAACTAGCTCGTGTTTTGCTAGTTCGATTCTAAATTTGAAGTCGATCTGAAGATCCTTGTATTTGTTGCGTTTTTTCTTCTTCTTAGCTCTGTAAACTGTTCACAAAGTTCAATCGACAAACTGGTAAGCTTACCTTCGATCTCCTCGTTCAACTCTATTTGCATAAGTTTAAATTGAGCAATACTCTCGAATCGCTCCAGTTTAGTCCTTATTTTGATCCACTGATTAGGGTCATCTTTGTTCTTTGCATTTTTCTCTGCGTCTTTTGCAATCTCTATCCTAGCCTCTTGTCTAAAGCAATTTTGGCTTCTTCTTCGGTGCCGAAGCGTTTGAAACATCGACTTCCCGGCAATGATCCATTAGAAAGACAACAGTAACTAGGGGGTGGATCCATTAGAAAGACAACAGTAACTAGGGGGTGGATCCATTAGAAAGACAACAGTAACTAGGGGGTGGACCCATTAGAAAAACAACAGTAACTAAGGGGTGGAGCCATTAGAAAGACAACAGTAACTAGGGGGTGGATCCATTAGAAAGACAACAGTAACTAGGGGGTGGACCCATTAGAAAGACAACAGTAACTAAGGGGTGGAGCCATTAGAAAGACAACAGTAACTAGGGGGTGGATTTATTAGAAAGACAACAGTAACTAGGGGTGGATCCATTAGAAAGACAACAGTAACTAGGGGGTGGATCCATTAGAAAGACAACAGTAACTAGGGGGTGGATCCATTAGAAAGACAACAGTAACTAGGGGGTGGATCCATTAGAAAGACAACAGTAACTAGGGGGTGGATCCATTAGAAAGACAACAGTAACTAGGGGGTGGATCCATTAGAAAGACAACAGTAACTAGGGGGTGGATCCATTAGAAAGACAACAGTAACTACGGGGTGGATCCATTAGAAAGACAACAGTAACTAAGGGGTGGATCCATTAGAAAGACAACAGTAACTGGGAAAGACAAGTGTTGTATGCGTGCCATAAAGGCTTATTCTCATTGTTATCTGCTTAGTAATATTAACAAGCAATAATTTCATTTTACGGTGTAGACTATAGGAACTCACCAAATTTATCACTGTTAAATAAAAAAAAAAAAAGCAACTGTTCTTAAAATTTCTTGTTTTACACCGGGCATGATTAGCTTTTTATTCAAGTTTACCCCAATTACTACAACACGCTGGTGACCTTTATGGATTCACGTACTCTTCGTTACCATAACTAATTTATGCAAAGCCATGAAATACCACGCGCGACAAATATATTACACGCCTGTGACGTAATATTTTTTTATGTCGCGCGTAAAATCCGGTAATTTACGATAAACAAAATATTACAAGACAGCTTGGAGATATAGTAATTCATAGCTTGGTGAATAATAAACAGAATAGTACATGCAGCTTAGAGATGCAGTTCTTATCTTCTCTTGGTGAATTTGTTATAATAAACTTGTTCATTGCGCTCACTTATGTATTACGATATTCACCACTTGAAAATAAAAATGTCTTAACGTGAAGATACACCATGGCAAGACACTTCCGATATTTTGCAGGAGTGTCCGTTACCATGGCGACGGTATGCGATCCGCGTAGTTTGCCATAAATACTATAAAGTATACTTGTTCGTGACTGTACTGAGAGTATCACTCCGAAGTGTTAGTAGTATAGCGTGCATGGAATTGCCCACTTTTTAAAATCTCATGAAAAGGCAGAGGAATACCTAATCTCTAATGATGGAAAATAACGTCAAGAACACAACAGTGCGGTACGACACAAACTGAGACATTTCTGACCGACTCCAATTGTGCGACAACTGGCCTCGCTCTGATACCATTGTTACCAGACTTCTGACCGTGCGGAGAGATCAATAAGGTACATTCCTCCGTACCTACTAGGAAAAAAACAAAGGAAGATTGACGTCATTCGAGTTATATTCCTCCACAAGTTATGGCTTTCTCCGCAAAAATGGGGTAGCTCAATGTACCCTATATTCTACATTACAGGCCTGGCGCTCGGTCGGTAAGAAATTATTAACGCCACTCTAAATTTCAGTATGACGAATAAACAGGCTGCTAGCAAGTCTTCAATTCCGCAATTTTTTAGAATGGCTAAACATAGATGATTAACGATGGCTAGACATGGTACAACAGGGTTCAATATGACTGGGTTTAGATGATTAACGATGGCTAGACATGGTACAACAGGGTTCGATATGACTGGGTTCGAAATGACTGGGTTCGATATGACTGGGTTTTTAGAGCTATAAGTAGCGACTGCCAACTCTTGTAAGTCTTGAATTCTCTGTCAGTAATACGAACGCTCTTTGTGTAAGATTTAACCGAGTTCATCGACAACAATCAGTTCGGATTCTCAGGTTTGTCCGATACTTGAATTGTTGTTGTTTAAATTAGCGGCACATTCCGGTGCTACGAAGGAGAGTGATCGACTTCGTGACTTCGCTTTGATACTCGATTTTCAATAATATCGCGAAGTTTCCGTTTCTCTCTAGCCTCCTAAAGCGTTTCACTTCCCCGAAACGAAAGTCGACGCGGGGTTCTGCTTTGGGAGGCTATTTCTCTCCTGTCTTAAGAAAGTGAGTCTGCAATAATCATGTAAACCTGAGTCTGCAATAATCATGTAAACCAAAGAATACAGATACAGCATCGTCTCCTTTTATTCTGAACTAGTTTTTAGCGGTTTCAGTCATACCACTGCACTGCTTCTCGACTGAGCTGAAGGATGAGCCCACTCGTCCCTAGGGAGTAATTAAGGGGCGGAGCTGTCAAGAAACTATGATCCCTTTTGACAGGACGGTGAGTACAAACCTTACAAAAGAGTCGGCAGTCCCTACTTACAGCTCTAAACAGTGGCATGTTGAACCATGTACAGCCATTCTAAAAACTTAGCGGAATGGGACTTTTTGTATACTATTTCTGAGCACTTTCTATTTTTCATAGATAAAATGTCTGTTTTGGAGATGCTAATTTTCTATTCTACCAATAAAACTGCTGCATTGTAATTCACAAAGGCTGGGTGACCCTTGCGTGTTATGCAAGGAAATAATCCATGGTCCATGCTGTGAGATCTACTCCACCATCTTAAGCGACTCCAGCGCACGGTCCAGTTTCTGCAACTCGGTTTCCGTTTGTTTAATCTAGGGCCGATAAATAACATACAGCATTTAATCAAGCGTTTTTCATTACATACTATCTACAGGCAGAAACATTGGTTCTCTTGTAAAGTAATAGCTACATCACGCAGAGAAAAGAGTTTTGCAAAACTAAACAAAATGAGAAAAGCCTTTGAACAAACTGTAGGTCCAACGATATGGGTAATGGAGTACACAACTAAACAAAATGACAAAGCCTTTGAAAAAGCTGTAGGTACAACGATATGGGTAATGGAGTACACAACTACACAAAATGACAAAAGCCTTTGAACAAGCTGTAGGTCCAACGATATGGGTAATGGAGTACACAACTACACAAAATGAGAAAAGCCTTTGAAAAAGCTGTAGGTCCAACGATATGGATAATGGAGTACAAAACTAAACAAAATGACAAAAGCCTTTGAACAAGCTGTACATGTAGGTCCAACGATATGGATAATGGAGTACACAACTTACAATCAGTTTGGACCAACGTCTTCTAATTTTGGTCGTCGTAAAACTGTCAAAAACACCCTGGTTCAGTAAATATATAAACAGTCTTGAGCAGTTTAAGATTACATTTTAAAGTCTATACTATAACAAACACAAACAAGTGCAATCCTCACCTTATCGACATGCTGTTGACGAATAGTTTCTGGGACCTAGGAAAAGGAAACAGTAAAAAATATTACACGGCATGGTCTGCAAGAGTACGACACCATCATCCCACAACACACCTTCTCCTCGTAGTCTAAGATCTGTGTGGATTTTTGTAGTTTTTCTAGTTGAACACCCAAGTTTTCTTTTCGTCCCTCCAGTTTAGATATCTCCTTGGAAATATCCACAATTCCCTGAAAAGACACGACTACATTGTTAAATATAGCTGGGAGTTAATATTGATAGCACTCAACACTACCAATGCTGTAGAAATTGTTTGATAGATGGTTACCTTAAGAAGGAGATGAACCTCACACTTGTCTTGCAGCGTTCCCACTGCACAGCCTTGTGGAGGACGTTCATGGCACAACACGTGTAACCTGACCAGCATCCAGAAAACATGTCACACAATAAGTATTCATAACAAGAGAGGCTTGAGAGAGCACAGCAAGTATTAGAATGAAGAACACATGTAACCTGAACAGCAACCAGAAAACATGTCACACAATAAGTATTCATAACAAGAGAGACTTGAGAGAGCAGAGCAAGTATTAGAATGAAGAGCACATGTAACCTGAACAGCAACCAGAAAATGTCACACAATAAATATTCATAACAAAAGAGACTTGAGAGCAGAGCAAGTATTAGAATGAAGAGCACATGTAAACTGAACAGCATCCAGAAAACAAGCCACACAATAAGTATTCATAACAAGAGAGACTTGAGAGAGCAGAGTAAGTATTAGAATGAAGAACACATGTAACCTGAACAGCAACCAGAAAACAAGCCACACAATAAGTATTCATAACAAGAGAGACTTGAGAGAGCAGAGCAAGTATAAGAATGAAGAACACATGATGGGATAGGCTATACCTGCTGCTGGCACTGAGACACACAACTGTATCTGTGTGTTGCCTGATTATATTCGCGAGGGAGTCATCAGAGAACACAGCATAAACTGTACATGAAAAATGAACAAACACATTAAATACGACACAGTGGTGCTCCTGCAATGAACTACATCGTATCGCTGCTGAATTGAGTTAAAACTCGTCAGACGTCCATCTTTGGATTTTGTACTTTGATGTGAATGTTTGATTCAGAGTTTCAATGGAAAAACAGTGCGATTGTGCATCTGTGGAGCACACCACAACATCAGGGTAACAAACCGTAAAATAGGCCAAAATATAATTAGCTTTAAATGAGAATTAGCTTTAAATGAGTATGTGTTCCTGTAAACCGACACACACATGGGAGTTGACATTACCATATATGGTAACCCACCTTCAGGCTTGGCCTTGGTAACCTGATAGTCCTGTCTGATGGATCGCACAGTCTTCACAATACTCAACATGAAATCCACCTGTTCTTCTAATTCACTCTGTCGCCATGGCAACTTTAAACAAGGGAAATGCGAGATATCAGACTAGTTTTGTGAAGAAATAAAAACATTGCTATAACAGACTTACATTGTTTGGGTATGGCGTGACACAGATGCTGGGGGGCGATCCACTGGAACGTCTGGGTAACCTCTGGTACAGTTCCTCTGACACGAAAGGCATGAGGGGACTGAGAAGTATTAAGCCGTTTTCCAGACATGTGTATCTACAACAGGTAAAGGAGTAAAAAGGACAATGTGGGAGAGAGAGGAAACTAACCCCTGGCTGTGACCACCTCCCTCAGTGCACCAGACGTCGGCTTGATTCTGATAAGGCAAACTAGATACCTCAACAATACATGACCACAATACAGCTAGGCCCGCTTGTTCTGATAAGGCAAACTAGATACCTCAACAATACATGACCACAATACAGCTAGGCCCACTTGTTCTGATAAGGCAAACTAGATACCTCAACAATACATGACCACAATACAGCTAGGTCCACTTGTTCTGATAAGGCAAACTAGATACCTCAACAATACATGACCACAATACAGCTAAGCCCACTTGTTCTGATAAGGCAAACTAGATACCTCAACAATACATGACCACAATACAGCTAGGCCCACTTGTTCTGATAAGGCAAACTAGATACCTCAACAATACATGACCACAATACAGCTAGGCCCGCTTGTTCTGATAAGGCAAACTAGATACCTCAACAATACATGACCACAATACAGCTAGGCCCACTTGTTCTGATAAGGCAAACTAGATACCTCAACAATACATGACCACAATACAGCTAGGCCCGCTTGTTCTGATAAGGTAAACTAGACACCTCAACAATACATGACCACAATACAGCTAGGCCCGCTTGTTCGAAGCCCAATTAAGCTACTCCAGGATTAAGGGCGTCTTTAGTTCGATTTGCTAACTTTTGAATTACGTATTCGAGGTTAAACACTTATTCCTAGAGGAAAAATAACAAGTACTTTACTACTTGTCTTGCTAGATTTGGAAATAAATACCTTCTACCGAGAGAACCAAAACCATGGGTTAAGACTTATTCCAGAATTAGCGCTAATCAGCTGGCTATTGTAAATAAATACATTCTACCAAGAGACCCAAAACCATGGGGTAAGACTTAATCCAGGAGTAGCGCTAATCAGCTGGCTATTGTAAATAAATACATTCTACCAAGAGACCCAAAACCATGGGTTAAGACTTAATCCAGGAGTAGCGCTAATCAGCTGGCTATTGTAAATAAATACATTCTACCGAAGAGACCCAAAACCATGGGGTAAGACTTAATCCAGGAGTAGCGCTAATCAGCTGGCTATTGTAAATAAATACATTCTACCAAGAGACCCAAAACCATGGGGTAAGACTTAATCCAGGAGTAGCGCTAATCAGCTGGCTATTGTAAATAAATACATTCTACCGAAGAGACCCAAAACCATGGGGTAAGACTTAATCCAGGAGTAGCGCTAATCAGCTGGCTATTGTAAATAAATACATTCTACCAAGAGACCCAAAACCATGGGTTAAGACTTAATCCAGGAGTAGCGCTAATCAGCTGGCTATTGTAAATAAATACATTCTACCAAGAGACCCAAAACCATGGGGTAAGACTTAATCCAGGAGTAGCGCTAATCAGCTGGCCATTGTAAATAAATACATTCTACCGAGAGACCCAAAACCATGGGTTAAGACTTAATCCAGGAGTAGCGCTAATCAGCTGGCCATTGTAAATAAATACATTCTACCAAGAGACCCAAAACCATGGGGTAAGACTTAATCCAGGAGTAGCGCTAATCAGCTGGCTATTGTGAATAAATACATTCTACCGAGAGACCCAAAACCATGGGTTAAGACTTAATCCAGGAGTAGCGCTAATCAGCTGGCTATTGTAAATAAATACATTCTACCAAGAGACCCAAAACCATGGGGTAAGACTTAATCCAGGAGTAGCGCTAATCAGCTGGCTATTGTAAATAAATACCTTCTACCGAGAGAACCAAAACATGGGTTAAAAGTAGCGCTAATCGGGCTTCGATCAACTTGCCCTGGGGTTCTTTCTATAATTAAAGAGCATTTCCTGAGGGCCAGAAAACCGTACAGATTGAAGATATAAAAGGATACAGAGTATTACGTACAGCAAGCCTCTTATCAGCATTGTCTCCTTGTAGGATTGGTTTAACAGCTTCCTGTACAGCACAATTAAGAAAAATACTCAATCTAGCAATGAGGTAAATTCCAAAAGTTAAAAATCATCAAAAAAGCTAAACATTGTAGTTCATGGCCATCAACTGTCACTTGCTTCCCACTCACGTAATCAGCAAAGCGGCTACAATATCCAAGAAATTACTGTCATTAAGATAGTTTACAACAATGAAGAGATTGCAAGACATATTGTAACAAGCAATGTACATCCGTTCCCGAAAATTAGATTGGCTACACAGGAAAAAAAGAACCTCTCCAAGTAATAATGCAATGTTCAACATGTATTACAAGAGAACTCGCCAAATGACAACAGTGTTGGACTAATTGAACATAATACTGACCACTTACCAAGTACACATCACACAGTTCGTACAACTAATTAAACATAATACTGACCACACCACACGCTGATGACACTTACCAAGTGCACATCACACAGTTTGTACAACTAATTAAACATAATACTGACCACACCACACGCTGATGACACTTACTAAGTACACATCACACAGTTCGTACAACTAATTAAACATAATACTGACCACACCACACGCTGATGACACTTACTAAGTACACATCACACAGTTCGTACAACTAATTAAACATAATACTGACCACTTACCAAGTACACATCACACAGTTCGTACAACTAATTAAACATAATACTGACCACACCACACGCTGATGACACTTACCAAGTACACATCACACAGTTTGTACAACTAATTAAACGTAATACTGACCACACCACACGCTGATGACACTTACCAAGTACACATCACACAGTTTGTACAACTAATTAAACATAATACTGACCACTTACCAAGTACACATCACACAGTTCGTATAACTAATTACTGGTAAACATAATACTAACCACCTACCAAGTACACATCACACAGTTCATAGAACTAATTAAACATAATACTGACCACTTACCAAGTACACATCACACAGTTCATACAACTAATTAAACATAATACTGACCACACCACACGCTGATGACACTTACCAAGTACACATCACACAGTTCGTACAACCAGAAGTTGTACGTAGCTGTAGTTATACTGGGAAAGTCATAGTTGGCAAAGCCATCATTGCAGGTCTTCTCTGCATATGCAAGGCGACTCAGGATCCACCTGTCCATCAAACTCTCGGTACCTAGCAACTGAGAATTGCGTATCAAGTAAGATTGGTTCGATATACAATCAATGGTTTCCTTTCTTATTTTCAAATCTACCTTGAAGGCTCTCCTGGTAAACACATTCTAATTACGGTAGGTTAGAAGCATCGACTCAAATTGTTTTAATTGTAGTAATAATATAATGGTAAAGTAAGTAACGTTAATTATATAGAGGATATTACACGGTGGTGAAAACATATGAAGTTAACATTTCACAAGTGAGCGCAGCGAACGAGTGAAATGTTTTCGACTCGAGAGGATAAACTTCATATCTTCAAACCACTGTGTAATTTTCTTTTTATTATATGGACAATTAAACTGCTCTAAGAACTCTTATCTATTCATTTTACTCACTGTCGTTACAAACTTCTTCATGATCTTTCTAAGCTGTTCTGGGGAGTGTCATCGGGTTTTCTTGTCTCTTCTTTGCAGTCGAGAAAATCTTTAGAGCATTTTAGATCGTATTTGGCTTTTTGTGCTCGGAATATTCATTGTTATGCAGCTCATTTAAAACACTTGGTATCAAAGAGATTTTATTTGGGATAATCAATCTAGAGAAAAACTATGTTTTAGTAAATTACATAATATTAGAAAGCAAGTATCTGATCTACCTTTGCAAACTTAAAAATAGGTTATTATCAACAAAAGGCCTGTGCGAGAGAATGAAAAGGACTTATCAAGTCGAACATTTCATTGCGAGAGCCAAAGATAATCTACGATATCATTATGACAAGTGGGGGCCTTTAATCCCCTTTGTTGCATTGTAATTAATTGTAATTGACCCCTTATAAAGGAAATTGCTTGCCACCCCAAAAACCATCTGAATAATAAAAGTTTATTTATGTAAACTGTAACAGCCCATAATTTTCTGTTTGATGTATCTTTGTCAAATTGCTTTTTTTATTTTATTTTTTTATTTATGTTATGTACTGCTTGTCTATGTTATCCGTTTTTTTGTAAAATCAATTTGTAATACAGGAAAAAAAAATATATATCAAAATACACGGAAAAAAAAAGCTCATTTAAGCTTTTTACATCTTCTCTGTGATTGCCCTCTTTGTAGTTCAAAAGGCGGCAAGCGTGACGTCATCGATATTTTCACTAGTGAGGATATGGAAAATACGCTACTCAACACCCGGATGTAGTTTTGTATGAGTTCTATGAGTGGTTTATTTCTCGTCCATATAATAAAGTGTTCTATCGTACCTCTAGTGTGGGGTTTGGCTTGAAGCTGTCGCCTAGTCCACTCAAGGCAAACTTGGTAGCATTCCAAAGCTTGTTACAGAAATGCCTGTAGCCTTGTACTCGTAATACATCCAAGTTGATATCCCGACCTAAACAATGCCCACAACATAGGTTAGTATCACGGTCTGCCTCACGGCGTTCTATTTGACCTTGACTGACCTTGTGCAGTGTAGGCGCACAGTGCAAATCTTAGAGCATCAGTTCCACACTCTGGAATGCCACTTGGGTAGTCTTCTTTCTAAAGAAAACTTTCATATAGACATTAAGGCATTCAAGCAAGAATAACTTTTAACAAACAAACTGTATCAAAGAAATCAACTGAATACAGTTTGCGTGAATGTATAGATAGTTTTCTGTTAGCACAAGAGAGAATATAGGTCAATAAAGCTGCTAGGACATTCTACACTCTGCTTGCTTTAACATCCTTTTACATGTATGCTGACAAGAGATTTATATGTAATATTTTAAACGCTGAAATGAGTGTTTGAAATAGGGGTTCCAAACACTGACAAACAATGAATCCATAGCCCCTCATTAATGTTTAGGTTTAGAATCCTGATCGAACACAAATGAGTACTTGGAATGGCTTCTCATACGAATGACAATACCTGTATTCTTATGGTGTTCCATTCCAGCCAAAAATCGAAGTTGGCACTCAACATCCAACTCCAGTCTTTGGAATGTCAACATTGATATTCGCGATGATAAACTTCAAACACAATGTCGAATCGACATGAATCAACTTCCAACTTGAGTGTTCAACATTGAACTTTCTGTTGCTGCTACAGAGTTCTCAATTTTCGACTTCGAACACTGAGTTCAACGCAATGTCCAACAGCATGCATGGACTTTCATGTTAAGCACCGGAATATCGACACGAGTATATCACTTCTCGATTTGGTAATCGACAATCAACACTGTAACGCAATGGTAGACTTTGAATCTCAATGCTGAATGTTGAGTTCTCTACAATCAACACTGTAAGGCAATGGTAGACTTTGAATCTCAATGTAAATATATTTATTGGCAAAGTGATAGCAAAAAGTGCGCAATGCAAAAAGTGCAAAAAATGCAAAAAGTGCGCGATTTACATGATTTTCAAAATGGAGACTGTGCATGCCGGAAGGCACGATTGGTGCGATGAAAATTCACTCTGAAATTGAGAGGTTTTATTACGCGGCTTTCACGTTTTTTCTGGTGAGAACGGTTGATATTTTTATTCTCAGCACCACGTTCTTCCCTCTTTCGAGGATAAAGACTCACATTCGAGAAACTACATCAAACTAAGGTCAGAGTGGTGAGAATTTAATAACATTCAATTAAATAATGACAAAGTTAGAACAATTCTAAAACAAATTTTGGTCTAAATTTTCTCCATTTTCGTCGTGTACACCAACTTCGTGCGCGAGGCCAAGTGTCATGAATATTTGGATTGAAAAATATTGATCACTAGTGACAAAAAAGAATAATTCATGACTTTGAGAAGTATAAAAGCAACATGCCTGAATAGGATTCTACAACAAAAGAAGATAATGACATTCTACACCCACCTGACCCTTCTTTGCTCGCTCTATTTCTCTTGGATCCAAGTTGCTGTTATCAAGAAGTTTTTGAAGGTCCTATAGAACAAATAATAGGGTTCAGACACATTCAATTCTTACATGTATCATTGATTCAAGTTGGTAATAATCCATGTAAGGATGTGTCGCATCATTAAATCATCATGGCATGTAAGTCATCATCACAACATCATGTCATAGTCATTTCACACATGTCAGTTACACGTAAGTCATCATTACATCCTGTCAGTCATTTCAAATGACATGTCAGGCATGTAAGACATCATTGTGTCATTGCAATTATTTCAAACATGTTAGGCATGTAAGACATCATCACATCATGTCACTCATTTCACACATGTCAAGCATGTACATGTAAGTCATCATCACATCATGTCATTGTCATTTTACACAATATGTCAAGCACGTACATGTAAGTCATCATCACATCATGTCATTTCACACAATATGTCAAGCACGTACATATAAGTCATCATCACATCATGGTCATTTCACACAATATGTCAAGCACGTACATGTAAGTCATCATCACATCATGGTCATTTCACACAATATGTCAAGCATGTACATGTAAGTCATCATCACATCATGGTCATTTCACACAATATGTCAAGCACGTACATGTAAGTCATCATCACATCATGGTCATTTCACCCAATATGTCAAGCATGTACATGTAAGTCATCATCACATCATGGTCATTTCACACAATGTCAAGCATGTACATTTAAGTCATTATCACATCATGTCTTAGTCATTTTAAACAACATGTCAGGCATGTTAGACATCATCACCTTCTGCCCCCTTTATGGGTTTCATCTCATTAATAACTCACCTCAAGCGTGATTCCCTTGATGACATCAACTGGGTCAATAACATTGCCAAGTGATTTGCTCATCTTTCTGCCATGAGCATCCCTTACCATGGCATGCAAGTAAACCTTGTTGAATGGCAGCTGTCCCATCAGCTTGAGTCCCATCTTCACCATACGTGCCACCCAGAAGAACAGGATATCATGTCCAGTCTCCAGCAGAGTACCAGGATAGAACACCTGGAGGTCATTTGTCTGTCATACAAACATGATGACTGAATTAACATTCAACTTTCAAGTCAAATGAACAATGTATAAGTTTGATGAGTATAAAATAGCTGAAGTTCTTGTACCTTTTCTGGCCACCCCAAGATCGAGAATGGGAACAGAGCTGATGAAAACCATGTATCGAGAACATCTTCATCTAAAAAAGAAATACTTACAATGTACAAGTGTCATCCTTAAAGTGCCTCTAACCCTTCTTGACATTTTTCTACTTATGAACCTGTGAAAGGTTTTGAGTACTTCTGCAAATAAATTTTTGGTTTAAATTTTTTGGCATAAGTAAAAGCCTGGGTCGATTTCCCAGGGTGACATCATGTAATTAATTCGACTTTGCAATAATTTGAATAAATACTTAGGATTTTGTCTAAAATGACTTATTTCTTTACTAACAACTCACAAACTATGTATGTTTTATATAAATCGATGTTGTTGTGATAGAAAAGCACCATGGAGGATAATGCATTAATGAGATGACGTCATCCCGGGAAATCGACCATGTCTTTTACTTAAGCGGTCATGGGTCAGGAAAGGTCAGTTTTTCACCATTTCAAACAAGCATAGAACATAGAATATTATCAGTAAACCAAAAATTTCTTTGCAGAAGTACTCAAAACCTTTCACACGTTCATAAGTAGAAAAATGTCAAGATGCACTTTAAGATGAAATGCGTGATATGAATCACCTGTTGGAACTTTCTCGTGTTACATGTGACCTGAGAGACATGTGACCTGAGACATTACAGTATTTAAAGTGACATCACATTGTTTAAGAGACGTGACCTGAGATATCACACTGCTTAAGAGACATGTGACCTGAGATATCACACTGCTTAAGAGACATGTGACCTGAGATATCACACTGTTAAAGAGACATGTGACCTGAGATATCACACTGTTAAAGAGACATGTGACCTGAGATATCACACTGTTAAAGAGACATGTGACCTGAGATATCACACTGTTAAAGAGACATGTGACCTGAGATATCACACTGTTAAAGAGACATGTGACCTGAGATATCACACGGCTTAAGAGACATGTGACCTGAGATATCACACTGTTAAAGAGACATGTGACCTGAGATATCACACTGCTTAAGAGACATGTGACCTGAGATATCACACTGTTAAAGAGACATGTGACCTGAGATATCACACGGCTTAAGAGACATGTGACCTGAGATATCACACTGTTAAAGAGACATGTGACCTGAGATATCACACTGCTTAAGAGACATGTGACCTGAGATATCACACTGCTTAAGAGACATGTGACCTGAGATATCACACTGTTAGAGACATGTGACCTGAGATATCACACTGTTAAAGAGACATGTGACCTGAGTGACATCACACTGTTAAAGAGACATGTCACCTGAGTGACATCACACTGTTAAAGAGACATGTGACCTGAGTGACATCACACTGTTAGAGACAATGTGACCTGAGATATCACACTGTTAAAGAGACATGTGACCTGAGTGACATCACACTGTTAAAGAGACATGTGACCTGAGATATCACACGGCTTAAGAGACATGTGACCTGAGATATCACACGGCTTAAGAGACATGTGACCTGAGATATCACACTGCTTAAGAGACATGTGACCTGAGTGACATCACACTGTTAAAGAGACATGTGACCTGAGTGACATCACACTGTTAAAGAGACATGTGACCTGAGTGACATCACATTGTTTTAGACATGTGACCTGAGTGACATCACATTGTTTTAGACATGTGACATGAGTGACATCACATTGTTTGACATGTAACATGAGTGACGTCATATTGTTTTAGACATGTGACCTGAGTGACATCACATTGTTTTAGAGACATGTGACATGAGTGACATCATATTGTTTTTAGAGACATGTGACATCACATCGTTTTAGAGACATGTGACATGAGTGACACCACATTGTTTTAGAGACATGTGACATGAGTGACATCACATTGTTTTAGACATGAGTGACATCACATTGTTTTAGAGACATGTGACATGAATGACACCACATAGTCAAGACATGTGAGGAAGAGTGATAGAGCAGAGATTGTGTAGCTTGTGTGAGATAAGAGTTGATTCCATGGATCATAAAAAGACTCTGAGACAGTTCTGGGATTAAAAGTCTAAATACGAGTTCCGAGCCTGAATAATAACTTCTGAGGTTAATAGTTCAAAACATCAACTTCAAAACAATTTAATGAAGACATCATATCACATATGTAATAATCTATATTTAACATGATCATCCAATAGAATAAATGTGATAATAACAAAAACCTTCATTCTTCATCATGTTGTTATTTATTAAGAAAACGTACACATTTTGAGTGAAAATGATGGACAACAGAGCCATTTCTTATTTTGCTTTTTCATTACAGTTGCTCTATAGTTATACTTAGTATTTGTATCTCTGGTTATTACTCTGTTACAGTATTGTCCTTTCCATGCCTATAAAATAGTGTAAAATAACGTTGGTGTAAACGCCCTAGATGAGCTTACATGCTCTTGGGCTAAGAACCTGTAACTATGTTTAAATTTCAAAAAAATGCTTCTGCTTGAAATATCTGAAAAACTACATCAGTGATTAATAGCATACCATTTTCAAACGTTCGTTTCAGAATCACAGGATAAACTTTGTTTGCAGATCCTTGTATATTCATAAATTCTGATTAACACTGAACACAACAGATCGACATCTGACACAATTCCAAACTTTGTCTAACCTTGTTTTAGATTAATCTTTTCTTCTGGCACATTAAATATCTTGGCTGCCTTTCTGAGTGCTTCTTGTTCAGTTCTTCCACTGTTGATGGAAAGATTTGCTGTCAGAGCCTTGACTAAGATATGTACTTAAATAAATGGCTTCATAAAATCAAAAACATAACCACATAATTATGATTGATGGAGTTGCTGATGTCTTCTCTTATTTTCTGATCTCATTAAGAGCATGAGAAACAAATACAGTTAAATTATGGTCTGGGTAGGCAATACAAACAACTAAGGTAACATATAAATTAGCAATTTTTGGTTTACTAAGTACATTAGTAACAGTGCTTACCTGACCCAGTATTTGCCATCTGTATCCTATACAATGAGATTAAAACATATCAACACACCTACATAGAGATGACTGGTTAATTGCACTTTACAGTGAGATATACTGTAACCGGGGCCACTTAGACAACAAGAACTAAATACATTGAAAAACGAAAATAAAGAATTCCAACTGACAAATCCTAGCATATCCAAGCGATGCCCTTCATTCAAAAGACTTTGACTTCAGAACTAGTGGACCAAATGCGCCTTTTACCAGGTCGAATCTCGAGCAAGTTGATATGCTATTGTTTTGTGCTCTACACTGATTGGCTCAAGTAACCGTAAGTTGGAATGCTTTGTTTATGTTCTGCAGTGTGATTGGTTCTCATTGTCTTAGTGGCCCCAGTTTCAGTGGTCACACTGTAAAGTAGAAAGAATATCTGGTAAGACTAAATTATAGTGTTGTTGATTAAGAGAGGCGTGATTGTAGAAAAAGGTGATGAGTAACATCTGTCCAATATACTAAGGGTGCTTGATTAACACCAGTCCAATATAGTAAGTCTACCTGGGCACATTACCTCGCCAGCAGGAATGTTAGGACCACTTATGGTGACAAAGTATGCTGATTAACATAAGTCTAATATAGTAAGTCTACCTGGGCACATTACCTATCCATCAGGAATGTTAGGATCACTTATGGTGACAAACTATGCTGATTAACACCTGTCCAATATACATGTAGTAAGTCTACCTGGGCACATTATCTATCCAGCAGGAATGTTAGGACCACTTATGGTGACAAAGTATGCTGATTAACACCTGTCCAATAGAGTAAGTCTACCTGGGCACATTACCTCGCCAGCAGGAATGTTAGGACCACTTATGGTGACAAAGTATGCTGGTATACGATGACCCCACCACAGTTGACGAGAAATGCACCAATCCCTAAAAGCCAACACAATGGACATGTTTAATTATGTTTAAACTTAAGGTAATTAAGGCTCACAGAAAGTGCAGTACATGTATATACAGCAACATGTATATACAGCAACATGAACAATTCCAACATGTTTCAGACCAACAGACCAACAGAGCATGATTTTCTAATTTTCTATCTCCAGGAATTTTAATTGAATGATCAAAATAATACATGAATGCTTAATATAAAAAACACTCTGAATTTCTAAGGGGACCTGAAAAAACCATAGAGGCTGATCAAAGCCAGGACCTGGCTAATCCACAGATCAAATTGGAATTTATCATGTTGGTCTTTGTGGAGGGAGGAAAACTGGAGAACCCAGAGAAAAACCCTCTGAGTAAGGGTGAGATACCAACAAACTCAACTCACATACATGTACAATGTATGGCAATGTCTGGGGATTGAACCTGGGCCAGAGAGGTGAGAGGCAAAGTGCTTAACCACTGTAGTGAATGAGAACACCATGTCAAGCTCTGATAGACAAACAGACAGTGATTTGAATAGTACATTGCAAGCATGATTGCCTACCTACAGTTTTCTAACCAGTTGTACCAGGTCTTTTCATGGATACTTGGGATAATCTTGAGATCTCCATTTCGTACAGCCTGGAAAATTGAGTTTGACAAAATTGTGTAACAAAAACAAAAGTAGGCATAAAATTATAATAAATAAATCCAACATTTAAATAACTAACAGCCAGCCACAATGAGGTATTCCATAATTTATTGTTCTGTACCTGAACAGCATTGGCAGCCATGTCCTGACAGTCCACATACCATTGAGGCTTGATAAGAGGCTCAACAATATCCTTGGACCGACTATACACAACAAAAACATGTTTAAAAACCGAATTTTAACAGGATCTAATATATTTAAACTTTTTTTTGGGAAAGGGGGGAGGGAGGGGGGGGGGGGGGGGGGGGGGGGTTGGGGAGAGCAAGGAAGTGATACCTACAAACTCAACTCACATGTTGTTGAGATTTATATAAATGTTTGAACCCTGACACTAATGTCTTTGTCACCCCAGCTCCCCACTTGTTACAAATTCGGTATAAATCATATTTTCTCTGTGTATGCAAAGAATAGTCTAAGGTATTTTAATTAACTGCAGCATGAACCACACAAAATATTATACTAGCCTGCATGTGGGAACCACCATAGGGTTTTCCACTGTCTTCACATACAGATTTTTCTTTTGTAGTGCTTCCTGTATATCCTTTCTAGCACTGAAACGTTTCAACCCCTACAAACACAAGAATAACCTTACTAAACCTATTACACAACAAATTATGCCAACACAGCAAAAAAATCATGGAACAAAAACTTTCAGTCATACCACAAATCTCTGGAATTCTGTGTGAAAGTCACCAACATTTCGAATTAATCCATTGTCATCCATCATGGTTATGAATGGCAAGTCATGTCGCTGACCCACTCCATAATCATTATGATCATGCGCTGGTGTAATCTTCACAGCACCTATATGCACCATCTTTAGTTCAGTAACATTTGATTATTTTCTATGACAATAAACAGAAAATATGGTGTGTCCACTGTTGTCAATAGCCATCTTTAAAAAAATAATTTATATGACATTTGACAATATTTGATATCAATAAACAGAAAATATGGTGTGTCCAATGTCATTAATATAGCCATAATATTGTTTTTTTAATGTAATTTAATAAGCAACATATTTTATTACCAGTACTTAAAAACTCACATATTATTATTATTATTAATAATTTAATATTTTAACAGAAAGCTCTTTCACACCAGTGATTTTCAAAGAGGTCATGCAAAATAGTGATAGAATAATAGCTAAAATATTAAAAGGTCACGAAAACTATGATTAAATACTGTACAATGTAGGGATACTACTAAATAAATTAAAATACAAGCTAATAAGCTAAGGGAATGAGCCAATTTAATGCTAATAAAGTGGAAACAATTACCATATTCACTCACGGATAAGCTGCACTCGTGAATAAGCCTCACCCCGAGTTAGGAAAATTCTTTTTTTTAGAAGAATATCAAACGTACATTGTAACCTTCATCGGCCTTTCAAACTGGAGAAAACTCCCAAAGTTGTTCCAGTAATTTCAGCTCTGAAATAGTATAAACTTCATGTCTACATACTCAGATATATTATGATTTAGCTTTCCATAGTATTTGTTTAACCGAGAACTGTTCATTTGGGTCACTTTTTAGATCGAATTTTACATGTCAACGAAACCAACAACGTGCTCACGTTCGTCCATAGCTTAGTAACCAGGCACCTGTTGGAAGAGAGAGAACTGGACACTAGAAGTTTTGTTTTTCGCTGAACAAAGTCAAGTTTGCTTTTTCAGCTGTCTGTTGCTATCATGTCTAAAAGGATATCCAGAAGCCATCTACTGGAGAAAAACTTGTTACTCAAAGAGAGGTGGAAGATCTGTTCGACAAATTTGCTGTTAAAGTGCTAAACTGCGAAGAAACGTTGGGCCATTTAGCGTGATATTTAATCGCTTGCGGAGGAACAAATATTCACAACATAAACGGATCTGTTAGGAGCCACCAAACTTGCAAAAGCAATGGCCATGCAGGGCTTACATTCTTTTGGTTTGGTGTAGTATAATTATTAGTATAGCTTAGTATTTCTTTTAAATGTTAATTTATGGAACGTTATGTACATGTATGGTAGATGTTCTCGCAGATAAGCCGCACCCCCGATTTTAAACGAAGATTTCAGGTAAAAAGGTGCGGCTTATCCGTGAGTGAATACGGGTACATTTTATATTTTCATTTTTTTTATTCGCCATATAATTTTTTAATATCTGTAACAAAGTAACAATAGTAATACTGACTACAATACAAAGCGGCCTAGTGGTGTGATTTGTACAGGAATATTATTGACAGGAGAAAGTAATAATTAAGGTATTTGAATAGTTACAATAGATTTCTTATACAGAAGAAATTAACTAACTAGTATTAACATTGAATTGATTTGACTAAGAATATTGTGCTAAATACAACGAACAGTTACTATTAGTTACAAGTTAAATAAGTTTAAGCAATTATGGCGAGGAGGCCTCTGGAAATCACAGGGCTTATAGAGTAGAGATTCATATAATAAAATGAGTTAGCAATTGCGAACAACAATGTAATTAAAGATAATTAGAGATGTGAAAGTGTAAAGAATGAGGTTTCATTTGTTAGTAGCAATGTGGTGGAAAAAGTTTTTTTGAATTCGGGTAGTGTTAAACACTGTCTTAGTTATGTAGAGGGGTAGAGAGTTCCATATTTTTGGTCCTTGATGAAGAATAGTAAATTGTTTGATATTAGTACTGTGTATCTGATCATTTCTAGGAAATAAGTTTGAGAATAGAGGGGGAAGTAGTTGATTATGATAGAACATAAATTTAGCATTGTTGAAACTGTTCAAGGTAAAAATGTCTAGTATTTTTAGGCTGTCAAAAATTGGTGCAGTATGGGCAAGATAATCGGCAGAGGCTAGAATTTGTACAGCATGCTTTTGAAGAAGAAATACTCTGTTTAAGTTTGAGGGATATGCGTTTTTAATTACCAGACAATATTACAGTAGGAGAGGTATGGGTAAACTAATGACTGTATAGTAAAGAGATAATTTAGATTTAGAAGACAGATAAAATAGAGATCTGTAAATAATACCTACATGTATAGATTTGGACATTTTCTTACAAACATGGCTTATTTGAGTTTTCCAAGTGAAGTTTTCATCAATAAATACTCCTAGGAATTTTGTAACTTGCTTTTGTTCTAGCTGGTGGTCATTAAATAGGAGGAGAACATTGCACGAAATATGCTTTTGTCTAGGTTTGAAAAGGATATAATTGGTTTTCTTTATATTGACAGTAAGTTTATTTGTTTTTAACCAGTCATCTATCTGTCTTAGTTCTTTATTTAAAAAGGATATCATAGATTAGGATCTTTGTGGGAATAAAAAATACTTGTGTCATCCACAAAGAGTAGAGAGTCAATTAACTTGGAGGCGTTTGGAAGATCGTTAATATAAATGATAAAAAATAATGGTCCCAGTACGGATGCTGTGGTACACCACATGTGATGTTGTGCTCAGAAGAAATAGTATCATTCACTTGTACAAATTGCTTTCAATTATTAAAGTAACTTTTGATCCATATTAATGCCTGTCCACGTATACCATAGTGTTCGAGTTTGTTGAATAAAATTTCATGGTCAAGCGTATCAAATGCTTTAGAAAGATCTAAAAAGACACCAACAGTTAATTCTCCTTGGTTGGCTGAGGTAGCAAGTTTGTTAAGGAGGTGAATAAGGGCTAGAGATGTAGAGTGATTCTTACGGAATCCAAATTGATTGTGGTGAAGGATTTCAAATTTGTCTACAAAAGCAGAAACACGGTTATGCATAATCTTTTCAAAGAATTTCGAAAAGTTTGGTAGAAGAGAGATCGGTCTGTAGTTACTAAATAAATTGGGGTCTTCGCTCTTGAAGACTGGGATAACTTTGGCAAGTTTTAGCTTTTCAGGAAAAACTCTGTGGGCCAAGGAGAGGTTAATAATGGTCATCAATGGTTCAGAAATTAAATCAAATGATGCTTTGATTATCTTCATTGAAACATTATCATAGCCAGGCGCTTTGTCGGGTTTAAAAGAATTGGATGGTCTCCAGTTCTTGTCTAGTGGTTGGTTGAATAATAATAGGTTCTTCTTGGTAGGACGACAAGAAGTTAAGAAAAGGAGTGTTAGTAGCCAGTATTTTGTTGGCAAGGTTTGGCCCTATGCTAGAAAAGTATTTACAAAATCTATTTGCAATTTCATTTGGATCTGAAATAATCGTATCATCACATTTGAAGAAAGAGGGAAGGAGAGTTTTTCCCTTTTTGTTGTTGATAAGTAGTTTTAAGATTGTTTTTTGCATTCTCAAATTTCACATCATAATAGGCTTTTTTAGCTATTCTAATTAGGTGATTAAGTTTATTCTTGTATGATTTATATTTAGCTTCAAGTGCTGTGTTATGGTGCGATATTAGTTTTTTGTAAAGCATATTTTTCTTCCTAACTGGTTTCAAAAGCCCTGCAGTCATCCAAGGAGTTCTTAGTGTTTTTAAGGCATTGCCTCGGATTACTTTGAAGGGAAAACAAGAGTCGTAAAGACTGGTATATTTAGTAAGGAATGAATTATAAGCAACGTTTGGATCCAATAAGATGACTGTGTTAGACCAATTTATTTGTGATAGGGATGCTCTAAATAAATTTGTTTAAGTTTGTTTCCCTAAAATCGCA
Source organism: Actinernus sp. WN-2022 (assembly GCA_030867875.1). Lineage (NCBI taxonomy): Eukaryota > Metazoa > Cnidaria > Anthozoa > Actiniaria > Actinernidae > Actinernus > Actinernus sp. WN-2022. The sequence goes on along the minus strand of JAOWCC010000936.1, from coordinate 85,334,522 downwards.
GATAGATATGCACTCTTTCTTTGGAGGTTTTGCGTTTATTAAGCTCTCCTACTGGCTGAGAAAGTAAACCAACCATTCAGAATCCAAAGTAAAACCAAACGCAAATTTGTTTTGCTTTGGTTTGTTGTTGGCTAGAAGCCATTTATGAGTTACTTGTGATTACTCACTCCTATGAAAGCGCTGTCTTCCAATCAGCCCAAGAAGCTATGGCAAACAATTCATCGCCTACTCCATCCTAACCCTCAACCCATCAAAGCTGATGCGAACGTACTCAATAAGCACTTTAGCTCCACCTCGGAGCGCCTGGTAGGCTCTACACCTTTGTCTCCAGATAACTTACAGTGCCTGATAAACTCGCAGTTAGCCAGCAATTACTCTTCGGGTGCATTTAACTTGCGTCCCATCACTTATAATGAGGTATTAAAACAGTTGACGACAATGAGATCTGACTGTTCGACTGGAGTCGATCAAATACCTGTGAAGTATTTGAAGCTTGTGGCTGACCAGATCGCCTCACTGCTTACTCATAATTATTATCAATGGTTTCATTTCGCACTCATCCTTCCCTGCGGCCTGGAAGATTGCCCGTATATCACCAATACCAAAGGTCGTTGCTCCAACTGAAGCCGACCATTACAGACCCATAGCTATACTTCCGGCCCTCTCCAAGGTCTACGAAAGACTTGTTCTTAACCAGTTGCTCGTATACATTGATCAGCATAACGTTTTGCAGAATATTATTACTGGATACCGCAAAGGACACTCTACTACTACAGTCCTATTGCGAATAAGGGATGACATCATCAAGGCGATGAAGAAAAGCAAAGTTACTTTGATTGCTTTTGCTGACTTCTCCAAGGCTTTCGACACCGTCGATTACTCTGTGGTGTTGAAAAAACTCCACGCTGTTGGCTTCTCAAGCGCATCTCTAACCTGGGTCCTAAGTTACCTAACGTCTCGACAGCAGTTTGTCCAAATCCACGACAGACAGTCCGAGCTAGTGGACGTGCACTTTGGAGTCCCGCAAAGCTCTATTTTGGGCCCTGTTCTCTTTAACTTATATGTTAACGATTTACAGGGGAGCTTTGCGTGTGCATGCTTTCAGTATGCTGATGATACGACGATGTACAACCATTGCAACCCAAAAGATCTCAGTTCTGGCGTTCAGGAGATGAACAGCACTATAACAGCCTTGGAGCAATGGGCCACTGACTCGAATCTGCTACTAAACGAAAATAAGACCAAGCAGATGTTAGTAACTACACAGCAAATGTCAAGAATACACGAATTAGGCAAGACTATACCAACTCTCACTGTTAAGAGTAACACCCTAGAAAGGGTTAGAACATTCAGGCTCTTAGGAACCAGGCTAAATGAACACCTCAAGTGGTCAGACCAAGTGAAGGAACTAGTCTCGTCGTGTTATGGCGTCCTATCAACTCTCCGCAGAATAAAGAACATGACTCCGCAACACATAAAGCAGTTGGTAGAATCTCTTGTGTTATCTAAACTAGGTTTCAATGATATTGTCTGCTATCCTCTGCCTGTCTACCTACAGAAAAAAGTTCAACGCGTGCAAAATTCTGCTGCAAGCTTTGTAACAAATCGATATTCCACTGAGGTGGACGTGTTAAAGTTAGGTTGGCTCCCTACTTTAGAGAGATCCCGATTCAACCTACATTGTACTTAAAAGCGTTTTTCAAGCCATGCATAATCCTTTGTGGCCTGAATATTTACCTTTAAAAAGGCATGAACCAGCAAGGCGTTTACGTTCTAGTATCGCTCCTCTAATAACTATTCCCCTAATTAAGGGAACTTTCCAGGACTCGGCAGCGAGTTTGTTTAATGAAATGCCCGCAAATATAAGATCATCTAGAGATAGACATCATTTTCATTGGCAGGTCAAACTCTTTTTAATGAACAGGGCAAAAGAGAGAATTTCTCTGCGCCAATAGTTAATGGGCGATAGTTTAATGTATTAATTACATTAACTGTCAACCATTATATAGTTAACATAGTTTATATTATTGTTTTTTTATGTCCATATAGTTGATGTAAATAGTGTAGCAACTTACTTAATTTCTATCTTTACCATTAGTTTTTCCTTTCACGGATGTATAGCTACTCTGTAGATAGGCTGTGAATAAACCATTATTGTTATTATTATTATTATGATGATTGGCTGGCCATGGGTAGTTTGCGTTTGGTTTTACTACACTCAATTGAAAACCGCTCCATGTGCATTAATGAAAAATTGTTGGATCATGTAAGGTTAGAGAGTTAACTTCATCTTCAACAAAGTAGTTGCTGGGAGAGGCACAAAAAGATAAATTTTGGTCTGGGTCAAGATCATTCATAAAATTAATGATAAGGATTGTGTTTCGGTAATTGGGAATCTAAAATATAAAGAATCTAAACGATCAATGTTGTAGTTTACGGGTCCATGGGCTAGTTCATAAACAGCTACATCAAAAGCATTATCGTCTAAGTGGCAAAAGGGCAGTACGCTTTCAAATAGAGACATCAGAAGTATTAGGTACAGTTACTCAAGAGTAGCACCACTAGAAACTCACAGGTGCTGTTTCTCTGAAATTAGGTCATCTTATTCCCTCATCCGGAGATCTGGTGGAGTTTGGTCTTTCATGGATAATGAGTTTATCGAAACGCAGAAATGCAACTTTGCCGTCCTTTCTGGCATCATACATTCGCAGGAGAAGATCTCGCCTTCTATCCAAAACTCTCTCCAAGAAGTCTTCTCTTACATAGATTTCAGTTCGTTTTAGCTTTTTTTGTTGGCCAAGATGGCTTCACGGGTTTTATAGTTTAGAAACTTTGCGACAACTACTTGAGGTTTGACCAAGGAATTTGCAATCGGTCGGCGAGTACGGCCAACATGGTGGGCCCTCTCTATCGTGAAATTCTCTAACTGAAGTTTGTCAGCTAAGATATTCTTGACTTTTTGTTCTGTATCATTCCATGATGCAGATGGATCTTCTGGAATCCCATCAAATCATATATTATTTCTGCGAGATCTGTTTTCTAGATCATCGACTTTTATGAGGATATTGTCTGTATTGCTTCGTAGCTCTGAAACCACGGAAGCCATATCCTTTGTTTCATCAGCGTTGTGATATTTTCTTTGACAAAGTCATCGAATTGTGCCTGTGTAAACTGAAGGCTATTCTTGACGTCTTGGAGGTCTCGAATCAGTTGATCGACTCTCTTGTTGGTGGAATCCATGAATGCAGTAATAAAAGTCTTCATGGTTGATTCTTGTGACTTTAGCAACTCTTTCACCATACTAAGTGGAATAGAATCAACTTCTGGGTTCAAAGAACTTTGATTTTTGTCCAAGCTGGATTTCGAGCATGTGGACGCCATTGCTAATTATGTTAATTACAAACTTCTAACATGGGTAAATAGGCTTGACTTAAAATTCACAATAGTGTTGCTGTGCCTACATGTATATGCCACCACTGAGATTGTTTCAGTCCCAAACAGCATGATAATTATGCTAGGTGTTGTTTGCCCCAGTTAGTTTTTACAGCTGGCAGACAAAAGTCATCACCATTACGTGTGTTATAATTATGCTGGTCATTCATTGATATTAAGTCTAAATGGGATGCTAATAGACTGTTTTTACATTTGAAAATGTATAAGTGTCTGTGGTATAGTCTGCACTGGGACAAATTCAACCAGTTAAGAGACTGGCAGGCATCAGTAGCCGAAGAGTGTAGAGGATGGTTGAGAATCAGCTTGGTGGCTTTATTCTGTAGTATTTGCAAGCTCTGCATCAGAGTAGAGTTATCTTTGTCTTCCCACACTATGTTGCCATAGTCGAACAAAGGTAGGACTAGACTGTTAAGATATAATAGTCTAGCAAACTGGGGTAGAAGATGCTTTATTCTCTTTAAAAGACCTAAGCGTTTGTTGATTTTGGCTGAGAGCTGTTCGATGTGGTCCGACCAGGTCATATCAGAGGAGAATGTAATACCGAGGTACTTAAAGTCCTCCACTCTCTCCACGTCACTGTTGTATACTTTGACTAAGATGGCGGTGACATTACGAAGTTTTCTGCTACTACCAATCAGCATAACTTTTGTTTTCTTGGTATTTAAAGTTAATTGATTGTCACCAACTTTCTGAAGTTCTGCATTTAGCTTTACTTCCACATCATTGACAGAGGCAGAGTAGTGCATGTAATACAAAATGGTATCATCCGTATAGAGGGAAACCTGTGCATGCTCGACAATGTCAGGTAGGTCGTTGATGTATATTATAAAGAGTAGCGGACCTTAAGGATGCTGCCTTGTGGGATGCCTAGGTTACAGACAAGGGGGTCTGACAGTTCAGGAACACAGGATGTACATGTATGCAGATACCGGAAGGACAAGTACGATTTGAACCAGGTGGAGGTGGAAATTAATGGTAGTTTTATCAGCAACAGACAGTTTATCAGCAAGAAGTTGTCCAATACATGTAGATGCAAAGTGCTTATTAAAGACCCTGTGTCCGAGCCCATGGTGCTTTGCGCGCGCAAATCATTTCCGTAGGCTACGAAAAACAGAAAGATCGTTGTTGTTGTTATGCGACTCTCAAATCTTTAGAAATCCATCCCTAGTTTGGGCCATCGTGTAATTATTCATAGGTATATATGCTTAAGTGACTTTCTTTTATCTTAACTTTTGAAAATATACTTTTTAAAATGAAACTTTAGTCCGAATATTTCTTCGAATCCCGGTCTAGAGTGGCGAGTAGAGGAATGCCGTAGAAAGGACCAAGACAGCGAGGCGAAGCGACTCGACAAATAATCCTTCAGCAGTCCACATTTTACTTTCTCTAGGTCTACAAGAGACCACTTGTGGTTCAAAAGGGGATTTGCTGCACCAAGGGACCGGCGGGCTTCGTTGGAAATACAAAGCGGCACAATATAAAGCAACCACTTCTGGTATCAAGATCATTCATAATTATAATTTCGCACGGCTGAGCTCCGCTGCGGTGTTACGGACTTATCTGTATACGTTTTGTATTTTTATTAGCAGAGAAAGGAATGTCGTTAACCTTTTTTTTCATCCTACAGTACGTCCAGAAAGTCTTGCTACCAAAACTACGATCGCGGGGCAAAGTCCAATCTGCCGAGTTCAGCTGTTACTTCGCTGTGAGTTTGACTCGAGTGCGAGTACGACATTTAATTTTGCACTCAAAATATATCATTCGCAATGAAAGTAGAGATCTTCAAATACAGCTAAGCAATACTGGAGACATGAAAACAAGGTAGCAAGAGTATGTGTTTGCTTGTAGAGTTGTGAAAAGTCGCACTCGTAAACCTAATTAGAATCTAAAGACAGAACAACTGGCTTCCTGCCGAGTACTGTTCAAATCATATTCGAAGCATCTGGGGAAAATTCGTGGACTCGATTGGGTTTTTAATCCGGTAGAAATTATGAAATTCGTTATCCAAAGTGTATGTGTACTTCTTTTATGAAACTGATAAACAATCGAGAGCATTTTAGTTCGCCTAAAAGCTGGCCTTTAATTTATGCGGCCGTTGATAAACAAACTAATCATAACATTGGCGCAAAGCACCATGGGCTCGGACACAGGGTCTTTAAGTACAGTAGCGATTGATCGCAGTTCCATGTGTTGAACTTCGTCCGAGATTATGCAGTTTGGAGTTGAGGGATGATTCTTGAGGCAAGAGCTTCGCCCTCAAGTTTACAATGTATATCACATGATAAAACACTCCTGCTCATTTTTTAACTAGTACTTAAAAGCTAAGCCTAGACTTGAACAGGTTGAAGTTACTTTTCATAATTTGTAATTCACTGTGAGTTCATTAAGTTAATATAAAATTATTTACTAATAAAAAAAGTTTAAGCCCTCAGAAACTTGTATTTGAAACCAGAGCCTTTGTTATTTCGGCCAGCGGAGCACAACGTTTTGCTGTGGGGTCTGTACAGTATTGTGCAAAAGTCTTGCAAACACCTTTCGGCGAATTTCAGGGCTTTTACGGCGAAATTGAACGAAAATTTCCACGATCCGAAATTTTGGCGATATTTCGACGAAAATTCGTTAAGCCCTTTGTTTAATCTGTGCGACATTTCGCAGTGCTCTGCGACATGTTGGCACGAAAATTCGCTGCACTCTACGAAATATCGTGTGAAATTTCGTTTGATACTCTGCGAATATTCGCACGAAACTTCGCTTCTTCGAAATGTCGATCCTTCGAAATTTCAATCCTTGCCCGTCAAAGATCAAGTTACCTTTTCCGGCTCACTCGGTCAATTCGACCAACCTGAGTGTAAACTTTATTCGGACTTTGACTAACTCAACTAATTACGGCTCACTTTCGAACAGTACAGGAGGATAACTGTAGAGTTTACTTCAGTTCAGTCAGTATAATCAGGCTAAGAATGGCTCCGCTAAGAATAGAAATCCGATGCTTTGAACCCGGTTTGAATCGAAGGCCGGAAGGGTAATAAACGAAAGGAATGTGTTACTATAAATCGCGTGCACGTCCCAACTTCGGAAGTGTTCAATGTTGTAAACGTTATCCGTATATCCACAATAATATTCAGATCCTTCAGCCTTCCAGATCTTTGTAAAAGTCGTTGCATAAAGTTTTCAAGTAAATTCGGACCATGCAGTTATCGAAATATCGTGAGCTGTAAAATAAACAAAACAACGGCTGCTCGCTTTAAGTTCCCGGCGGTGCGTGGCCCGCTTTATGCACTAGTCAATTGAAACCCCGGCCCCCCGACCCCCGGGACATAGCGGGGCATTAACGGGGACATGGCCGTGGAATAACGCACATTTAACGCTGCATTTTTCCGGTGGAACGGGGAAAGTAACAATTTGAAAATTTGCGGGGATTTTAGCGGTGGTTGTAACGCCAGCCACGACAGAGCGGGACTGGGCCCGAGCATCAACAACGTGTATCAAACATGGCGGAAGCTAGGGACACGCAAAAGTAGTTAATTTAAACAAGTCCTGGGTGTTTATACTGAGTTAAGTCACGATTAGTAGACCAGGAAGTGTTTATTATTACACACTCTTACATGTATTTGCGCGTCACGGCAAAATATCAAATTTTAAAAATATATTTAAACGCAGCTGCATGCCATTTCCTTTATGTTCCTTTGTCGCATTGTTGTTGTTTTTTGTTGACAGACAACGGTTTCTGATAAACAAGACAATGGTGGAGACTGTAAAAGTGCGGAAAACATGTATAGTAATAGAAAATGTACAGGGGCGGATCCAGGATTTTGTGAAAGGGGGGTTTGCAAAATGATTTTTTTAAATCTAGAGATTTAAAAAATGAATTTACAGTGATTTACAGGAATCAAGTGGGTGTTGCAACCCCCGAAACCCCTCCCCTGGATCCGCTAGTGATGTGCTACAGACAATGTATTTTTATTCAAATAATGGAACAACAAATTTAAGCTTATGTATATTCAATTTTTCAATGCCTCCTCCCAAATGAAAATTCTGAAGCACATGCCGGTGCCATAGGGGCGGGTATTGTAACAGTCAACTGTCCCCGATGGGCGGGGAAAAGATCAAAATGTAACACTGTATAAATGTTACATTCCCCGCTATGTCCCGGGGGTCGGGGGGCCAGAGTTTCAATTGACTAGTGCATCAAAGCTTGACTCACTCGCTGTAACTGAGCGCAAAGCATAACACCAAATAAACTTTTGCTTCAGTGTAGTTTCACATTTACAGTAGATCCTTGTCTTGTTACTAGACAGTAGTATTAAAAGGTTTCGGCAGAAATCATTGTAAATGTTTGCGTATTAAAATCTCAAATCTCAACTCTTCTGAATTTCCACGTGCAATCGGTCAGGCGTGAACGTTGTCAGTCTGATATTTTACTGAACATCAACAGAGTTTTGAAGCAACGTTTGTCATATTGAAAGACGTGCAAAAACTTCTATACTCTTACCAGAAAACTTCTACTGGGAATGTGCAATTCCTTTTGAATTAAAAGAGCTTTAATGCGGATCAGATCAGTCAGTTCGCGTAAATGGAAATTAATTACGCTCCCGCGTTATTTGTGTCAGAAATGAGACACGCGTCTGGCTGACAGTTCACGATTGACGGGGACTTTTATTATACGAGAATCTTGACTTTTTGACGCCTCTGGTACGCAGAGTATTTACCAAAACCATCTTACTGTACGTTTGTAAAACTGTTTGTCATGAATTCGAATTTGTCACGCGTTAATCCTGGTGAAAGAAAGGTTAAAATACAAAACTGTGCAATTGACACATCACGATATTTCGGATCACGATATTTCGATAAACCTGGTCCGAATTTTCGTTTGACAATAAACGAAATGTCGTCGAAATGTTGCTCGCAGGTTGGCGATATTTCACCTTGGCATTAAAATTTTCGCGTATCTGATCGATTCTTCGTCGAAATTTCGAACAAAAAGTTGTTTTCGGCGACATTCGTAAGAACAAAGAGCGAAATTCGTCGAAATACGTTTGCATGACTTTTGCACAATACTGTAGGAATAGTCTCTGTAATAACTTGGCCTGACAATACTAAAGCTAATTTAACAGTCAATGGTAGAAACAGTCTCTGTAATATCTTCACCTACATGTAACAACAATGAATATTTAAATATTCCTTTTTAATTATGATATACAACGAAAGACAAAGTGGACGTGTCCCTACTCTACGTCAATTCATTAGCAAGTTAAAATACTATGAAAAAATTGAGTATAAAATCGCTTTGAAAAATAGGAAACTGGGGTCCCATTTAAGAAAATTCGAAAATTTAATTCCAGTTCTTCTGTAAATCAAAAATAATGTAACTATATTTACTAATATTTGTACAGCATAGTAGCTAGTTTGTAGTTTGTAATGTACTACTATTTGTAATGGTCAAGTGTATTAATATACATAGACTTGGTGTAAATTGTCCCTCGATATCCAATAAAAATTTTTTTATAAAAAAAACAATGAATGTAATAACTTCAGCCAGGTTAGGATAAGGGTGCAATATCTAAATTGACTTTTACACAGATCTTCAGCAGCAAATAAAATCCCACACAAAAACAGTTAATATTCCAACAAAATTTTAATATAAAACAAATATTATGTATGTTCTAGGACCACTGGATAACTTACAGTGACTACAGAAACAGCACTACTGTAAATAGTAAGTTGTTTTAGGACCATTGGATAATCTACAGTTACTACAGCGACAGCACTACTGTAAATAGTAAGTTGTTTTAGGACCACTGGATAACCTACAGTTACTACTGTAAATAGTACTGGTAAGTTGGCTCACCTGTTCCAAACTCAGGATCAACCATCTCATCACAGACGATAGGTAGTTTTCGGTTGCAGAAGGGATGAATAGCAAACTTACCATGGAGATGCTATTGAAAAACAGAGGAGTGTTTATTATCAAAGAGAATAATGTAGAGTTTTACAAAGAACAGTGGAAATGGTATTTAATATTCAATCCATTATTATAACTATTATTCTTATTCTAATACAAGCTAAGAAATTTATGTCATTTGATTGGTTGAGAGCAGTAATATTTCAGCATAATTTGTAATACCTAGCTACATGTTAGTATTACACACCCATATATGGTAGCTCTTGTCATATTTGGAAAACATGCAACCAGTGTCTTTTTGATCTTGCTTTGAAAAAATAACGTACAGTGTATGTCATAATGTACAGTGTATGACATAATGTACAGTGTATGTCTCTGGTACTTTATAAGTTGGTCTAGTATGCTTTTGGTACGTAACTGTTTAAAACATACCAAAAACATAGCAAAGAAACATACATGTACCAAAAAGTACTCTATTAGTTCAAACAGACATACCAAAACAATACCTAAATTGGTAAAGGAGAAATGACATACCAAAAACATAGCTTTATAGACATACCAAAAGGGTACTAATTTTGTTCAAAGAACATGACATACATGTACATGTACCAAAAACATAGCCTCGAGACATACCAAAACAATACCTAAATTGGTAATTAAGGAGAAATGACAAAACAAAAACATAGCCTTGACATACCAAAACAATACCTAAATCAGTAAAGGAGAAATGACATTCCAAAAGCATAGCTTTATAGACATACATACCAAAGGGGCACTAATTTTGTTCAAAGAACATGACAATTACCAAAAACATAGCTTTAGACAATTGAAGGGGTGAACATGAAAACAACCTATGTGACTTTTAGTAATTTTTGTTCAAAATCGTCAAATTCGCCTGCAAACTTCTATACAACCAGTTTAACAACTGTTTATTACTGTTTTGGCATTTATATCGCGATTACACTGGTAAAAACCTATTATTTTTTTACATAGAAACAACTATAAAATTATGCATATCTAGTACTAGTTTGTATTCAGTTGAGCACTTCTACTGATATGAATACTAATCATCGCACAAAGTCCAGCCATAAACTAAAACTCTACAGCACAGACTCATTACAGAACAAGAACGGGTTAATTGAAGGGTTGAGCATGAAAATGGCCTATGTGACTTTTTAGTGATTTGCCTGAAAACTTCTATACAACCAGTTTAACAACTGTTTATTTCTGTTTTGGCATTTATATTGTGATTACACCGGTAAAAACCTAAAATTCTTCACATAGAAATGGCCAATGTTTGCTTGACAACAATGCTTTCGTCTCCCCATGGGAGTAGGGGTTGTAGGGGTAAAAAACCTACAGGAGTCCCAGAGGGTGGGTCCCCTTGTGAATTTTTGTTGATTACCCAGCATGCAACTGGAGGTAGGAGCAGGAAAACATGGTGGAGAGAAGTGCAGCATTAAGAATAGCAATGTGTGTTTTGTGCAAACAAATCTGGTGGTTCGAAAGATTAAAGAAGGTACTGTAATGACTGAGTGCTGATTTTGTTTTTGCTTTTTATTTCAAGGGCGGATGGGAAGGATTTTGGAGGCCGATTTTTAGCTCCTCAAAATTGGTGAAAATCGGAGAAACGAAAAACGATCTCCAAAACAAATGAGTTTTTCTTCAAAGTGGGAGAGTCAAGCGATCCCAGTTATAGCTGTGGCTTTGAAGTCATTCATCCCTTGAAATAATATCGCAACATCGTATTTCCAGCGTGTCTAGGTTTGATGCAATAATTTTCTCCAGGTAAATGCTTCATATTGGCCGGTTACGGCCGGTTCAGGAGCGAAAGGGTTAAACTGGTTGTATAGAAGTTTTCAGGTGAATATGACGATTTTGAAAAAAATCACTAAAAAGTCACATATAGGTTGTTTTCATACTCACCTCTTCAATTCTTTGATCAAGAGAAAGTGAAAATCCCAATAAACAGGGGAATAACAGTCAAAAAGGTAAAAAAAATTGAAGCACCCAGAAGATGGTTCTAACCCAGCACCTTTGACACTGATGCCATGAATGCTAAGCCAGTGCGGCATGGAATATCTCTATGTCTGCATTGTGGAAAATACTGTACTCGTAGCGCCAAGGTACAGTATCTTGTGAGTCTGACAGCACAGACACATTACGAAACAAGATTGGGAAAATCCCGATAAACAGGAGAATAACAGTCTAACTGCTCAACCGAATACGAACCAGTACTAGATATGCATAATTTTAGAGTCCCATGGGGAGACGAAAGCATCATTGTCAAGCAAACATTGACCATTTCTATGTGAAGAATTTTAGGTTTCAATCACGATATAAATGCCAAAACAGAAATAAACAGTTGTTAAACTGGTTGTATTGAAGTTTTCAGGCGAATTTGACGATTTGAAAAAAATCACCATTATGCTACCTATTTTTGTGCATGATGAGCATTTCCATCACACAAACTCTAATTACCCATTACAATTTCCCAAAACATTTTTTTGCAATAATATTATGAAGAAAGTCTTTATATTTTTTAAATAATTTACAGAAATCATGTGCATTGAAGTGGATCTACAAATCCTTGTCTCTGGCTCAAATCTGTATAATATTTTTATACTGTTACATCACGGCTGCTTATTTGGTAAATAGTACTATAAATAAAGCACATAATGTATGGCAACTCTTTTTAAGCTTTGACAAAGCATTTAAATGTAAAAGAAACATGTTATCACACCTTGTAACGAGTGTCATCAGGATGAACAGCGATGCCTGTATCACCTAACATAGTCTCTAAACGAGTTGTTGCAACAATCACCTTCTCATCTGATGTATAATAATAATAATAATAATAAACTTTATTTCCAGAGGATACACACTTACCCTAAAAAGAGTAATTTAAGGTGTGGTCCTCATAATACAAGATGACTTTATACTAAATGTTATTGGCACTTTAATACCCAAATTAGATAATTCATAAACAAAAACATAGACCCCTAAGGGGAACTCATGGATTTGTATGAATCATGTGTGTGTTGGATTATTTTGTGAAGTGTGTGTGATAGGCAGTGCATTAGAATGACTATAAATAATTATTGTGTGAAACACATTGACATCAAGGTACAGTAGTAATAATAATAATAATAATAATTCCTAACGATAATCATAGAAATAATACAATCATTAATTAATTAATGTTCAGTATGTAGCGAATAGTTAAAGACGTAAAAACCAGCCTATCTTACGTAGTTTCAGCCAACTCGCGCAAATGAAGTTCAGAGGGGGTTAAGGCGGTTTTTGTAGCTTTTTGCTTGGCCGAGCGGGGCCTGGGCAACTGTTTAATGTGAATTCTGTCATTCGGTGTTGAACTTGAAAACTTAGAAACGGATCAGTTTCATCATGAATTACATTTCCGAGACATTTTGCAAAAATAAATTGGTATACCACTTCCAGGGGGGTGGGGTAGGGAATATTTGTAATTCATGGCTTAATGTTTGGTATGTTGCACATAATTAGGAGAAATAAACAAGAGCGTGTCTGATGTAATTTCGCCGAGTGAGATTAAATTTTTGATGTATTACTCGCGGAAATGAAGTTCGGGGGGGTTAAGCAGTTTTGAATTTTTGTTTTGCCTATCATTTCCCCCCCCCCCCTGAAAGTTGATGTCAACCAAATGAAGAAGACCCTCTGCAGTTTTCTATGGGTAACATTTTGGAGAAAACCCCATGTCTCTACGATGTTCCTTTATACCCGTAAAAATCCATCGCCCTTTCCGTTTTGGCTGCAAAGCATGCTGGGACAGTTTCGTCTGCTATTTCCCAGTACAGGACTGGATTAGATAAAGTTTAAAGCATTAAGATCGTAGTTTGGGTTCTAAACACGACGAGTATATCATATTGGTTGCAAATTTGGGGTAAGAAATGCGAACCTTGCAAAACTGAGGGGGGAGGGGTGGAAAATTATATGCCTTTCCTGTTAATTAATGGTACACTCCCCATTCAGAAATGGGTTGAATGAAGTTACAGCTAAAAAATCATAGTTTTGGTATATATTTTGGGCTATAAATTGAAGGATTAATGTGAGCTTTAATTACAGTCTCTGCTTGTATAAGTGAAGTGCACGATTTGAATAATTTTGTTTGTATATACATGTACATGTATGCCTATGTGTAGTGAGATATTACTCCTAAATATATTAGCTCATTTAACCTCAGTCAATTATCCTAGCTTTCAAGACAACCATTGGTCAATGTGTTTAAATCAGCGATCAAGGCATTGAGCAATAATTTCTAATTCCAAAAGCAATTTAACCAGTTAATTATTAACAATTTATTGGACAAGATTTGAAGCACAAGGGATTCCTTTGTAATTTCCGGTTGTCACACTACACTGGACATGTAAAATCCTTTATCTAATGAAGGTGTAATTCTAATTTTATTGATTATATTTATATTTTCAGGCCTTCAAGTTGCAGATCAGAAGCTTTTCAAATCTAAAAACTCTCAAAGAAAGCTGAACACTGGAAAAAGTCCGCTGCCAATTACCTACAAAAATTAATGTAGTGAGTGAAATCACAATCAGTCTTGTTAATACATGTAACTCTGTATAGACTGCACAACCTTTATAAGGTTAATAATTAAACTAAAAGATAGAATGGCAAGAAATAAGCGTTGACTCATTATTGATATCTGTTAGTTTACTGCCAGACCCTAACCTATATTTTTACCCTTTGTTTTGGCAAAATTCGACTACCTTTTAATGTTTTTAGATTCAAAGTTAAGTACATTGTACATACAACAAATTCCTAGGAATTCCCAGATATTCCAAGAAATTCATATAAATTCCCAGATATTCCTTGAATTCAAAGGTTTGCTGGCCTGTAGCTTTTGATCTTAAGAATTTCTAGCAATTCCTAGCAATTTTATTCCCAGCTATTAGAATTCCTAAGAATTCCTTGGAATTCCTAGCAATTATTTTTATTCCCAGCTATTCCAAACTCAATACAAAGCTTGGAATTCCCAGGTATTTATAGGAATTCCATGTTCCAATTACGGTGAAAATTGACACCTCTATTCCTAAGAATTCCTAGGCTTTCTCAGGAATTCCTAGGTTAATGGTTCCAGCCCGCTGCCCCAGACAATAAAACAACAACAATATATGTGGGGTAAGGGGATGAGGATGAAGTACTCCAGGAAAAGTAGTAAATAGAAACTAACACAACACCCCTGAGGGTCCTAATCCCCCAGGGCCCTAGCTCCTGGGGTAGCAATACCCATGCATTGTCTCAACTGTCAAGGGGTAGTAATCCCCATGGGACAGTGAACATTGTCTAAACTGTCAAGGGGTAGTAATCCCCATGGGACAGTGAAACGGACATTACATTGAGTCTATGGAGGAAAGGGTGACCAAAGGAGCACTTCATCCCCACAAAATACATTGGAAATGTATTACCCCATAGACGAAAGAGTGAGATTATAGTTGAGCAGCTAATTTTGCAGATACAATGTACTTCTGATATGACCGATGGGGAAACCTTGATGTATCGTTCGAAGCAATCAGATGACCATCTACCCAATACTTTGATGAGCCAAGGGGGAATGTTTACCGATGCTGCAGTAGTTGCTGCCCCAATACGATAGCTGTGACCAGCGTAGTTTGCAGAATCTATGCCTGCCTGAGACAGTAGTGTTCTAGTCTCAGATGTGATATCTACTTTCGTTAAGAATTTTCCAGAATGGAAACGAAACAAGGGCCCCGGGGAGTTGTTAGTTGTTGCCAGATACTTTTGCATAGCAGAAACTGGGCACACTGCTAATTTAGTTTTGCCAATAATGATTGTATGACCGGAACGAAAGGGGTCCGTTTTGGATGCCTTCACGAAAACTGACATATGATCAGGATTTTTGTCACTGGGAGAGAATTTGATGTCCCCTCGAGTGAGGTGAATGTCGCGTGAGAAACGTGAATTACATGTAAGCTCACCAAGCCTTAGGAAGCCGAAGAAGGCTAGCGTAATTGCTGACCAAATCATTAGCGAGTCATGCCGAGTGGTACTTTTTATCAAAAGTTGGAAATAAAAAAGTTGCAAATGGTGTATGGTTATAGGGAGGCGTACCTTATGGGTGTCTCCTTGTGAACGTTTTATCCCTCGCAGTACTAATTGTAGTCGCAAAAATTTTGTGAAGTCGAGCGGGAACCCTTTACGAATGTGTAGATGTCGTATAGCGGCTAGGTAGTTTTTTATAGAATTGTGTTTGATAGATTTGGCTAAATAAACTGCAAATAGTATCAAGGTTTCCTCGTCTGCGGGAAACAGTGATACAGAGTGCAATGGTCTATATAGTGTGCAAAATTTTGTGAACTGTTTTTCACCAGAGCTGTAGGTTTGTCTCGTGGAGGAGGCAAGGGATAAGGCAATATACATCTCTGCATCTGTACTTAAAGTTCCAAGAGAGCTGAAGGAATGACTGCTGGATACATGTCTGCCTGTGGCACTAATGCATGGAATCTTGCCATCTGAAACCGGGAAAGAGAGTCTGAAATTTCGTTTTTTACACCCTCGATATGAATGGCTCTGACATAAATATTATGCTCTAGGGTGAGAAGTGTGAACTTTCTTAGCAGGTCCATGATCCGAGGAATGTGCGACCGCTTAGAATTGATGATGTTGACAACCGATTCGTTATCACAGTGAAACATGATCCGCCTATTTGCAAGGTAATCTGCCCATACGTGGCAAGCAACAACAATTGCATAAAACTCCTGCCATGCAATGCTGATGCCTGGTTGGCCTAACTGTTGGGAACACAGCCAGTGGCCTTGAAACCATTTGAATTGGAAAATGCCACCATAACCTAGGGTACCCGAGGCATCGGTGTATAAATCAAGTGAATCTGTATCCTCCCAGATGGAGGATAGGAAAAGGCTTGCACCATTCCAGCGAGCCACAAACTGTTGCCACATAAACAGATCCTTGAAAAAACCGGAGCTCAGCTTAATGCGGTGGTGTGGTTTGGTAACATTCCGTGTTAGGTGAATCATTCTTTGCAAAAAGGGGCCTCCCGGGTGGAACCACTTTGCATGCAAAATTGAGTGTGCCTATTAAGGATTGTAGCTCTTTTAGTGTGCAACGTTTTTTATGTTCAAAAGATGCTAAGGCTACTTGGATACGCTCTACTTTGTCTGGCGGGAGGCGGGCCTCCATTCTAGTGGAATCTAAAACAATGCCTAAGAACTCAATGACTGAAGTGGGTCCACAAGTTTTGTTGGCTGCTACAGGAATGCCTAGATTCTTAAAGGTTGTTAGCATACTAGACAAACTTTCCCTACAGAGCTGATCAGCTTGGAACGAGGCACAGGGGGGCTCGATTAAGAGAAAATCGTCTAACATATGGCACACAAAAGAAATATGGCAGACCTGAGCCAGAATCCATTCAACTGCATTGGATAGCTGGTTGAACAGAAATGGTGCACTCCCGTAGGCCGAATGGCAATACCTTATCAAAGTAAAATTTTCCATTCCAACACATACCCAGTAAAGGGTAGTCGTTGGGGCTTACAGGAATTAGCCTAAAGGCTGACTCGATGTCAGTCTTAGCGAGGAAACAGCCTTTTCCGAAATGCTTTATACCTTCGATCGCGTTGTCAATGGTAATGTAGTGAAGGCTAAAGTCCTCCTTCGGAATAGAATAATTGATACTAGTGACCCCCGACTTTGGGTAGGAGAGGTGGAAAATAGTTCTAAATTTACCAGAATTCTTTTTAGGAACCAGGCCTATAGGTGACACATGAAAGTTTGCAAAAGGTGGCTCATTGTAAGGCCCTGCGGTACGACCAAGTGCAACTTCAGTAGCTAAGTTTGCTGAAACAATTTCTGGGTGTTCAAAGGCTGTGGGTAAATTTTTGCAAAATCTAGCAACATGTGGACCTGAATAACCTATAGATGCCCCATACGTTAGATTGTGGCAAATAACGGAAACAAAATTTTGGTCCGGATGATCTTTAAGTGCTTCGGCTAACCTAGGAACCTTGATAGGAGTTGGAAGAAATGGATAGCACACATCACTGCCTGTGGCGACCTGAGGCAGAGGGGCTGGGTGTACTGGAAGTGAGTGCTTTGGTGTATTTAGGACTTCTGGGGTCTTGGCATAGAATTCCCGGGTGGGGGCCTCCACAGGAGTTACATTCATGCTTGAATCTGCATGATTCCCTGTTGCAGGAACCGACTCTATTGTAGTTGTGGCAAGTACCTCCCCTAACGGGCCCCAGGTGGGTACTATTGTAATTGGGTCCATTGGAAAAAAGGGGGTACTCCTCCTTCAAAACTGAGGGGGCAACGGTGAATACCATTAACCAAAGCTGGGAGTCGATTATTGCCCAGTTAACAGCCTGGTTGAGGGCGGCCTTTTGCCGGAACTTGTAGTCGTAAATACACCAACCTAATCCCCGATGGAACTGAGCAGCATATCTAATTAGACTTAAATATTGGAGGAATTCCTGCGCTCGAGTGGGGAATTTCTCAATGAAGATACCCATGTAGGAGGTAAATGCAGTGGTCCACTGCTCTATAGTAGTAATTGACGTTTTGGATGCCTTCTTCACTCGGATGACCGAGTTTTCCAGTGATAATGAGAGCGGTTCATCCCGCTGTTCGTGGATCGTAGCCAAGTTCTTGGTAAGTAATTTAGACAACTCAAAAAACTCACCCTGCTGAATGTCCTTCACGTAGCTTGCCGGGACTTCGGCAAAGGGGTTGCTGGTTGCTGCGTGTATACCCAGTGGATTTATTCCCGCTACTTGTTGCACGGCGAGCATGTTTTCCGGAATCGGAATGGCCGCGCTGGGGAGTTGACCTCGTGGTTCCAGGTCTAGAGTCGCTTGAGGTAAACCAGAAGACATTGCTTGGATCGCAGCGCGGGCAGCGCTATTTGCTACTTCTTGTAACGATTCCTGAATTATGGAGGTGACCAGAGACTTGATTTGTACGATCTGTGGGTGGGAAAATGTTTGTACGTTGACATTGTCCGTGATCGAAGACGAAGGAATTTGAGCTGCGATTTCGCCGATTTCTGCTACGCTCGTCTCGGCCTGTTGGTGATTCCCCGACGATGGTGACTGGGCTTTTAGCCTAGCAATAAGTGTATCACGCCGACCAGTTGTTTGTAGCTGTCGGTTAGCACAGAGCTCCCTCAATTGCGTAACGTAGAGAGAATCAAGGTTGGTGTCGTCAACTACGTCCGAGTTTTCGCTTCTGGCGGGGATGCTTCTGGTGCGTGGTCGTCGAGTCAACGGCATTGCGAAACCAAACAAATCTTGTTGAAACTAAGAACAAGGCTGTCTCTGAACACAGAACAAGGTGGAATCCTTTCTGGCTGAGGAGAATAAACTTATTTATCTTCTTTGCGAAATGAACCTTTTCCTTCAGAAGCTGCCAAGAGGAAAACTGACTGGCAGCGTGCAGAGATACGAGGTAACACGAACTGGCAGCTTGGCCGTGATTGGTTGAAGGAATGACAGCCATGTGCACTGACAAATATGATTGGTTACCAGGGACCTGATGCGCGATGGAGGGGAACCGAGAACGAACTTTGACTGGGAAGCTGTTTCCCACCTCTATTCAACTTGTATATACACAACGGGCTGCGGTTGGTCATTAACTACAATTTATGCAAGCATAAATTTGCTAATAAAATCCTAGGAATTCTTAGCAAATTCTTAGGAATTCCTAGGGATTCTAAGCTTTATTTCGCAGGGGTAGAACCATTCCACTGCATATGTGCTTGTGTGTTGATCTTAAGATTAGGAATGAGTTTTTCGGAGGTTAACCTCTGCAGTTCTTCGAGTAAACAGATGCATGCATGTAGTATTATGTACAATGTAGTATAATAATTATTCTCAATTAGGGAGTGTTCCTTGATTTCATATATAACATAATGCAGTATGAATGTGTCAATCGATACACTGTATGTTACAATTATATTCTAAAACTGTAAATGATGTTCAAAATATATATTAATAGAATGTCTAGTTCCTTTCCCTCCCAGTATAGGATGTTATTCCGCATCCTTTACCTTAAATACTAATATATAATTATATTCTAATAGAAACATTGTAACTAGAAATTCATGTGAGTAATCTGTGTACACATTTCCAGTATGAAGATATAGCACATAATAATGTAGCACTGTATTATAAGGGGAGTTCAATCTTTGAGATGTAGTAGTGAAGTTGAAGTTCTAGTTGAGTCTTGAATCCCGAACGAATTGAAGGTGAAGAAAATGGTTCCTGTGGATTTCAAAATATGATGATGAAAAAGAGTAGGAACCTAGAGTAATTATTAAACAATAATTACGTAGGGCCCATGATCTATCCCTTTCAGCACATAAACATTAGGAAAGACTGGAGGGGATACATCCCTATGTCCTCATGCTATCACCTTTAGCCGATTACTCAACACAGGAGTGGAAAATGCAGAGAGATTACTTCAGAATATTAAATAACCAGAAATAAATCGAGTCTTCATGAGAAATAAACATTACTAAGTCAATTTTCTGTGCTCTCAGTCTTGGGTGTGGATTCAGTGTCCACCATTTTGAATTTACCGAGTATTTGCCATAGCATCCGAAGTTTGTTCGTATGTTTGTAAAACTAGTTCTCAGACACCTCCTCGAACAAAGGTTCCTCTGATCTATCTCTTCCAGTGCTCGATCACCTACATTGTACATGTACTGAATGAGTGAGTGATGAGTGAGTGATGAGTGAGTGATGAGTGAGTGATGAGTGAGTGATGAGTGAGTGATGAGTGAGTGATGAGTGAGTGATGAGTGAGTGATGAGTGAGTGATGAGTGAGTGATGAGTGAGTGATATGATTTCCCCAACCATCCCAATAACTTGTTACTGCACTTGTGCACATCCATGAGTTAAAAAGGACTGGGTCCATGGCACTATTGGAAACAACATAAAGGAAATCACAGATACCTGAATCCTCAACTGGGTATGCAAAGTGAACAAGAACTCCAAATTCTACTTTGTGTTCATATCCAGGAACAGCAAGCAGTGTCCGTCCTGTCAATTCTTTCTTGTCCACCTGACATTGATATCAGTCCACAATGAATATAAATTATGTATCCACTGCATGATCACTACAAAAACCTAAAGTTGCTCCCTCCCCTCCATCCTCCACCAAAAAGAAAACCTGGAGAACCAGGAACCCAATCATGCCACCACCATGTGAGTTGAGTTAATTGGTATCTCTGCCTTGCTCTGGTTTTCCTCCCTCCACAAAATCCAACACACTTAATTCCAATTCGATCTGTGGTTTAACTGAGCCCTTATGTTTCTTTCAGGTCTTGTTAAAATTCAGATCCTTCTGAATGGCATTTTGAGGAAGTCTTTAACTTTATGGGTCAGTGGTTTGTACCTAAGTTCCTTATAATTATGGTTAGCCACATTAGACCTGAGGGGGATGGAAATTTTGGCAGATCTGATTCTCCAGCAATCAATGGATGAACATTTTAAAATACATGATTGAGTTATTTACCAGCTAGGCAATCCATTTAGGTGTCTGAGGTCTTAGGGGAGCTGGGGTGGCACAGTGGTTAAGCACTTTGCCTCTCACCTCTGTGGCCCAGGTTCGATTCCTGGACATGGCACCATATATGAGTTGAGTTAGTTGGTATCTTGCCCTTGCTCCAAGGGTTTTTCTCCAGGTTCTCTGGTTTTCCTCCCTCCGCAAAAACCAACACGCTAAATTCCAATTCAATCTGTGGATTAGCCGGGACCTGGCTTTGATCAGCCCCCATGGTTGTTTCAGGTCTTGTTAGTAATTCAGAGTTGAAATGTACTGACTGAGGCCAAGTACTTGCAGGACCAAGGGGACAGGTCTATATGGACTGACCCTAAGCTGGGAAATACATAATTGTATGGTGCATTTTATGTGTACAAATTAATTTAATTTGAAAACAAATAATTTTTTGGACTAATTATTTTTGTGTACAAATTATTTTTGTGTACAAATTATTTTTATGTGTGCCAATTATTTTTATGTGTACAAATTATTGTGTGTGTACAAATTAATTATATGGGTACACATTAATTGTATGTGCACAAAGTACTTTTGGCACATCCCACAAGCCATTGTGGCAAATCAAATATGATGGTCATGTTTATAGAGTTAATTGTGCAAGAAAGAAATAAGTGAGATTTTGAGCTTTTCCTCCAAAATTTAAAAGCAGTTGTTTTTTGTCTCCTGAAAATTTACAGTTGGAATACAGATCAATGATATAATTGAGGCAAGCTTGCTGGACACTTCAGGGACTTTTTCTTTGCTATTAAATGATGTAATACCAACAAGGCTGCCAACACACGCTATTCAGGTACCAGTGCAGGACTTGAAGCATTTGTTGACTCAGCTAATTTTGGAGGAAAAACGCATAACATCACTCATTTCTTTCTCACACAACTCTAATAATTATGACAAATCCCGTGGAAAATCCTGCGTCCCACTCAATGTTCAAATCCTGCATCCTGCTCCATTTTTCCTCAAATCCCAAATCCCACCCTCAAAATAAGCCAAATCCTGCATCCTGCCAAACCTATTGTGGACCCTCGATTTAGTTCTGATTTACATAAACTTTTGCTTTGATTTTCTTGGCCAAAGTAAGTAGTATTACCAAAATAACTGAAAAGTTAACATGACTCTCTACATCTAGACGTTTGATAAGTGCAATAAAGAATTTGCATCCGATCTTTATGGGATTTACAAACTCTCACTTTCAGCTCGAGTTTGTAAATCCCATAAAGATTGTCCACTCATTCTTTATCTAGTAGTTGTAAACATAATAAAGACCTGTTAGTAATAAAAGAACCTACCTCTATATCTGAAATGGCTGAGTTGAGTGTACAGGACCAGTTCACAAGACGCTTGCTCCTATAGATCAGTCCTTCATTATGCAGCTGTACAAAAGCCTCTGTCACAGCAGTGCACAGTTTCTGATGAAGAAAGTATAATTCAACATTTATAGTTAATTACTACATGTTGTTAAGGTTAATGTACACCTACAAAAATAGAGAATTCATAAAAAAAAAATACGCTTGTAATGAAGTATTTTACTAGATTTTCCACATTATTACAAGTTTCAAAATAAATTATTATTATTTTCATCTGGGAAAAAATATTTATTATAATTATGACCTGGACTCGTGAAATGCAGACTTGTTGAAAACACGAAGATGATTCACACAACAATAGCGGACGCCAAGACACTGTAAACGCATGAAAAAGTCTAAAATACGCTGTAATAATAATTTACTGTTATATGGCTGAACAGTTTAGAGAAAATGTATAATAAACAAGAAGAAATACTGAATCTGCTTTTGCTACCTCTGGCTTTACTCCAAAGCGGCTGTACTTCCTAAGTATCATTAAATATTTATACTCCTCCTACCCCTCTTGCTTGGCCATGAATTTTGTGATAATAGCTACTTTTGAACATTATTACTATTCCTGGTTTTTAGATACACTACATTTTGTATTTCAAACACAAATTGGAGTCTTTTATCAGGGGTTCCAAATAATGATAAAACAAATTTTGTTGGGGCTTTAGCTTTCTTACTTCCCCTGAGTTGCTGCAGTTCTCATAAAAGAATGCAGAGTCAACACAAACTTCATCTGTATAATACAGTTTCATCCGTGTTTGTTGTCCATGTAATTTAATTTCCACCGATTTTGTTAGCAGTGCGCATGTGCAAATAAAATTAAGAGACTGGAAACAAATTAGCATAAGGAGAGGGACTGGGTTTGACAATTAGTCACTTATGGAATAAACTGTGGGTTCAAATCAACAACTGCTTCAATCTGCTTCTGTGGCACAGTGTGTTAATCAAGTATGATATCTACCAGGCGTTCCTAGTGAGGCGAGGTCAGTAAGTTGATGGGTGACTGTCAAGGTAAGTGGTACAGTAAGTTTTTCTCTTTTTAAATCCCCTCAAAAAAACTAATCCCCCCCTTTTTTTATGAATCCCAAAAAAATAAAAAATCCCTTTTTAGAATCTTGAAAAAAATTAACTAGTTCCAAAAAACTGAACTGGTTTTTAAAAAATGAACCAGTTTGAAAATAATATATAAACCACAACACATACATGCACATGCAAACTACTAACATTTGAAGTCAGACTTCGAAAACATCACTGTTGCATGATTAGAAGCGGAACACTGTGAACCAAACCGACTTTTATAGAGTTGAAACCGAAGTAAAGAAAACCAGAGAATAGGATTTCACTCTTTTTTTTTTTTTATTACATATATATTTACAGATTTCACTCTCACTTTATATTTAGAAGAAAATTTATGAAAATCCATGGAAGAGTGAAGTGATAGCTGTAAAAAGCGACGAAAGAAGAGAATCTCTGACACTGTTTATAGAATGCAGAACTGTCGTCTCTCGAGTCTGAGCAAAATAACTTATTTGACAAGAAAATTATGAAAGTAAACCAGCTTCTAACCTGACAGCAATGAAATTGTGCCAAAGGAATGATTTTCAAAATGTTCTCCTATCATTAGATCTAGAGAATTATATAGTGCAGGGAGGACAAGAAAAAGTGCCAAATAAAAAATTATGGCCGCGATACATGTACATGTAGGCATGAATGAAATCAGTCTCAGGCAGTATAAAACTAAAAACGTTATCAACTCTCAGTGTCAGTTTTGTTGCATATATAGTGCCGTTCTCATGCCCAACAAAAAAAAAAACGATTACAAGCACAGTAAACCCAGTTCATCCAGTAAGCACCTACTGTATGGATTTTCACAATTGTCTGTATAATTACGTGAAAAAAAACATGAGTAAACTGTACACCTAATGCACGATTATTTCCCTGCACAAGACTTACTTTTCATTATAAAGTCAAAGAGTAATAAAAATATTGGGGCAACTGCAGATTACCCTACGTCCCTTCTTTAATAGTCATGTGTACTTAAATCCAAACCTAATCTAATTTATTTTTCAAAACCTAACCTCCGTAAACCCAACTACATGTACTCACTAATAATTAAGGGTGTTTAGAGCTAGTCACTAATTTAGGGTGTTTAGGCTAGTCACTAATATTATTTAAGGTTAGCGGATACCTTCAAAGCGAAATGTAGTTTTAGTAGTAGTGTCTCATATACCAAAAACTCCGTTGAATAAAAATTAATGTTGACGGAGAAATACCAAAAGGAAGCTTTTGACCGGAAGTAAAAGGTTCCGTTTGATTGACAGCAGATCAATATAAACACATGACAAGTGCTCACTCGCCCGTAACGACGGTGTGAAGATATATTATTAAATTTATTTCATATACCAATGTTTAAGTGCTCACTCGCCCGTAACGACGGTGTGAAGATATATTATTAAATTTATTTCATATACCAATGTTTACGTTTATTGAGAAACGTATTTCCACACATGATTCCATAATTCCATCGGTTGTTGGCCTTATGCCTTCAAAAGAGCAAGCAGGATGCCCTTTTAATAGCTTGGAAAACAAAGAAAAAAGAAAAGCAAAACAAGGCCAAACAATGCATACGACTACAAAGCCAAATAGGAGTCCTCGTAAAACCCGACAAGGGTTCGTATTTTCACTTTCAAACAGAGTGCCGAGTGGCCCACATCTGAACATGAAGAATTGATAGGAGCCAGCCGAGAAAATGTTTGTTTCCAAGAAAGCTTAGATGGAAACGGTCTGACGGTGACTCTGAATCACTGGAAACTAACACCACGATCTTAGCTCGCTATTGCCGTGCTGTTTCAGCCGCCTGCAAATCGCTGTCTCCTCTACTAACTATGCTGGCATTCAAGGCGTCTCTAGGTGTTCACCTTGGCTTTGTGCTTCCAGGTCTTTTTGTCTTTCCCATTTTTCAAGTCACACAAGAAAACTAGAACAACCAACTATATTAACATTTTCTCGACGCGGCGCGAAGCTTTGATCGGAAATCAACATTGGCGGGAAATCTTGACAGATAGTTGAACTGTGATGAGAAATGATTGGCCAAGAGCTCGCTAATTGTTGGAGAGGCGGGGCTTCAGATTCACGCACGACAGACGGCGCTATTTTCTAAAATGCCATTTTCTACGCTTTCGATTTTCAACCAAAATAGAGTTTAAAAAAGCTCCCAATCAAGAGAAATTTAGTCGATTTGTTTGAAATTTTCACAAAATGTCAATTGATAACTCTGCTGCAAAAGGATGTTGGGGAATTGGAAAATTCTAAAAATAGAGCTCTTGACAGTGTTTTCCACAAATCTACTCTGATTATTTTTCGCCTTTTCACGGAGAGCATGATAACTTTTGAACTAAATCGAATTTTGAAATTCCCGACACCCTTTTGTAATACGATTCCTCTGAAATGTGACAAAGCAAACAGATTTTAAAACTTTAAAATATTTTCGGAGTCGGAGCTTCTGAAAGCTATCTCACTAGATCGGAGAAATGGGATCGTGGAAAATTCGAAATTTTCAAAGAACTCAAAACTTTTTATGTATTCTTGTAGCCAATTTTATAAGCTTTAAAATGATACATGGATGATTTATCTACGATGTTTCTTCGAGGCGCTACATAATTTAGACTGGAAATGCACCCTGAAGGTATCCGGTAACCTTAAGGTGTTTAGAGCTAGACACTAATTTAGGGTGTTTAGAGCTGGTCACTAATTTAGGATTTTTAGGGCTAAGCTACAATGTACTAAACAACACAGACTGTAACCCTTCTTCAATAGTCTTGTGAACTAATCCAGCCCTAACCCAATATTTAAAAAAACTCACATCACTCCAAACTACATCCAGAAATAAAGTATTTTTTATGCTATTGGCTCTCAGTGTTCAATCACAGGCTAACCATCCTCCTATTTTGTATTTGGCACTGATGTATTAATAATCCATCATTATTTTCTTAGCAAATTGTGAAATAAAAAACCTTTTGACTTGATTCTGCTGTATATGTGTTGATTTAGCAATATGCGCTCATAATACAGCTCGGGTTTCCTGTGGCTCAGGATTGTTTACATATAGCTCGGGCTTCCTGTGGCTCATCTCGCGAACTACATAAAAATACACAAGGCAGGCAACTAAATTCATCGCCGACAAGTGAGATGCGTGAGAATTTGGCCGAAAAACGGAAACTTCCAGGTTCCTGCTACCTCCCCAACGTTCAAAATGTTGAAGAACAATAAATGAGCTAAGTTTTTGGTGGTAATTCACGGCGATATCGAGTGGTAAACACTCGCAAAAGCTTCCTAGAAACCGTCAAACTGGTCCAGATTTTCGGTGATTTTTTTTTCTCCCTATGATTGGGACAGATATGAGCCATCATAAGGATTTATAACGGTCATCACATTCAAAATTTTTTAATCAAACTGTCGAATGATCTCCCGTCTAGAGTCCCCTGCGAAGAAATGGACAGCTCAATATTTCCCATAATCTCCCTCGTATAGGCTGTTTTGCAACTTGACACACCACCCCGATGAAGTAGTTTTTGGCAGCTTCCGATAAACGAACCGGAAGAAAAATATCTTGAAGATTGAGACTCGCGGGAAGTTTGTTTACAAAAATATGTCGCACGACCGCTAAACTCTCGTACTATGATTTCAGACCAACTTTTACTCCTGTGACTCTACTAGTATTACCAGGTATTACCATCAGTAAAATCAGCACAAATACAGTTTATCACAGTCATCATAACAAAATATTTAACTAGAAAATTACCGTGTTTGTAGTCAGCTTCTCGTTCCAAGAGTGCCAGGATCTTTGAAATTTCTAGTCGAGAATGTGAAGAAGAAGTTCCACTTTCTTCCGATTTGAAGTACATGTAGTCGATAATTCCACCACAAACTGGCACAAACATTGAGAAGTTGAAGCGAATTCGCGAACTGAAGCGAAGTCCAAAGCCAAAGAGTTAGTCCGTCCATCACTTTAAACCTTGTCTGACACTAACAGTTCCAGCAAATGTCTGAAATGTCCAACATTTCCTCGTCGTTTGTCGAAGGCAAAGAAACAAATCCTGCTAAATATTGCACAGCGCCGTTAAGTGCAGAAAGCGGCCCAGAAGTTCGTCAGAGACAAAACATTCTCGGGCCAGATTGACACTGATGAGTAGATCTCGGATGCAAAATGCAAACCAAAAAAAAATCCAAAGTGAGCAGTGAATTGGAGAAAACTGAGTGAGGGTTAGCTAGAAAACCATTGCAAAAAGTGTTCAAATACTCATATATTTGGAAGCAATCCGTTAGACTACTACTTAAAGTGCCTATCACCCTTTTGCAATTTTGATAGCTTATGAACCTCCGAAAAGTTTTGAGTACTTCTGTGAAGAAAGTTTTGGTTTAAAGTGAATACTTTATGTTCTACGCTTGTTTGAAATCGTGTAAATGTGACCTTTCCTGACCCATGACCGCGTCAGTAAAAGACTGGGTCGAAACCTGGGTAGACGTCATCTCATTAATGCATTATTCTCCATGGCGCCTTTTTATCACAACAACATCGATGCATAGAATATATACACAGTTTTTGAGTTGTTAGTAAAGAAAAAAGTTATTTTAGTCAACATGTTAAGTATTTATTCAAATGATTGCAAAGCCGAATTAATTATATGATGTCAAGATGATGTCTACCCAGGTTTCGACCCAGGCTTTTACTTACGCGGTCATGGGTCAGGAAAGGTCACATTTACACTATTTCAAACAAGCGTAGAACATAAAGTATTCACTTTAAACCAAAACTTTCTTCACAGAAGTACTCAAAACTTTTCGGAGGTTCATAAGCTATCAAAATTGCAAAAGGGTGATAGGCACTTTAAAGTATAAATCAGCTACTTGAACCATAAAAATACAAGCAAAAAGGGAACCCTAAGGCTTGTAAAGATGCAAGAGACCAGCTGAGATTTCTGAGCCCCTGAAACACTTTATAACGCTGTACAATATAATGTTTTTGCCTTCGAGAAAATCAACTTCAGTCTTTCGGAGTTCAAATCGGAAGAGAGTGGAACTTCTTCTTCACACTCTCGACTAGAAATTTCAAAGATCCTGGCACTCTTGGAACGAGAAGCTCACTACAAACACAGTAATTTTCTAGTCAAATATTTTTTCATGATGTGATAAACTGTATTTGTGCTGAATTTACTGATGGTAATACCTGGTAATACTAGTAGAGTGGAGTAAAATTTGGTCTGAAATCATAGTACAAGAGTTTAGCGGTTGTGCGACAAACTTCCCGCAAGTCTCAATCTTCAAGATATTTTTCTTCCGGTTCGTTTATCGGAAGCTGCCAAAAACTACTTCATCGGGGTGGTGTGTCAAGTTGCAAAACAGCCTATACGAGGGAGATTAGGGGAAATATGTGAGCAGTCCATTTCTTCGCAGGGGCCTCTAGAAGGGAAGATCATTCGACACTTTAATTAAAAAATTTGAATGTGATGGCCGTTATAAATCCTTATGATGGCTCATATGTCCCGATCATAGGGAGAAAAAAAAATCACTGAAAATCTGGACCAGTTTGACGGTTTCTAGGAAGCTTTTGCGAGTGTTTACCACTCAAAATCGTCGTGAATTACCACCAAAAACTTAGCTCATTTATTGTTTTTCAACATTTTGAATGTTGGGGAGGTAGCAGGAACGTGGAAGTTTTCGTTTTTTGGCAAAATTCTCACGCATCTCGCTTGTCGGCGATGAATTTAGTTGCTTGCCTTGTGTATTTTTATGTAGTTGGGGAGATGAGCCACAGGAAGCCCGAGCTATATGTAAACAATCCTGAGCCACAGGAAACCCGAGCTGTATTATGAGCGCATGCTAAATCAACACATATACAGCAGAATCAAGTCAAAAGGTATTTTATTTCACAATTTGCTAAGAAATGATGGATTATTAAAACATCAGTGACAGACAAATACACAAAATGGGAGGATGGTTAGCCTGTGGTTCAATCTACATGTACATGTACATGTAGGCCATGTTTTTGCATCATTGACACGTAAAATTTTATTTTGAGGCAAAATACAAATATCATTGAGTAACAATGATGCAAAAAGTAATGATACTAAAATGTCAAGGCCAAGAACAATTGAAACAAGTGTACTTCCAAAACAGCCTGGTCCGGGAAAATTGTTGAAAACTTTATGCCAGATTTTAAAAGTTGCATCCTTTTTGTGATTAGTTTTTGAACAATGCATTCCTGTTATTCAGCAGAGGGAGACTGGAGCCCATTCCTGAACATGTGAGGTTTTCGTGAGGTTTTGCATATCAACCAATGAAATTATGAGAAAGAAGAATAGAAAATTAACACATTTTACATTCCTTTGCCATTCATGCCATTGTTCTTAGCTTACTTAAATTTATGGATAATTTTAATTTAAGCTACCAAAATATTCAATAATAATTAATTAATTTCATTGACTCCCTGATATAGATGAACTTCGCAAAACGTCAGCTGTTAGAGTCACTTACTTGGTCCATAGTAAAGCATGCTCTATCCCAGTCCACTGAAATTCCCATTCGTCTTTGTTGGTTGTAAATTGTATCACCTTTCCTATTGAATGCAAAAAGATGCTTAATGATAGAGATAGATACATGTATATACTTTTATTTATTTTAATAGGATATCCCTTCAGTAAATTCATATTTATAATACACTTTACAGTAATATTTTATGAGGGTAAACACTTGACAGTAAGAAACTGATAACTTTGTGGCCCTCAAAAGAAAAAAAGCTAAATTAAAATAAATCCTATTAATATCTAAATAACTACAATATAATTTAAATTCAAGGTGTCATTTCGGAAAAACACTCTTGCAGCATCGCAATTAAAGCCACATACACAAGTCATGCTATAATTATACCATTTTAAAGGTCTTGAATTGAAGAAAGAATATATTTAATCTGTTTTGAACAAAAGTTAAAAGCATAGATGTTGTATATTTTTCACAAAATGACTCTGTCTGCCAGAACTTGGAGTTCAGCCCTTCAGGCTTTGAAAATTTGTTTTTATTAATTATCCCTTTCAAATCTAAAATACTGTGTCAGGCATTTTTGATAATTATGTTGCATATTACAGATTTGATCCCTTTTCAAAGTTGAAAAAGTAGTTTTTCATCGCATTTTGAGAGAAACCAGGTCATAAACCTGAACAAAAATAATTTCAAAATTCCCCGACAGTATTTGAGAAATGGCTGTTTTCTACGACTCATGAAAATTTGAGAAAAAAATGGACAACGCGCGAAAAGGCTGGACTTCGACAAAGTTCTGTTTTGGGCTGATAACAGCCAGAAAAAGGTTTTCGATTCATTTCATGGTTGACTAAGAAGTCCTGCCACCAAGGGTAATTAATTAACATTAGCCAATCAGAGCGAGTCATGTTGTGTTCAGTCTCTGCCAATTACAAAGATCAGACAAACTGGCTCATAACACAGCTTGACTGAGAAGATAGAAAGCAACGGACACTAGTTGCTGTGAGGGTGTAGATGGGGTTTACTGTTAACTGTTGTTGCCTCGGTTTTTTTAGTGTTTAGTGTTAATAAAGCCCAGAATTTAAGTGTTAGCTGTTATGTAAAAAATAGCAGTTGAGCCTTTCAGCTTGCTTGTTTGTTGCCCCATTTCAGACCATTCTGGGACGAGATTGATGATAATCTTGACAGAGATGAACTGGCTCTCCTCAGACTCCAAACAACAACGGTATCGAGATCAGGAAGAATGTTAAGAGCGACAGTGAGGCTAGACCTGTAAGGGATGATTCTGACCACTTAAGAATAAATACCCCAAATTAAAGAAACTCAAGGCATGCATTTTATAATGGTAGCCGAAGTGGCCTATCTGCTTTTCTGATTGGCGTCTGACTACGCGGGGCACAAATGATCGTAAAAATGGCGGGTTTTATATATTTTAAAGTTTTCGACATAGAATAATGAATTTTGGTAGGTGTGTAAATAAAACATAGCCTGATAAGTTAAGCTAATATAGCCATAATTATGATGTCACGATGACGTCATATATCCTTTTCTAATAGGTTTCTTATACATTTTATTACCTCTAAAAACGATTTATTATATCTTTTTTAAATCTCTTGTTCATGAGAATGAAATAATCGAAAACCCATTCTCGATTGGTTGAAGTAAACAAAAGTTATTAAAAATTGGTGGGAAATAAGTAGTATAAAACCATAATAACGTGTTCTTTTTAGAATAAATATATTTGTATCCTCAGAAAATGGCCAGTTAATTTTTTTTGGGAATTTTATTGATGAAATGCATTTGGCTAACACTCACAAGTCATAGTATTCTCTTCAATATTATATTTTATAGTTAAGCTTGAATAATGATGTCATAAAAATAGTGAATCGTCCACAACTTTGAATATATTTATTGTAGAAAGTTCAAATTTTTGCCAAAAATTAATGAATTCTGATGACGTAATATTTTTAAACCGTGTTTTAAAGGTTAATTTTCACCAAAAAAGGAGGCATTCCTTCCACAACAACGTCAGAATACAGAAACAATTGTCCCCAAAAAATAAGTTTTACTTTGTTACCAACCTGCCAACATTTTGTCAAATTTAGAGTAGAAGTAAGGAAATAACGTTACTTTTACGTTTTCTGTTACACTTTACCCTGCCGTTTTTACGGTTATTCGTGCCGGAATCATGTGATAGTTTGGATCTATCGTGTCTATCGTGCATGTCACATGCTTGTTTTTAATAAATTCTGCCATTATCTTGACATTTTTAAGGGTATAAATAAATTTTACTGTTAGGATAAAAAAATTAACTGTTAGCCATGAAATTTAAATGTTAGCTGTGAAATTTAAACCATATCTACAATCCTAGTCAAAAGGGCTGGCTATTTTTCACCCCCCCCAAACTCAATGTTGGTTTTTGTTTTGTCAAAGTCATGAATCACAACATTGATTGGGGGGAGGGAGTCTCATGTCTTGATAAATTGCAGAAACTGTAGAGAGTCAGGTATTGATTATACGCATACAAGGTGTCCTACACGATTGTCTGAATTTGAGAAAATGAATTTAAAGTGCAAGCATAATGTCAAAAAAAAAAATTTGTACTATTGTGTTTGTTTCTCACAAAAAGGTATTAATCTTGCAAATCCTGTGACATCCTGTGACATCATTAGATGAATCAACTCCCTCCCTAGAGAAAACTACTACTGACAATAAAATCCCGTAGGTTTTCATTGTGACATCACAAGATGAATCAATCCCGCAATTCAGGTAACATTTATTCTAGTTTAATTTCGGCTCCTGCCTCTCAAAGAAAACTAATTTAGACAACTGAAGTATATTAGAAATAGAATTTGGAGCAAAAAGAGTTAATGTTGTTTTATGGCTTTACTTGCACTTTAAACTGCTGTAACTCAAAGAAAATTTAATGAAATATAATATTATAAGCTCAAATTTTGACTGAGAAGTTCTTGTCCCCTAACATTTTATTCAATGGCATCAAAAATGTTGGGTGATATGTTTTGAAAATACCGGATATCTACATGTATAGGGAATGATGGAGGGCGTACATGTCCAAATAATATACATTTGCAAATTATACGAAGAAAGACAGAAGATGCTACGTTAACTAGAGTTCCAGAGGCACATGGGCCATCCTTAGTTTCAATTGAGAATAAAACATATCAATTTTGTTTGGCCTTTTTAAGTCATCAAAATAGATAAAACTGCTTACTTGGTATTCATAGTGATTGTTATGTGATATTGCTTTTTGCCATTCCATCGCAGTACTTATTTTGTATTGATTAGTCAAGGAACAGCTTACTCTTTTATTAGTATGCTAGCGGTGCATGACAAATCTGAAACAGATCATGATCAGCCAACAGACCAAATGTCATGTTCGGAGGGTATATTTACTTCCTTACCCTAACATACAGATGCTTCAAAGGTGTTCCTGACTCAATAACCCCTTGGTTTATTCAGGTCCTGCCTAATTATTGTTAAATTTCTTATTTGTTTTTGTTTTGAGTGAAATAAATGTATATTGTATTGTATTTACCAGTTCTCAAGATTACTGTGTATTCATGTTTAACATGAGCATTCCATGACAGACACTGATCTAGCACACCACCACAATATTTAATCCACTCTTAATATCATAACCCTTAAATACTGTCAGTGCAACCCGGCTTTACGGACACATGGTTATAATACTGACAGGTTATTTTGTCCAGGCCAAAACTCATACAAATGCCTTTAAATATATTGTTTAATATGGACACTGGATAATACGGACAACGGACACTTTTTTGTGTCCCAATACAATATTTTCCTAAAGTCAACCCGGTTAATATGGACAATCTTTTATCATGATTGCAGGACACTACATAAAAAGATTGCTTAATTAATGTACATGCTTGTGCTGTTTCCTCACTACAACGTGTAAAACAGATTGCTTAATTACATTACTGTATTTCGGTGTTTCCTCACTACAATGATATATAAACAGATAGCTTAATTACTATACAGTACATTCTTTGGCATGCTTTGTTACTATCTATTTCAGAAGTTCTTGAGTATTTGACATTTAATTAAATGAAAACCTTGTACATGCCACCAAAGGTGCAAAGGTTGCATCGGAAGTTGAGGCAGTGTCAGTAGAGTGCAGAGTAAGGGCTTCAATATAGAATGCAGTTACTGACTACTTCAAATAACCCTAAATGTACAGGGTTTACGACATTTATAAAAAACATATATTACTGTATAATTACAGTATAACCTTACATGTTCTTGCGTTTTGTTGGTTCCTGATGATGTTACATTGTATATATATATACATGTACATTAATATATAATTTACAATAAAACCCACGTACGTGACATAATTTGATGGACCCAGTTTATATGGACACCCGGTTAATACAGGCACTTTGTCTCGTCCCGATGGTGTCCGTATTAACCAGGTTCCACTGTATCATAATATTAAAACTGTTCCAAACAGCATACATTCAGTCTTGTTTTTGTTGAGAAACAGACTGTTGTTCCTAACATATTATTGTTATCTAAGCTGGCAGATTTTCCAGGCTTGAGCCCATACAGTTCAGTCAAGGTGAAGTCTTCCAAAATGACCTTAAATTTAAATGGAGGAAAACACTCCTGCGGTGAGCTGATGCAAAACCATAATAGATCATTGTGCAGGGAAGCCACAGACTGAGTCGAAGAGACAAGCTACAGCATCGGTGAAAGCATCAACTTTATAGCAATTTCGAATCAATCTTAATGCTAGAAGATACTGCCTTGCTTTCACTGGGTAGGATCTCCCTAATGATTTTCCAGAATGCTTTCAGGTTGTCACTGTTATCTTCAATCAGGAGTTATAAACTACCTGATCTTGTCTGGCATTCTTAAGATGGTATTCATGCTGACAAATGTAAAAGCCCTTTAACATCAGATATTCAAACACACAATTTAAATCCATCCCCCCCCCCCTAAAAAAAAAAAACTGTCTTACTCATTTTTCCACTTCCAGATTTCCTGAACAAACTTTTCTCTCCCCAAGTCATGTCTGGACAAGCCTTTTTCCCTCATCAATTTTTTCTCAACTACAACCTGAGAAGTAAATAGACAATTTATCAATAATTATCTTCAACTGGTAATGCCAATCAAACATATTGGCCTGATATTTCCTGAACCCACAAATCTGAGGGTAAACTGTTAAATAGTCAAGACCATCTGAAAGAATTTGGATAAACTGTTAGATACACTGTAGTCAAGACCACCCATTAGAACATTTTGGTAAATCATTGTAGCCAAGACCATCTGTTATAACATTTTGGTAGATCATTAGATAGTCGAGACCATCTGTTATAACATTTTCATTGGTAAATCATTAGATAGTCAAGAC
This sequence comes from Actinernus sp. WN-2022, assembly GCA_030867875.1. Taxonomy (NCBI): domain Eukaryota; kingdom Metazoa; phylum Cnidaria; class Anthozoa; order Actiniaria; family Actinernidae; genus Actinernus; species Actinernus sp. WN-2022. Next base: position 85,299,291 of record JAOWCC010000936.1, on the reverse strand, counting down.
CATCTGTTAGAACATTTTGGTAAATCATTAGAAACTTTAGTTTGCCCATTTAAGCCATTTACTAAACCATATGAATGCTTTTTAAATACGTTTATCCATTCGTAAACCGTATATATTTGCCTGTTTAATGGACATCCATTACTGTACGTTTTCCTGTGTGAGGTTACAAAAATATAAAATTACCGAAGTCCCTACATTTACTTAGGGTCACCCCTCGGGGAAGCCAATGACCAGTGCATAACTGCTGCTGTTCAGCCATGTTCCCAAGTATAATTGTGTTAGCAATGCGCATGAACAAATAAATTTAAATGACTGGAAACAAATTAGCATAATAAGAGGGTCTCGTTTGATGACTAGTTATTTATACAATAAACGCTGCTGCTCAAATCAACAAGTGCTTGTGTGGTGCATTGTGATAGATGACTGGATCTTCGAGTGAAGTTAAGCCTGATCGGGTGAGGTAAGTAAGTGAATGGGTGACAGCCAAGGTAAGTCATATAATAAGATGTCAGGAGGACAAGGAAGGTAAGGGTTATCAACAAATATTTTGCAGGGGAGGGGTGGGTGCATTTTCCGTTCTTTTTAATCTGCCGCCCCCCCCAAAAAAAACAACTCTGTTTTAATAAATCCCCCCCTCAGTCAAAATATCAGGCACGGACTCTGTTCTTCAAGAAAGTGCTGATACAAGCTCTCATCAGTCACTTAATGATATTATCATCCAGTTCCACCAAATAAACTTCCCACCAGCTCCATAGTAATCCAACAACTGCTTTCAAAATGGCCATCTAAAAACTTTTGAGCCCCCAGTATTATATTATAGGTCAGTTGACAATAACTACAGTTTAATTAGGGGGGAAGGGTTCTTTTTGGTCTAGAAATAGCTAAAAATCAGTTCCAAAAACCCAGGGCTGAAAGGGTTCATAAGTGGGTGGATTTTTTTCCCTTTTTAGTATTTTCCCCTAAAAAAACTAAATCCCTTTTTTTATGAATCCCCAAAAATCCCTTTTTAGAATCTTGAAAATTGTACTGGTTCAAAAAAAATTGTACTACTGGTAGTTAAAAAAAATTAGAACTGGTTCAACAAAAATTTGAACTGAGATCATATTTGAACTACAACACATCCATGTGACCTGAATGCTGGTTTGGATTGGCTAGTACCCTTGTGAATTCTTAATGAATATTATAAGTATAGTGAAATACCACACAAAGTTCTACCTGAGTTGCAATGCCAGCATGATCACAACCAGGGTTCCATAACGTCACCTTGCCAGTTTGCCGATTCCTAATAAAGCACATTAATTCTATTTGTAAAAATGAAATAAGAAGAAACTTAATACAATTCACAATGCATTTGAAACATCATTTAAAGTGGCAAGGCACTGATACAAAAAGCCTACCATCTCGTCAGACAGTCCTCTACGGCATTGGTTAGGGCATGGCCAAGATGAAGAGAACCAGTCACATTAGGAGGTGGAATACACATCATAAATATTCCATCAGAACCAATCTCCTTCAAATTCTGGCACTGGAATAAATAATTAATTTTCACCTAACCCCCCAACTGTACATCATAGATACAATCGATAATAATAATAATATTTTAACAGGGGCCCCATGTCACCTAGGTGTTTTTCAATGGGCCAGGAAATGGGTGTGAGTGACTTCTGATTACATTCTAAATAATTCTCCTTCAAATTCTGTTTTCTAAGGGAGAATTTAGAATGTGATCAGGAGTTACTTACGTCCTTATTGAACACAGCCCTTCAAGTGATAATACCTTTATCATAGTCTGTGTATTATACAACTGCAGTATGTGACTGCTAATTTAAGGAACACCACAACATCTCACCTTATATTCTGGCTTGAAATAACCTTGTTTCTCCCACCATGCATACCATGCTGCCTCAACATATGTTGGACTGTAGCTATCAGGCATTGAACCACTAACATCTACCAACATACAAAGGATTGGAAGCAAAAACAACTTTAAAAGACATTTTAAAACCAGTACTTAACAACTCTAATAGTTGTATCAGGCAGCAAGTCATACTACATGTAGCAAATAAATGACATTAATATTAATCTTAACATCTGACAACTGTATGACGAGAAGTAAAATATTTAACACTAATAAAAATCAACATTTGTATGACAAAATAGAAAATCTGAAGCAAAAGAATAGGAGATATTGTAGTTGAGTCTACGAATAGCAGTTTCAGCGGTATTGACCCGAACGCCTCACTTCAATGTAATGAAGCGCCATTGAAACCATCATTCTTGCATGACACCAACACCCTCCTAAACAAGCACGACTAATTGAGATACACAGTTTGAATAGTGCTTCATTACATTGAAGTGAGGCGTTTGGGTCAATACCGCTGAAACTGCTATTCGTAGACTCAACTACAATATCTCCTATTCATATACTGAAACAACAGCTATTGTTCTGGGCCCGGTTGTTCGAAGCAAGGTTAAGCGCTAACCCAGGGTTAAATCGCTAACCCTGGGTTAAACTGTACAGATTGCAATTACAGATTTAGCTCTAACCTAGGGTTAAAGTTAACCTTGCTTCGAACAACCCGGCCCTGGAGGGTAAATTATGTAAACATGCTTCTGGGCTACCTGTGGTAATTACACATGAGGGATTGATCAGCTATACTATTTTGTGTATGAGGTGAAGATGGCAGAATAAAACATCAAAGGGAATCCTTTATTTAAAGTGCCTTAATAACCCTTCTTTCAAGTTTTATAGCTATGAACCTTCGAAAAGTTTTGAGTACTTCTGTGAAGAAAGTTTTGGCTTACAGAGAATACTCAATGTTCTACGCTTGTTTGAAATTGTGCAAATTTGACTTTTCCTGATCCATGACTGCATAAGTAAAAGCCTGGGTCGATCACTGGGTAGACGTCACCTCATTAATGCATTATTCTACATGCCGCCTTTCTAATAATCATAACAACATTAATGCATAGAAAATATACACAGTTTGTGAGTTGTTAGTAAAGAAAAAAAGTCATTTTAGTCAACATTTTAACTATTTCTTCAAATGATTGCAAAGTCGAATTAATTATATGATGTCAAGATTACGTCTACACAGGAATGGACCCAGGCTTTTACTTACACGGTAATGGATCAGGAAAGGTCAAATTTACACGATTTCAAACAAGCGTAGAATTTAAAGTATACACTGTAAACCAAAACTTTCTTCACAGAAGTATTCAAAACTTTTCGGAGGTTCATAGCTTTAAAAATTGCAAGAAGGGTTATAGGCACTTTAAGGCAAATATCGATAGAACTCTTGTACAAGTTTTGAAAGAGGAGGAGCCCTATGTTGATGTCACAGTATTGATTGAAAAAAGTCTCTAAAACATCCTTAACGTTATGATGTATGATATTTTAAGAAAACATTTTATTTTTTCTTCCTATATATATTTTTACTTATTTAATCATAGTAAAATTGAATAATTATTGTAAATTTGAATAGATATTGCAAAATATATTGCATGTATATAAGAAATATTATAGCACTACCTGCCTTGATTAGCTAAGCTATCTGCGGGTGTGCTAAGTAAAATCTAATGATAGATGTTTATAAATAAACTTAACTTAAAATGTCTATAGAGTCAGTATATTAGTGGCTCAGTGTTTAAACTAGCTATTACGAAGTTCAATGTTTATAATCTTTTCAGATTGAATATTACTTAAGGGCAGCTATTTAGTCTTTACTAACTGATGAACAGGTTAATGAGGTACAACATGTGTAATAATCTGGGGAGACACTCTTGTTTATGATCTAATATAATTATGTGTGGTGGTAGTGGTTCCGGTTTTGAACCTATTTCTGATTTCCTGATCTGTTTTTTTTTTTGTAAAAAATGTTGTATTCTGGGTTATTGATGATTCAGAATACTGATCAAACTGGGAGAAAATCTGGGTTTGTTTTCACAATAACTTGGAAATATGGATTTTGGAGCTGGGTCACATGGCCGTACCCATTTATGATACAAGTACCCCCCCCCCCCTTCCCCCCTGCCCCAGTAATAATAATTATACATTGCAAACATTACCTTTTATCTCTCCTGGCGCTGTTGATTTGTCGTAGATGAAAACCTTCTTGGTTGTTTCTTTCTTCTTTTGGTCCTTTTTCTAAAATTCATATTTCTATTTGTGAGAACTATAAAGAATTAAGTGTTCTTGGAGAAAAGATTTATGGGAGAAATCTTCTACAAAAAAATTATGGTGAATATCATTTTAAAGGGAAACTGCTGTTGGTCACTGTTGAATGGTATCCATAGAGATACTGAGAGGTTCACAGCACAACATGATGACCACTTCTAATGCATTTGTATATATTTTTGTGCATGGGCCATGTCCGAGATTATCCAATCACATACAAAATCGGCTCATCAAATAAACAACTTGATAATCTTGCAGTGGCACGAAAGTATACATACACATGAAAAGTGGTCATACATTTGCGCATTGTGCTGTAATTGTTTATTATTGATTATACCATACTAAGTTATTGAGCTGTAATTGTTTATTACTGTATATGGTTATACCATACTAAGTTATTGTGCTGTAATTGTTTATTACTGTATATGGTTATACCATACTAAGTTATTGAGCTGTAATTGTTTATTATTGATTATACCATACTAAGTTATTGTGCTGTAATTGTTTATTACTGTATATGGTTATACCATACTAAGTTATTGTGCTGTAATTGTTTATTATTGATTATACCATACTAAGTTATTGAGCTGTAATTGTTTATTATATGATTATACCATACTAAGTTATTGAGCTGTAATTGTTTATTATTGTATATGATTATACCATTATTGATACTAATTAAGTTATTGAGCTGTAATTGTTTATTACTGTATATGGTTATACCATACTAAGTTATTGTGCTGTAATTGTTTATTATTGATTATACCATACTAAGTTATTGAGCTGTAATTGTTTATTATATGGTTATACCATACTAAGTTATTGTGCTGTAATTGTTTATTATTGATTATACCATACTAAGTTATTGTGCTGTAATTGTTTATTACTGTATATGGTTATACCATACTAAGTTATTGTGCTGTAATTGTTTATTATTGATTATACCATACTAAGTTATTGAGCTGTAATTGTTTATTATATGATTATACCATACTAAGTTATTGTGCTGTAATTGTTTATTATTGTATATGATTATACCATTATTGATACTAATTAAATTATTGAGCTGTAATTGTTTATTACTGTATATGGTTATACCATACTAAGTTATTGTGCTGTAATTGTTTATTATCTGGTTATACAATAGTTATTGAGCTTGAAACTACATTCATTTGCTTGCTTCACTGTCAGTAAGCATTGTCGAGGGATTTCATTTTTTTTGTGTGTGTGTTTTTGAAAAAAAATCCTGAATGAAAACCTGGAATCTCTCCAGATGGGATATACCCTGAATCTCTCCAGATGGGACATTTTTCCTGCTAAAACTACACCTGTTGTTTTGGAGTACGGGTGCCAAAAAGCCTGGACCAAATGCCCAGGGGGTGGGCAATTTGAAACATCCACAGTTGTGGTTCTCGTGGTACATTTAGGGTATTCAAAGTAAGATTAGACAGAAAATAAAACTATCATTTGTTAAATGACCCTACATACATACATACATACATTGTACACATATACATTCACATATACATAAACTTTATTTAGACATGGTAGTATCATCAGTTATTTACAAATAAAAAGTACATGTAGATTAATAATAATTATTAAATACTGTTTTACATATAGCTGTGTACAAAATGGTAATAGAAATAATATGAATATTGTAATAAAAATATACATGTATATATATATATTTTAAACGGTTGAGTGTGCACACCTGATAATCACATTTGGGCGAGGTTTCTTTTAAAGGCTCGCATAGATTCAGATGTTCTCACATGATCTGGAAGTTGATTCCAGACCTTGGTACCACTATAGGATATACTTTTTAGAAAATGAGTATTAGGTTTGGGTAGGTTAAGCTTTTTGTCAAATCCCTTTCGTCATAGACACTACAATGTATGTCTGTATGTAAATAGGTATTTTAAGTATTTGGGAGACATTTTTTTTCATTTAATATTTTGTACATTAGTACAGCTTTCTGCTTTTTCTGTCTATTTATCAATGTATCCCAGCCAAGTTTGTTAAGAAGGGATTGAGAACTTATATTGTAATCTGATTGAGTGATGATTCTCACTGCATGGTTCTGTAACCCTAATTGTAGCTTATCACAAAGTTATTGGCTTAATCTATCCCAGACGGAACTACAATAATCGAAGTACTATGGTCTGATAAATTTTTATACTTATGTTTTCATTTATTAAGTACTGAATTCTTTTAAGGGCACCCAAACCTGCAGATATTTTCTTAGTATTTAGTTTATCTACATGCTCTATCCATGAGAGATTTTCATCTACAATAACACCTACATGTAGTGTCTTAGTGTTGGGTACTCAACTTTCTTCCCCAATTTGTTTATGAATTGAATTTTGAACCTGTGTTGCAAGTCTTTGCTGAGAACCAATTATCATGAATTCAGTTTTTGTGACATTTAAGCCAAACACTGATTTTGTCTAATACATTATTTATAAGGATCTGAAGTTCCTCATTAGTGGCTGCTGCGACAGTTATACTAGTGTCGTCTGCATACATTCTGGGGGAGGTGGTGGTTAAACAGTTCGGCAAATCATTAATGTATATTAGAAATAGTAGAGAGCCTAAAATTGTTCCCTGGGGAATAACATAAGATAAGTGGCTTGACTATTTGATATGTGACCATTTACAAGGCATTTTTGGTTACGATCGAAGAATGTTGTGGTCTATGGTTGCGAAAGCTTTCTTGAGATCAATAAAGATGGTACCATTTAAGAGTCCTTGATCAATATTCATAGAACCCTTGGTATTTTCATTTGGATCAAATGTCAGTTAATTTTATGTCACTGTGCCTACCCGAGTCGGAACTGGCTTGAGTTCCCCAGTGCTTGCCAAAATGTATTGTTTTCTCCCATCTACGTACATGTAGCTTATAGTCACTGTGCCTACCCGATGAGGGGGCCAAAAGGCCCCCCGAGTCGTAACTGGCTCAAGTTCCCCAGTGCTTGCCAAAATGTTTTTTTTTTCTCCCATCTACATGTACGTAGCTTATAGTCACTGTGCCTACCTGATGAGGGGGCCAAAAGGCCCCCGAATCGTAACTGGCTTGAGTTCCCCAGTGCTTGCCAAACAAATTTTTTTCTCTAGTCAGTGTGCCTACCTGACAAGGAGGCTGAAAGGCCACCGAGACAGTTTAATTACGGCTCTAGTCCCCAGTGCTTGCTAAAATGTAGTGGTTCTCAATTAGAATAGCAATAGGTAAGATGTAAGAATGTGTGATTTGTCCATGCAATTGTGTCAAGTTCACGTTAGCTCAGTTGGTATACCACAGGCCCTGAAACCCAACGTTCCAGGTTCGATTCCGGTGCTGCGTGCCTGCTTCAGTATTTCACTTATTCTTTCCTACACATTTCTTTCCCGGAAGTGACATCACTGTAAAATAATGCCGCCAAGGGACATCTGAGTAATTCAATTCCCACTCCCGGCCCTGAGTACTTGAATTTCACCAAACAAATTTGAGCCACACCCACAGAACGATATTCTGGTACCTTTTAGGGGGGGGGGGGGGGGGGGGGTTGATGGCAACGTAAAAAATACAGTAATCAGTCATTCACATGCCACGTGAAATATTTCATCAGCCAAAACCGGTCGGTGAAATAAAAAAATCCAACAATGACACAAAACGCCATAAAAATATGAAGCATACCTCACTAGCAGTATCTTTATTAGCTGCCATCTGCTGCTGTTTTTTGGCAAACTTGTCCATCTTCGCCTGTCGTTTGGCGTCTTTCTTGAGTTGAGAAGCCGTTTTTTGTACCGGTTCACCCTGTGGCTGTGCGCCATTGACCGAGTTTTCTCCCGATTGGTTTGGTGTTGTGTTCATCATAAATGGGGAAAGGTTTGCAGTTTTTCTCCTAGATAAGGGCTTTATAACAGTTGATAGGTTATTTTTGGATAGCTTACAGCAGCTTAATGAAATAACTCGCCAGTATTGCATGAACTCCTACCCACAAGGGTTCCTCTCCGCCATAACCACCACCGTGATGCACTGTGGGAAACAACACACCACAGGGACACCGAACCCTAATCAGTTATGGGCCCGAACAGGAGCCAAATATTTGGTATTTTTCCAAAGGACATTTCAGATTTCAGTCTCTCAACTCAAGGTTTTAAAAAGTTGTTTCTCTAATAAAGAATATGATCCCTATTTTCATTTGTTTTCATTTTGTGGTCACTGATGCATGCTGGGAACATACGAGCCCGCAATACCGGCGGTTATATAACGGGTAGGTACTTCATATATCGTTTAATGAAATGTCCCAAGCACTACTTCATATATCGTTAAATCAAATGTCCCAAGCACTACATGTATCTTATTTTCTTTGTTTGCCTATGTACTAGCTAGAACCATAGTGTCTTCCTTATCCTTGCCCCTATCCTTGCCTAACCTATGCTCCCTATCCTTGACTATGCTTCCCTATCCTTGACTATGCTTGTCTATCCTTGTCTATCCTTGACTAATATGCTTGTCTATGCTTGTCTATCCTTGACTATGCTTGTCTATGCTTGTCTATGCTTCCCGGCTGTCCTTGTCTATGCTTCCCTATCCTTGTCTATCCTTGTCTATGCTTCCCTATCCTTGAGTATGCTTCCCTATCCTTGCCTATGCTTCCCTATCCTTGACTATGCTTCCCTATCCTTGTCTATGCTTCCCTATCCTTGTCTATGCTTCCCTGTCCTTGTCTATGCTTCCCTATCCTTGTCTATCCTTGACTATGCTTGTCTATCCTTGACTATGCTTCTCTATCTTTGTCTATCCTTGTCTATGCTTGTCTATGCTTCCCTGTCCTTGTCTATGCTTCCCTATCCTTGTCTATCCTTGTCTATGCTTCCCTATCCTTGAGTATGCTTCCCTATCCTTGCCTATGCTTCCCTATCCTTGACTATGCTTCCCTATCCTTGTCTATGTTTCCCTATCCTTGTCTATGCTTCCCTGTCCTTGTCATGCTTCCCTATCCTTGACTATGCATCCCTATCCTTGACTATGCTTCTCTATCCTTGTCTATGCTTCCCTATCCTTGTCTATGCTTCCCTATCCTTGTCTATCCTTGTCTATCCTTGAGTATACTTCCCTATCCTTGCCTATGCTTCCCTATCCTTGACTATGCTTCCCTATCCTTGTCTATGCTTCCCTATCCTTGTCTATGCTTCCCTATCCTTGTCTATGCTTCCCTATCCTTGTCTATGCTTCCCTATCCTTGTCTATGCATCCCTATCCTTGACTATGCTTCTCTATCCTTGTCTATGCTTCCCTATCCTTGTCTATGCATCCCTATCCTTGACTATGCTTCTCTATCCTTGTCTATGCTTCCCTATCCTTGTCTATGCATCCCTATCCTTGTCACTATGCTTCCCTATCCTTGTCTATGCTTCCCTATCCTTGTCTATGCATCCCTATCCTTGACTATGCTTCTCTATCCTTGTCTATGCTTCCCTATCCTTGTCTATATCAGTGCTTCCCTATCCTTGTCTATGCTTCCATATCCTTGTCTATGCTTCCCTATCCTTGTCTATGCTTCCCCATCCTTGTCTATCTATGGCTCCCTATCCTTCCCTATCCTTGACTATCCTTGTCTATGCTTCCCTATCCTTGTCTATGCTTCCCCATCCTTGTCTATGGCTCCCTATCCTTCCCTATCCTTGACTATCCTTGACTATGCTTCCCTATCCTTGACTATGCTTCCCTATCCTTGTCTATGCTTCCGTATCCTTGCAATTGTCTATGCTTTCCTATCCTTGCCTATGCTTCCCTATGCTTCCCTATCCTTGTCTATGCTTCCCTATCCTTGACTATCCTTCCTTATCCTTGACTATGCTTCCCTATCCTTGCCTATCCTTCCCTATCCTTGACCGTATGCTTCCCTATCCTTGACTATGCTTCCCTATCCTTCCCTATCCTTGACTATCCTTGACTATGCTTCCCTATCCTTGTCTATGCTTGCCTAATTGCTTCCATATCCTTGTCTATGCTTCCCTATCCTTGACTATGCTTGTCTATCCTTGTCTATCCTTGACTAATATGCTTGTCTATGCTTGTCTATCCTTGACTATGCTTGTCTATGCTTGTCTATGCTTCCCGGCTGTCCTTGTCTATGCTTCCCTATCCTTGTCTATCCTTGTCTATGCTTCCCTATCCTTGAGTATGCTTCCCTATCCTTGCCTATGCTTCCCTATCCTTGACTATGCTTCCCTATCCTTGTCTATGCTTCCCTATCCTTGTCTATGCTTCCCTGTCCTTGTCTATGCTTCCCTATCCTTGTCTATCCTTGACTATGCTTGTCTATCCTTGACTATGCTTCTCTATCTTTGTCTATCCTTGTCTATGCTTGTCTATGCTTCCCTGTCCTTGTCTATGCTTCCCTATCCTTGTCTATCCTTGTCTATGCTTCCCTATCCTTGAGTATGCTTCCCTATCCTTGCCTATGCTTCCCTATCCTTGACTATGCTTCCCTATCCTTGTCTATGTTTCCCTATCCTTGTCTATGCTTCCCTGTCCTTGTCATGCTTCCCTATCCTTGACTATGCATCCCTATCCTTGACTATGCTTCTCTATCCTTGTCTATGCTTCCCTATCCTTGTCTATGCTTCCCTATCCTTGTCTATCCTTGTCTATCCTTGAGTATACTTCCCTATCCTTGCCTATGCTTCCCTATCCTTGACTATGCTTCCCTATCCTTGTCTATGCTTCCCTATCCTTGTCTATGCTTCCCTATCCTTGTCTATGCTTCCCTATCCTTGTCTATGCTTCCCTATCCTTGTCTATGCATCCCTATCCTTGACTATGCTTCTCTATCCTTGTCTATGCTTCCCTATCCTTGTCTATGCATCCCTATCCTTGACTATGCTTCTCTATCCTTGTCTATGCTTCCCTATCCTTGTCTATGCATCCCTATCCTTGTCACTATGCTTCCCTATCCTTGTCTATGCTTCCCTATCCTTGTCTATGCATCCCTATCCTTGACTATGCTTCTCTATCCTTGTCTATGCTTCCCTATCCTTGTCTATATCAGTGCTTCCCTATCCTTGTCTATGCTTCCATATCCTTGTCTATGCTTCCCTATCCTTGTCTATGCTTCCCCATCCTTGTCTATCTATGGCTCCCTATCCTTCCCTATCCTTGACTATCCTTGTCTATGCTTCCCTATCCTTGTCTATGCTTCCCCATCCTTGTCTATGGCTCCCTATCCTTCCCTATCCTTGACTATCCTTGACTATGCTTCCCTATCCTTGACTATGCTTCCCTATCCTTGTCTATGCTTCCGTATCCTTGCAATTGTCTATGCTTTCCTATCCTTGCCTATGCTTCCCTATGCTTCCCTATCCTTGTCTATGCTTCCCTATCCTTGACTATCCTTCCTTATCCTTGACTATGCTTCCCTATCCTTGCCTATCCTTCCCTATCCTTGACCGTATGCTTCCCTATCCTTGACTATGCTTCCCTATCCTTCCCTATCCTTGACTATCCTTGACTATGCTTCCCTATCCTTGTCTATGCTTGCCTAATTGCTTCCATATCCTTGTCTATGCTTCCCTATCCTTGTCTATGCTTCCCTATCCTTGTTTATGACTCCCTGTCCTTGTCTATGCTTCACTATCCTTGACTTAATGCTTCCTATCCTTGACTATACTTCCCTATCCTTAACTATGCTTCCCTATACTTTACTGTGCTTCCCTATCCTTGACTCAATATCCTTGTCTTATGCTTCCGGCCTATCCTTGCCTCAATATCCTTGTCTTATACTTCCCTATCCTTAACTATCATAGTCTGATTCACCTTCATATCCACCAACTAAACTAATATGTTGGGCCACACCCAAGTTAATTTACTATTCTTAACAGTAACAAACAGTTATCTTTTCAGGTTTTAATATTTCAAATGTGGGCTCTTTTAATTGTTAGATGGAACTCTCTCGTTTGAATTTCACAGCTCGTTGTTAAGATGGATCGATCGCTGCCTTTCTCCAGGGAAAGTCACAATATGTGCACATTTTATCAATGTCGATCTACCAAGTACTAGATCCGGTTCTTGTTGCTTCATGGGGCCTTCGGGCCAAGTTCGTTGACGATCGATCTTACTATCCTTGAAACTTTGAATTCAATCAATAACACTATATAGACTGAAAGAAGGAACGCCCGGGCTGGCTCGCCTCCATAGGGCCCTTAGGGCCACCGATCGTTTATTAGGGGGTGGGGTAAAGCTGGGTGATGCACTTTTGGTGGGGGGGGGGGGGGTGGGGGTGGTATGGTATGGCGTATAACATGACATGTTAAATAAAAATGACAAGTATACGGTCATCTACAAAGTCAATATGTTGAACATATATAATACAAGAAACCGGAATGGCATGGCCGCGCACAACGTGCATGACATGTATCTAAAAATGACAAATATACGGCCATCTACAAAGTCAATAGGTTATGAACCAAGTCGGGTTAAAATTTAAAGTCATTTGTGTTTAGTTTAGTTCCAACTCAGATGATGAAATGACTGAAGATTCTTATCAAAGCTCTGATTCTCAGGAGAGCACGGACTCCACTGATGATAGTTATGACGGAGAAGAGGATGTTTGGGAAAGAATTCGAAACGAAGCTAAAGAACGGCACCAGGAAGATTGGGAAGCGTTGGTTCAAAAGTATGAACACGATGGGGATAGTCATGAAGTTGCTGAAATCAAAGCCAGTAACGCTTTGGTTCCTACCTATAGAAAAGACCTAAGAGGAGTGTTGTTCGAAGATATGAAATGGATTCACAGCTTAAGAAAAGATCCTGATTTCCGAAAAATCTTGGAAACAAAGCAAAACTTGATGAACATGGAAGATTATGGAACAGAGTGTCCCGTGACGAACAATACATTTGTACCTTTTAGAAATAAGTTTTATTAAGTCGATTTCTATTACTAAATGTCTTTAAAAATATTCTTTCTCTTGTCAACGTTTTAATATAAGCAATCAGTAAGCAGCATTTGTCAACAACAAAAAAATCAATGAAACATAAATCAATGTAATCTTGTAACACGGTACATTATATCAACCCAAGAACTGAGAAATAAGAAAGTTATCAACTCCGCGACTATAAGGAAAACGAACTGTAAATTGGTGTTTTTGAGATTGAATAAATTTTGTTTAATTTATCTGGTGGTTTGTACTGTTTTTATTCGTATGGTAATTATAGTTCAGTTTTAGAGAAGAATTTACATCTCAAGAGTTTTCCTCAAAACAATAGGACTATTGTTTCTATCAAACTGTACTGATGGCCCTTCAGTTATCGCTAATCCCTAAGGACAATAGCAAAGTTGCTCACAGTGGATTTACTGTAAAGGTTTACAAATATTCTGATCTCAGAATTACGTTACGAGTGATAGTTGTGAATGATATCAAAAATATCACTGGGTTAATACAGAGCAGATTACCGAAACAATAGTGTATTGTTATTCATAACAAAGATTTGCCCAAACCTGTTCAACCAAACACAAGTGAACTTTATTGGTTTAAAAGTTAAAGTAATTACAAAATCAATCAATCTCCATAAACTCTTCATCTTTTCTAAAAAATTGTTCTGGAACAGACACAGAATATCTTGAGGCAAAGCCGTGTTGTTCAATGTCATTCAGTGGATGTAATTCACGTCTCACTACTTCAAGCACTTGATCAATGATAGAAGATCCGTTGTTACTGAACTGAAGATGTAAAAGATACACTGTGGTCCAGGGTAACTTGTAACGTTCAGATAGGTAAACTTTCCATGAGCGATGAATTTCAATGTTCAACATGTAGCAAATAGCGTTCACAATCTCCCACACTCTCTCTGGTTTGACTTCGTCTTTTGCATTGTTGTAGAACAAATTCCACGATTCCTCTTCGGATAACATCAAGCAATCGTGCTGTCTTTGGCTTGGGTGATTTGTTTCACAGCTACTGATAACATCGTCTTTCTCTCTCGACATAGATTGGTTCGTGACAGAGTGCAGCATACACCAAATGTATAATACTTGATATCCTGTGAAATGCTCTGTTTCTTTCGACGTGTTCTACTTCATCGATGCAAATAGTGTCTTCTGATATAGGTTTCCTTGCCATCTTGTAGTTGGAGTTTTCTGGTTTTATACTTTGGGTTGTACTGACTCGGAGACACAGGTTCTGGTTTTATACTTTGGGTTGTACTCACTCAGAGACACAGGTTCTGGTTTTACACTTTGGGTTGTACTCACTCAGAGACACAGGTTCTGGTTTTATAGCCGCTCAAGCTTTGCCCAAACATGCCCGAATAGATCGATGACCTCATTCTCAGAAATAATAGATAAACCTCTGAGTTAATGAGATTCCACTTTATTCATGAGCGCTGCACTTTACCGCGCTTTATTCATGAGCGCGCCTCACTTTATTCATGAGAGCGCCTTAAAAATTAGCATAGCGCCTTAAAAAAGGGCCGTACGCCCTAATTAATTTATGCATGACCTAAGACAATAAGACTGTGACGTCATCTGAATTAATGAGCGCGCCTTAAACATTAGCATAACACCCTAAAAAATAGCATAACACCCTAAAAAAACGGCTAATTCGGTGCGGCTAAGGCGTACGCCTTGTAAATCTATGGTGCCCCAGCATGTTCGTCACGAAGGGCCTCTGGCTACGCCCTTGCATAATTAGTTCTAATCTTGTTAATTAATATAGTATGTTGAGTTGGAAGCAAGCCGTGTGTTATATTGGTGTTTCGAAGACACGCTCTGAAAAAAAACTCATCAAACGAAGTTGGGAGTAAATTACAATGATATTGATACATGAAAAATAGATTATGGTAGGAAACAAGATCAGTCAGTTCGGCACATGAAGCCCGAATCTGAAGCCCTGATTATGAATATAATTATTATTGTTATTGCTATAATTATTGTTTCAATACCCTTTTTGCAATGACAATATTGTAACCTGGAATTTTTCTTCCTATAAGACTTAGCCCGCCTAGATTAGCATTAAAAGCTACCTGCGGGGCAAGCAGAACTTTTATATAGTGTGAAAAAGTAAAAAAATAAAGTGTGTGTAAGTGTGTATCGTCTGCTTTACGATCACCTTGAGAGATGCCGGGGGAGAAATCTATGCGAATACAATGGTTCCTGGCATAATCGCACACCTTGAGCAACTGTTGTCCGCTTGCGTGAAGTGTCCGCTTATGGGATGATGGGACAGTACAAGTCATAAAACATGCTCAGTAATCGTGAAATTCGCTCTTTCGGATGAGACACTAAACCGAGGTCCCATCTACCTTCACTTCTGCCCTGTATAAGGTGGACGTTAAAGAACCAATGAGAACGTAATCAAATCTCTGGAAGTAACCATCGAGTGACCGCCCTCAGTGACTGTGCGAATACTTCAAGGGCCCACAGCTGTAATTGGCGTATAGCTGTTTTGATGTCCTGCGGTCCATATGGCGAAGTTAATAAAGTAAAATACTATGCAAATACTCCAAGCTCGCTATATAGAAACCTACAGAAAGAATATATGTTGAGAATATTATATGATTGCGGGAAAAGAGAGGGGGAGGGTCACAAAATTCTGGGCCCAGTTTTTGGGGAGGGTCCATATTTTTGTGGTCTGGCGATATTATATAAGTAATTTTAACAATGTGCCGTTCATTCTATTTTTCTGAAAATCAGGCTCTGAAGTAAATATTGTTCAACAAAATATGTCAGTAAAATTAAGTATCCGACAATAATTTGTATACAACATAATCTAGTGGATCTTAATCTCTTAAGGCATGGCTCTCATTTACGTTATGTGACACAGAGTATTTTCAACATTCTATCAAAGCTACATCATCGCTCCACACAATACGTTGGACCCTTGATTTTCTCCAAGATCGGCACTTATACTAGTCTCCTTCGCAGCCGTTCTTAATAGTGTCGGTCCCATATTTATGACACCGACACTAAGAACGGCTGCGAACTGAGGAGACTACACTTAGTTTTTGCACGCTCTTTTTCCTGCTTCTACTCGTCTAAAGAAGTGCGTAGACGGAATACTGTCTGTAATGTGACAAAAACGAGCCAAAATTAATCAAGGAAGTGCAAAAAACTAACGTAAACAGGTTGCAGTTCAAACAGGGCTCGACACTGCGACCAGTTGGTCGCATTTTGCGAAATGAATTTTCAAAATGCGCCCAAGAAATAAAATTAAGTCGCACTTGTGAGCCAACAAAGATCCACGGCAGATCCACAAATATACCACTGTGCAAATATACCTCAACTGTGCGCCTACAATTAAGATAGGTAAGGATATGGAAGCATAGTCAAGGATAGGGAAGCATAGTCAAGTATAGGGAAGCATAGTCAAGGATAGGAAGCATAGTCAAGGATAGGGAAGCATAGACAAGGACAGGGAGTCATAAACAAGGATAGAGAAGCATAGACAAGGATAGGCAAGGATAGGGAAGCATAGACAAGGATAGAGAAGCATAGTCAAGGATATGGAAGCATAGTCAAGGATAGGGAAGCATAGGCAAGGATAGGGAAGCATACTCAAGGATAGACAAGGATAGTCAAGGATAGGGAAGCATAGACAAGGACAGGGAAGCATAGACAAGGACAGGGAAACATAGTCAAGGATAGGGAAGCATAGTCAAGGATAGGGAGGCATAGTCAAGGATAGGGAAGCATAGCCGGGCAAGGATAGGGAAGCATAGGGAAGCATAGGCAAGGATAGGGAAGCATAGGGAAGCATAGCCGGCAAGGATAGGCAAGGATAGGGAAGCATAGACAAGGATAGGGAGGCATAGTCAAGGATAGGGAGGCATAGTCAAGGATAGGGAAGCATAGTCAAGGATAGGGAAGCATAGTCAAGGATAGGGAAGCATATATAGTCAAGGATAGATAAGCATAGACAAGGGTTGGGAAGCATAGTCAAGGATAGGGAAGCATAGTCAAGGATAGGGAAGCATAGTCAAGGATAGGGATCGAAGCATAGTCAAGGATTGGGAAGCATAGTCAAGGATATAGGGAAGCATAGTCAAGGATAGGGAAGCATAGGCAAGGATAGGGAAGCATACTCAAGGATAGGGAAGCATAGACAAGGATAGACAAGGATAGGGAAGCATAGACAAGGACAGGGAAGCATAGTCAAGGATAGGAAAGCATAGGCAAGGATAGGGAAGCATAGACAAGGATAAGGAAGCATAGACAAGGATAGGGAAGCATAGTCAAGGATAGACAAGCATAGACAAGGATAGACAAGCATAGACAAGGATAGACAAGGATAGACAAGGACAGGGAAGCATAGACAAGGACAGGGAAGCATAAACAAGGATAGGGAAGCATAGTCAAGGATAGGGAAGCATAAACAAGGATAGGGAAGCATAGTCAAGGATAGGGAAGCATAGACAAGGATAAGGAAGCATAGACAAGGATAGGGAAGCATAGACAAGGATAGGGAAGCATAGTCAAGGATAGACAAGCATAGTCAAGGATAGACAAGGACAGGGAAGCATAGACAAGGACAGGGAAGCATAGACAAGGATAGGGAAGCATAGACAAGGATAGGGAAGCATAGACAAGGATAGGGAAGCATAGTCAAGGATAGACAAGCATAGTCAAGGATAGACAAGGTTAGAGAATCATAGACAAGGATAGGGAAGCATAGTCAAGGATAGGGAAGCATAGACAAGGATAGGGTAGCATAGACAAGGATAGGGAAGCATAGACAAGGATAGGGAAGCATAGACAAGGATAGACAGGGACAGGGAATGCTAGACAAGGATAGACAGGGATAGACAAGCATAGACAAGCATAGACAAGCATAGACAAGCATAGTCAAGGATAGGGAAGCATAGGGAAGCATAGTCAAGGATAGGGAAGCATAGTCAAGGATAGGGAAGCATAGTCAAGGATAGGGAGCATAGGTTAGGCAAGGATAGGGGCAAGGATAGGGAAGCACTATGGTACTAGCTAGGCAAACCAAGAAAATAAGATACAAGTAGTGCTTGGGACATTTCATTTAACGATATATGAAGTGCCTACCATATAAGGTTCCAAAATGGCGGCCTGCATGAGGGAGCAAGTTCTGTATACATGTAGATCAGGTCGCCATAAACAATTATCAGTCATCATATCAAGAGCCTACTCTACAATCAGATCACAGGGCAGTGCTGGTCGTGTTTGGGTGGCATTGGGTGTATTTGGGGGACTGAGTTTGGGTGCAGCTTACACATTTAAAGCACAATATGCACATGTTGTTAGAGATGAATACCCGCTCAGTAACCCTAGCAAACCTTCCATAACACTCTATCAGTATCAAACGTGCCCCTTTTGCTGCAAGGTGCGGGCCTACTTGGATTACTATGGCATGGATTACACAACAGTGGAGGTGAACCCACTGACTAGAAAAGAACTGAACTTCTCACAGTACAAAAAAGTTCCCACAGCTGTTGTGGACAACAAACAGGTTAGCTCGAGGACGTAATATAAAATACCATATAAACTTAATATCCCTTGCATTTATCAGGAGTTGAATGACCTCCCAGTTAGCTAAGTGGTAAAACAAGTCTGATCAGAAGTGCAGGTAACCTGAAAATTTAAAGCAGGCTCCTTTTGGTGTAGGCACTTCCCTCTGAACCTGCAACAAAAGGCTGTTGTTTTCTCAGGACACAGTGCAGGAGGTTATAGGTTCAAAAAATTTGACCACAAAATAACTGATTAGAAGGTGCTGCCTTTACATAATCCAACAGTTAAATACATGTAAAGGGCTTGAATTGGCCTGACTTTACCACAGGTAGCCCACTCAAATGATTTGTACATGATTACCCACACTGAAAACATATGGTTGTAAAGTCAATAGTCCAGTTCTGAATACGAAAATTACTGCTGAATGCCATGACTACAGACACAGTATGCAGGGTTAGCCTCATTCTTAAGTTAAACATTCATAAATACTAGAGAAGGTGAGGTATTTCTGAATGTTTAACTTAAGAACGAGGCTAACCCTGCATACATGCATCTGTAATCATCGTATTAGCGGTCATTTTTAAGTTGTGGATGCACGCATGTGCAGGAACGAGTTACATGTATTGGGGTTAGGTGGATTTCATTTCCGAGCGTGGCCTTAATGCTTGGTTTTCCAAATGTCGTATGATTTTCCAAATATATATTGACAGGCATTTATGATACAATGTAGCTGTGAGAGTTTACAACTGTTATCGGAGAAGATGTGTTGAAGGTTTCAAAAGGGTTTGGTCATGCTGTAGAAGATCTATTGACAGCCATTTGTGGTTGGTTTGACTGTGAGGAACAAACTGTTATTGGAGAAGAGGTGTTGATGCTTTTGAAAGGATTTGGTCATGTTGTAGATATGCCACTTTCTGAGGTAAATATGTCTATGTGTCTGTCTTGTCGTGATGGGATTCCAGGACCGAGCAGAAACTGCGGCTGTATTCTCGGACTAGATATTTTCTAGTTAAGTTTGAATAACCAGTGACCTTTTGAATTTGAATATTCTGCATAAATTTACGGTTGGTTAACCTCACTAATACATGAGTAGCGAATCTTATACAAATGTTGATAATGAATTCATAACATTATTTTATTTTACTTTGAAATTGAATGGTGTACGTATATACATGTATTGGGATGTGTTCCACATTTTACAGTATTAGGATCCCGGTCTGAACTTAAATCGGGCTGTAGTTGAAAATATTGTTTTTCTGCCTTTTAATATCTGTCGCCATGTTTTCAATTACTTGAATTTCTTGACTATATTTCCACTTCCTATAAAACAAAAGTGCTGAATGTTGGCCAGTTTATAAGAACAGTCACTTGAGTCTCCCTGAATTCAGAATTCTCGATTGAGAAAATGAACTGAAACGTAATATATTCACATAGCTATAGGTTCCTTGCTATGTTTAAAAAACATACCGGGTAAGTGTTTTCTTCCAGCCAGTTGACCTTCAAAACAAGCTGGCAGCTGCTGGAGCTCTGGCAGTTGTTTCGAGGTACATCGTCAATTATTTTCTCTTTATCAACAGACAATGAAACTTTCCTCATTTTCTTTCAGACACCTACTTTCCTATGTTGACCTCCTACTCAAAAACATTTTGAAAGCCCTGCCATGTGGTACAGCTTTGATAACATCTTTTGATATTCTAATCAAGGAAGTACAAAAATGAATTCTAAAAATAGTAATTCCTATATTTTTTGCTTTATAAAAAAACAAAACATGATAAAATGAAATAAGATTGTAAGAATGATGACCAAGCATACAGATTCATGTACTGTACATCAGACGGTGAGGTTAAATTAGGTGGTAGGTACCACTTGTACACTAGTGGTATATGTTTGATTTTCATTGATGACAGGAATATCAACACTGTTCTTCATCAGATCAATGATTCCTCTGTTATCATCAGTGCCATGCATTCACACAGTTTAGGTAAGCAGTCACTGGAGATCATTCTCACCTACTATCCAGAAATGAGGTCCACAGATGAGAATGGCAAGGAGGTGGCAGAGTTTGCTAATAGACATGCCATCATGTACATGGAGGGAGTTGACAAGAAGACACAGGAAAACCTCATGTAAGCAATATTGTCAACCTAAACTTGTGTGAAACACACTGGCAGCAAACAGTAGATTATAAATGTTGTGTAAGTAATAGATGCAGTAGCCATGCTTTATCACATTTATAAACTCCAGCTGGAAGCGATAATTTGTAAATCCGATAAAGCATTGCCATGAATTAAGGTTACCGGATACCTTCAGGGTGCGTTTCCAGTCTAAATTATGTAGCGCCTCGAAGAAACAAAGTAGATAAATCATCCATGTATCATAAAGTGATTTTAAAGCTTATAAAATTGGCTACATGAATACATAAAAAGTTTTGAGTTCTTTGAAAATCTCGAATTTTCCGCGACCCGTTTCTCGGATCTAGTGAGATGGCTTTCAGAAGCTCCGACTCCGAAAATATTTTAAAGTTTTAAAATCTGTTTGCTTTGTCGCATTTCAGAGGAATCGTATTACAAAACCTTGTCGGGTAATTTCAAAATTTGATTTAGTTCAAAAGTTATCATGCTCTCCGTGAAATGGCGAAAAATAATCAGAGTAGATTTGCGGAAAATGCAGTCAAGAGCTCTCTTTTTAAAATTTTCCAATTCCCCGACATCGTTTTGCAGCGGAGATATCAATTGACATTTTGTGAAAATTTCAAACAAATCGAGTAAATTCCTCTTGAGTGGGAGCTTTTTTAAAACTCTATTTTGGTTGAAAATCGAAAGCGTATATTTTTTTTAGAAAATCTAGCCGTCTGTCGTGCGTGAATCTGAAGCCCCGCCTCTCCAACAATTAGCGAGCTCTTTGGCCAATCATTTATCATCACAGTTCAACTATCTGTCAAGATTTCCCGCCAATGTTGATTTCCGATCAAAGCTTCGCGCCGCATCGAGAAAATGTTAATATAGCTGGTTGTTCTAGTTTTCTTGTGTGACTTGAAAAATGGGAAAGACAAAAAGACCTGGAAGTTACAAAGCCAAGGTGAACACCTAGAGACGCCTTGAATGCCAGCATAGTTAGTAGAGGAGACAGCGATTTGCAGGCGGCTGAAACAGCACGGCAATAGCGAGCTAAGATCGTGGTGTTGGTTTCAAGCGATTCAGATTTACGTTTCCATCTAAGCTTTCTTGGAAAAAAATATTTCTCGGCTGGCTCCTATCAATTCTTCATGTTCAGATGTGGGCCACTCGGCACTGTCTGAAAATGAAAATACCAGCCCTTGTCGGGTTTTACGAGGACTCCTATTTGGCTTTGTAGTCGTATGCATTGTTTGGCCTTGTTTTGCTTTTCTTTTTTCTTTTTTCTTTGTTTTCCAAGCTAAGGGTTAGGTTTTTGAAGGTATAAGGCCAACAACCGATGGAATTATGGAATCATGTGTGGAAAAACGTTTCTCTATAAACGTAAACATTGGTATATGAAATAAATTTAATATTATTATGCGCTAGCTTTCTTCACACCGTCGTTATGGGCAAGTGAGCACTTGTTATGTGTTTATATTGATCTGCTGTCAATCAAACAGAACCTTTTACTTCCGGTCAAAAACTTCCTTTTGGTATTTCTCCGTCAACATTAATTTTTATTCAACAGAGTTTTTGGTATATGAGACACTACTACTAAAACTACATTTCTGTGCGAAAAACATTTTCCCCCATCTTTTTCGTTTTGAAGGTATCCTTAAATTTCCTATAGTTCCCTCAAGTCCCTGAAATAATTATATGCTGCAGGTCAAAATACATTTCAGTTCAAATTATTTTCAACCTAGGTTGAATTTTATTAACCTAGGTTGAATATTTTAACCTAGAGGTTGAAATTTTTCAAGATTTAAAAAAGGGATTTTCCAATTTTTGGGGATTCATAAAAAAAAGGGGTTTAGTTTTTTGGGGGAGAATTTGAAAAGAAAAACAATTCCACCCACCCCTCCCCTGAGAATCTCTGACTTGACAAGAAAATTATGGAAGTAAGTTTACAAATCAGCTTCTATAAAAAACCTGACAGCAAAGAAGTTGTGTAGGAAGGATTGCTTTAGATCTATAGAATTATAAAGCGAAGACAAGAAAAACTGCCAAAAATGGCCGTGAATAAAATCATTCTCAGGCAGGTATTTCATGTATAAAACTCAAAAAGTCATCAGCTGTCAGTGTTGTTACATAATTTGTACCATTCTCATGCCCAACAATATCCGATTAAAAGCATAGTAAAATCAGTTCACCGACAAGCACCATTGTCTCTAACATTGATAACAACTTGTGGATCTTACGGATTTTTGCAACTGTCTGTATAATTAGGTGAACAAATTATTATCCACCATTATTATTATTATCCACCATTATTATTATCCACCATTATTATTATCCACCATTATTATTATCCACCATTATTATTATTATCTGTGAATTGTTTCAAACATTATTTAAAACAGTAAATATAGGATCATTTTAAATAATATGTCCTTTATGAAAGAAGCTTCTTTAATCTTACATAAGAATTCAAATTTTATATACTATTGACCAATTTATTATTTTTGTACATAGTTTTCTCTTATCATTATTGTATATAGGACAGATATAGGTTTTCATTTTTAATGTTAATATAATTATTGGGTATTAGTGTAATAGAAGTAAGTCCACATCAGCTTTGGCTGCCTATAATTTAACCTACTGTATACCAAATAAAGTATGTATGTATGTACCACCATCATATTCATAGTTACACACTTGACTTAAGTACTTACTTAAAGTACTTATGTAAGGGACGAAGCCCCTAACATCCATCATAAGTAATAAAATTATGCATGTACATGTATATACACATGTATAACTGATGTGAAATACATCCAGGATGAATTAATACACTTGAAATATATAACTGGACTTGCCTAGTTATTTATATAGTACATGTACATTGTCATAAAATTAAACACTGAACTGTTTGTGAGCCAGAACCACAATGAACTGACTCTGTCTCTTGACAGTTTATATAACCCTAATTATCATAACACTGGCCCTCCAGGCCCTCTCGTCCACATAGGAACTTATTTCTCTTTGCACTACCAATTCATTGCATTCCTTGTCCATTACAAGTGCAATACATATCTAGATGTATAGAGTCTTGTGTTTCAGTTATTTTGGCAGTTATATGACCTACATGTACAGTGTACATGTATTTTAGCAAAGAAAATTGAAGCAAAAGCTTTTATGCAAATCAGGACGCAATCTGTATCAGACTTCCAGATCACTTATCGCACATTGATTTCCTTTGTTTTTTCATTCACGAATTATTAATGATTTTGGTAATAATGATTATTGTACTTAATTACACTGTTTTATGGCACAGCTACTTGAAGCATTTCTTACTCATGAAAAAGCATATTTACTCTGGTGACTTATTTGTTTTGGCTTCATAGCTGTAACTTTGCAGATGTTACATTATTGGGAACAAAATATGTCATTTTTTGTTTCTTGTTGTTGCTAGGGAGGAGCGTAAGTGGCGTGCATGGGTGGACTCCACATTTGTACATACTCTTTCACCCAACATATATAGGACAAGCTCTGAAGCCATGCAAGCATTTGAATACTTTTCAAGTGTAGGGAACTTTAGTGCCTGGGAAAGATATGCTGTACGATACTGTGGTGCAGTCGTCATGTATGTTTTGGGCAAGCATTTGAAAAACAGGTTTGTATGATAAATTATCACTTTGATTTTGTCATGGTATTTCACCATGATGTCTTTCCTTCAGTATAATTGAGCCTTTAATATGGTATTTAACGTAAATACACTGAACTTTGAGACACTATTCTCTGTGATCCTTGATTCAGATACAGACTTAATGATGATGTGCGCCAATCACTGTATGAAGAGGCAGAGAAGTGGATTAAAGTTGTAGGAAAAAGGAGATTCATGGGAGGGTCATCACCTAATCTAGCTGATCTGGTAAGTTTATTTGCAGTGTTGCATTATCATTCCTGATATGGGTGATGATTTACATTATTAACAGAATATACAGGCTATGTAGAATGGCAAACAGTTAGGTGAGCTAATATAAATCCCATACAGTTTGGATGCAAGTGAAATGAAACTAAATACTGGGATACAAGATTTAAAAATACTTATATATAACTAGCTTAGTTAGTATTCTGTAACTGATACTGATTTACAGAGGTATCTATTGTGGTTTGATATTCTTTTTGGTATGAGATTTCTCATACCAGTTTCAAATTTTCATACTGGTTTTATTTTTTCAATCGAAGATTCTAAAAAGGGATTTTCCATTTTTTGGGATTCATAAAAAAGGGGTTTAGTTTTTTGGGGGGAATTTATAAAGAAAAAAAAATCCACCTACCCCTCCCCTGCAAAATATTTTTCACTCTCCCCTCTCTACGGTACTCACCATTCCTGCTCCCTAACCCCTTTTCCCTTCCCTATCCTCCCACAACCAACTTAGTGTGCAATTCACTCATTAATGACACATTACTACTTACCTCTGTTTCACTTTTTCGTTCACCGGTAGTAGGACTCGAACCTGCAACCCTTTCATTTTTGGTAAAGTGCAATCAGACAAATTACAAATTCTCCAAAACAGAGCCGCTAGAATAATACTAGGCACAGATTATAATACCAGTTCTAGTAAAGTGTTACCAATTCTAGGCTGGGATAAACTCGATGAGCAAAGGGCAAAAAGGAAAGCGATAATTGAAGGGCTGTGTGCAAAAAGGGTGTAAGTTACTCTTGATTACATTCTAAATTCTTCTTCAATTTCTTTGTTTTCTAAGGGAGAATTTAGAACATGCATGATCAAGAATTACTTACGCCCTTTTTGCACACAGGCCATCAATTATGCATAAAATAATAAATAATTACCCTTTCTGAGCTGTATACAATGGTTGGAAGTTCAACGTGTTATAATCTAAGAGGCCCCGATACCAAACTTCGTCTCCCACAGCCCCAAACCAAATATTTAAAGAAAAGCATTTCATACGATGGCGCGAAGCTGTGGAACGAATTACCACCACAGCTTTGCGGAATGAAGTCTCTTGTTTCATTTAAGAAACAAATTGCACAAACCACCATGCTTGGTGACCGCTGAATTAATGATAATCAAAATATTTTAATTGGATTTTATTATAAATTTTAGCATTTTGTATCACACAATTGTATTTATATTTAGATTAGCATTAGATTAGATTAGCACGGCTCTTATTGAAATCAGTTTTATCAATGTTACTGTTAAGATTCCGTGGATAAATAATAATAAATAATAAAGATTGATTGATTGGAATAATATAGCTTTTCTTATGGAAATTAGTTACTAGTTGCCTCTCAGCCACTTAATTTTATTCAACGCATGCGCACTACTAACAAAGTCGGACTTCGAAAACATTGCTGAGTTGCATGATTACAGATTACAAGTGGGAAACTATGAACCAAACAGACAGTTAAAACTGAACCAAAACAAAACCAGAGAATAGGATTTCACCTCTCACTTTATATTTATAAGAAAAGCAATATCTGTAAAAAGCGATGAAAGAAGAGAATCTCTGACACTCTGTACATTTCTTATAACTAGACTGCAGAACTGTCATGTCGGAGCAAAATACTTTGACAAGGAAATTAGTATAGGTAATCAAATGGAGACGAGTGAAATTAGGGATAAATTTCACGCATGTTTGTCAAAATCTAAGTAATTTTCCGAGCTGCTTTGTTTGCACCCCTTTCAAAATGTTAGAATTTACCGCGAACTGGTCTATTGAAAACACACAGAGGTGCGCAACTAGGTTTATCTGTATGGATCCTACTATTAGCTATCAAGACTGATTACTGCAGCTTCACCTATTACCACTAAATTACTGGTTGGAGTACCTAGATTTAGTATTTTTCTACAATTTATTTATTGTAGATCGGGTTCTATCCGGCTTAACATACACAACTACATATATGTATTGTATTGTAATAGTCACACATGCCATGCTAATTCAGCAATGTATTTAAATGTGCAGCCATCAAGAACTTGTCTCTTCAGAGACAGCTTCTTTGTCAGAATAGCAAACTTATGGAATGCTATTCCTGATGCTCTTAAGGCTGATCAGTCGCTTCCGTCCTTTAAAAAGAAGCTAAAGCTCTTCTTCTACAATAGACTTACACACGTTTTTGATGGAGATAACATCCGATTGTATAAAGTTAGTTTTTCCAAAGTGTTGCTGTGTAAGTGCTATGTGTGTCTGTAGCTGTTAGCCAATAGCCCATTCTGCATGCGATGGTTCTCCAGCAGGCGGGGTAGGAATGCTTCTGTGAGGCTTGTAGTACACACAGTCCTTTTCAGAGCCTTGCATTGGAATTTGTGCTAAGCCGGAGTCCCATTTCATCAAAAGTGCACTATTTTGTTTTGCTTTCTTCTTTACTTTATTTTCCATCAGTGTTACCGATATATTTGTGTTTTTCTTACTATGGGTAATTTGGGTTGGGTCTTTAGGTTTCATACTAGGGGATGGGTTGATAGGTGTCCAATACCTTGTAGGGACCTTGTGTCCTATTGTATTTCTCACCTGCCACTTATAAATGGCAAATCTTGAAATAAAAATAAATAATTTTGGGTTTTTAGTGCTTCTTCAATGGTCCTACCCTACCCCTACATTTAAAAACACCCTAACCATCATCAACGAGTGCTCACTAATTTAAGGTGTTTAGAGGTAGTCACTAATTTTGGGTTTTTAGTGCTATTGGTCACTAAACAACAGACAAATATGCTTCTTCATTGATCCCGTGTACTAATCCAAACCCTACCCCTACATTTAAAACACTGTAACCATCAACAATGGGTGCTCACTAATTTAGGGTGTTTAGAGCTAGTCACTAATTTGGGGTGTTTCGAGCTTAAGTCACTAAACAACACAAACTAGAATCCTTCTCGATAGTCATGTGAACTAATCTAAACCCTAACCCAATATTTAAACAAAACTAAAGAAATCAACAACACAAACAAGGTAATTTTTTTTTTACTGCAAAATAATTTGGTAGAACTTCATGTATGTTCTTACTGTAATGCCATCCTCAACCTAAACACAAGGGACTATGAAAACGTGATAACTGGTTTAGGAATTTTGAAAATTTGAAACCAGTATGAAAATTTGAAACTAGTATGATAAATCTCATACCAATAAAATTTTAAACCACAACATATCCATGTGACTTGAATGATGCATTTGGATTGGTTAGCACCCTTATAAATTATTAATGAATTTTATAACTGTTGTTGTTCTTCAGGCAGTGTATGGTGTCCTGAGTGGACTGGAAGGTCTTGACATGCACACAGATCTCATGACACACACCAATATCAAGCCTTGGTATGACAGGGTGAAGCATGCCGTCAAGACTCATGCTGGTGCTGTCAAACTCCAATAACTGTTATTATTATATGGCAAGCTATGATTGGTCAGTTTGAGGTCCACCACTTCCTGTATAGATGACAAAATGGAAGCAAGGCTTCTGGTTTTGCATACTTTTGATTCATATAATAAATATCTTATTAAACTCATTTACAGTCCATACCGTTTTTTTTGTTATGGCCAACATGTTTCATGTTTGGGCCAATAAAGCAGGGAAAAACTTTCCCCACAAATGATGATACATACATATCTTGCTCTTGCTTAATAAGAGGTTATATTAATATAATGATACCAGTAATCCTACTGAACAGAAGTGATACTGCATGGATCTGATGGACTGTGGTCTCACAACATCGTAAACACTGTCCTTAGAAAGTCCTTCAAACCAGTATGACAAAAACATAGGTACTCTATTTTTGCTTTTATAAATTACTGTGGTGCATGATAACTGCACAGCACATAAGTTGGCTTTTCACAACTATATTGTTGCCGTTTTAATTCTACGTTGTCTTAATAATATTTTTGCCTTTTTAGCTTCAAATTAGTTTATGAATCCTCTCTCCACTCTCTCGCTTCACCTCCATGTTACTTTAATTTGTTGAAATCAGTTGTAAGATAAGACCAATTACTTATGTAAAAAGGAATTACCAGTATTCTAATCACACCTGAGTCATGCTAGCTGGTTGTGATTAAAACTTAGCCCTCGTCAATTCAATAGGCCTTTTGCAACAACTGGTCACGTGACTTTGTCAATCAAATGTATTGGTGCTAGCTGAAAATGGATGGCAGAAAAGGAAAGAGTACCGGTATACCAACATTAGTAACTGATGTATCACAAACTCTGTTAAATTTAGAGATTTCAGAAAATCATTATGCTTTCAGTTTGAAAGTTTTATGTCAGTTACTAATTTTGGTATACTCTTTTCATTTCTGGCATCCATTTTCAGCTAGCACCAATACTTTTGATTGACAGTCATGTGACCAGTTGTTGCAAAAGGCCTATTCTCTTCAGTTTAGCTTTGATACAACTGTCTCTGTTACCCAAAGGGTGAGGCTGCAAGGGTTAGGTTTGTTACCCATAGTTCACTGGACACAGTATATCAGAACTATGTATTTTATTTGCCTCTCAACGTGAGCAAGGGTTCATTGTTACATATGTACAGTACACATATCAGTAAATACACTTTGTACAGTCGCCACTTTGTGTTTTCTTTGTTTGAACTTTGAAGTTTTTTCTCTTGGTTTGATCCGGATTCCTTGCCGGAAAATTAATTCTTGTTTCTTGAGTTCTTCTCAATTTTTTTTCTTACTATATTTATTTTCTGTTGTTGAATTTTGCCTTTATACCCTTTTGGTTTTGCTTGTTTCAACTTCCTTTTTTTGTTTTCCTGTGTTTTTTTTTGTAATAGGTTTTTGTTTTCTTTTTCCCTTTCTTTTTCGTTACTCATGGTTCATGGTTTGAAGTTCGATGTGAAGCTCAATAATCCTTTCCAGAAATGTTTCATGGAAATAATTTAGTTTTGTTTTTGATTTTTTTATCATCTAGTTTGCTTGTTTCATTTTTTTTCTTTTTTCTCAATAAATGCTGTTTTTGTATTGTTCTTGGTTTGGTTTGTATTGCCAGTTTCTTGAGGTTTTTTTTATTGCTTGTGAAGCTTGGTTTCAATTTTTTCAATGATTGTGGTTCTCTTCTTTCCTTCTCACGTATTTACCATCTTTGCTTGTTTAATTCTTCTTTTTTCGGTTTTTTCTTTTCATTCACGGTTTCTTCTGGTTTCATTGTTGTATTTGGCTCCTGGTTTGTTGTGGTATATTGTCATTGATTTTGTCAGTGAGCAATGTCCTTCACCAGTGTTGTCACCAGTAAATGTAGTGTCGGTGAATACTAAAGAATCTGGTAGATTCCGGCAATTCTGCTTTTCAACGAAAACACAAATGCTGAAAGCTGAAAAAGGCCAACCAACCAGGTTCTTGCCTAGTTTACAACACTTTCTAAGGCAAAATTCATACCTTCTTTGAAGTCTTTCAAAAAGGTACCTTTTTTGCTAATAAAGACTGGACATTTTTTGGTTTCATGCAAAAATCCAGAAAGCTGAAATTTCATACCTTTTCCAGCTTCGATTAGCCTTTGCGAGAAGGGCGAAAAAGGTACCTTTATTGCGCTTTCATTCGAAAACCAGAATACACGAAAATTTATACCTTTTTTCAGCTTAGCTGCGATATTGCGAGAAGCGCGTAAAAGGTACCTTCTTTCTTTGTTTATTGGCTGTTTGATTGACGTGAACTTATTATATACGGCCGTATAACGTTAACTATTATTGGCTATTGCCTGATGATTGACACCGAGAAAACTGAATGGTTTCAATTGTGAACCCACAGTTCCCGTCACTTTTGCGAAAATAATGGATTATTTGGAGGCTAATGTTGATCAAATCGAATAAAACGTCCTCACAGATTAGCGATTTATTCAAAGAAGCATTCCCAGAAGTAAAGAAGGGCTTTTCTGCTCGAAACATAAGACTTATAAGTATTGTGCTCCAGATACGACATTGGGCGGATGAACGCAGTTGAGGGAGATGCCATCGTTCATTTAAGACTCTGACCGAGGTAAGCGCCGACTACTTTAAACGATTATTCATCCTTTTAATCCTCCCTCGGTACTAATTAGGCTGTAGACTACAAAACATAGTCGCTTTATCTTAAAAGCTTAGTCTTATGTTTCGAGCAGAAAAGCCCTTCTTTACTCCTGGGAATGCTTCTTTGAATAAATCGCTAATCTGTGAGTACGTTTTCTTCGATTTCAAATGATATCTTATCTGATAAACATTAGCCTCCAAATAATCCATTCTTTCCGCAAAAGTGGCGGGAACTGTTGGTTCACAATTGAAACCATTCAGTTTTCTCGGTGTCAATCATCAGGCAATAGCCAATAGTTAACGTTATATTGCCGTATATATAATCACGCTAGTATAGTACAGTGCTGGCAGTTCACGCCAATCAAACAGCCAATAAACAAAGAAAGAAGGTACCTTTTACGCACTTCTCGCAATATCGCAGCTAAGCTGAAAAAAGGTATGAATTTTCGTGTATTCTGGTTTTCAGTGCAAAGTGCAAAAAGGTACCTCTTTCGCGCTTCTCGCAAAGTCAGTCAAATTGAAGCTGAAAAAAGGTATGAATTTGCATGCGTTCTGCATGGTTTTCGAATGAAAGCGCAGTAAAGGTACCTTTTTCGACCTTCTTGCAAAGGCAAATCGAAGCTGAGAAAAGGTATGAAATTTCAGCTTTCTGGATTTTTGGATGAAAACAAAAAAATATCCAGTCTTTATTAGCAAAAAGGTACCTTTTTGAAAGGCTTCTCAAAAAGGAATCAAGCAACAAAGAAGGTATGAATTTTGCCTTAGGAAGTGTTGTAAACTATGCAAAAACCTAGTTAGTTGGCCTTTTTCAGCTTTCAACAGTTTTGTTTTCGTTGAAAAGCAGAATTGCCGGAAACTACTACTGATTCTAAAGGCATCTTGTTGAGCGATATCTTTCACCAGTGTTGTCACCAGTAAATGTAGTGTCAGTGAATACTAAAAGAGTCTCGTTGAGCGATGTCCTTCACCAGTGTTGTCACTAGTAAATGTAGTGTCAGTGAATACTAAAAGAGTCTTGTTGAGCGATGTCCTTCACCAGTGTTGTCACTAGTAAATGTAGTGTCAGTGAATACCAAAAGAGTCCTGTTGAGCGATGTCCTTCACCAGTGTTGTCACTCGGATCAGTTGGTCATCATGGCTGGTGCACTTTATAAATGAGCAGAGCTGAAACTAACAAATGAAAACACGGCTCAAAACCTTTTTACGCTCGGAGCAAAGCAAGAATAAACACTTTAAATTTTGTTCCTGTTTTACATACTTGTGGCGGTATCCTATTCTTCCTCAAGAAATACAAAAATAATGAAATAAATCTATTTTTGGTCGCGAACTCCGTCGATGGTGGAGCGCTTTTAGCAGGATTGCCGCTTCCGTACAACCTATCGATTAGCCTCCTATGCAGCCGTTCTGTGTCGCAAGGTCACCTGCGCAAGTACTACTGACTAAAGTCCTGTTCAACACATAACATTTGTATAATAAAAGTCTGAGGATGTATAATGTTAGCGAGGTGCGTCTTGAGCGTCAAACAGGGTTATACAACTAAGGATTGTGTTAGATGGTCTAGTGTAAGTCGTGTGAAATCTATACTCCGAGAAAAAAGTAAACTGGAAAGCGAAAGTGTACATGACATATTCTGAAAACAATAAAATATATTGATTCGAGGATTTTTGAACTTATAGTATTTATCAATGATTTATTCCATATCCCATACCAGTCCTCCATTGTCCGTAATCCAAGGTGATAAGCGACATGACAAGGCATTGGTTACTTCCCTTATGTCATCTCGAAACGACTGCAGTTCAGTGTCTTCCGCCGTCTGTCTCGATCGAGCGGCTAGAAAATCAGCTGCAAAACCAACCAGGCTCAACACCTTCACCCACGTCAAGCTACCAGTATGGATTCCAATCTCGCTGGCGTAGAGATTCACCAAGCGATCCAGAGGAAAAGGATCTCTTTTAAATTCTATTGCTAGCTCCTGGACCTTAGTAGCAATGTAGCTGCAGTCAGGGCGACCGATCAAACAGCGGACAACCATCGCTACACACTCGGTGTAAGTACCTGTAGGCGAATTAAATGTGATGAACTTGGTGTCAGTCGTGGAGTCCAGGTAGGATAGCAGTACAGTTAGTAGACCCATCTCTATCTCGTACTGTTCCAGTGCTCTCACCAGATCTTTTCGTCTCACAACCTCTAGAAAGCCTTTCAGGAACTGCAAGTCGTGGTAGGATATACGTCCGCCATGTTCTAGATGTATAAACACATCTAGAAAATCAGTCCCCTCGAGAACAGATTGTGGTAGCTCATCTCTGCAGTAGAAACGAAAATCCTCCTTCTGCTGCGCAGTCAAATCATCTCTGATACGCAGGAGAAACTTTCGATATATTTCGCTGCATAAAACCTTCATGAAAATCTTAAGATATTGGAAGAGCAGAGGATTGAGATGGTTAATGTGGAGAGTAAGTGGCGATTACTCGACCTGTCAAGGTTAGGACTACACCTTTTATACAGCCAAAACGACACGCCTACACTACCTTGTCATTGGTCGAGGGGTTTTATTGAAATTACAGATCTGAATTAACACATTCAGGCTTTTATGAGGTCAATACGATGTCACGGCAGCATGCAGAATAATGTTATGGCGGCTAGACTGTGCATGTGGCAGACAAATAGAGTCGGTATATATAGTAACAGGGTATTCCCCGCATCCCAGTAGAATGTTATTGCTGTTTATATGGCGAGACTAGCAGTACGTACATGTACAGCAAAACAACCTCGATGCACCCTCAGTCAAGACTGGTAATAACAAAAAATAAATTTAATGATAAGCCTGAAATCATGGATTGTATGCTCAAATCAACAAGACAAAAAAAATATAATAAAATAAATGGTTTATTTTACGTCGAAGGTACAGGAAGCCGTTACCGGGTCTCCCAAGCCTCGACAAGTATTTAAGTATAGCGATACTTACTGTGACGTCACACAGGCCAGGCACGCAACATTTGTTGCTTTCTGTGGTTGGCAGAAACGAAGCGTGAACCCAGTCAGATGCTTATAAAATATCACAGGTCGGTGCTTAATCATCGCCAAATTACTTTCTTGTCCTTCCAAAATGCAAGCAAGCCCTTTCATCGAAGCTTATATGCTCTTAACTTATAAGTCTTATAAAGGAATTAAGATTTGGAATCAGAATTGAGACTTTAGATGTATTTTGTGAGGCCTAAATCGCTAGTTCCCATACAAGTCATACAAACACGCAGGTTTTTTTGCCAACCACATTATATATGCAAATATATAAATGACGTCAGTGTTTACAAACAGTAAGTATCGCTATTCCGACGAACTTATATATGCATAGAACACGCCACGAACATCGCCTTCCGCTGGTTTTCTTGGAATAATAACACACTATCGACAATCGCCCTCGAATCGGAAACAGCTCCTTTTCGATTAAAGAAAGTATTTTTCTTTTCTATTAAGAAAAACCGCTTAAAGAAACTTACTTTCCTAAGGGAATCGACCATAAAAACGAACTTTATTGAGTATTCTATTCCAACTCTGATTCCCAACTAAACCTTTCGTGTACGTAAATACCTAATGTGATTGGCTAACAGGACAACAGTATGTCATATTTGGTTGTTGCTCCACCCTCTAGTGAACCCTTGCATGCAATCCCTGCTCACACACTTATGACAATGTATAATTCTGACGAGCCGCCACCGCCGCCGGTGTTGGAAGATATGGATTTTAGACACGTTCTTATCGACGTAGCTAAAGGGCTTCATCTTGAGGATTTGTCCCAACTACAGTTCCTGTGTAAGGATTTAAAGATTCCAGCGATGGTACTTGAAGAGAGTGGAATGGAAGCGATACTTGGATTGTTTACTTTTCTGGAGCAGAAATGTGTTATTAATGTTGATGATGTTGAATTCTTATGTGATGCTTTGGATATTATTGGAAGAAATGATTTGAGACAAGACGTGTGTGTATATGAAGTTAAAAGGTATATTTCGAAGTTATTTGATGTAAAACGGAATAGTAAACAAGAGGGTCCACAATAGGTTTTACGGGATGCGGGATTGGGTATTTTTTGGACACGGGATTCGGGATATGAAATAAAATGAGGCGGGATTACGGGATTTCAACTTTTGACGGGACGCGGGATATAGATGATTTTTGCTGCGGGATACGGGAAATAGAGGCACCGAGAGGCGGGATTCGGGATTTTCGCGATCTGCTTATGTGTCTTACTTCAGTTCGCTTTATCTGTCAATCAGAGAAACCCGACGTGATCAAAACCGGTTTAGTCAAAAGAACAATTCACTGGTTTCTCAGGTGTCAATCAAAAGGGATTAGTCTGGCATGGAAGTGAGATTCGTACTTACAGCGCCAAAAGTGCCAGAGATGTCTGATATTATTCCGCCTTCTCATCGTTTCGCTGCTCGGTCTTTTCGCTGACTTTTGCGAGAGGTCAGGATATTGTAATCTTAGAACCTCTGGTATCCAGGGTAGGGGCTTCGTGAGCTTCGTTTTAAATTATGGCCACTGATGAACAAGCTACGGATGACGCTAGGTGCATGGCATGTGGTGGATATCATAAATTGTGTTGCCCTTTTTTATGAAAAGGGTGCGAGTAGCAGCTCTTTCCTGCGAAATGTAACATGTCGGACTGACCTTCCAAGAGCCACAAAGACTTTAAATGCGGTCAAGGAAGCTGTCAGGTGAGTACCGGTCGTAGTTATATTTCTCACTTGCTTTGGGTATTGTAGAGGTCTGTAGAGACGTAGTTGTAGAACTATCTAGCATAGGATTTAATATTTTACAGCAGTCTGCACGTGTAGTTTCCATGCAAGTCGACTCTATAAACGTCTATAATCTCTAACGTAAGATGTCTAGCAGTGCCCAGGATAGTCGAAAGAAAACGGCTAAAACTAACCCAAAATGAAACAAAACACATTGTATGTCAAATATTAATTCAGTGTGTAAATCCTTGTTTGGTCTTTGCCGCGACATGACACATGAGTCCGAGAAATGAACCAGTGAGTGAAAGGGGGAATTTCGCAAACTGTCAAACGAGCCATACCAAGGTACGTCGTCATTTTAACTCACTCGCCCAAGCATCTCTAGTAAAATAAGAATTAGGAAAAATTGGAAAATTGAACTTCCTGTTGCAAAAGGGAAGAGTTCATACACAGGAAGCCCACTCACCCGATTTATTTTTATTTCCATTTATCCGTCCGATTTGGACAGTGCTCTTGTCATACAAAAGGAAAGGTCCGCTCTTTTTAAACATAAAACTCGACGTTTTCAAGTTGTGTTTTTGCAGACGACAGTCAAATCGTTTACGACTGCATGCATTTTCACGTGCAGTTATTGTATTTTGTAAATTAAAACTTAATATTTTATGCCGTCATGGTTTCTTACGTCCCTAATTGTATGCGTTTTAGGATAGAACTCGGTCTGGCAGTACTTCATAGTTCTCCTCCCGAGTAGGGCCAATCTGTTCTGAACCAGTTCCGTAGAACTGACTCGTTCCATTTGAGAACTGGCCTATCAGACCACTCTGTTCGTTTAAAATGGAAAGCAATCTTATCAGTAAAATAGTCAGCAAAACAATTTGAAAGTTCCTTATCAGAACCGGAAGGTGGATAACGTACCTCCGCTTTTTTGTGAAGCAGCTTGTCGACAGTTTGAAAAAGAATGCGTTGATCATTCTTATTATCACTGATGATAGTGGAATAATACTTAATTTTAGATGACCTGATGGCGTTGTTAACAACTCCACATTGCGTAATGTAGCGTTGACGATCAATAGTAAGTTGTGAGGTACGCCAACGGCGCTCAAGTGCTCTCCTTTTCCTCTTCTCGATTGCTATTAGACCAGTAAACCATGGAGCAGCAGGTCGGATAGTTACAGTTCTAGTTTTCAGAGGGGCGTGATCGTTCAGCAGTGATGCCAGAACATCGTTATACTGAGAGATCAAATCACTCAGGTCGCTAGCTGGTTCAGTTAATAAAGTAGAGTTCTTTAGATCATGACAAAAAGTGGTATAGTCAATAGAACGCACCTTGCGATAAGAAATCTCCTTTTTCTCAAATATTTGTTTGGCAAGACGAAGATTACAATGCACAGTACTATGATCAGATATCACAGAGTCATGAAGGCGACAGTTACTAACAAACTCCTCACTCGCTCTAGAAATAAGCAGATCCAGAATATGGCCGTCACGGTGGGTAGGTTCCACAACGTGTTGAACAAGATTAAACGATTTCAGTAGGCGGAGAAATCGATCAGCGTCATGATTGTTAACTTTCAGTCAACATGAAAGTTGAAATCTCCAGCCAGTAACAAACGACCAGAAGTCAATACCAGTTGTTCGAGAAACAAAGCCGGAAAGGTGAGTGGTGGTGCCAGTGAAAGCCTAGACTGCGAACAGTCCCTCCATTTCCCTCCATTGATAGTAATTTGCGAGCGAAGAGAAAAGGAAGGCGTTCGAGCGGAGCGAGAGGAAGAAATATTATGGGGACGTCGATTCTTCTCCTCTTTTCCTCTCGCTCCGCTCGAACGCCTTCCTTTTCTCTTCGCTCGCAAATTACTATCAATGGAGGGAAAAGGAGGGACTGTTCGCAGTCTAGTGAAAGCCCCCCAGCCAGAATAAAATGTTTGGATGCCAAGTTTTTGCAATTCAAACTATTCTCAAAAACTATTCAACATAAATGTATTACTCTCGAATATTCCGTGATTGCGAAGAGTGACACACTCTTTCGATTTGTTTGTAGATTGAAGTGACGTCATCTGGAATTCATCTATTAGTGAAACGTTTAAAACATGTCGGGACACATTCTCGATGTTATGGCTTTCACGATATTTAATCATTCATAATACAGCAAACCAATTCTGACTGCACTGGATTTAAACCAAATAGGGCGCCCATTGAGGTGATCAAAGTTATTAAGCCAAAATAACGATTCTTCTTTAAAGTGCACCTAACGTTTATTTTGTTATCATAAATATCGATTCTACATCAAGTTTTGAATACTTCTGTGAAGAAAGTTTTGGTTTACAGAGAATACTCTATGTTCTGCGTTCGTTTGAAATCGCGGAAATGTGACCTTTCCTGACCCATGACCGCGTAAGCAAAAGCCTGGGTCGATCCCTGGGTTGACGTCATCTCATTAATGCATTATTCTCCATGGCGTCTTTCTATCACAACAACATCGATTTATAGAGAATATACACTGTTTGCGAGTTGTTAGTAAAGAAAAAAGTCATTTTAGTCAACATGTTAAGTATTTATTCAACTTATTGCAAAGTCGAATTAATTATATGACGTCTACCCAGGGATCGACCCAGGCTTTTACTTACGCGGTCGTGGGTCAGGAAAGGTCACATTTTCACGATTTCAAACAAGCGCAGAACATAGAGTATTCTCTGTAAACCAAAACTTTCTTCACAGAAGTACTCAAAACTTGATGTAGAATCGATAATGATGATAACAAAATAAACGTTAGGTGCACTTTAACACGATCGAGCCTCAAGCTGAAACCTATTAAACCAGGAATTTTGGGCTTTAATTTCAGCGTACATGGACCGTGACATTTAGGGTGCGTTCGATTGACTGTATTCCGGAATAAGAATATACAGAATGATCACTACAAATCGCTTACACTGGGATTTTGTAACCACTGGAATACTAATTATACCCTAAATATCATATAACAGCAAGCATTTGTAGCTTACAGTGCAAAATATGCCCGAACTAGTGATTTCCAAAGACTATTCCATCTATTCTTATTCCGGAATACGGTCAATCGAACGCACCCTAAACGCACTACATTGCCAATAGCCATAAACATCGAATTAAGCTGACCAGCTATACTTGCAAGTTCCTTGGCTGAAGACGTGGCCTGACTAAAAACTCGAGAAATGCACCCTTTGAGTTTCGAAATCTTAATCTGAGGGATAGAAATAATATCCTGACGAAAATCTAATTGGTAGCCAAGCCAAACACCGAATTGAGAGGATTCCCAAACGGATTTTTGCTCATTAATAAAGAACCCCGCAGAAACCAAATCAGAGCGGCACTGAATGCTAAATTCTTTAGAAGAAAGGGAATCGGCACATCCGCCAATACCATCGTCCAGGAACATCACAATACGACGACCGCGACTTCTCCAATCAATGACGTACGAAGGAGCGCATTAGTTTAGTGAAGATGTACGGAGCTGAAGTCAAACCGAAGGGCAAAACTGTAAAAACAAAGTACTTCACCGTTGAATCTACACGCCAAGAAAAACCAAGGTATTGTCTATGTTCAGGAAATATTTCGAGTGATGATATCCTGATTTGAGGTCAAACGTGAAGAAATATAAATAGCCCGATTGAAATAATTCAAAAACTGTACGAATATCTTCGTATCTGACGGACTGCTTCCAAATAAACTTGTTCAAGTAGGAGAGATCCAAAATGAGTCTACACTTTCCACTAGATTGCTGAGCCACGTGTAAGGGATTAATAAAAATGGGAGGATTTACCACCCCCATAACACATCCACGCTCGATGAGCTCAGAAATAGCATTGTCAACAAAATCTTTGAATTTGAATGCAGAAGATCTATTGGGAATAACGAAACCAGGAGGTAGATCAATAAGTGGAATCTTGTACCCTTCAATGATAGTGTTAACGATAAATTCCGAAGCGTTAAGGCCGTGAGACCAAAATGTAATGCTGCCTCTAAGAGTACCAACCCTAAATGAAGAGTTGTCTAAAGATTGCTCAAATTCAAATGAATCATTAGGTAAACTTATCTGGTCTGGTTGAAGATCGGTATGTGGGACAGGCATTCCTCCAGTGGCCTTCCATTCCACATGCAAAGCACACTCCTCTCTTTCTGAAGGTACCTGGCGCAAAGGAGGCTTGTCGGTACTGAGATGAGCTTGAGTGACGAAAGTATTTGGAAGCATCTTCCTGGACGGCTCCACGTGTTTGAGAGCCAAACGAAGCACTAGCACCAGAACTCAGCTTGGAAAGTGAACCACTTTTCCTTGATTTAGCCTTTTTAGCTTCAATGGCTTTCTTAGCCGATTTCTCAGCTTTGGAAATGCGCTTTTCGTCTTCATCCGTTAAATAGGCTGCAACGGTTGCCCAACCGCAATCGGACCGATCGGCCAATTTGATAAGCTTTTGACGATCCACTACCAGCTTTTTACCTTCGTGAAGCTCTTGTTTTGCCTTGTCTAGCTTGTTTTTGTCGATCGCTGTAATTGCTGACTCAAACTTAGACTCTACAGATTCATTAAATTTGAACTGCTTCTCGTTTCGGCTGGTACAAAACGCAGGTCACAGGTCCAGGTCCAGGTCACAGGTCACAGGTCCAGGTCACAGGTCACAGGTCCAGGTCACAGGTCCAGGTCACTTAACGATTTTTGTATTTTCCAATAATCTATTTTTCCTTCCACGCCATTCCTGTAAATACAATATCCGTGAGCAGCCTGGAAACGAGGTTACGTCATTTTCGCGATCCTCGTGGTCACAAAACATGGCGGCAGATGGAGCAGATGAGGTACAACTTGCCGTTCTTTGTGTTTTAAGGGCGTAGGGAGGGTTCGATATTTGTTAAATAAGATAAAAGCGCCGTATAAAAAGGGTATTCCATGTCCTAAGCAAACTATCTGAACAGTGGATTTACTTGGTATACTGAATATACTCTCGATCGCGCTTCTAAATTGCCCTACATTGCTTCTCTTTTATAGTACTAATACTAATAGAATATTGCTATGATATCTGTCTCAGTTGCTCCTGGTACTTATTTAAAATGTTTTTATTACTACCTTAGCTCCCAAAGCATGGATCTGAGGAGGAAGGATTGCCCTATAGGCTATACAGAGTAATAACTTTTTAGAATTAATAATGTGATTTGTTGTGTTTATTATCTTTTATTACGGGGGGTGTCAACTCTGACAAACGCTGTTTGGCAGTACGATGTTTTGGAAACCACTCTCCCGGAAATTCGTCGAGTCGGCACGACTTTTGAAGGTCTTATCCCTAAAAATACTAAAAGATCTCCCGAACTTTTTGAGGAGCGCCATTAATTCCCGGAAAATAAAGGCTCCCAATTCCCAGAATTTTTCAGATTCCCGGACATTTTTTGCACTTCTCCCGAAACAGCCCTTCTTAGAGTTGTCACCACCCGTTTTCATCGTTGTCATGAAAATATGATTTGACCATCTCATTTGAGTATGAAAATGAATAGTAATATAGAAAGTTAAGATTTGGCAGCTGTCTCGTATGAGCTGTTTCAAAGCCTCTGAGTGTCTAATATTATACTATTTACAATATTTGTTGCCAGGGATACCGAGCTTGGGAAATGTAAATTTCCAATGAGTTGATTTTTTCCCCACTTTTTTTCACTAACTAAGTTAGTTGCCATTGAAATACATTTTAATTCCAAGAAGGCAAAACAGTAATTCTGTCACCGATATTCTGCAAGACATATCTGGTTTATTTTTGTACAGGGGAGATGAAAGAGGGTCAAACATTTTTTCTAGTATTATGACCAAGCAGGTTTATGGCAGGATTTGGGAGAATGTATTGCACAATCAGAGACATGCATCAGATATTCGTTTTATTCTTCACATTAACTCCCTCTGAATTATACTGCTGACAATGAATTCTCAGCATATTACAAAGCTAACCTTGTGCCTCATAGTTTTAAAATTATTGTTCTCCTCAGATTT
The DNA here is from genome assembly GCA_030867875.1 of Actinernus sp. WN-2022. Classification (NCBI taxonomy): domain Eukaryota; kingdom Metazoa; phylum Cnidaria; class Anthozoa; order Actiniaria; family Actinernidae; genus Actinernus; species Actinernus sp. WN-2022. The sequence continues at coordinate 85,257,815 of JAOWCC010000936.1, read as the reverse complement.
TTGATATTTTTTTTCATCTTCAACCACATGATAAAGTTTTACATGTCATATAAAAAAATAAACATTACCTGAGAAACAAATAAAAATTCTGACAGAGGTAATTTTGCAAACCCCTAATACATGTCTTAGGTTTCATAACAATTAAAATTTAGAGGTCATGGAGTTAAAAAGTGAAAAAAAATCAACTCATTGGAAATTTACATTTCCCAAGCTCGGTATCCCTGGCAATAATTATTGTAAATAGTATAATATTAGACACTCAAAGCTGAAAAGAGGCTCGGGATACCCGAGTGAAAAACACATTTGGGCTCAAAAGCATCTTTCAGATGTACTTTGTTCAGAAAATGTATTAAAATTTGATAAAACTTTTCATTTAATTCCTGTGACGATTCCTGTGATGTATCATTACGCCACTTCGTCCCCCGGAGTCTTGCGGCTAACTTGTAGCGACTTGTTTTCTTTGTAGAATTTTCACACGCTCGGAATTAGAGTAGATTTTCATCGATACGGCAGAGCAATTTCGTACTAGAACAAAAATATGATGAAGACGATATTGTGAGAGAAGTTCAGAAGACTGGGAGGACGAAGAAAAGCATGTGGAAGGCGAGAATATCAACGAACAACAAAAGGCGACCACCGAGCTAGTGCTATAAAGATTCGCTGTGTGTTTTTGTATGGAACTTGTCAGCCTTAAAGTGCCTATGAAATTAAATTTTCGTCATTAAAATTAAGATTTCATTTGAAAAACCCTTAGAAAAGAGAAAGGACGGCATTTTCTGTTTTCCAATATCTCATCTCGTTGCAGAGATATTCAGGTTTTTCGAATATGCAAATTAGAGGATTTATGACGTCATTAGTTGTGCACAGCGGGAGGCCCATTGATAAAGTGAATGATATCTCTGTAACAATAGGGTACAAACTATTGAAACTTTGCGCATGCGTAGTACAAAGCAATACACACAGCATTTTGCTAACCACAATGTTGCCATGGAAACACTCTTGGCCCCAGACTCCTTGAATGAGGAAACAAAATTCCCGGATTTCTCCTTTGGTAAACAAAATTTTATTGCTGTGGGTGCAGCAGAGGTTTTGCCACAATGTAGGCATTGTGTGTAAGTGCCTTAGAGTAAATTATTTTGTATAACATAGACAGAACCTGCAATTTTATGTTCAAGGTGAAAGGAGCCTGGATCCAATAGTGTTTCCATGACAACCTCATAGTTAGCCTATTGATGTGTATTTTCCTTATTACTGTACATGTACAAAGTTTCAATTGTTTCTACCTATTATATGCAGAGTTATTTTTCATTTTGTGATTTGTCTTGAGGCCTTGCACAACTAATGACGTCATAAATCATCTAATTTCCATATTCGAAGAACCTGAATATCACCGCAACGAGATGAGATAGTGAAAAACAGAAAATGCAATCCTTACTCATTTCAAAAGGATTTTCAACTGAAATCTTAATTTTAATGACAAACATTTTATTTCATAGGCACTTTAAACACAAGACTAAAGGTAGATTATTACAATATTGATATCGGCATAGCAATCGAAACTTGTTTAATTTGACCCAGAGAGGTAATCAGGGTGTAGCAAGCCACATAATTTTAATTTTGTTTACCTATAACTGATGTGTTGTGAAACAGCACGCGCGCGCCAAGTTCTAACAAACATGCCGGGCTTGATCGCGCCAATGCTTTCACACAATTTAATAAGGGAATGGAATTATTTTTGCAATATAATTGCTCCGAGTGTCTCGTTCTTGTGTTATTGCATATATTCTGCTATGTTGGGCTAGTTATGATCGGTTTTTACAGGGAGGTTTTAACTTTTCAGGTGTTTCGTTTCAGTTGCACAAAGCCATGCAGTCGGTAGTATCGTCGTGTACGGGTTAACCAAGTACGTCATTATCGTAATGTCATCGGGTTATGAACAAACAACGTCATAATAATCATCGGAAGAGCCGATGTATCCTTGTAGTCGGTTCCATTCGTGCCGAAACTAAACTGTACCCTTATCATACCATAGTGAAATTCTCGGTGACACTGTGACAGTGCCGGAAGTAAACCGTACCTTATCATATATACGCACCATAGTGAAATTCTCGGTGACACTGTGACAGTGCCGGAAGTAAACTGTACCTTATCATATATACGGACCATAGTGAAATTCTCGGTGACACTGTGACAGTGCCGGAAGTAAACTGTACCTTATCATATATACGGACCATAGTGAAATTCTCGGTGACACTGTGACAGTGCCGGAAGTAAACTGTACCTTAAGTAGTATATGAATTGTTGCTTCTGGCCCGATTACAACAAAATACAACGAACACACTGTTGCATTTGTTGCATTTTATAACATCTCACCCTTCGGGTTCGTTATCATAAAATGCAACAAATGCAACAGTGTGTTCGTTGTATTTTGTTGTAATCGGGCCAGACAGCAACAATTTATCTTCTACTATAGTTCATTTATTGTATTTATAATTATATATTAAAGGAACGTAATCATAAGGTATTATATCAGGGCTAAGCATATATTAACATTTGTTCGAACATTTGGTTTATAACGAATTTATTATATTCTAACACCCTATTAGAGGAGTGTTGCTACTAGGTATTATAACATATATTGTCATAATCATTATTTACTACTATAGTCCATTCGGATTGGAGCAGTTTTGTTGTACTGTTTTGTTCATTGTATTTTTACATTTTAACACCTATTAAAGGAATGATTAGTTTACAGTATATCCATCCATGGTACTAACATACATTCTCTACTTCACGATATTAACGTATGCTGTTATCTTAGTACGTATTAATACCACACAGATTAGACAAGTGCGTATAATTGAAGAACCTCAACGTAGACGTCACAACTAAGATACCAATTAGGCATATAACATATATAGGTATATTGCACGATGATTGAGACAAGAACTTGTGATTGGTTGATGCGAGGAAAGGCCACGAAATGTATAAGTAAGTGTTCAAAGACGTCAGAGTATTGCTCTCAACATAACTTCCAGATAGGAAGAGGATGTGCTATATTCGTTCCATGTTTGACGTGTGGTCGAGGCTGTCGTACTACTTACGAACTTTGTGCAAAATGTGGTGCACCTCAACGCCGTACCATTCGCAATAAGAAGAACCTTGATAAGAAGCGAGCTAACGAGTCAGCGAATATCACGTGTTCAAATGTAGTAGAATCGGAGAAAGATCTAAATGTAGTGGAATCGGAAAAAGATCAAAATGTGGTGGACATTCACGATCTCGATAATGCATTGGATGACCTCTCCATCAGTGAGAAAGATCTAAATGTGGTAGGATCGGAGGATAAGTAGAAATCACGATACGAAAAAAAAAAAAAAAGAATGAAGAGAAATTGTTATGCGACCTCTCTTCATTATTTTTCTTTTTTTTTTTAAACGAACAAACAATTGGACAATTGACAGGCACATGGTATACAACTAGTATGGATGATCTTATTAGATTACTTGGTTCAGAAATTTGTGCAAGCCTACATATCGAACCACGGTTACATATTAACACTGGTGAAACATGTTCCGAATGTCTATGCCCGATGGAAATGCAAGGAACGGAATTCATATGTCCCACCTGTGGTCTTATTTCCGAGACTGAATCATGTGAAGAAACAACTACCAATCTTACTACTAGGTTACGCATAGTAGGGCCGGATAGCTTTTGGTATCAACATGATCTAGACCGCACAATCCCAAAGCAAAGCGATAACAAAGAATTGCAACTACGAACGATAATGCGAGAACTAAAGGCATACGACACTATTTATAAACAAAATTACGACCTCTCGTTTCCCACAAATGTATTAGTAATCGTAGCCGATGCATTCATTCAAGTACAGAAAGTTTGTATCAAACGTAGCTATGCGAAACGAACTATTTTAGCTGCTATACTTTATCAAGCATGTATACAATGTGGGTTCGTTAGATCTAAAGGAGAGGTCGCTCGTTTTATGCAACTAAACGATAAAAGCATATGTCGTGGAAATGTCTTTATACGTTCTCTACATGATGACGATAAGATCGATATAGATTTAAATACCGATCGAATAGCTCCTCACATTGCAACGACTTTTGCTAAACTCGACCCCCAAGGAGTACCTAAGAATGTCCAACAAATAGTCTATGAGATTGTTCATACGACAATAGAAAACAATATAGGTACCAGCTCTATACTTCGAACTAAAGTCGTTGGAGCAAGTTACGAGGTACTACATCGTTCGGGATCTCGTATGTCTCTTATTGACGTTGTTAAACGGTGTGGTATACATAAGGGTTCGGTCGTGCGTTTTATCAATGAGTTGATTGCTTACAATTCCCACTTTGAGCCCATCTATACGAGACACGGTCTAACTAGCGATAGTGAAATACTCAAGAAGGAAAAATCCCGATATAGGAAGAACTGAGGAAAAACAACTTCAACGTGCTATGTACACAAATAGTTTTTATTGTATGTCAATTACGAAAACGGTCCTTGTCGGACCGCATTCCTACATAATTTATACTGAATTACCAAACCGGTCCTTGTCGGACCGCATTCTTACATAATTTATACTGAATTACCAAACCGGTCGTGCAAGGACCGCATTCTTGCATAATTTATACTGAATTACCAAACCGGTCCTGCAAGGACCGCATTCTTGCATAATTTATACTGAATTACCAAACCGGTCCTGCAAGGACCGCATTCTTGCATAATTTATACTGAATTACCAAACCGGTCCTGCAAGGACCGCATTCTTGCATAATTTATACTGAATTACCAAACCGGTCCTGCAAGGACCGCATTCTTGCATAATTTATACTGAATTACCAAACCGGTCCTGCAAGGACCGCATTCTTACATAATTACTTTCAAGGTGCCTTGAATCAACCGTTTACGATTTAAACATCAAAATTCATCTATAGGAAATTTCAAAACACACTATTACTCATATAAGAAGGACAAGGAACACGATAGAAACATTTTTAAAATGATTCGCAGACTGTGAAATAAGATATTTGACTCCGCCGTACATCCTACATTTGCGACAGCCTTGAATCAGCCGTTTACGATTTAAACATCAAAATTCACTCTAGGAAATTTCAAAACATACTATTACTCATATAGGGAGGACAAGGAACACAATAGAAACATTTTTTAAATGATTCGCCGACTGCGAAAGAAGATATTTGACTCCGCCGTACATCCTACATTTGCGACAGCCTTGAATCAGCCGTTTACGATTTAAACATCAAAATTCATCTCTAGGAAATTTCAAAAACACACTATTACTCATATAGGGAGGACAAGGAACACGATAGAAACATTTTTAAAATGATTCGCCGACTGCGAAAGAAGATATTTGACTCCGCCGTACATCCTACATTTGCTACACATTTTTCTGGTTACCTTTGAGGGCCTTAGAAATTAGTTCAATGCTTTCAAAGCAGTCTACGTTAGTCTCTGTTTTTCACGTCTTCTTCGATTCCTGTGAAGTCCATTCGACGCTCGGTGTTTAAGCTTTCTTCCAGTGTTCGTCTCACCTCTTCGAGGGGCGTTTGGTTGGTCTTTTCCTCTTTGTCAGTCAGTCGATCGCGAGTTCTTGTCCGATGAGTTACAGGTAAGTCTCAGCAATACTTAAAATGAATTATTCTCCGGTATATTTAGCTTTTCCCGTGTCTATGAACTCCCCCAACTTGATCAAGAACGCCATTTAAGTCTCTAACGAGCGCGAGAAACCTTCCGTGCTCCATGTGTAAACGATAATGACGATAGGGATGGGCCATGATCTCTATTATACCAGCAATAACACCTGCGTGATAGATGTCATACTTCGTGCCGACCTCGTGGTCTATATGGCGCCATCAATATAACCTGCGTGCCGACCTCGTGGTCTATATGACGCTATCGATACCACCTGCGTGCCGGCCTCGTGGTCTATATTACACCATCGATATCATAAGTATTGCGCCATCGATACCACTTGCGTACCAACGGAAGTTTGCGTGCGAACCAGATGTCAGAATTAATTTATACTAAGATTGTAAAATCCACGCTGGGCACAATCGACAGAAATTTGCATACGAACCAGACGTCAGAATTAATTTATACTAAGATTATAAAATCCACGCTGGTTATATTGATTCTTATCCCACTAGACTGCCAAGTTTTGCTCTCATCTCCTTTCGGATCTCGGATCGAAGTTGTTCTACGTTTTTTGACCCTCTTTCTTGTCTGTTTTTTTGCCGTATTTCGAGTTTAAGCGTCTCATATTTCCTTTTCTCATCAATAACGCTTCTGAACTCGGCTTCTGAAATGTTACCATCGTCTAGAGCTTTTGAGACTTTAGCTTCCACGGAATTAGCCTTTGCTTTAGCCAATATAGCAGTTTTCTCGTGCTTAGAGACGCGAACGCCAAGTTTCTTACTAACAACAGTCATCGAAGCCGAAATGACTGCACACAGGAACCCCGCGGATCCTAATGAAATACCCACAGGTATCCCAATTCCCGTAAATGATGAACCTAACGCAGAGACTGATAGAGCACCACTCAGGCTACCTGTGGCCACAGCAATCCCATGAACGATACCACGCGCTCGGGCATATTTTTTTGCGAACAACTTCGTAGTGCTTTGCTTGTTGTTCTAGATCGGTAAGCGTATCGCAAACTTTCTGCAGTCTAAAGCTCGATCCAATATCGCTCAGTTCCCTTAGATCTCCTGATGGATAGAGTTTTGGTGCTGTTGGAAACGGTTGAATCGAATCGCCATCCATTGTATATACGTATGATTTACTCAAGCTTCAATACGAAACGTAGAGGCTGCTTGTTGAAGTCTATGAGATTGCCTTTCTCATCGCAAACTGTGAGGCGAATGTAGTTCCGTATCGTTCCTAGGGCTCGAATGGGTATGAGGGTTGGTGGAAAATAAGTTGTTTCACCAAAAACGTGTGATGTCGTTTTTAAAGTATGTAGGATTTTAGATGGCTTCCCATCAAGAAGTGAGAAATCTGAATCCACCACATCACAGTAGATATATATGTGATTAATATCTTTTGGCACCAGGACGTATTTTCCTTTATTGATAGTCACATAATCTGTCACATCTTCATTTACTTCGATACTAAACAAATCGCAGACATTCTTAGTGAACTGGATTGGTTTCTTGACCTTCATAAGCCAATATTTCCTAAATGAGTAGTCTATGAATTCCAAGAAACCAGCCGTGACTGCGGGATCGAAGTAGGTTATCAAAGTTTCTATCTTATAATGTCCCGGCTTAATTTCGTATGGAAACACTACACTATTGTTATCCCACGTAAAGCTCCCTTTCTCTGCTAGGTTCCACCAATTGTGACTAAGAGTGACCTCAACTAGCGAAATATTATTGATAAGAATAGGGTTATCGAAGTAGACAGTATGGTCAGCCGTAGGACATGTGACATTTAAGATAACCATTATATATTAAAGGTATAAACTATGGATATGTATAGCTTCAATAGTTACGATGCCTTTTGTTGTGTCAGACGAAGATGATGGTCTATCTGCAGAGGACATAGCAGAGATTGCTAGGGGTGGACCAAGACTGTCGAAATCTGAGCAGATAGCGCTCCTTACCGATGAAAATAAGAAGGTTGCAACGTTGAATGTCGATCTATTAGCGAAGTTTAAGAAACAATATCCACATGCAGATTTTCACCAGTTCTATGTATCAACGGATATAGACGGCCCTGGCAAATATTCAACTAGTATTTGGTTTCGAGATGGGAATCATGGTTATGTGGTTTATGGCGATGATGTCTCTATGCTACCTACCACCATTCAAAAACACATCGATAACGCATTGTGGGATGTGCATGATGGTTTTCCACATACGTTAACACTAGATAAAAGTGTGAAATATCCTATTACGGCGGTCCCACCTACTGAAAAAGCACAAGATATCGATTTAACTAATCTATGGATATATGTCACACCTACGAAAAAGTTCAAAGCAGGCGTTCCGAACATATTCAAAGAGACTGTCGTAAAGCATATGACAGCAAAGGAGTCCCACCATTGGTTATCAGGTCCAGATTTCAAATATTGGCCTCAACGATTGAATTTTGCAACGTGGTGTGCAACTTCTGGATGTGGAGTGTCATTATTTGATCCTATTTTCAAAACGTATCCACCCATCATTCAAGGGTTCCTACAATTTCACGTTTATTTCACAATACGAAGAATTCTATATGAATTTGGTGGACCTCTACCTGGTGACTCTTCTTTCAAGCAAATTGATAACCTCTATAGCAAAGCAGCGCTTGAGACTTTGTGCATCGAATTTGGTTTATCTCGAATACCAGACTTCAGATGGCGTGGAGGTCGTAATAAAGGATTAGGCGACATATTCGTTTACTTCCCCAGGTACGGCGATAAGAATGAGTATGAGTTAAGGTCGAGTGCCCCAGACATGTACACATGGACACAAAAGGACCCATTCTATATATTCAAAGATGAGGGTGGTAAGTTAGCTAATTCCAATATGATTCACTTTATTAGGGGTGACGAGACTAATGGAAAACAATACAATTGGTTTACGCCACCAATCGGTAAGGGATTAACGGATGCTGGATTAGGTAGATTGAATCGATCTGTCGAAGCTTTCGCGTATTGCATTCTAGGTGCTCAAGTTAATATGCTTACACCAATCATTGGTAGTTATGGCACCAAACTAGAGTTCAAAGTTTTGCTTGAAGCCACGATTATTGAAAACAACTTAGTGAAAGGCGTAAAAAACTATCAGGTTGCAATAGATGGTACGAATAAGAAGTTAGATCTGGCAATAGCTATAGGAGTATGGCTATTACCAAGCAATCTATTGTTCGATACTCAAAAGATTAGTGGCTACAATAACGCATTCAAGATAGCTACGAAAGATATGATAATGGCATCAAACTCAATCAACGATGAGCAAACTAAACTCCCACCACCAGATATGGAAGGACAGATACGAAAGAAACAATTACCACATAGTACGTATCAACAAGTTCCATATAGCGTAATGAAACAAGTTCCACATAGCGTAAAGCAACGAGTTCCACAACATGAGATCAATCTAGCGATAGTATCTATTGCAGGAGCTGGAATTGCGTGGGCGTTATTTCGTTAACGTCGTTTGTATTGCTCTATTGTGATCACCACTATAGCTACGATGAATAACCAAACGTTCTCTGCTAATACTCCTAGAGCTTTACCGGCCATAGTAAATATGAAATTCGCAATTGATCCAATCATTCCAGGTAGTATCTGTCCAAGTTTCTTTCCCATTTCCTTTAACAAATCACCCGTCGTTTTTAATCCCTTCTTTACTGTATCTGTCACTTTGTCGATACCATCTTTTACTGGTTTCGGTACGGATTTCGATAGCTGGGAAACTATTACACTAACTATAGCACCAATAGCAGTTACCACCGCAAGAACGGTCATTCCATACTTCCTGAAAATGTATTTGACCCTTTCACGTAGCGATATACGTTCTAGTATGGCTTCTTCTTGACCTTCAAGTAATTCTCTTGCCTTATGGATGGATATTAACTCTTTCTTAGCTATTTCTTTCTGAGCGTCGGTCGATTCGGAGTCTTCAAGAATAGATTCGTTATTTGCTTCCCGATCAGCGAGTTGTCGTTCTGCAAATATTACTTCATTAGCAGCCTCTTCATTATTTGGACCTAAAGCATCTTTGAGATCTTTCCTCATCTGCACACGTAATTTCTTTTTTTTCTCATCACCTACAAATAGACGTGTAAAGGGTTTTTTGCTTCCAAGTTCGCGAACTTCGACTTGTTCGTCTACTAAGGATATTTCGATATTATATCGAACACCAGCATCCGGATATTGCCCTTTTACTTTGTCAACCAACATTTCTTTTGACAAATCTGATATGGTTTGTTCGAATGTGAATCCTCGAAGTGGGTCACCTTCTATAGCGTAGTCATGCAAATTATCCATGGTAATTGTCTCACTACCCCCAGCTTCATCTTGATTGCCACTCAATAAGTAAGCCATGTATCTTTCATTTGCTTCTCGTTCTCGTTAATCTTCTTCATCTCGTTGTCGTCGGTTTTCTTCATCTCGTTGTTGTTCTTCGTATCTGTCGGTACTATCCTCAGGTCTCACATTAACGTCGACCCTATCTTCCATATTGAACATAACTATATATCATGGTATATTCAACATGATATCGTCGAAGTTAATTCCTAAGGAAGCACTAAGAGTGCAACTCGCACTCAAAGCTCAACGAACCTTATATAGAAAGACTTTCACTCCATCATCTGCCAATCCAGGTGAGACTCTATATGTGGAAGTACCAACACTAGGAGAAGATATCGTATTAGTACCTGGTAGTTTAGCATTATTGGGTGATATCGTATTGTCTGGTGGACATGCTAATAATCGAGTCGTTGCAAATGTTGGACGTTGCTTAGTTTTACATCGAGTTTGTAAGATAGGAGCTGAAATAGTAGAAGACATTGCTCGATCGGATCTATTACAAACATATTCCGATATCTATCTATCTACACAAGAGAGAGAATCGAGAGTACAACAAGGTATCCAATCAGATAACACAAATAAGCTACGATCTAAGGCTGGTGATGCAGGTACTTCAGATGTTGGTGAGAATGCATTGTTAGCTGCATATGGTTCAAAATATAGAATTCCGTTAGACGTTGATATTCTTACACAACATGGAGTTCTATATCCACATGTATTAGAAGACACTATTTCATTCGAATTAACTCTAGCCCGCTCTATCGATATAATCGTTGGATCAGATTCGACAAAGATAGGTACGTACAAGCTTACCAACATCCAGTTAGAATACGAAGCAATCAAGAATGAAACGCTAGCTAGGAATACATTTCGCGCATATGAAAAAGGTACTGCATTCCTATACGATCACGCAGTTCACTTCAAGTTAGTACCTATCGCTAAGGCATCAGATACTTTGATATCTCAGAATATAAATGTTCCACGACGATCATTCGCTGGATTACTCTTTCTATTCGTAGATCCTCCCACCGCCGGTTCACGAGATAGCGAAGCATTCGTAAATCCTGATATTTCAAAGATAGAGATAGACGTAAATGGAGTTCCAAATAGATTCTTTCCAGGAAGTATGTTAACACCAGATTTTTGGGAGTCCGCAAAAGGATGGTTTGCCACATCCAATACTTCCATGACTCCTACCAAATTTTACAATAACAGATTTGCCATCCTAGTCGATTGTCGTACAGCAAAAGATTCCTCCGCTCATGGCGATGGAATGGCACAAACTGGTGGCGGAAAAGATATCGATATTCGTATACATAGAACTTTAAAAGGAAGTGGAAACGTAAACATGCATATCTACGTCCTTGCTGATGCTCAGCTTAAGATATTGAACAGATCTTTACATAGTATAACATACTGATGGATTCCTTGGTAGAACACATCCCATTCAACTCACTCATAGTAGGTCCAACGAATTGTGGAAAGACTGCATTTCTCATAGAACAACTTCGTGGACCATTTCGTGGTAAGTTCGATTATATAGTATTAATTTGTCCTACGTATGCCCACAACAAAACATATCATGGATTTGCTAATCGAGATCCGCATTTTTATGTCATATCACCATCTCAGGATGCTATCGATACCACATTAAATATTTGTGCAACCTTTTGGTCAGGTACCAATACATTATTGATTCTAGATGATTGCGCCGCATCAAAAGATGTAAAACGAAGAACTGACAAACTAGTAGATTTAGCATTCTCTGCTCGACATATAGGACTATCTATTTGGGTACTATCCCAACAATTAACGAGTATATGTAAACCTTTTCGTGAGAACGTAGCTATCGTAGTAGCATTTAATACAGCATCGGTTATAGATGGTAAAAAGATATTTGAAGATTACGGAGACTCACAAGAATGTAATGAATTACGAATGATACTTCGATCTCATAAGTTTGCTCGCATATGTTTCTGTTTGCGACATCCTTTTGCAGTAGTGTTAGAGATACCCGCACCTATAACATATTATCATGGATGAATACGTCAAAGAACTGGAAGGTGAGGATTTAACAGGTCCACCAACCAAATTGGAATTTCCAATCGAATTGGAGGATATCGAAGAATGGCGGGAAGAACTTAAGACCTTAGCTGTATTGGGTAAAACGAAAGAATGTCTAGGACAGAATTTCTCCCTAACAGATATAACTAAACTATCTGAGAAGGACGTAAAACGTTTACATAGTAGATACCAGGCCGTAGTAGGAAATCAAATAACAGTACACTTAGTAGATGGTGTACTACGTCAAGCTACTCGCGCAGCCTCATACGTAGCCACACTAGACGACCAACAAGCACTGTTTAAGGATCTACAAGAAAACCAATTAGCCCGCCATCAGATATCTATGGCGGCTGGTCGATTAGCACTTAAACACGGTCGATTTGTAGCTCTAGCTAGTGTTTTGTTCAATGTAGCTGATCACATAGTCATTCCTGGTACACCTATTGAACCTTCGCAAGTAACTACTATATCGAATCAAGATGGAAGAACAGACGGATCAGATAACTGCGAATCCACCGAAAACAACACCAACTAAAGTAAAAGATCCAAAGAGGGTTGCTGCTGGGAAAGCATTAGCACTAAGTAATAAACTTGCTAGAGAGGCTCAAAAGAGAGAGATTTCGCGTGAAAGTGAATTATCTAAAGAAATAGACGAAGATGAAAGTTGGACTAAAAACATATCTACTAATACTACTATCGCAGTTATTGGTACGGGTGCTGCATTGTTTGGCGCATACTATCAATACAAAAGATACAGAGACAACACTTCTAAGAACATTAGTCCTATACGACCAGCAAGTCCGATAAAGACTACGGTACCAGATATGGAGTAACAATTAAAGACTAGAGATATACGATATATATTAGGATGGATAAAGAATTGACGAAAATAGCGACCGATGCTGCTATGATAACTGGAATAGCTACTGGTATTGGTTGGATCGTAAAAAAGGTTGCCAAGGAATCTATGCTTAACGATCCTTCTATTTCTATTATAAATTACGTGAAGTGGACTGCAGTAATAGCTGGTAGCATATATGCAAAACAATATCTCGAGAAACAAAAGGCCAAACCATAATGGCTGCAGCTGGCGCAATGATGCTATTCACGGCGATTGTAAACGCAGCGGCATTCACTGGTGGTGGAGTGCTTGCTAGGATGTTTGGTGGAAAAGATGAAACTGCTAATATAGAACGAGAGAGACATGATAGGGCAATGGAAAAATTCGATGCTGCTAGGGAGGCATATATCGAAGAACGTCAAAAATTGTCCGATTGGACGCGCAAACATGAAGTCGCCGAACGTGATGCTCATAATAACCAACTCGATATCAACCGAGCTTTCGTGCGCTCCCATAAGTTACGTCAGGCACTGAAACGACTCGAAGCAATGAAAGAACCTCGTTTATCCGACTACTATCAACCCTCAAGAAATCAGAAGACTGGTGAGTTGATTTTCGTTGGTGGTGGAACGCTAGCTGCTGGATATGCTATTAGTCGATATGCTTTTTAAAAACGAGAATTTTTACGATTGACGAGATACTAAGAAAAAAAAAAAAGAATAAGAACTAGTTGGTTAGATGAGTTCTTATTTTTTTTTTTCTGCTTGTTGAAGGTTAGAATACATAGATATATAATGGATGCTAAACTTGCGAATATCTTCTATGGTCCTATGGGCTATTGGAAAGGTTATGCTGCAATTGGTAAGTTATCGGTGGCTGCAAAGGTATCGGAAGATGTAGCTAAGGGTTGGTTAGAGAAACAAGCCATGTGGCAAATATATCTATCACCACCACACTATATTCCACGACCACATTGGACTGTATCGAAACCTAATGAAGTTCATCAAGCTGATTTGATCTTTCTACCTCACGATCGACCTGGACGTGGAAGGAAACTATATAAGTATGCTTTAGTGGTAATCGATGTAGCTTCTAGATATAGAGGCTGAACCTTTAGCATCGAAAGATAGTGGTGAAGTGTCTGCAGCATTTGATCGAATCTACAAACGTAGTCCACTAGAATGGCCAAAAACATTGCAAGTTGATCCTGGTAGAGAATTCATGGGACGTATGTCTGAAACATTAGAACTACATGGTACGAAAGTTCAACGAGGTGAAGCCGGTCATCATAGAGCACAAAGTTTTGTCGAACGAGCAAATAGAACGATAGCTGAAAGATTATTTGGATATCAATATGCAAAAGAGATGGTACTTACATCTGAAGGATCGGATGCGCGTAGTAGAGAATGGGTATTGAGGCTTCCTGATGTTATCAAGGCTATGAACAATGAAGTTACTCGACTAACAGGTAAGGAACCTTCAAATTCTATAGAGGCACAACAAGTAAACATAAAGACTCCTACATATTCTCGAATTATTGGATTGAAAGAAAAGCGACTACCATTCGATGTTTTAGTTCGATATCTATACTCACCGGGAGAATTGGAAGGTGGAGTAAAACGAGCAACTGATCCTGTATGGAGTTTACAGACATATTATATTTCTCGAAGTGTGGTATCATCAAATCAACCTGTTCTATACTATTTAGGAAAAGATGCACCAAAGCGAGGGTTCGTTCGTGAAGAGATACAAGTGATACCACCAGATACAGAACTACCACCAAAAGGTATTCTAAGATAGAAGCAACTCGTAAATAAAGTCGTCTATATCTTCATCCTCTGTAATGACGTTTTTACTGTTGTAGGATAGTGTATCAACTACGTTTGATAGTATATTGCTAATGAAACCATCTAATTCTTCATCCTCTGGAAAAACGTCTCCATGACCGTAGGCTATTGTATCTATTCCGTTTGCTGAAATCCATCTCTTACTATCGAATGGTGATAGAGATACTTTGTTCATATGCATACCATACATCTTATGACCTTCACTTCGAAGCATATTCATTCCATGCTTGAATACTTTCCCCTTTGGCTTTACGAATCTCATCGCCACCTACTTTTAATATAGAATAGAGCTTAGATCGTAGTCCGACATATTCTACAATTGGAATACCTCCACATTCGTCTTTCATTTTACCAAGTACTTTCTTGTTGTCGATACTATACAGCGGGTGGTCTTTGCTATAGTTACTAGTATCATATAGATGTTTATGAGTTGCCATGTCTGAATAGATGTCTTCAGTTTTAATGTGTAGTAGTAGGCTGTCGGTATCGGTATAAAGTAGATTACAGCGTTGTCCATATTGCTTCTTGAGCTCGTTGTAGTAGAAGTCATACATCAAATGTTTTGAGAGATCTAGAATTGACATTCCAACATATACTGGACGGTTAAGAAGTAGTTTGCTTTTGTAGTTATGTACCGCTGCTAGATTATCGTCAAAGATCGTCGAATGAGCATAACTAGGTTTATTCAATAGACGTTGTAGTTTGTTTCCTTCTGATGCACGCACTAATTGGATATCTACGCGCTTACGTAGATTCTCCATTGTCTTACCAAATACGCTATTGTTCATCAGTTTGTATAGATCCTGCTCGAAAGTGCTCTTCGCTTGTTTTCGTAACTCTGTATTCATTCGTATGTATGGTTCCATCCATGGGGATTGATCAAATCGGAATGCCCTGTAGATCTTTTTCAAACGCATACCAAGAGATAGATACAGTTGTAGGTTGCGGTAGTGTAGCACATATCGTTCTTTGTTATATAAGTTAGGTACGAGTTTTTCCACTTTCAAAGATCCATTACCTTTATATAGTTCCTCGAATAGATCGGTTTGATACTCTGAGAACCAAGTTTTATCGACTTGCATTCTCTCTGGAGCTAGTGGATAGCTGTTATGTGCATCGTGAAGTTCTCGAGGATAATCTAGATCGACTTCAAGGATATAACCTTTATCTGAATCAATTGCATGTTCGATGATTTGTTCTTCCGTTGGTGTACACCACTCGAATCCTCCCGTTGGTAGATATTGACTCATAGCATAACCATTCAGATATAGTATGTGACTATTTGGTTTATTATGATCAAAATCGGGTATACTTTGGTTATTTGCTTTGGCATAACGCTGAGACACCATAGATATACCACCACGTAGACCTTTCTCAATGAATAAATGCATGTCATAGTCAGTTAATAGTTCAAGCTCCACACCTGTCTTCTTTAACAATGCATCCCACGATAGACCAGGACTAGTATAGTAGTGAGCAGGATCCAAACCATAGTTTTGCATACATGTTGTGCGAAAGGTCTCGAACACATCTGCTATAAGAAGTACGTCAGTTTGTAGGTAAAGGTCATGGTAATCACCCAATGTCTTACAATCAAATACATTCCAAACTTTTATTGCGTGTTCGTAATCTTCATCGGATATGTCCTCTAGAGTTAGTTTACTATAGAATGCATCTTTCGGTGGTAGAGAAGTCTCTACGAATCTATCCCATGAATCCATGTACTCATATGGATATACTCCTTTACGAGTTAATAGATTGGTTTTCTCTTGATCATGTGTCTGTTTCGCAATTTGTTGGAATGTGTCTTCAGCTGCACTTGATACCAACTTACTAAGAGATGATGGTAAGAATTGAATACTCTCAATGAATCGTAGGTTACCAAGTGAGAATGAAATATATTTCTCCATATTATTTGGTATGCAAGATATATTACCTTTAGTCTTAGAAATAGATTGCATCAATAAGTGACAATCATAGCCACGTAAATTATGAAATACAACTGGAATTATAGGTGATAGACGTAATTTTAGATTACATGTTTTGTGTGCGGCACCTCGAAACTCACCTGTGATGTGGCAATGATCACGTACTTTATCACCAATTAAGGGCTTCTGACAGATATGACAACCCGTTGCGCTATTATAAACCTTATAGTTTTTCCATGACATACATAGTGGTTTAGCCTTTTGGGCTTTGATCTTCACCTCTTCCTCTTGTATGCATCGTAGAAAACGTTCGATAGTATCCCTGCCTCTATATAGTACTGGTGGTTCGCTATGACCATCGGAACGTACGACTATATAGCAAAATCCACAAGGAATGTGTTCCTCTGTTTTAAGCGTGTTACTCTTCTTTGGGCCTTGAGCAGGTCCTTCGATCTTAGTGGTCAATGCCTCGACATCTGCATAGATAATGTACGGTACTTTAAGCTGTTTGTGTATATTCTGAAACGAAACTTTGTCGTTCTTATTGGTAGGCATTTCAATGCGTATGGCTCTGTCATTGATACCATTACACTCTGGATTGTGCTTCGTAAGAAGAGCTTCATCGGAATATCCATGTAGACATCGCTCGCAAAAGTACTTCCTATTATGATTCTTCGTTTGATCGAATAGGAGGCGATTAAAGTTCTTGATCCAACAATAGTGTTGCTTACCACTACTTTGGTCTTCTATTAGCAATAGGTTAACATGCTTTAAGAAAGTCTCATTCGAAATGTGGTGTATGATCACTTGCTTTTCCTTCGAATTCCATCCAAACACATTAATCGAGATTTTGTTTTGCTTCTCTACGCGTTTTATTTGTGAGGTTGGTGTTGGCGCATCCACACCATCAAAGTTAAACCCATCATCTCCTTTATATTTCGATGTCTCCTGAGGGTTTTTTATGGTTGGAAGTTTTGCTGCTTTTCTTGCTGTTGAAAGAGCTTCTGCGCGTAATGACCAACGTAAGCAATTGTCGTCTTTGTTGTTCACATTGATCACTGCTTTCTTATTAGCTATTTCTGGTGGTAGTGGTAAATATGAGCCTCCACGTAGTGGTTGATATCTAGCGGTGTTTAACCATAGATTATTGACCCTATCTACGACCCAATTAGATCCTCGACTGATCCACTTCTCGATTTGGTTGTATATCTGAGCATGTGCTTCTACTATTACACTACGGATCCCATCGTCGTTGATCAAAACAGATTGAAGGCTATAAAAGGTGGCTGTCTCATATACATAACCATCAGGTTTATCAAGTACGAAAGTTATGTTTAAACCTAATTGAGCTTTAAAGGAATTATGTTCTTGAATCTCTTCCTTAAGCTTTTCGGTAGTTTGCTTACGCACACCAGCAAGAAAAGCAGCTGGATCTGCTCCTAGAGGATTATCATCCGAAATGTCCATCTTCCATCCGTGTAAATAATTCCTTAAAGCACGTACTCGGACAAACGCTAGTATATGATCAGCCATGATATAATAACTTATAGCCACACTCCTCTAATAGGGTGGTGAAATGTAATACCTCGATCTAATATGGTGTAGAAATATGATGAATGGACTATAGTAGTAAATAATGATTATGACAATATATGTTATAATACCTAATAATGACACTCCTCTAATAGGGTTTTGAAATGTAATACCTTGATCTAATATGGTGTAGAAATATGATGAATGGACTATAGTAGTAAATAATGATTATGACAATATATGTTATAATACCTAGTAGCAACACTCCTCTAATAGGGTGTTAGAATATAATAAATTCGTTATAAACCAAATGTTCGAACAAATGTTAATATATGCTTAGCCCTGATATAATACCTTATGATTACGTTCCTTTAATATATAATTATAAATACAATAAATGAACTATAGTAGAAGATAAATTGTTGCTGTCTGGCCCGATTACAACAAAATACAACGAACACACTGTTGCATTTGTTGCATTTTATGATAACGAACCCGAAGGGTGAGATGTTATAAAATGCAACAAATGCAACAGTGTGTTCGTTGTATTTTGTTGTAATCGGGCCAGAAGCAACAATTCATATACTACTCCTTATCATATATACTGACCGTGCCGGAAGTGGCAGAGCGGAAAAAACGGAGCACATGCGTATTAGGCACTTTATTAAAAGTGATCAAGATGGCCGCCGAGTGGGAGTGGATTGTGCTCTTTTTCAGGGCCCTCTCACAGCTCAAGAAATACCACGATTACTTTATTACTTCACACCATGGACTGATATTCTTCAGTGACTTCTCTGAGCCCAAATAACACATAATCCAGTTCACAGAAAGAACGCTACAACTGCTCGTTCAACTCTGTCTTCAAGACTCAGAAAAACGAACCATTTCGAAATGTTCATATATATGCGACTGGAAAAACGGCAAAAATAAGGAAACGTGTGAATATATAAGCTTTATACTTCGGTAGGGAACTAAGGAGGTAATGGTTTTCAACATATAAAATACTATATTCAAGATTTTCATTTCATTTTTCAAACGAAGCATTTGAAGTTACAATAGTGCAGTGGCTAGACTGTCTACAGCAGTAGAAATCCTGAAACGACGATCCTCTCATCCGCATTTATACCAAAGACTGTAAGTAAATCTACAGAGCTATTATCAGGAAATTGTACAATATTTCACTTGATTTGGTTATTATGGTTCACATCGGCATAATTTTTGAGGAATTAGTTGATTGTTTTACCAGTGTAAAGAAAACGATTTTTAATTTTGTTTTAATTTTGTTTTTTTAAATTTACTCCGTTATTACAAATACCATACTACTACTTATAATATGGGCAGGAAAAAGGAAAGGGAAAAAAAAAGACGGAGAGGGGAATATCCAAAAGCACCCAAGGCACCATTCGAGGGATATTCCCCAGCTAAGACTAAGTATAATATAATATTACTATTTACAATGCACTCACTGATCCCATAAATAACTTTACAAATTATATTGTGGAGTAGGATATTAAAAAAAAGGTAAAACTATTGCAAAATCTCCTTATTTAAAAATGACGTAACCTTATGTTTAAATCTAGATAAGCTTATGGCCTCTCTTATATTATCTGATAAACTATCCCATTGATTAATTATTTGTACAAAAAAACTATATTTAAAAACATTTGTTCTACTATAAACATGATTCAGGTCAAGCGATCAAGTCATTACTTGTTTGGTGAAGTGTTACATGTAAAACAAAGTTAAATGTTATAATTGTTGTTTTCAGAAAACCAACAATAAAACATTGTTGTAATCGAATGCCTTTCGCAGAGCAGTTTTGTGTTCATTTAATTTTGTTCATGTTGGAAGAGGGTGACACTAATTGGTGGGTTGCACTGGTGGCCATGTTGGTTGGTAGGAACAAAAGAAACCACATTTGCTTCTTTTGTTCCTACCAACCAAGATGGCCGCTACACTTTGGTGATTGTATTCCCTTAGGAAAGATTGCAACCCAAGAATTATGTTGTGTGGGACTTAATGTATGCGGTTCTGTAAGGGAGGTGGTTGGTGCCTGCATGTATGTGGACTTTCTCACCCAAGCTTTATCAATTTTGTTCGCTTTACATGAAACAGTATTTCTTGTTATTTTCCCACAAAAAGTAAGCCTGCAAAGCATACCTTTCCCTTCCCAGTTCCCTCAGTATTTACTTGATGTTTTTGAATGTCTGGACTAAAACAGCAAAGGAGCATGTTTGCTTGTGTAGACTCTTCAAGCACCATCACTTCTCTCGATCTTCATTTTATTCTCCCCAAGCACAAGGAAAGTGAGACAAATACATGTGTAGGATAATTGAAATAGATATAAATAGCCTTCATAGCAAACTACACACATGTACATGTATGAGAACAAATCTCTATTTTTCATGTATACATTAATATTTGAGAAAATAAACTGTGTTAATTATAAACCTGGTTCTAATAATTGTAACACGTACGGCACAACAGAGGAAGGACAAAAATATTTTTAAAATTAATTAATTGCAGCAGAATCCTCTACTATCTTGCCAAGTTTATATGTAATAAAATTAACTGAAAATCTTGGGAGCTTCCTCTTTCATGAACCTCTTTTTGGAGTTTAACACAAACTGCATTATTAGCATAATGCAGAGTTTCATTAATTTTCAGTGTAGCTGGCTTGGACTTTGAAAGTATAGCTGTGAATATGCTTTTAGTAATAAATATATGTTAAAATACAAATATTAAAGTATGTGTAGCTGGCTATACGTGTTAAGGCTATTTCAGGCTAAGTAGAATGCAGATCGATGCATGCTTAAGTGCTGGAGCTCTGGGTGTAGCCAGGTTATTTTCAAACCCCTGATAATTAGTGGCCATTGCCTGTATGGCTCCATTTTCTGTACATCTAGTGATATATACTTATTTTATGAAGTGTGTGAACATTAAGTGAAGATTATTTTCCAAAATTATGTGAAGGGCTAATCTAAGAAACTTGTCAATAATAATAGTGAACATGTTTTCTTAACTTGATTTTTAAAATGAAATTTGTATGAATAATGTGAAATTATTTTAATAAAGGTACTGTGAATCATGTGTATATGTTATGTGCTTATGTTTTATATATTATTTTATGTGAACTTATTTCAGAGGTGAATCATGTGTATATGTTACATTTGAATTGCTAATGCACCTAATGGGATCATTTCAAGGCAGGAAGAGGGTCAGCTTTTTACTGGATAAATTTGAGGGAGGAGGAGAAAGGGTTAGGTGCCCAGTGAATGGAAGTGATAGGCCAGTCTGTATAAGCACTAATTAATTTGGGAAAGGAAAGCAATGTGGAGGGGGAAGCATGTTGGAATGAAGGACATATTTCTAGTGGCTTCCATTTTATAATAGGCATTGATAACTCCTCGTAATAACAATCAGACAGTGTGTAAGTAAGAAAACAATAATAGTTATATTATAGTAATCAGATATCAATGCTAATAATCTCTGTTTATGATCATGCATGTTCATTTAAAATCAAGGCCTTTAATTATTTTATTTTTAAATGCCAAGTGTGTATTCTGTATTAAGCAGACCCTTTTTAAATGGCTAGGAAGTTAATTGCTATGACACAAAGCTCAGGGGTGCTCTGAGATGGTAAACTGTTTCTGAATTTAAGATTGAGATGCAACATACATAAATATGCAATTGATTATAATCATTTTAGTATTATTGATAGTATTATTATTTTTTGTCTAAAATTTAACTTTAAAAAATTAAAGACCCTTATGATTTGAACATGAATATGCAATATATGTGGGAGCAGAGCTTCTTAGTAATGATATCCTTATCATATTAGAACTATTGTTTTTAATATTAACACTTTTATAATTAAAATTATATTATTAGTCAATTAGTTCTTTGTCATGTTTTGCATAATTAAAAAATGTGTTCACCAACACACATGTATCTGATTGCTAATGTTAGTAAATAATATGAGTGAATTAATCCTCATTGGAATCAACCTCCCTAGCCATCATGATTTTCCTTTCCCAAATACATTATCAAACCCACATAAACTGAATCAACTATCACATTCTTTCAATCAACACCTACAATGTTACCCTTCCACACTCAAATTTGAGTTACAACACCAAGACATACATGATTTACCTCTAATTAAATTCTATAGAATAGTTTTGCATATTTTGAAAATAATGTTAGTTCATGTTTCACAGAGAATAGAGATCAAGAGAAGTAATGGTGCTGAAGAGTATACATCTGTCTTCCATACAGATGTGTTCCTTCCAATGCCGTTTATATGGGTCCAGATAATTATGTTATTCTTTTCTATAGTAAAAATAAACAGGTTTAAAACACGTATAGTCTTAAATAATGAGAAAGCATAGATGAAAACTATATACATAAATTTGTATTTGTTTTCATAATTTTCTATATTTGCCCGACTTTCCTTTTGCTTGGGAAAAATAGAGATCAAGACAAATTAAGGTGTTTGAAGTCTGCATTTCTCAACAAGTAATTTGTATAACCAGGTGCTCCTTTAAAATTTCGGTTCAGATATCCAAAAACAGCAAACAAACTGGGTGAATTGAAAAGAGAATCAAGTTTACTATTTTACAGGAACATCAGCAAGACCGTACCCGAGGTACTGCTTCTTTGT
This sequence comes from Actinernus sp. WN-2022, assembly GCA_030867875.1. Classification (NCBI taxonomy): domain Eukaryota; kingdom Metazoa; phylum Cnidaria; class Anthozoa; order Actiniaria; family Actinernidae; genus Actinernus; species Actinernus sp. WN-2022. The sequence continues at coordinate 85,234,876 of JAOWCC010000936.1, read as the reverse complement.
TTGATCTGCATAAAATGTGTAAAGCAAACAATGCTTGGATGAGAAAGTCCACATCCAGGCTACTTACAGTCTTTGGTAATGCGGATGAGGGGTTCGTCGTTCCAGGATTTCTACTGCTGTAGACAGTCTGTCACAGTCTGTCACAGTGTCACCGAGAATTTCACTATGGTACGTATATATGATAAGGTACAGTTTACTTCCGGCACTGTCACAGTGTCACCGAGAATTCATTCCTATACTACGCAACACGCCCAACGCGTACAAAATCATAATAACACTACGACTAGTGGAGTGTGACAGTGCCGGATGCCTGGTGGACAGCAGCAAACGGTTTCTTTAATAAACTACGGTATTACAAATCATTACATAGTACTAATATTACAAAATCATAATATTTAACAGGACATGATTTAACAGGACATGAAGGAATAGAGAAAACATTCCATAACCACACATCATCCTAAACGGATGGTTGCACAATCAAATGACGTAATCACATGATAATAAATAGCTTTTCACATGCTTAAATCAAATAATACCGAAAATTCGATATCTAAAGAAAATAATGTACGTTGCCCGGTACGAAAAACCATCGTAAAAAACCACGTCTTGCTACGTGGAAAAACTTCTGGAAACGTACTCCTCGACCGAATGCAATCGTACAAGGCTCCGAGGGCTAAAGCCAAAATGGTTATATCTTGATGAGTAATAATTTAAAACATTAAAACTAAAGTTTGGCTGACTTGTGGCTGTCCAGCAAGCGAGAGAAAGAATTCTAAACTGATTGGTATTTATATACCTCAAATATGAATATTAAACATATGTACAAGAAAAGAACTAATGAACTATCACTTAAGTGATAAACAAATAGCTACGTGCCGTAATGAAGACGCTTTCCAACCCACTTTGTTACGTTGGAAAGCCTCTATTCATTCCTATACTACGCAACACGCCCAACGCGTACAAAATCATAATAACACTACGACTAGTGGAGTGTGACAGTGCCGGATGCCTGGTGGACAGCAGCAAACGGCAAACGAGAAAACTACAAAGACGAGAACCGAAACGGAAGCAAGCATAGAAAGAGACAAGTAAATAACTAATCGATCGAAAGATCTAGATACCATTAGCTTATCATCTTGTAATATAATGGCAACAGCATAAAATGTTTTAACTATCTTCCCGTCTCTGGAAAAGGAATTGGAAACCGCATGAAGTTGGAATACACCACCAGAAGTACTGAAATAATACTGAAGTAACACAGAGCATAAAAGGAATACTGACTGCTTAGAGCAAAAATAATCATGTGCTCAGGTAAATATGAGCCACATGCTTCCTAACGATTTGAATTCATTACCATCTTATAAAGGGTACAAACAAACAAGATGGAACATTGCCCTTAAATGAAAACAGAAAACTGATTCTGGCCACCAAGAGATTACAATTCTATTCACGGGGTTTCTTTCAGTGTACTAGTTTTCCTAGCAATTTCATGGATGCCTCAGTTTGTTTTACCGAAACGTAACGAAATATCAGTTGAAAATAGACATGCAACTTTATGGCTCGTCAACACCATACACCGTACAAGGCTTCCTTAACTAGGCACGTGCAGGTGACTTGCAATGAAGCTTCAAAAAGACAAAATTAATCTCTAAAATACGAGAAGACAACAGCAATGAACATGGGTAAAACAATTAGAACTTCGCGATCTATTCTCTTTTCCCCAATGAATCCATGCATTCTTGTATTCCTACAATCGTGAACGATGCCTTGAAACACATCTGATAAGGAGGAATTGAACTGCTAGCCTCAGCGTTTGAGGAGACAAAGGATGCCTTGAAACACATCTGATAAGGAGGAAGTGATCTGCTAGCATCGGCATTTGAGGAGATGTTCAACCTGTCATGCTCGGCTCAAGACTCCGACCTGTGGGAAGACCGTTGACAACAAAACAAAAAGAGAAACATGAGAAAAACATGCATCATACCGCTATCTTACACGTGTGCAGTTTCCTCTTCAATAATTTTTACACTAAATTTAAGACATGCAGAAAACACTGACTTTTAGTTTCTACTCGATAAACAGAGCACGATTGACAACAAAGGGTACAGGTATTCCTAATTAAATACGTATATCAATACTTCTTTGCAGAATCAGAAAATACTGATCCACTTCTTTGATAAAAATGTGGTGAAATTCGACCTTAAATGCGATCGATACAGTGTAAAAGACGATACTGAAACCACACTACACTAGTAATACATCCCTTATCTAAGGACTGGGAAATCTGTTTAAAACAGATCAATTATATTTCAGAATCTTAAATAACATTCTAATATATGGTATACCTAAGAGCATACCTAATCATTCGCCCGCTAAGAGGCTCACAGTTAAACTTTTATCATCACACTTCCAGCCCAATTGTTACAAATCACGCCAACATTTGTGTTGAAAAAAACAACAGATTCAAGATCGGAATAGTTAACCGTGGCAAATAAGAATTGAATGTCAGTACATCATGTCTATATCAAAACGGACTAAGACTGACTGAAAATCATTTTGAACAGCTTAGGGTTAACAACCCATTATTGATATCTATATCCAACAAATGAAATCTGGTCTCGAGGAATCCAACGAGTCTGAAAACAAAAGGTTAATAAAATAAATCATGAAAATGACAATAGGACTATAATACATGAATAACGTAAATTAACAACAGTCCAACTCTCAACAGTAATCTCTCTACACTAACATCTTCATTTCATATACAGTACAGAATTTTGCGATCAACAAAAAATAAATGCACCATAACCTGTAAAACTTGCATCACAGATCAAAGCTGCTATACAAGACAAAACTGTCAATATGAAATTAAAATCCTTAAAAATGTATTCATTTAATACACCATCAAACGCTTTCATTATATACATATTTCAATACTCTTTCGCAAAATCAGAAAATACTGATCCATTATTTGTCTGATAAATAATCTGGTCCAATTGGACCTAATGCAATCCATGCAGTAATGCCAAAAAGACAACGGCACTGAAATCGTGCTACACTATATCACATCCCTTACTCTAAGGTCAGGGAAATCTGCTTCAAACAGATCTATTTCACAATCTTAAACAACGTACAAACATGGTATACTTAATAATACCAAATCATTCGCCCGTCTAAGAGGCTCACAATAATACTAATACTAATAACAACAACTGCTATGTTTAGACAGGGTGCACATATCTTCGAGGAGTTTACAATGGGGTCCTGCGTAACAAAACTAATAAAGTAAAATAATGCTTCGATTAAGGATAGTTACAACTAATTAAACTTTTATCATTACACTTCCAGCCCGATTTTAAATCAGACTTTACAAACGAATTTCAGTAAGCAGACTTAGCTATATATATATATATGTAAAGACAAATTTTACAAGCAAAATTACTATCATCTATTAATGTCCATAATACCGCGGAAATGCAAAGATCTACAACTAGTAATAATAAAGTCTGAACGATATATTTAAACACGATATATTAATATATCGCAATATATCCCAGAAAATCCTTGATTATTTTTTTTGAGACACAGACACTTTCAACGATTTGGATTAATACCCGAGCAATGGTACGTGATAATAATTTTTCAACTAATCCAAATTACTAGTAAGAGAAAAACAATCCTTCTCTTAGCATTTCGTTAAAGAATCGATAAAGTAACCAAATTGAACCACTTCATATACTTGAACTTGAATGACATAATACGGGGTAACTGAATGACTAAGAGTAGTAATAATTTACGGCCTTCTGTCAGCTACAAAAATATATATATTACAAACTGAGTTAGCTGAAAATTCACTCTAAATCTGTTACGTAATAATTCATGAATTGCATTCCCAGTGAAATCTGGATGAATCAATAACACCTAATTACTGTAGTTAAAAAATAACTGAATAAGAGCGAGCTCTATACTTAAGCTATATAAAATCAACTGATACCGCAAACCTCAAACTATCAATGTTTATAACTACAGAAAGAAATCCTTCACATTAAACACTTATAGATCATTAACTCTCAAGCAACTTCGCCTATAGTTTATAGAAAACAGAAGGCAATAATTCAAAATCAATGTCACCTAAACAAAAATTGAAGAATCTTAAAAATAATGAAAGTCTGATCGTATAACAACTGAACTCATTAAGCTAAAGGTTTCTCTTGGTATAACAATGTGGATGGCGTTTGAAAAGGGACTCACGACCCTTTGGTGTTGAGATGTTCGATCTGCACGTGCACGTGTGACTGGGCGGCTGACCATGGCCGGCAAGGATCCCGAGATAACAGTTCCTCCAAAAATATCCGGTTCTCCCGCGGAGGAGACGAGAATTCATAGGAGAAAAAATTGACAAAGAAAAATCTTGTCAGAAGGCTTGTAAAACACATAAGGAGCACTAAATGTTATGTACTACGTTGTATAGGACTGAATTTTGAAATTCTCAAACTTTTTGTACTGCCTCGTTGACTCAAATCTTTTACGACTATGCAACAGTACGAATACATACCTTCACGTAGAGTTTCAAAGGTATCCTCTAATTTACCTCTTAACAGAATAGAGTACGCCACCTTCCAAGGAGACTTGAAAGAATCTTTAGCTCAAACTCAGTGCTCTTTCGTTGTGTTTCAACGCTGAAGGTTCTTGGATAATAGTTCCTCCAAAATTGTCCGATTTTCCCGCGGTGGAGACGAGAATTCATAGGAGAAAAAATAGACAGAAGAATCATTAATGTCACAAATGCCTTGTAAAGCAAAAAACAAGCCCTAACAAATTATGTCTACTGCATCGTTGACTCAAACATTTCGTGAATATACGACGTGTTCAAAAACATTACGAATATATACGTACCTTCGCGTAGAGTTGCATACGTATCTTCCACTATAAAATCTCCGTCAGAAAGTTTGGCTGACTTGTGGCTGTCCAGCAAGCGAGAGAAAGAATTCTAAACTGATTGGTATTTATATACCTCAAATATGAATATTAAACATATGTACAAGAAAAGAACTAATGAACTATCACTTAAGTGATAAACAAATAGCTACGTGCCGTAATGAAGACGCTTTCCAACCCACTTTGTTACGTTGGAAAGCCTCTATTTCACTATGGTACGTATATATGATAAGGTACAGTTTACTTCCGGCACTGTCACAGTGTCACCGATAATTTCACTATGGTACGTATATATGATAAGGTACAGTTTACTTCCGGCACTGTCACAGTGTCACCGATAATTTCACTATGGTACGTATATATGATAAGGTACACTTTACTTCCGGTGTCACAGCGTTTTGTGTTCCCAGCGATTTATGTTCCTATGGGAGGGGTGGCGGTACACAAATCGCTAGCGTTTTGTGTTCCCTCCGTTCCAAAATGAAAATTTAAACCAGAAGACTAAGTGAAAATCATATAATATGTTTTAAACTTGAAAGTCTAACTTTTCTTCAGAATTTATGTATGAAAATGATTTTTGGGAACAATTGGGAACAAGAAACTTTGCCGTGAACGCGTTAACTGAATTTGACCGGCTGCTACGTTAGGTCTGGAACTCGTTGATGTTAGCTAAAAAATATAAATAAATATATATTAACATAAATATATGCTTTAATGTTCCTACTCTTAGGTAAAATGACTTGTTTAATGATATATTTAAGTTTGAAGAGTGTTTTATCGTGCATTTGAGTAAAGTGGGAACGTGAATCGCTAGCGATTTGTGTTCGCGGTTTGTGTTCCCAGCGATTTGTGTTCGATATTTCATAATTAATTACTCACATTGGTGATCGATGTATTCACTGTGTTATTATTTCTTTAGCGTTGTCTTGTGTACCTGAACTAAGAGGATGTCGCACTCTGTGTATATCATGACGATGTCATAATAATTACCAATTAGCAATAAATTAAATGAGTCCGGCGGGAATTATAATTGAACTCGTGAAAGCATATTTATCGTTACTCCCAACGAGGATACCTCGACTGAGTTAACTTCTTACAAGCGTTACCCTTGGCTAAGTAAAAGAGGAAGACTTATTTTCCATGTTTTAACTAGCGTTCTCGGTTTGGAACACAAAACGCTAGCGATTTGTGTACCCCCGCCCCTCCCCCAGGAACATAAATCGCTGGGAACACAAAACGCTGAGTAGTATAGTAAATGCCGGTTCTGGCCCACGTTGTATTTTTTATTTATTTTTTCATCTCACTTCGTTCGGGGTCCATTAGACGAAAAAACAAAACAAAATACAACGTGGGCCAAAACACGGCATTTAATATTCTACTATAGTTTATTTATTGTATTTATAAATTATATTAAGTAATCGGTTTCTACCGCTTTTTTCCGGATTAAAGCAGTTTTGTTGTACTATTTTTTAATCATATTTTTACATTTCAACGTCATATTAGAGAAACGTGTTTATAAGGTATTATTTACTACTATAGTTCATTTATCGTATTTATGCATTACATTAAAGGATTGTAGTTATAGGTATTATATCAGGGCTAAGCATATATTAACATTTGTTCGAACACTTGGTTTATAGTGAATTTATTGTATTCTAACACCCTATTAGAGGAGTGTTGCTATTAGGTATTATAACATATATTGTCATAATCATTATTTACTATTATAGTCCATCCATCATATTTCTACACCATATTAGATCAAGGTATTACATTTCGAAACCCTATTAGATGAGTGTGATTACTAGGTATTATAACATATATTATCGTAATCATTATTTACTACTATAGTCCATTCACCATACTTCTATACCATATTAGATCAAGGTATTACATTTCACCGTCCTATTAGAGGAGTGTGGCTACAAGTTTATTACATCATACCATGGCTGAGCATACACCAACATTTGTTCGAGTACGTCCTTTAAAGAACTATTTACGTGGATGGAAGATGGATATTCCTGATGATAATCCTATGGGAGCGGATCCAGCCGTTTTCCTTGCCGTTGTACGTAAACAAACTACCGAAAAGTTTAAGGAAGAACTACGAAACCACAACACCTTTAAGGCCCAATTAGCTTTAAACATAACTTTCGTACTTGATAAACCTGATGGTTACGTATACGAGACAGCTACATTTTATAGCAAACAATCTGTTTTGATTGATGATGCTGGTATCCGTGAGGTAATAGTAGAAGCACATGCTCAGATATATGACCAAATTGAGAAGTGGATCAGTCGTGGATCAAATTGGGTCGTAGATAGAGTCAATATTCTATGGTTAAACATCGCTAGATACCAACCACTACGTGGAGGTTCGTATTTACCACTACCTGAAGAAATAGCGAATAAGAAAGCTGTGATCAATGTAAACAACAAAGACGATCGCTGTGCACTTTGGACGATATGTGCAGCAATGTTTCCAGTTAATAAGCATCCTCAAAGGACATCAAAGTATCGAATAGATATGGTGAAATCCAATGGGGTGGACTCACCAACACCAATCTCACAAATACCACTTCTAGAGAAGCAAAACAACATTTCTATTAATGTATATGGATGGGATCCAAAGGAAAAGTGCTTAATCATATATCATATCTCAAAGAAGACTTTTTCGAAGTACATCCATCTACTACTTATAGAAGACCCAAAGAGTGGTAAACAACACTATTGCTGGATAAAGGACTTCAACAAACTCCTATTCGATCAGACAAAGCACGAACATAGGCAACACTTCTGCGAACGATGTCTGCATGGATATTCCAATGAAGCTCTTCTTGAAAAGCATATTACAGAGTGTAATGGTATCAATGACAAAGCCATACGCATTGAAATGCCTACCAATAAGAACAACGAAGTCTCATTCCAGAATATACACAAGCAGCTCAAAGTAACCTATATTATCTATGCAGATTTCGAGGCATTAACCACTAAGATCGAAGGACTTGCTCAAGACTCAAAGAAGAGCAACACGCTTAAAACGGAAGAACATATTCCATGTGGATTTTGCTATATAGTTGTACGTTCTGATGGTTATAGTGAACCACCAGTACTATATAGAGGTAGGGATACTATCGAACGTTTTCTACAACGTATGCAAGAGGAAGAGGCGAAGATCAAAGCCCAAAAAGCTAAACCACTATGCATGTCATGGGAAAACTATAAGGCTTATAATAGCGCAACAATTTGTCATATCTGTCAGAAGCCATTGGTTGGTGATAAAGTACGTGATCATTGCCACACCACAGGCGAGTTTAGAGGTGCCGCACACAATACCTGTAATCTAAAATTACGTGCTTTTCCTACCATCCCAGTCGTATTCCATAATCTTCGTGGATATGATGCTCACCTAATAATGCAATCCATATCCATAACATTAGGTAAGATATCTTGTATTCCAAACAATATGGAGAAATATATTTCATTCTCACTTGGTAACCTACGATTCATTGATAGCTTTCAATTTCTACCATCATCTCTTAGTACATTGGTATCGAGTTCAGAATCAGACACATTTCAACAAATTGTAAAATATACATCTAATCAAGAGAAAGCCAATCTATTAACTCGTAAAGGAGTATATCCATATGAGTACATGGATGCGTGGGATAGATTTGCAGAGACTTCTCTACCACCTAAAGATGCGTTCTATAGTAAACTAACTCTAGAGGACATATCCAATGAAGATTACGAACATGCAATAAGAGTTTGGAATGTATTTGATTGTAAGACATTAGGTGATTATCATGATCTTTATCTACAAACTGATGTACTTCTTCTAGCAGATGTGTTCGAGGACTTTCGTACAACATGTATGCAAAACTATGGATTAGATCCTGCACATTATTATACGAGTCCAGGACTTTCATGGGACGCTTTATTAAAGATAACTGGAGTGAAACTCGAACTATTAACTGACTATGACATGTATCTATTCATCGAGAGAGGTCTACGTGGTGGTATATCCATGGTATCACAACGTTATGCCAAAGCGAATAATAAAAACGTACAGGATTTCGATCCAGAAAAACCAAATAGCCACATATTATATCTAGACGCGAATAACTTATATGGATGGGCCATGAGCCAATATTTACCAACAGGAGGATTTGAGTGGTATACACCAACAGAAGAACAAATAACCAATCACGCAATAGATTCAGATAAGGGTTATATCCTTGAAGTTGATCTCGAATATCCTCGAGAACTTCACGATACGCACAACGACTATCCACTAGCTCCCGAGAGAATTCAGGTGAATAAAGATTTGTTCTCAGAGTATCAGACCGATCTATTTGAGGAACTATATAAAGGTAATGGATCTTTGAAAGTAGAAAAACTTGTACCTAATCTATATAACAAAGAACGATATGTGCTCCACTACCGTAACCTACAATTGTATCTATCTCTTGGTATGCGTTTGATAAAGATCCATAAGGCACTACGGTTTGACCAATCACCATGGATGGAACCATATATACAAATGAATACTGAGTTACGAAAACAAGCGAAGAGCACCTTCAAGCAGGATCTATACAAATTGATGAACAATAGCGTATTTGGAAAAACGATGGAGAATCTGCGTAAGCGTGTAGATATCCAATTAGTGCGTGCATCAGAAGGAAACAAACTACAACGTCTATTGAATAAACCTAGTTATGCTCGATCCACAATTTTTGATGATGATCTTGCCGCGGTACATAACTACAAAAGTAAGCTATTGCTGAACCGCCCCATATATGTTGGAATGTCAATTCTAGATCTATCAAAGCATCTGATGTATGACTTCTACTACAACGAGATCAAGAAGCAATATGGGCAACGATGTAATCTACTTTATACCGATACCGACAGTCTATTACTACACTTTAAAACTGAAGATATCTATGCAGATATGGCAATTCATAAACATCTATATGATACTAGTAACTACAGCAAAGACCATCCGCTGTATAGTATCGACAACAAGAAAGTACTTGGTAAAATGAAAGATGAATGTGGAGGTATTCCTATAGTCGAATATGTTGGACTACGATCTAAGCTCTTATTCTATATTGAGAATAGATGGCGATGAGATTCGTAAAGCTAAAGGTACCAAGAAGGCAGTAGTGAAACATCGTATTCGTCATGAACAATATAAAGAGTGCTTGATGGATAAGAAAGTATTCAAACATGGAATGAATATGCTTCGAAGTGAAGGTCATAAGATGTATGGTATACATATGAACAAAGTATCTCTATCACCATTCGATAGTAAGAGATGTATTTTAGCAAACGGAATAGATACAATAGCCTACGGTCATGGAGACTTTTTTCCAGATAATGAAGAAGTAGCCGATTTTATTAGCAATATAATATCGAACGCAATCGATACACTATCCTACAATCGTAAAAACGTCATTACAGAGGATGAAGATATGGACGACTTTATTCGTGACTTGCTTCTATCTTAGAATACCTTTTGGTGGTAGTTCTGTATCTGGTGGTATCACTTGTATCTCTTCACGAACGAACCCTCGCTTTGGTGCATCTTTTCCTAAATAGTATAGAACAGGTTGATTTGATGATACCACACTTCGAGAAATATAATATGTCTGTAAACTCCATACAGGATCAGTTGCTCGGTTTACTCCACCTTCCAATTCTCCCGGTGAGTATAGATATCGAACTAAAACATCGAATGGTAGTCGCTTTTCTTTCAATCCAATAATTCGAGAATATGTAGGAGTCTTTATGTTTACTTGTTGTGCCTCTATAGAATTTGAAGGTTCCTTACCTGTTAGTCGAGTAACTTCATTGTTCATAGCCTTGATAACATCAGGAAGCCTCAATACCCATTCTCTACTACGCGCATCCGATCCTTCAGATGTAAGTACCATCTCTTTTGCATATTGATATCCAAATAATCTTTCAGCTATCGTTCTATTTGCTCGTTCGACAAAACTTTGTGCCCTATGATGACCGGCTTCACCTCGTTGAACTTTCGTACCATGTAGTTCTAATGTTTCAGACATACGTCCCATGAATTCTCTACCAGGATCAACTTGCAATGTTTTTGGCCATTCTAGTGGACTACGTTTGTAGATTCGATCAAATGCTGCAGACACTTCACCACTATCTTTCGATGCTAAAGGTTCAGCCTCTTTATATCTAGAAGCTACATCGATTACCACTAAAGCATACTTATATAGTTTCCTTCCACGTCCAGGTCGATCGTGAGGTAGAAAGATCAAATCAGCTTGATGAACTTCATTAGGTTTCGATACAGTCCAATGTGGTCGTGGAATATAGTGTGGTGGTGATAGATATATTTGCCACATGGCTTGTTTCTCTAACCAACCCTTAGCTACATCTTCCGATACCTTTGCAGCCACCGATAACTTACCAATTGCAGCATAACCTTTCCAATAGCCCATAGGACCATAGAAGATATTCGCAAGTTTAGCATCCATTATATATCTATGTATTCTAACCTTCAACAAGAAGAAAAAAGAAAGAAAAAAAGGAATAAGAACTTATCTAACCAACTAGTTCTTATTCTTTTTTTCTTTTTTAGTATCTCATCGATCGTAAAAATTCTCGTTTTTTAAAAGGCATATCGACTAATAGCGTATCCAGCGACTAGCATTCCACCACCAACATAGATCAACTCACTAGTTTTCTGTGCGTTAGATGGTTGATAGTAGTCAGAGAAACGAGGTTCTTTCATTGCTTCGAGTCGTTTCAGTTCCTGACGTAACTTATCGGATTGTATGAAAGCTCGGTTACTATCAAGTTGATTATTATGAGAATCGCGTTCAGCAACTTCCTGTTTATGCGTCCAATCGGACAATTTTTGACGTTCTTCGATATAAGCCTCCCTATCAGCATCGAATTTTTCCATTTCCCTATCATGTCTCTCTCGTTCTATATTAGCAGTTTCATCTTTCCCACCAAACATCTTAGCAAGCACTCCACCACCAGTAAATGCCGTTGCATTCAAAACTGCTCCGAAAATAGACATTCCAATAGCTGCTAACGTCGCCATTATGGTACGATCTTTTGTTTCTCGAGATATTGTTTTGCATATATGCTACCAGCTATTACAGCAGTCCACTTCACGTAATTTATGATAGAAATAGAAGGATCACTAAGCATAGATTCCTTGGTAGCCTTTTTTACGATCCAACCAATACCAGTAGCTATTCCAGTTATCATAGCAGCATCGGTCGCTGTTTTCATCAATTCCTTATCCATCCTAATATATATCGTATATCTCTAGTCTTTAATTGTTACTCCATATCTGGTACCGTAGTCTTTATCGGACTCGCGGGTCGTATAGGACTAATGTTCTTAGAAGTGTCGTCTCTGTATCTTTTGTATTGATAGTATGCGCCAAACAATGCAGCACCCGTACCAATAACTGCGATAGTAGTATTAGTAGATATGTTTCTAGTCCAACTTTCATCTACGTCGGTTTCTTTAGATAATTCACTTTCACGCGAAATCTCTCTCTTTTGAGCCTCTCTAGCAAGTTTATTACTTAGTGCTAATGCTTTCCCAGCAGCAACCCTCTTTGGATCTTTTACTTTAGTTGGTGTTGTTTTCGGTGGATTCGCAGTTATCTGATCCGTCTGTTCCTCCATCTTGATTCGCTATAGTAGTTACTTGCGAAGGTTCAATAGGTGTACCAGGAATGACTATGTGATCAGCTACATTGAACAAGACACTAGCTAGAGCTACGAATCGACCGTGTTTAAGTGCTAATCGACCAGCCGCCATAGATATCTGATGGCGGGCTAATTGGTTTTCTTGTAGATCCTTAAACAGTGCTTGTTGGTTGTCTAGTGTAGCTACGTATGAGACTGCGCGAGTAACTTGACGTAGTACACCATCTACTAAGTGTACTGTTATTTGACTTGCTACTACGGCCTGGTATCTACTATGTAAACGTTTTACGTCCTTCTCAGATAGTTTAGTTATATCTGTTAGGGAGAAATTCTGTCCTAGACATTCTTTCGTTTTACCTAATACAGCTAAGGTCTTAAGTTCTTCCCGCCATTCTTCGATATCCTCCAATTCGGTTGAAAATTCCAATTTGGTTGGTGGACCTGTTAAATCCTCACCTTCCAGTTCTTTGACGTATTCATCCATGATAATATGTTATAGGTGCAGGTATCTCTAACACTACTGCAAAAGGATGTCGCAAACAGAAACATATGCGAGCAAACTTATGAGATCGAAGTATCATTCGTAATTCATTACATTCTTGTGAGTCTCCGTAATCTTCAAATATCTTTTTACCATCTATAACCGATGCTGTATTAAATGCTACTACGATAGCTACGTTCTCACGAAAAGGTTTACATATACTCGTTAATTGTTGGGATAGTACCCAAATAGATAGTCCTATATGTCGAGCAGAGAATGCTAAATCTACTAGTTTGTCAGTTCTTCGTTTTACATCTTTTGATGCGGCGCAATCATCTAGAATCAATAATGTATTGGTACCTGACCAAAAGGTTGCACAAATATTTAATGTGGTATCGATAGCATCCTGAGATGGTGATATGACATAAAAATGCCGATCTCGATTAGCAAATCCATGATATGTTTTGTTGTGGGCATACGTAGGACAAATTAATACTATATAATCGAACTTACCACGAAATGGTCCACGAAGTTGTTCTATGAGAAATGCAGTCTTTCCACAATTCGTTGGACCTACTATAAGTGTGTTGAATGGAATGTGTTCTACGAGGGAATCCATCAGTATGTTATACTATCTAAAGATCTGTTCAATATCTTGAGCTGAGCATCAGCAAGGACATAGATATGCATGTTTACGTTTCCACTTCCTTTTAAAGTTCTATGTATACGAATATCGATATCTTTTCCACCACCAGTTTGTGCCATTCCATCACCATGAGCAGAGGAATCTTTTGCTGTACGACAATCGACTAGGATGGCAAATCTGTTATTGTAAAATTTGGTAGGAGTCATGGAAGTATTGGATGTACCAAACCATCCTTTTGTGGACTCCCAAAAATCTGGTGTTAACATACCTCCTGGAAAGAATCTATTTGGAACTCCATTTACGTCTATCTCTATCTTTGAAATATCAGGATTTACGAATGCTTCGCTATCTCGTGAACCGGCGGTGGGAGGATCTACGAATAGAAAGAGTAATCCAGCGAATGATCGTCGTGGAACATTTATATTCTGAGATATCAAAGTATCTGATGCCTTAGCGATAGGTACTAACTTGAAGTGAACCGCGTGATCGTATAGGAATGCAGTACCCCTTTCATATGTGCGAAATGTCTTCCTAGCTAGCGTTTCATTCTGGATTGCTTCGTATTCTAACTGGATGTTGGTAAGCTTGTACGTACCTATCTTTGTCGAATCTGATCCAACGATTATATCGATAGAGCGGGCTAGAGTTAATTCGAATGAAATTGTGTCTTCTAATGCATGTGGATATAGAACTCCATGTTGTGTAAGAATATCAACGTCTAACGGAATTCTATATTTTGAACCATATGCAGCTAACAATGCATTCTCACCAACATCTGAAGTACCTGCATCACCAGCCTTAGATCGTAGCTTATTTGTGTTATCTGATTGGATACCTTGTTGTACTCTCGATTCTCTCTCTTGTGTAGATAGATAGATATCGGAATATGTTTGTAATAGATCCGATCGAGCAATGTCTTCTACTATTTCAGCTCCTATCTTACAAACTCGATGTATAACTAAGCAACGTCCAACATTTGCAACGACTCGATTATTAGCATGTCCACCAGACAATACGATATCACCCAATAATGCTAAACTACCAGGTACTAATACGATATCTTCTCCCATCGTTGGAACTTCCACATAGAGCGTCTCACCTGGATTAGCAGATGATGGAGTGAAAGTTTTTCTATATAAGGTTCGTTGAGCTTTGAGTGCGAGTTGCACTCTTAGTGCTTCCTTAGGAATTAACTTCGACGATATCATGTTGAATATACCAAGATACATAGCTATGTTCAATATGGAAGATAGGGCCGACGTTGATGTGAGACCTGAGGATAGTACCGACAGATACGAAGAACAACAACGAGATGAAGAAAACCGACGACAACGAGATGAAGAAGACCGACAACGAGAAGCAAATGAAAGATACATGGCTTACTTATTGAGTGACAATCAAGAAGAAGCTGGGGGTAGGGAGACAATTACCATGGATAATTTGCATGACTACGCTATAGCAGTGCTATAGGAGGCGACCCACTTCGAGGATTCACATTCGAACAAACCATATCAGATTCAGCAAAAGAAATGCTAGTTAACATAGTAAAAGGGCAATATCCGGATGCTGGTGTTCGATATAATATCGAAATCTCCTTAATAGACGGACGACTCAACGTTCGCGAACTTGGAAGCAAAGCACCATTTACACGTCTATTTGTCGGTGATGAGAAAGATATGAAATTACGTGTGCAGATGAGGAAAGCTCTCAAAGCTGCTTTAGGTCCAAATAATGAAGCGGCCGCCAATGAAGTAATATTTGCAGAACGACAACTCGCTGATCGGGAAGCAAATAACGAATCTATTCTCGAAGACTCCGAATCGACCGACGCTCAGAAAGAAAAAGCTAAGACAGAATTAGTATCCATCCATAAGACAAGAGAATTACTTGAACGTCAAGAAGAAGCCATACTAGAACGTATATCGCTACGTGAAAGGGTTAAATACATTTTCAGAAAGTATGGAATGACCGTTCTTGCGGTGGTAACTGCTATTGGTGCTATCGTTAGCGTATTAGTTTCCCAGTTATCGAAATCCGTACCGAAACCAGTAAAAGATGGTATCGACAAAGTGGGAGATACAGTAAAGAAGGGATTGAAAACGGTGGGTGAGTTGTTAAAGGAAATGGGAAAGAAACTTGGACAGATACTACCTGGAATGATTGGATCAATTGCGAATTTCATATTTACTATGGCTGGTAAAGCTCTAGGAGTATTAGCAGAGAACGTTTGGTTATTCATCGTAGCAATAGTGGTGATCATAATAGAGCAATACAAACGACGTTAACGAAATAACGCCCATGCAATTCCAGCTCCTGCGATAGATACTATCGCTAGATTGATCTCATGCTGTGGAGTAGGATTCGGTAAGATACTATGTGAAACTCGTTGTGGAACTTGTTGTGGTAATTGTTGTGGAACTTGATGTGGTAATTGTTTCTTTTGTTTCTTCCCTTTCATATCTGGTGGGTATTTGGTTTCGAGAACATCTGCATTAATATCGTTTTTCCCTAACACCATACCTTCTGTGGCGTTCGGGATTGGATTTTTATAACCATCCTTCTTGCTGAGGTAGTACTCAAGATTGCTTGGTAGTAATCGTACCCCTATGGCTATTGCTAGGTCTAATCTCTTATGTGTGTGTAGTATAGCTGTAAGATAGTTTTTATAGCTTACCACTAAACCGTTTTCGAGAATAGCGTCTTCGACTAATCTCTCTACGATGGATTGGTTAAGATCATTTTGAGCAGCTAGAACGCAATATCCAAAAGCTTCAACTGATCGATTCAATCTACCTAATCCAGCATTTGTTAATCCCTTACCGGTTGGTGGTGTAAACCAATTGTATTGTTTTCCTTCATGTTCATCGTTCCGAATGAATGCCACAAGATCGCCCTGATCCTCCTTACCTCCTTGGTCTGCAAATAAATTATTGTGATTTGGCCAATTATCTGCTTCTTTATCGTAACCTCTGATTACGTGGACGTTTTTGAAACCATCATCGTACAAAAGGAATACATCTCCTAATCCGTTATTCCTACCTCCGTGCCATCGGAAATCTGGTGTTCGAGATATACCAAATTCGATGCATAATTTCTCAAGAGCTGATTTGCTATAGAGGTTATCCATTTGCTTGAAAGCAGAGTCACCAGGTAGAGGAACTCCATGAGCACCACCAAGTTCATGTAGAATTCTTCGTATTTTGAAATAAACGTGAAATCGTAGTAGTCCTTGAACAATAGGAGGATACGTTTTGAAAATAGGATCAAACAATGACACTCCACATCCAGAAGTCGCACACCACGTTGCGAAATTCAATTGTTGAGGCCAATATTTGAAATCCGGACCATGTAACCAATGGTAGGACTCATTTGCTGTCATATGCTTTATAACGGTCTCCTTGAATATGTTGGGTACACCTGCTTTGAACTTTTTCGTAGGCGTGACGTATATCCATAGATTAATGAGATCGATATCTTGTGCTTTTTCGTGAAAAGGAACTGCTGCGATGGGATATTTCACGCTTTTATCTAGTGTTAACGTAGATGGGAAACCATCAACCATCCCCCACAACGCTTTATCGATGCGTTTTTGAATTGTAGCAGGTAGTTTGGAGATATCATCACCATATACCGCATAGCTATGATTCCCATATCGAAACCAAATACTCGTCGAATATTTACCTGAATCATGTATGCTCGTGGATGCATAGAACTGATGGAAATCCGCATGTGGGTATTGTTTATTAAACTTCACCAATAGATCGGTATTCAGTTTTGAGATCCTCTTATTTTCATCGGCAATTAGAGCAGTCTGCTCAGATTTCGATAGTCTTGGTCCACCCCTAGCAATCTCTGCTATGTCCTCTGCAGATAGACCGTCGTCTTCGTCTGACACGACGAAAGGCATAGTAACTATTGAAGCTATACATATACATAGTTTATACCTTTAATATATAATGGTTATCTTAAATGTCACCACCACCTCATCTGACCATACTGTCTACTTCGATAACCCCATTCTTATCAATAATATTTCGCTAGTTGAGGTCACTATTAGTCATAATTGGTGGAACCTGGCTGAGAAAGGGGGCTTTAAGTGGATTACCCCCAATAGTTTGACGTTTCCATACGAAATTAAGGCGGGACATTATAAGATAGAAAATTTGATAACCTACTTAGATCCCGCAGTTGAGGCTGGTTACTTGGAATTCATAGACTATCCATTTAGGAAATATTGGCTTATGAAGGTCAAGAAACCAATCCAATTCACTAAGAATGTCTGCGATTTGTTTGGTATCGAAGTAAATGAAGATGTGACAGATTATGTGACTATCAATAAAGGAAAATACGTCCTGGTGCCAAAAGATATTAATCACATATCTATCTACTGTGATGTGGTGGATTCAGATTTCTCACTTCTTGATGGGAAGCCATCTAAAATCCTACATACTTTTAAAACGACATCACACGTTTTTGGTGAAACAACTTACTTTCCACCAACCCTCATACCCATTCGAGCCCTAGGAACGATGCGGAACTACATTCACCTCACAGTTTGCAATGAGAAAGGCAATCTCATAGACTTCAACAAGCAGCCTATACGTTTCGTATTGAAGCTTGAGTAAATCATACGTATATCACATATACGATGGACGGCGATTCAATTCAACCACTTTTTCCATCGGCACCAAAAATCTATCCATCGCTCACTGGCAAGAATTTTCGACTACAAACAATCCGAGATACGCTTTCGGATATCGAAATTCAAGAGAAACACTACGAAGGCGTACGTAAGAAATATGCGCGTTCTCAAGGAATAGTTCATGGTATTGCCGTGGTAACAGGAGGTCTATCTGTGATTTTATCTGGGTCTGGATTGGGAATAGCTTTAACTGGCCTCGGAATAGTGATTGGTTTACCATTAGGTGTTATTGGTGGCTTGTGTGGATTAATTTCAGCATCTACGACCATTGGAGCTAAAAAATTAGGAATAAAAGTATCTAAACATGATAAAACAACTATGTTAGCTAAAGCGAAAATTAATACGATTCGTGATCTAGTATCGAAGGCTCTACGCGATGAAAATATATCTGACTCTGAATACGGTCTCATCCTCGCTGAAGCAGATAAATACGAGATTATGAGGTCTGAAATTCGCCGAAAGACTCCAGGACAAATAAGCGAAATAAATGTAGAACAAATTCGCTCCGAAATCAAACAAAAAATGTTAGAAGAAATGAGAGCAAAATTGGTATAAAAATCAACATCTCATATGAGAAAACATCGCATGGGCGATATTTCCACTTTGATAAGAGCAGCTGTATTTAATTAGTATGTCTGGTTCGTATTCAAATTTCGAGACACCGCGTGGGCAGTTGTCAACTTGGCGTTTAATTAGTATGTCTGGTTCGTATTCAAATTTCGAGACACTGCGTGGGCGGTTGTCAACTTAGCGAAATAAAAGTTTCTAAGTCGTACGCAAAATTCAGTCTAGAATTCGGGTCGCCAAAAATTTTTGCATGCCTTTGCGCCCCGATTCTACTCGTTCGAAGTAAATTGGGGCGCTAAGGCATTTCTGGGTCGCTCAGGAATTTTAGGGGGAACTTAGGAATTTATACATTTAGCCCCCCTTGACCGATGAAACAATTCAATTCAACTTTATTTAAACACGGAGATTTCAACAATTTTACACTGATTTCCATGAAAGCCGTGTATAATACACTAAGTAAAAATACAAATAATTCTCATAACAAGTAATTAAAGATATTAAACTGTGCTATATTAAGCATCTAACTAATATGTCTATATATCTACTGGGGTCATATATTAACAATCAATATACATTTATGTACTAATGTATAGTAATATTAATAATCTAAGAATAATCTAAAATATATATATATATATATATATATATATACAGTCGTTGCCGTTAATGTTGTCCTAGATATATGCACATATGGCTTTATAGCCTTTGTTCAGTTCGCACCTTTTACATAAAGAACGGTAATCAGCCGTGAACGCGCCCTTCGTATTTGGTAACAAAGAGCCACGGTGGTCTAATGGTTAACGCTCTTGCTTTCCAGTTCGAAGCCCCGAGTTCAAGTCTCGGTATCGGCATCTTATCTCTTTTTTCCTGTTTTGTTTTTTGTTTCTTTCCCCTTGTTTTTTGTTCTGTTCACATGTGTGGTTCTGACTTTCGAAGTAGATAATTATACCAGCACTGACGAGTACGCCCAAATTACGCTATTTTCGTTTAGAACGGTGAAGCGATTCTGTTGATGGTTGTGGGTTTGAATAGGCGTAATTTGTTTTACACTGTGCCGGGCTTACATGTATATACCAGAAACAGTTTTGAAAATACTAGATACCCACTGATTCAAAGTATTATATCTTTGTTTAGAAGTAGGAATCGATTTTAGCAAGTGTTATGAATTTCATTCGTACTGATTTTCTGAACTAAGGCAGACTGAGCGAGCGAGCTAATTTTTTTTCGAGATTTCGAAACATCGGCCGCGAGACAGCGGAGACAGTTTTGAAAATACCCGGCAGTCCAGAAATTGTCCAGAATTCTCTTTGAAACCCATAGTAATGCTTGCATAAGTTGACGAAGCTTTTTTCTTTGTGAAGGAAGAGAACTCACATGTAATAGCGATGTTTCGTGTTGATAAACATTGCAATTGTTATGCTAATGTGCCAACCATGATTTGTAAAGCCCGCTTTGTGTTAGGAACGAATGGATCTCTGGTTGGCACATTAATGACAATAGATGACGACACATGAAACATCGCTATTAAAGCCGTGTACTCGGCGTAAGGTTTGCGAGTGTTTGACAAACGATCACAAACTTTTGAAGCTTCGCCATGGACGATGTCGATGTTCAAAATACTACATTCCCTGCGGCAGTCGAAACTGTTGCAAAAGAAATGTTCGAACATCCCATAATGAAATATATGTGGATGATAGGTATACTAGGCATTTCAAAGGTTAAAAAGAACTCCGTTCTTGTAGTCACGTTTGAAATAAAAGCTTTTTAGGGAATTCAGTCAGAAAAAAAGAAAAAAGAAATGAAAAAAGGAAATGAAAAAAATCTTCGCAGTGAAAAAAAAGACGCGATGCCGATACTGAGACTTGAACTCGGGGCTTCGAACTGGTAAGCAAGAGCGTCAACCATTAGACCACCGTGGCTCTTTGTTGCCAAATACAAAGGGCGCGTTCACGGCTGATTACCGTTCTTTATGTAAAAGGTGCGAACTGAACAAAGGCTATAAATCCATATGTGCATATGTCTGGGACAACTTTAACGGCAACGACTGTATATATATATATATATATATATATATATATATATAATAATAATGTAAGAAAATACTTTAAGGCATCATTAGTGACTCTAGTCAGTTGAGGAGAGTAATACCTTTCAATTTATTTTTAAAACTCACTAAGGAAGAACTTTGTTGAATTTCATTTGGTAGGTTATTCCATATCTTAGTTCCGTCATAACTGAAACTTTTTTTTAAGTATTCAGTATTAGGGCGTGGTATGAAAAGCTTCATATTGGAATTTCGAAGATTATAATGAGTTGTTTGGTTTACTGTAGTAAACATTTCTTTAAGAGAGGTTGGAGCGAGGTTATTCATAATTTTGAACATTAAGGTTGCTTTACGTTTCACTCTTCTCTCAATAAGAGTTTCCCAATTTAGCAATTCTAGTGCATTTTGAGAACTTGTATTATAATCAGCTCTTAAGATAACCCTAGCTGCCCTATTTTGCAAAACTTGAAGTTTGTCGGACAAAGTTTTCCCGAACGTGTCCCAGACCTCACAACAGTAATCGAGATGAGATTGTATAAGTGAATTATATATAATTTGCAAGGTCTCGAAGGGCACGAAAGGTCTTACTCTCTTTAGGGCACCAATACTAGAAGTAATCTTTTTTGAGATAAATTTAATATGTTCATCCCATTTTAATTTGTCGTCAATTTGGACCCCCACTACTTTGCTAATAACGACTCGTTTGACTTTATTATTCTTGATTTGAATGTTTGGAGACTGGATTAAAGCGTCAAGTTTGTGACGAGAGGCAATCAACATATATTCAGTTTTAGTCATATTGAGGCTTAATTTATTTGCTGCCAGCCAATTATTTAAACTATCTAAATCTGTATTAGCTGAATGCTCAATTTCGTTGATGCATTTACCACTAAAAGTTAAATTAGTATCATCTGCAAATAAGCATGATGTTGACTGTTCGAGACAATTGGGTAAGTCGTTAATGTATATCAAGAACAGGAGGGGTCCAAGAATCGAACCTTGAGGTACTCCACAGGTGACTTCTCTTTCATTTGACTGTTTATTATTCACCATAGTGATTTGTTTGCGATTAGTCATATATGACTGTAGTAATTTTAGAGAAGTACCCTTTACTCCATAGAGCTCAAGCTTTTTCAATAAGATGCTATGATCAATAGTATCGAATGCTTTCTTGAGATCTATGTAGACTACAAGATTAAGTAATCCACGATCCATATTAACTAGCCATTCATTTGTAGATGTTAGCAATGCTGTTGCAGTAGAATGGAATTTCCTAAAACCGAATTGGTTATCAGAAAGTAGGTTATTTATCATTAAGTAGTTGTAGAGTTGTTCGTACATAATTTTTTCTAAAAGTTTGCTAATAACAGGAAGAACAGAGATTGGTCTGAAATTATCGAGAATATTTTTAGGACCAGTTTTGTGAATGGGTGTTACCCTTGCTAATTTCCATTCATTAGGAAAAATTCCTGTCCTTATGATATCATTAAAGAGTAGAGTTAAAGAACTGGTTATAATTGGGGCAGCTTCCTTGATCATTTTGGCGGGTATTTCGTCTATGCCTGTGGCCTTAGAAGCACATAAGCCCTTAATGACACTAAGCACTTTGACCGTCGATGTACGTGACAAAACAGCGGGAATTTGCATATGAAACAGACCTTCGTTTTCGACTAGAATTCTTACTAGACAGTTATCGTTCAACTACTATTTAGTTCGTGTTTATCATAAATAGGTTTAAAGCGTGAATGGTAAGCAATCAACTCATTGATAAAACGCACAACCGAACCCTTATGTATACCACACCGTTTAACAACGTCAATAAGAGACATACGAGATCCCGAACGATGTAGTACCTCGTAACTCGCTCCACGGGTGAACGACTTTAGTTCGAAGTATAGAGCTGGAACCTATATTGTTTTCTATTGCCGTATGAACAATCTCATAGACTATTTGTTGGACATTCTTAGGTACTCCTTGAGGGTCGAGTTTAACAAAAGTCGTTGTAATGTGAGGAGCTATTCGATCAGTATTTAAATCTATATCGATCTTATCGTCATCATGTAGAGAACATATAAAGACATTTCCACGACATATGCTTTTATTGTTTAGTTGCATAAAACGAGCGACATCACCTTTAGATCTAACGAACCCACATTGTATACATGCTTGATAAAGTATAGCGGCTAAAATAGTTCGTTTCGCATAGCTACGTTTGATACAAACTTTCTGTACTTGAATGAATGCATCGGCTACGATTACTAATACATTTGTGGGAAACGAGAGGGCGTAATTTTGTTTATAAATAGTGTCGTATGCCTTTAGTTCTCGCATTATCGTTCGTAGTTGCAATTCTTTGTTATCGCTTTGCTTTGGGATTGTGCGGTCCAGATCATGTTGATACCTAAAGCTATCCGGCCCTACTATGCGTAACCTAGTAGTACGATTGGTAGTTGTTTCTTCACATGATTCAGTCTCGGAAATAAGACCACAGGCGGGACATATGAATTCCGCTCCTTGCATTTCCATCGGGCATAGACATTCGGAACATGTTTCATCAGTGTTAATATGCGACAATGGTTTGATATGCGACAATGGTTTGATATGTAGGCTTGCACAAATTTCTGGACCAAGTAATCTGATAAGATCATCCATACTAGTTGTATACCATATGCCTGTCAATTGTCCAATTGTTTAAAAAAAAAGAAAAAAATGAAGAGAGGTCGCATAACAATTTCTCTTCATTCTTTTTTTTTTTCGTATCGTGATTTCTACTTATCCTCCGATCCTACCACATTTAGATCTTTCTCACTGATGGAGAGGTCATCCAATGCATTATCGAGATCGTGAATGTCCACCACATTTTGATCTTTTTCCGATTCCACTACATTTAGATCTTTCTCCGATTCTACTACATTTGAACACGCGATATTCGTCGACTCGTTAGCTCGTTTCTTATCAAGGTTCTTCTTATTGCGAATGGTACGGCGTTGAGGTGCACCACATTTTGAACAAAGTTCGTAAGTAGTACGACAGCCTCGACCACACGTCAAACATGGAACGAATATAGCACATCCTCTTCCTATCTGGAAGTTATGTTGAGAGCAATACTCTGACGTTTTTGAACACTTACTTATACATTTCGTGGTCTTTCCTCGCATCAACCAATCACAAGTTCTTGTCTCAATCATCGTGCAATATACCTATATATGTTATATGTCTAATTGGTATCTTAGTTGTGACGTCTACGTTGAGGTTCTTCAATTATACACACTTGTCTAATCTGTGTGGTATTAATACGTACTAAGATAACAGCATACGTTAATATCGTGAAGTAGAGAATGTATGTTAGTACCATGGATGGATATAACAACGTAAGCTAATATCGTGGAGTAGAGAACGTATACTAATAGCATAGGTGGCGATATACGGTATACTAATGATATCTCTAACAGTTGCTCAAGTTTGGATCTTTAGGTGCAAGAATGCCTAGGGACAATTTGGACGTTGCGAGAGATCCTATGTGGCAGCATAAGCATTTATGTAGTAATCTAGTAGAGCGTTTTCGTCCTCTATGGTGAGCTGGGAGCGCTTAATGAGCCACTCAATGATCCATTTAGCGGTATTAAGATGATCATTGCTACAGGCGCATAGTAGAGCATGATGAACGTATTCATACTCTATGGTTATCTGAAAGCGTCGAATGAGCCACTTAACGGTATTGAGATGGCCATTCCTACAGGCATCTAGTATAGCAAACCCGACGGCTTTATCCTCTTTGGTGAACTGGAAGTGCTTAGTGAGCCACTTAGCGATATCAAGACGGCCATCCTTACAGGCAGCGCATAGAACGTAATCGGTGTGTCCATCCATTTTATCGAACCATAAGTGCTTAATGAGCCACTTAATAACGTTAAGATTACCATATTCACTGGCGTAGACAAGAGGAAAGCTATCATCGATGTAGTTTGCGGAAATACCGAAAGTCCCAGCCAAATTGTCTCGATCGTTGTCATTACGAGTAGACCTAAGACCGAAAGTGAGTACTCGTTTACGGAACTCTTGGTCTACGTTTTTGTAGCGCACGAGAGATGCGGCACCGTTTAGGTGTTTCGATGTCCTTACGATGCTTGCGAATGATTCTGGGCCTGCATGCTCTACTATCTTGACTAAGATTTCTATGGGAAGGCACGGTATGCTATCCATAGTGGAAGAGATCGATATACTGCATAGTAATCACTTCTCTAATAGGGTGTTAAAATGTAAAAATACAACGAAAAAAATAGTACAACAAAACTGCTCCAATCCGGAAAAAGCGGTAGAAACCGATTACTTAATATAATTTATAAATACAATAAATAAACTATAGTAGAATATTAAATGCCGTGTTTTGGCCCACGTTGTATTTTTTTTTGTTTTTTCATCTAATGGACCCGAACGAAGTGAGCTGAACGAAGTGAGGATGTCCATTAGATGAAAAAACAAAAAAAAAATACGTGGGCCAGAACCGGCATTTACTATACTACTCGCTGTGACACCGGCACTGTCACAGTGTCACCGAGAATTTCACTATGGTACGTATATATATGATAAGGTACAGTTTTAGTAATACTTCCGGCACTGTCACAGTGTCACCGAGAATTTCAATATGGTATGATACGGGGTACGGTTTACTTCCGGCACGAATGGAACCGACTACAAGGACACATCGGCTCTTCCGATGATTATTATGACGTTGTTTGTTCATAACCCGATGACATTACGATAATGACGTACTTGGTTAACCCGTACATGTCACCGATATCACACGGCGGCCATCTTGTTTTGACGTCACTTTTTTTTACACGGGAACGAGGCCACACGTGTCAGATGTGAGTTTTTGAACATGGCGGCGGCGAAAGCGAAGGAATTCTATCACAAGAATATCAACAAATTACCTCCTATTACTGGCAGCCTTATTGAAAATTTTGCCGCAGATAGATTACCTACCTATATATTATTTGTTTCATGAATCTTATATTCATGACATTGAAGGTACGTGTTTTCAACTGTTCTAAGCGGTTTGTTGATGTTTAAGCTTATAACTAAATAAGCATATGTCTCATCGTAATCCTTTGAATTGTGAAGTATTGGTTATTGCCAACGGTGCATGCGTGAAAGAATAATTTCCCAAAGATTTATCAAATTATATTTTTATTACACCGATTATTTCAATTACCTGTAACTATGACTGGGTCATTATTGTTTACAATGAGTGGCTCAACCTCAAACTCAAAGATTTGTCATATTATATTTGTGTAAATTAATCTACATTTCTACTAGCTATAGGTTGCAATTACTATGTCTAGCTCATTGTTTACAATGAGTAGTGATCCTTGTAGGTAGTTTTCTCTGCTTATGAGACGTGGTCCAGGCGGAAAAATGTGGCACTGCATAGTTTGATAATACTGTCTTTCCTGCAACAGTTTTCTTGAGGTCTGAGGGCGAAAATGATGCCAGCAAACCTTGGTGCTGCTTCAAATCTGAAACGGCGTATTTATATACGAGATTTATATACGAGATTTACCTTGAAATATTTCCCGACATCTCTTCGAACTTTTAGAATCCATTGCTTTTTAATTACTTTTTCTGTAGGAAACTGGTGGAAACTAATTCCAGTATAGTTTTTCCTGCGATTGTTAGTGCACTTTGGAACACAACAGTGATCTCTGTTTGGCATTTTAATAACCGCGGGAAAAGTGACACGTGTGGCCTCGTTCCCGTGTAAAAAAACGTGACGTAAAAACAAGATGGCCGCCGTGTGATATCGGTGAATGCAGTCAGTACAAATCGAACCGGATAACTCGCAAATTATATAGCTCCAATAATACATAAGTTTCGAAAGCAATGTCAATATCAATATTGTCATAATCTACCTTAGTCTTGCATTTAAGGCTGACAAGTTCCATACAAAAACACACAGCGAATCTTTACATCATAGCGCCTTTGTTGTTCGTTGATATTCTCGCCTTCCACATGCTTTTCTTCGTCCTCCCAGTCTTCTGAACTTCTCTCGTCTTCATCATATTTTTGTTCTAGTACGAAATTGCTCTGCCGTATCGATGAAAATCTACTCTAATTCCGAGCGTGTGAAAATTATACAAAGAAAACAAGTCGCTACAAGTTAGCCGCAAGACTCCGGGGGACGAAGTGACGTAATGAAACGTCACAGGAATTAATATAAACAAAATGGCGGCGCCCATGTCTTCGCGGGGCCTACTTTGAGGGGCTCGTTCTCAAGTAAATCCACTGTTCAGATAGTTTGCTTAGGACATGGAATACCCTTTTTATACGGCGCTTTTATCTTATTTAACAAATATCGAACCCTCCCTACGCCCTTAAAACACAAAGAACGGCAAGTTGTACCTCATCTGCTCCATCTGCCGCCATGTTTTGTGACCACGAGGATCGCGAAAATGACGTAACCTCGTTTCCAGGCTGCTCACGGATATTGTATTTACAGGAATGGAGTGGAAGGAAAAATAGATTATTGGAAAATACAAAAATCGTTAAGTGACATGTGACCTGCGTTTTGTACCAGCCGTTCTCGTTTCCGACTTTCTTTCATTTGTACGAAGAATCTAGCTTGACTATCTTAACAACAGCTTCTACACACTCTTCCTGGTCTTCAGAGATACATCTTTTCAGTTTATTTAACTTCGAATCAACTTCTTGAAGGATCTTTTCCTGAGATCTAGCCAGAATCTCAATAAACTCGTCTTTGTTCATACTGATGTAAATTAGAATAAACTGCGCTGCTTGAGAATGCGAAACCGAGATGCATGACCTGTTATCGCACACCAATATATACCGCTCAATTCCGATGCATACCAACGCATATTCCTTATCAAAACATAGGAACCGACGAGAGCTCATTTTCCTGCTAATTCACACGGTCAAACGCAGAAAAATACCGTTTGCTTGTAGAGTTGTGAAAAGTCGCACTCGTAAACCTAATTAGGATCTAAAGACAGAACAACTGGCTTCCTGCCGAGTACTGTTAATATCATATTCGAAGCATCCGGAGAAAATTCGTGGGCTCGATTGGGTTTCTAATCCGGTAGAAATTATGAAATTCGTTATCCAAAGTATATGTGTACTTCTTAAATATGAAACTTATAAACAATCGAGAGCATTTTAGTTCGCCTAAAAGCTGGCCTTTAATTTATGCGGCCGTTGATAAACAAACTAATCATAACCATGGGCTCGGACACAGGGGGAATTTAGATTTTAACGTCTGAACTCGATTCTTCTATTAACTTTTGGTTACTAGCGTTGGCCATTTGCTTTGCAATTTGGCATGTACGTCTCCTGATAGAAAACCGGTTTTATCATAACCAGGGTCACGTGTTATCAATAGACAAATCAGCGAGCGGCTTATGGAATAATTAGTGGCCATCCAATCAGCTCCTTAGTACAAAAGCTGTACTAACGGAACTGCGAAAGCATATCCGTGCGGCCAGAGTCTCCTCGCTTCGCTCGTCGGGCCAAACCTTAGAAGAGGAAAGTAAACGAGTGGAGCTTGGAGACTCTGGTACCCAGGGTATGGCGGACAGGATTTTACCGTTAAACTTGCCTAAAAGTTTGTGGTTTAACTTACCATTTGGGAATATTTTTTACTATTTCGGATATTTCTAACACTGATTGGCCTATTGAGACTGAAAAAGTGGCAAATGAAAATGGTAAATTTTCGTCGTACTGGCACTTTATCAGGTTAAGTTGGTGCCTTCTCGTACGTGTCAGTCAACAACCCGATAGATGCGCAAACAGAGGATTTTATTTATAGCATTGACTGTAGCACTTGAAGGCTAACTTACGGAGCCCGCTAAGGTCGAGTTGTCGGACGAGTTGCCTGGTGCACCAAGATTGCGGGCTCAGGTTCTGGCTTACAAAGATGGCGGATCGAAATGTACTGTTTAAAACACGACCAGTGTTTCATCAAGTTTAAAAATTCGAGGGCGATAAAACACGTGCTGCGAGTATTTTGAACGGCTTCAAAAACGCTTTAAGAATGCAATGAAAGAAAGACGCACATCTCAAGGGAATGACATAAAGAAAAGAATATTTAATAGGATGAAATTTTAAATAAAGTTTCATCAAAATTAGAAATTCACTTATAAAGGCCCAAAATTAGCTGCGAGTTTATTACATTCACATGTAAAGAGGGTAAAGAGATATAAAATGTCTTCATAGTCATTGATTTCCTTTGTTTTTGCTTCATTAATTATTCATTCGTTCTCAAATCGGAAGAGTGTTTTAGTCTTTGAAGCCCTCTACCTGCAAGTATTCTCTTCAACTGTCTAACACTTAGAACGTAGTCGTGCAACAGGAGAAGGCAGGAAAGGATCTCTGCCTGATTGTATCCCAAATGAAATGCTCGATTAGTCTATCACGATCCGCCATCTTTGCAAGCGAGAACCTGAGCCCGCAATCTTCGTGCACTGGGCAACTCGGCCGACAACTCGACCGACAAAAAAAAAGAGAGTCCCTTAGAGGGTTCCGTACTCAGTCCTTCTCTCGCACGTCTCAATTATTTAGTCTTCTTATGAATATTTCAGCATTTCAATGAAACTTCGATGGAAACTTAAAAATTATCATTTTTGGAGAAACATGAAAGTGGTCGTCCCAGAGATTCGCCACACTGTTTGTCTCATCAACTGGCAAGCAATAACTTTAGCCAGACGTCATGACCGTATGTCACATTGTGTTTCAGATGTCGTGACCGTATGTCACATTGTGTTTCAGATGTCGTGACCATATGTCACATTGTGTTTCAGATGTCGTGACCGTATGTCACATTGTGTTTCAGAGATGTGACCGTATGTGATATTGTATTTCAGCAAATGCTTGATGATGTCATCAGAAGATGGAGACCGAGAAGAAGCAGAGAGGATCACTGTAGCGTGCAGCTGACGGACGCTGTGCGTACTCTGGCATGTCTGCTGGAGGAGTTCTTCAGTGACGCCTACTCAAGGCCACACTAAACGGACTGGACTGAGCTCTAGTGTTCCGCTTACTGAGTACTATAATTTTGAGTTATGATAAGGATTGACAGGTGTTACTACTGAGTATTATATTATGTGGTATGAGATGGATTAAGATGATAATGATGATAATGATGTATTGTATGAAGTATGAAGTATGATGGTGATAATGATGATGATAATGACGATGATGATAGTGACGATGATGATAGTGACGATGATGGTGATGATAATGATGATAATACTAACAACAAGCATCATCATCATCAAGATCAACTACATGTAAAGATAAATGCGGTGGAAAAATGTATTTACGTGATATGAACACATAGGCGACAGTGCAATACGAACAGCTACCGTCAACAACAACTAAGCAGGAGACAGTGCAGTAGAATGATGAGGAAAGTGAAGTATATATTATATGAACATTCAGTAAGTGGGACACTAGGTGTAGGACGTGTGTATCCAGGCTAACTGGACATGACGTATAATAAACCGGACTTGTCGAACAATGTGTTTTGTCCTTCATTGTCCTGGAGTCCAATAAAGACAGTTGGCAGGTCGAGGATCAGGTAAACCTGAGTAATGCCGGGTTCCTTGTATCATTAGGGTATTCACGGGAATGGTGATAGGTGCTCAATGCTGTCCTGTTGCCATGGTGCATGCTGGATTTGGTTTGGACAGGACAGACGACAGGTCTATCTTGTTACCTGACCGCAGCTGCTCACAGATTCTCTGCCATGAAAACAAATGCATTCGTTACAACCCCATCCGTTGAGTTTGAACACAACTGTGCTAATTCGCAAATCAAACAACACAAGTACTACTTCGGCTTCAGTAAACAGCGCTTAGTTCAATAGAATGATTACATTGCTGCATGCGTCATATGCTGGCTTCACTAAAGCAGCACTTAGTTCAAGAGAATGTTGGTTTTATTACATACTTTGATGTTAGGCCGGGTTTGCACCTGTAGCTCACCTTACTAACTACACGAATAGACCGCGGCGAATTGACATCAGCCTGAGCGAATTCCACCAGGCACTTAAACAGTTGTTCTGGATCTGGTGCGGCTATAAAGATACAAACCAAGCACATTAAAAACTATATTATTTACAACGTTAACGCACTCTTCCATGACTTCAATAATGGCTGGATGCGCTTGTTGATAGATACATATATTTATGGGTGCAAAGAAAATGGAATCACGTAACCAAAATGTAGGAATATTAACTCGTCTTGAGTATCTCAGAAGTTAACGACAAGATACAACTCAGCGTTAGTGCGACACACAAGGCGAGGAATGTCTCAAGAGTGTCTCTGGAAGTTGAGGGGGGAATAGGAAGTGTTGGGTTAACTGTGGGTAGTCGCCCAAAAACGTATGTTTGATTTCCATCAGAATAATAAATAAACTCAAGTGCATTTGTAGTCGTAGCGATGGCGGGCGGCAAATAACTCTGTGCTGATTTATGTTTAAGTGCTGTTCAGTGAGGCTAAGGACAGCGCTCGTTCTGTGTTCATACGTTAGTAATACCTGAGTTGACTCCTGAAGCAAGGAATGGGTGCTGCAGTAGCTGGGGAATAGTATAGCGCTCTCGAGGATTACGAATCAGACAACCCTGGAACAAATGTATAACATGTTACAACGAACTGTAGAGTGCTACAGGGTAAATCTAACAAGTAAATCTAACAAATTAAATCCACACAAGGAAAATAAACAATGTTTAATCTCGTTACGGTGGAGTTAGTCGGTATGTAATAGATACAGTAGAAGTGTACGGCTTTATCGCCTTTACTAACTCGAGCTGGGAGCGAGTTTGAAAATCCGGCAATAAAGCACAGACACGAATTCTGTACAACTTATCAAACGTCTAGGTGTACAGAGTCGTGTTGTTCAGTTATTTTGGCGATATTATGATTATGCAAATCAGGACGAAATCTGCATCAGTTTACAGATCACTTATCGCACTTTGATTTCCTGTTTTTCCTTCATGAATTATTAATGAGTTTGATAACACGAGTTACTGATATTCAATGCATGGAAGGTTGCTCTAACTTCACGCCTGTCTTCAGGCTCACTTTTTGGCATTTCCGTGAGATCTGTTGTATCAGTTAATAAGCATGTCGTGTCAGTTTACCTTCATTACGTGGTATTAGTTAATAAGCATGTCGTGTCAGTTTACCTTCATTATGTGGTATTAGTTAATAAGCATGTCGTGTCAGTTTACCTTCATTATGTGGTATCAGTTAATAAGCATGTCGTGTCAGTTTACCTTCATTATGTGGTATTAGTTAATAAGCATGTCGTGTCAGTTTACCTTCATTACGTGGTATCAGTTAATAAGCACGTCGTGTCAGTTTACCTTCATTACGTGGTATCAGTTAATAAGCACGTCGTGTCAGTTTACCTTCATTACGTGGTATCAGTTAATAAGCATGTCGTGTCAGTTTACCTTCATTATGTGGTATCAGTTAATAAGCATGTGTCAGTTTACCTTCATTACGTGGTATCAGTTAATAAGCACGTCGTGTCAGTTTACCTTCATTACGTGGTATCAGTTAATAAGCATGTCGTGTCAGTTTACCTTCATTACGTGGTATCAGTTAATAAGCATGTGTCAGTTTACCTTCATTACGTGGTATCAGTTAATAAGCATGTGTCAGTTTACCTTCATTACGTGGTATCAGTTAATAAGCACGTCGTGTCAGTTTACCTTCATTACGTGGTATTAGTTAATAAGCATGTCGTGTCAGTTTACCTTCATTACGTGGTATCAGTTAATAAGCATGTGTCAGTTTACCTTCATTACGTGATATCAGTTAATAAGCATGTGTCAGTTTACCTTCATTACGTGGTATCAGTTAATAAGCACGTCGTGTCAGTTTACCTTCATTATGTGGTATCAGTTAATAAGCATGTCGTGTCAGTTTACCTTCATTACGTGGTATCAGTTAATAAGCATGTCGTGTCAGTTTACCTTCATTACGTGGTATCAGTTAATAAGCATGTGTCAGTTTACCTTCATTACGTGGTATCAGTTAATAAGCACGTCGTGTCAGTTTACCTTCATTATGTGGTATCAGTTAATAAGCATGTGTCAGTTTACCTTCATTACGTGGTATCAGTTAATAAGCATGTGTCAGTTTACCTTCATTACGTGGTATCAGTTAATAAGCACGTCGTGTCAGTTTACCTTCATTATGTGGTATCAGTTAATAAGCATGTGTCAGTTTACCTTCATTACGTGGTATCAGTTAATAAGCATGTGTCAGTTTACCTTCATTACGTGGTATTAGTTAATAAGCATGTCGTGTCAGTTTACCTTCATTACGTGGTATCAGTTAATAAGCATGTGTCAGTTTACCTTCATTACGTGATATCAGTTAATAAGCATGTGTCAGTTTACCTTCATTACGTGGTATCAGTTAATAAGCACGTCGTGTCAGTTTACCTTCATTATGTGGTATCAGTTAATAAGCATGTCGTGTCAGTTTACCTTCATTACGTGGTATCAGTTAATAAGCATGTCGTGTCAGTTTACCTTCATTACGTGGTATCAGTTAATAAGCATGTGTCAGTTTACCTTCATTACGTGGTATCAGTTAATAAGCACGTCGTGTCAGTTTACCTTCATTATGTGGTATCAGTTAATAAGCATGTGTCAGTTTACCTTCATTACGTGGTATCAGTTAATAAGCATGTGTCAGTTTACCTTCATTACGTGGTATCAGTTAATAAGCACGTCGTGTCAGTTTACCTTCATTATGTGGTATCAGTTAATAAGCATGTCGTGTCAGTTTACCTTCATTACGTGGTATCAGTTAATAAGCATGTCGTGTCAGTTTACCTTCATTACGTGGTATCAGTTAATAAGCATGTGTCAGTTTACCTTCATTACGTGGTATCAGTTAATAAGCACGTCGTGTCAGTTTACCTTCATTATGTGGTATCAGTTAATAAGCATGTGTCAGTTTACCTTCATTACGTGGTATCAGTTAATAAGCATGTGTCAGTTTACCTTCATTACGTGGTATCAGTTAATAAGCATGTCGTGTCAGTTTACCTTCATTACGTGGTATCAGTTAATAAGCATGTGTCAGTTTACCTTCATTACGTGGTATCAGTTAATAAGCATGTCGTGTCAGTTTACCTTCATTACGTGGTATCAGTTAATAAGCATGTGTCAGTTTACCTTCATTACGTGGTATCAGTTAATAAGCATGTGTCAGTTTACCTTCATTACGTGGTATCAGTTAATAAGCATGTCGTGTCAGTTTACCTTCATTACGTGGTATCAGTTAATAAGCATGTCGTGTCAGTTTACCTTCATTACGTGGTATTAGTTAATAAGCATGTCGTGTCAGTTTACCTTCATTACGTGGTATCAGTTAATAAGCATGTGTCAGTTTACCTTCATTACGTGGTATCAGTTAATAAGCATGTGTCAGTTTACCTTCATTACGTGGTATCAGTTAATAAGCATGTCGTGTCAGTTTACCTTCATTACGTGGTATCAGTTAATAAGCATGTGTCAGTTTACCTTCATTACGTGGTATCAGTTAATAAGCATGTGTCAGTTTACCTTCATTACGTGGTATCAGTTAATAAGCATGTGTCAGTTTACCTTCATTACGTGGTATCAGTTAATAAGCATGTCGTGTCAGTTTACCTTCATTACGTGGTATCAGTTAATAAGCATGTCGTGTCAGTTTACCTTCATTACGTGGTATTAGTTAATAAGCATGTCGTGTCAGTTTACCTTCATTACGTGGTATCAGTTAATAAGCATGTCGTGTCAGTTTACCTTCATTACGTGGTATTAGTTAATAAGCATGTCGTGTCAGTTTACCTTCATTACGTGGTATCAGTTAATAAGCATGTGTCAGTTTACCTTCATTACGTGGTATCAGTTAATAAGCATGTCGTGTCAGTTTACCTTCATTACGTGGTATCAGTTAATAAGCATGTCGTGTCAGTTTACCTTCATTACGTGGTATTAGTTAATAAGCATGTCGTGTCAGTTTACCTTCATTACGTGGTATCAGTTAATAAGCATGTGTCAGTTTACCTTCATTACGTGGTATCAGTTAATAAGCATGTCGTGTCAGTTTACCTTCATTACGTGGTATCAGTTAATAAGCACGTCGTGTCAGTTTACCTTCATTACGTGGTATTAGTTAATAAGCATGTCGTGTCAGTTTACCTTCATTACGTGGTATTAGTTAATAAGCATGTCGTGTCAGTTTACCTTCATTACGTGGTATCAGTTAATAAGCATGTGTCAGTTTACCTTCATTATGTGGTATCAGTTAATAAGCATGTCGTGTCAGTTTACCTTCATTACGTGGTATTAGTTAATAAGCATGTCGTGTCAGTTTACCTTCATTACGTGGTATCAGTTAATAAGCATGTGTCAGTTTACCTTCATTATGTGGTATCAGTTAATAAGCATGTCATGTCAGTTTACCTTCATTACGTCCAGCAGACGACTGTTTTCAATGGAAGGGAATTCAATGGTGTAGTTTGGATCCACAATGCACTGCAGCTTCATGGCTTGGTTAGTAATGTGTTGAAATGGTGTTTGTCCATACACCATGTTGTACAACATACACCCTAGGGACCACACGTCACTTGCACGGCCAATCTGACCAATAACGATCTCATTATTACAAATGCTATCTGATACACCTTAGAGACCACACGTCACTTGCACGGCCAATCTAACCAATAACGATCTCATCTGCTATCTGATACACCCTGGGTGAGTGACATCAGAGTGACATCATCTGCTATCTGATTCACCCTGGGCGAGTGACATCAGAGTGACATCATCTGCTTCTGATACACCGCCCTGGGTGAGTGACATCATCTGATACACCCTGGGCGAGTGACATCAGAGTGACATCATCTGCTTCTGATACACCCTGGGTGAGTGACATAAGAGGCTTTAGGAGCCATTACAATATAAATTACGGGAGCATCGTAAGAACGCACGACTTTATTGGCTAAAATACTTGAAGTCAAGCTTGATTTTCTCATAAATACACGCTCGATCATTTCTGTTCAAGTAAATCAGGGAGGTAAATCGAATTTTATATTATAAAACAAAAATAAGATGGTTCTCTTATAGATGTCCTATAAAAAAATAATGCACTTTCGAGGTTATGAAAAGCTGCTTCTGAAAATTACATTCAAACTAAAAGAACCAAGAAATATTGAATGGTGTAGATTTATTAAAAGCGTTTTCCTTAGTGGAGAAGCTAATCGGTCAACGGATGGCGAGGAAGGAAATGGATTACGATTATGAAAATCTTCAAAAAGTTAGGCTAACGTTTTCAAGTTTTAAACTATTATCTTTCTAACCCTAGCTTGCTGTCTCTTCGAGAATTAACATCGTTTCGTATTACTTAGTGTTAGTGAATATTTCTCTTATAAAAAAAATAATCTACATTATAATATGAATAATCAGAAAACTCCTGGTGACACATAGCTAGGATATAATGTATCAGTCAATTCCAAACCCGTGCATCCCCCATCCCCATCCCCCCCCCCCCCCCCCAGGCCACCCCCGGGCATTTGATCAGAGGCTTGCTCCCGAGGGTGGGGAATTTGACGAGTATCTAAGCCCTCAGGGGCGGGCATTTGACAAACAGTGGGGGTGGAGGGTGGGGCATTTGATCGGTGTTCAAAAAATACATTCTTTCTGTCTACAAATTCGCATCGCTCGCGTCGAAATGACGAACGTACGTGTCTTCGAAGAATTCCAGAATTTAACCTTGCTAAAACTGAACTGAAAAAGATAGCGCTGAAGGCTTTATTTAAACTGAAGAAATCTATGGGTAAAAATTTCCGAACGGATATTAAATTAACTTCACGCCTCTTTGATTGCCTAATTAAACCAATTCTTCTCTATGGCAGTGAAATCTGGGGGGCAGACATAACAAAGTCTACAGAGAGAGACCCAATAGAAATAGTGCACACAAAGTTCTGTAAACTTCTACTAGGAGTAAGCAAAAGTGCAACTAATAATGCTTGCCGAGCAGAGCTTGGAAGATATCCTCTTTCGGTGGAAGCAAAAACAAGGAGTTATAAGTTCTGGCTCAAGCTGAATAACCCAGAACGTACATGTTTATCGCAGGACACATATATAGATAGCAGAGACGGTAATAACAAAACTGATTGGTATCAGAAAATGAAAACTGCCATATGTACGGTTGGTCTCGGAGACATCTGGAATGATCCTCCGGTCAACCCAGTAATTCAAAAGCCTTATGAAAAATTATTCAAACAAAGATTAAAAGATATCGAATACCAATGCTGGCTAAGCCAAATCAACGACGATGATAGAAAAGAAGGACAACGCAATAAACTTCGTACTTATCGTACTTTTAAAATTAACTATTCGCTTGAGCCATACCTTTGTAATGTTCATAACATTGATCATCGAGTAGCTCTGACTCGTCTAAGAATAAGTAACCACGCCCTCGAAATTGAAAAAGGTCGACATTATAGGCCCTACCTAAAACCAGAAGAACGAATTTGCCAAAAATGTGACAAACAAGAAGTAGAAGACGAATTACATTTTGTATTGAGATGCCCCCTTTACAATGACTTAAGGGAAAACACAATCAATGTTGTGAATAGAAAATTAAATTTACAGAAACCGAAATATCAAGACGAAAATGTAGTTTTTAATTTACTAATAGATCCGCCTTTAATATTACAAAAAGAAGTTTGTAAATATATACATGACTGCTTCAAAAAACGCAAAAATAATAGTTAAAATAACTACATTTAACACATATACTCCTATACCTGTATCTTACCTTACGTTTGTTAGCTTCCTCAGCAGGTCTGAGACCTATGTACAATTTGTATATGGTGCCAATAAACACATCTATCTATTTATCTATCTGTCTAATGATTGCGCATTTGTAGAGGCTTGATAGAGTAAACCTGCCAAATTGGAAGGCCACTTTAAGAGGTAAATTGCTTATGTTTAAACCTATAAACGTTTTGCTTCATGAACTTTGACTGACTGCGTGATATTAAGTGCGTGACAAGATTTGTGATAAGTTGAATTTGCTGCGACCCTCGACAGCGCGCGAGTTAAAAACTTAATTATTATATCGGTAAAAGATGGGCCGATTGGTGCCTGTTGTATACTTTATATACCAAGAACATAAGCTAACATATTCAATTTCAAACCATTAATACGTTTATTATAAAGTATATAACTGAAACCAAGAACGATCGAGCCAGTAAAAATGATTGTTCTCATCCCTGACCGGTTGAAGGTGGTTTTCACCGTCGGTGTTTCCTGTGAATTGCTTGAGTCGGAGATTCTGAATAAAACAATGATTTCATTTATGCCTTGTAAAATTTTCTGATCCGGTCCCCGATGGTGGGGCATTTGAACAGCCTGGATGAAAAACTGGTGGGGCATTTGAACAGTTTTTCTGCCTTGGTAGTGGGGCATTTGATCGATTTTTTTTCAAAATGTTCAAATGCCCGGGGGGGGGGGGGGGCATGCACGGGTTTGGAATTGACTGATACATAACGTGCATTCTTATTGGTTAAAAACGTGTTTTGACAGTTTAATACATGGCTTGTTAAAAAGAAAATTCGGAACCATCTTCTATTTGTTAAACTAGGCAGTAAAGTCCGTAGTGTTTGCTGGCATTACCTTCATACACGCTCTCCGTCTACCAGTACTCGGGTCCATTTGGTGCGAACCGGAGATGTCGTGGAATGCCTCGGGAGACATGAAGTTCAGAGTGCCAACCTGCGTGTCACGTTGAATACTAGTTTGGTCACCCTGTGGTATGAAAAATTCGTGAAAAGCCACATTTTTACAACAAAACCCAGACTTCTCACTTTCTGATTGGCTCTTGATCATGACCAATAAGAGTACCGACAATGATGGTGACGTGGAGTGCGCGCGGCCGTTCGACTGATCAGACTTATTTGAACTTTCCTCATTAACCCGTGAGTAAGAGCATACTATTAGACCCTATTTCTTTTGTTTTCTTTTGTGTCTATTTGACTTTTAAACTCTAACTAATACACTTTGTTTCACGGGAAATCACTATAAAGCCCTGCTCGCTTGCCGATTAAAGTTTGCATATATAGTCGCATATATTTTCCATCATGATCACTGATCGGAACTACTTACTTTCTCGATGTTTAAACATGACGCTTATGTTCGACAAAGAAGTTATGGGTCATCTATGGATATTTTAGTACATTGGAGAGCGGAGTTATGGGTTATCTATGAACATTTTAGAACAGTGGAGAGAGAAGTTATCGGTTATGCATGGACATTTTAGTACAGTGGAGAGAGGATATTGGTTTGTCTATGAAAATTTTAGTACAGTGGAGAGAGAGGTTATGTGTTATCTATGGATATTTTAGTACAGTGGAGAGAGGAGTTATGGGTTATCTATGAACATTTTAGTACAGTGGAGAGAGTGTTGTCTATGGACATTTTAGCAGAGTGGTGAAAACGATGAATGATGAGATGGAGAGTCCGTTAATCGTTCACTGATGGAAACACCGATTTTACTAAGAAACATGGTTGAAGATCAATAGACACTTTATAGATGTGTCAGAAACAGTCCAAACAACTGTATCTGGAAATACTGATCATAACCTTACCTGAATCGCATTTGCAATGCCAAAATCGATCAGTTTGAGCCGTCCCTCGACAAAGAGGAAGTTAGCAGGTTTCAGATCACTGTGTATGATTCCCTCCTCGTGTATTACGTTCACCGCTTGCAACATTTGTTTCCAGTAGCTAGACAAGTCTGTTTGGGTAAGTGTACTACGATTCTTTCGTAGAAATGCGGCCAGGTCAATACTGCCGCACTCAAGAACCAACACGATGCTGTTCTGGTCTTTGTTTCGCTCCCTGCAGTACAATGGAGATCATCATTTGCTTTGGAGCAAATTAAGACAGATACAGAGAGTAAGGGGAAAATAGATACTCATTTCACTGAATACGGGCCCAAAAATATATTTTTTGCCAAATTAAATAACATGATTGTCCTATTGATTAGCATATGTCGTATTCGGGCGGTTGGTCGTGTTTGACTGAGCTCCGGCTATATTCGGCGCTAAACTGCCTTTATGGCTACATTGAAGGAGATTCAGGATCTCCTAAAGAAGGAAATGTTACCGATAAATGATAAATTAGGGAAGCTAGCAAAGAATTTTCAAGAATTGAAGGACACAGTCCGGTTTATGTCGGATAAATACCACGAATTGCTAACGCAAATTTAATTAACGAACCAGAAACTACTCAGTCAAAGTCTGGCCGTTAACTCCTTAAAAGAAAAGCTTGAGAACGTACAGAAGTGCGCCTCAGGTGCCAAACTACAAACTGATGAGCTGGTTCAGTATTTAAGGAGAGACTGCCTTGAGATATTAGGCATCGAAACATACATAGTGGCTTGGCCTCTTGGGCTTTGATCTTCACCTCTTCCTCTTGTATGCATTGTAGAAAGCGTTCTATTGTATCTGCGCCTCGGTATAGTACAGGTGGCTCGCTATGGCCGTCACAACGTACAACGATGTAGGAGAATCCACAGGGAATGTGTTCCTCTGTCTTTTGCGTGTTGCTTTTTTCAGGGTCTTGGGCAGGTCCTTCGATCTTAGTGGTCAAGGCCTCGAGGTCGGCATAGATGATGTAGGGAACTTTTAGCTGTTTGTGAATGTTCTGAAATGAGACTTTGTTGTTCTCCTCGGTAGGCATTTCAATGTGTATGGCTCGACCATTGACGCCATTGCACTCTGGAATGTGCTTCTCAAGAGCTTCGGTGGTGTATCCATGTAAACACCGCTCGCATTAGTGTTTTCTATGTTCATATTTTGTCTGACTGAATAGGAGGCGGTTGAAGTCCTTGATCCAGCAGTAGTGTTGCAGACCACTCTCTGGGCACTCTATAAGCAAGAGGTTAACGCGTGTCCAGAAGGTCTCCTTTGAGATCTGATGTACAACCAAACACTGTTCCTTCGGATCCCAACCATATACATTGATAGAGATAATATTTTGCTTCTCCACGCGTGTTATTTGTGAGATTGGTGTTGGCGAGCTTATCCCATCAAAGTTCAACCCATCGTCTTCGTGGTACTTTGATGTCCTCTGGGGGTCTTTTGCAACTGGAAACAGTGCTGCGCGTAGTGACCAACGTAAGCAATAGTCGTCTTTGTTTTTCACATTGATCACAGCTTTCTTCTTCGCGACTTCTGTAGGTAGTGATATATACGAACCTCCACGGAGTGGTTGGTACCGAGCAATGTTCAACCATAGAATGTTAACTCTATCTATAACCCCGTTTGATCCTCGACTGATCCACTTCTCAATGTAGTTGTGGATCTGAGCATGTGCTTCTACTATTGCCCCACGGATCTCAGCACTGTTGGTCAAGACGGTTTGCGAGCTCCGAAAAGTAGCTATCTCATATACTGAACCCTCAGGTTTGTCAAGCCGGAGTGTGATGTTCAAAGCTAGCTGAAACTTAATGCTATTGAGGTCTTGGAGCTCTTCCTCGAGCTTTCCAACAGTCTGCTTCCGCACACCAGCGAGAAAAGTTGCTGGGTCTGCTTCAAGAGGATTACCTTCTGGAACGTCCATCTTCCATCCACGTAAATAATCCCCAATGGCCCGGGGTGCTTGGATGAATTTGAGCGTATATTCAGCCATATTGGCGTAAAGTAGTACAATACGTATATAGTTGGAGCGTACCTCTAATTGAGATTTTTCCTGAGACCGAATGGCGCACTATCTCGTCCTATATGTAGTATAGAAAGTAGGGGTTATGGTGCACCCTCGTATTTTTAGTTGACAGCAAAATGATAGCGCCTATTCGGGGACCAGGCATCGCCCTAGGTGATGCCGCCTGGTCCCCGAGGAGGTGGTATCATTTTGATGTCAACAAAAAATACCAGGGTGCGCCAGAACCGCTACTTTCTATACTACTCATATCAAACATATCTTTCTCACTCTTCTAGAATCCACTATAGATAGAATTGCTTTTTTGCATACTTTGATAAAAATAAGTTACATTTTTACATTTACAAAAATAAGAAAATAAAAGTATTTTAAGCACAAAATATCTTAACGAATGCCTTAATTAGCATGTCCCGGGTCACATTTCAAAACCTGTTCGACGCTTTTTCCCCCGTTTTCGTTCAGGAAGTAATATCAAACTAAATAACATTGCCTCTAATAATAATAATAATAATTTAATAATTTAATACTTATATTGCGTCATTTACATAAAATGATCAATTGCGCATAACATCTGGTAAGAATATAATAAAAATATGTTGTGAACTGAGTATCTTAACATAGTATACACCCCATTCCAATATGGCGGATACACGGCCGGAGCGTTGGGACGGGACACGAAAACGAGGGTAGTTA
The DNA here is from genome assembly GCA_030867875.1 of Actinernus sp. WN-2022. Taxonomy (NCBI): domain Eukaryota; kingdom Metazoa; phylum Cnidaria; class Anthozoa; order Actiniaria; family Actinernidae; genus Actinernus; species Actinernus sp. WN-2022. The sequence goes on along the minus strand of JAOWCC010000936.1, from coordinate 85,192,341 downwards.
GGCGGAAGTCGATGTCAAGAAGGTCATGAGGCGGGAATTTCGCGCAAGTTTTGAAGTGAGTTTGTTTTTCCGAGAGGGTTGGAATAAGTAGATTTTATCCCCAGAGAGTTAGAAAATATGGCGGATATTCAGGCTATCATTTTCACTGAGGGATATATTCTTCAGTGAAAACGATAGCCTGAATATCCGCCATATTTTCTAACTCTCTGGGGATAAAATCTACTTATTCCAACCCTCTCGGAAATATAAACTCACTTCAAAACTTGCGCGAAATTCCCGCCTCATGACCTTCTTGACATCGACTTCCGCCTAACTACCCTCGTTTTCGTGTCCCTCCCCAACGCTCCGGCCGTGTATCCGCCATATTGGAATGGGGTGTATGGTAGATAGATATGTATTTGTAAAAATACATATTTATATATATATACATATAAATTGAATTAGATAAATTAATATAACATTTAAGGCTCATATGCTAAAATTCATGACGCGCTGGAGCTTATTTAGCTGGCAGTCAGGCAACCCATACAGTAGGCTGTTACAATAGTCAACACGGCTAGTTATAAAAGCAAGAATATATATTCTGGTGCCATTCCGTAGATACATTTAAAAGTTAAGAGTAATACTTTAAAATTGATGCGCAGTCGAATTGGAAGCCATTGCAGCTCACGGAGGAGAGGAGTAATGTGGCAATACTTAGGTGCATTGTAAACCAATCTAGCAGATATATTCATGACGCGCTAGAGCTTATTTAGCTGGCAGTCAGGCAACCCATACGGTAGGCTGTTACAATAGTCAACACGGCTAGTTATAAAAGCATGAACCAGAGTCTTAGTTGCATCGGGAGACAAGTACTTACGGATGCGTCTTAAATTGTGCAAATGATAGAATGCCTCTAACCTAAGTAGTGCCAAAAAGCAAAAGGTATTTCGACGGAGATTCGATATAAAACACATTGACTTTTGTTAAATTACGAATATTATTTATCACGGTATAGGTGTCCCAAGTAATTTAGATTTTCAGCAGAAATTCGCATTTTCATAGGAATTGTCTGATATACACCAGTTACTTAAGACCTGATATATGAGCCAAAGAATTGCTAAGTTTCTTAGTGTGCTCGTGTTATTTTAATCAAAATCGACAGGGGAACATTTGTCGACGGGGGAAAATAAAAAACAAATTTAGAAGATGGGTATCTGCATTTTGCTCGATACCTTAAGAACGCAAATCATAATTAAAAAGAGAAATGAAGGGTTTGTGGTCGCTTGTATACAAAATAATCCTACAGGAAAAAGGTTTTCATAGTACCTTTTGGTATTTGGCTAGAGTCCGAGAGATTTGACTGAATGTGTTTGGCGTCACTCAGTGCTGAAATTTACATAATAAAACATGCGGCAAGAAACTCTACTGCCCGAAAAAGTTTAAAATTGGTACTAATTCAAGCTTATTAATTTAATTAAAATAAATAGCTTACCATGTTATTACTCGGGCTGCCTGTGGCAGCACCGAGTCTTAAAATGCAAGCGGTTATTACTCGGGCAGCACCGAGTCTTAAAACGCAGGCCTTTTTTTGTTGTTGGGTGTCGCAAAATTTCTGCGCATGCGTTAAAGCTCAAGTTCACACCAATCAGAGTTATTTACTTACTTCGGCCATAATAGAAGATACAAAATAGAATAAAGTAAAATATACAACAAACAAAACATAGAGGCCAGGAGAACCAACACACCGTTAGCCAATTACGTTGGTTTCCTATGAAAAATAAAATTACAATAAATGATCTAATTACAATACAATACTTATTTCAGATTGCACTGTGCTGGTCACGCAACAATCGCCAGGTTAATTTATTTACATAATTTAATACAGTAAATCAAGATGGTGGAGGACCCGCGAGGAACTTTCTCTCTAATTTGGAGTCCCATCTCTCAAATGTAAGCAGTTTAATGTTTTATTTAACTTCACTCGTGCGAAAGCCTTCCAACAGGCTCAGGATATTTCAACTGGCGCTATTGTCGGAGCCGAAGGACCGCGTTTTTTACCCAGATGGCCAGTGATTTTATATACGACACGTACGACGACCTGAAGCCAGTGAAGGGGTTAGGATCCGGAAAGCTAAAATTCGAAGAAAGATATTGGAATCTATAAGCCATCGGCTCGCTGTGCTGCATTTAAAACATCCGAGGAGAACATCTTATTTTGGGTGAAGGCACTTCAAGACCAATATTATGAGTCTCTTAAAAACTGTCAGAGATTTAAATTTACCGTAAGTTGGATCAGAGAGTATTGAGATCAAGTTATTTCGTTCCAGCGAGGATATTGACCTAGCGGAAACGGTACAAGCTGTCGAAGGATTTTACTTATAATCATCCACGTCTACTTAACAACAGGAATAGTTATGTGCCAAGGCATGGGCAAAGATTGAGTTTCCCAGATTACAGATGAAAGTAGAGAACTTAATGAATGAAGAAACAGAGGTCACGCGCGACATGCTTGAGAAAATGAACATGTTCAACACTTTATGTTATACTAAGAAAACAAAACAAATTACAGAGCCTGCAAGTTCACAAGTCAATGAAAAACCCCAAGAGCCTGTAGTTTTGGATCAACATATCCTTCAAACTCCAAAAGCAACATACACATGAGTCAAATTCAAACCGGAAGAGACGGAATTATTTAGACTCTTCACGAGGATTGTTAGCCCGCAATAAGAACTCTCTCGCTGCTTTAACGACCTTGATTTGTAACATGGAGGCTGACCTAACTGATATGGGTAATGAATTCTTACTCTCGTCACATCAAAACACGAATCAAGAAACCAAACTCAGTCATTTGAAAGACAAATTAGTGCAGCAAGATAATATATACAAGACCGAAATCAAGATGCTGTCATCACGAATATATTATTGACCTAGAAGTTGAAAATGGCGAGTTGAAAGCGGATATAATAAAGCTGAGATCCGACTTTCAAACTTTAACAAAAAAATCAAGAATACAAAAAAGAAGACAACGAAAGACAAAGGTCTCCAGTGTTCTCGAGACTACCCAACCTACTGAAGCTTATCAGTTTGTTAAAGAGCCATCTTTCTTACATGACAACCCGATCCATATTCATCAGAATACATTTTCTGTGCTAAATGACGAGAGTTTACAATCACCTGACCGACAACCCACTACTAAAGAAAGGTACCATGAAGTACGGTAGTACGGTTAATTCTCGGGTTCAAAACAATGAATATATGCCTGCTCAAATGCAGTGTGTTAAACGAATAAGTAGTGTTTAAATTAAAAGGTCAACATACGAGAAAAACAAAAATATTAAATTACATATATATACTAGGGGAGCAGAGAATGAAAGTCACCGCGCTACCGGCCACTCCTAAAGACTGCTAAATTCAGCTAATAATTCTTCTCTTTGGTTAATATTACTAAGAGGATTTCAAATGAAAGTGTATTTCATCTTCAATCTCATGTGGCCCGAGTGAAAGCCCAGATGGGCTCTTGTTTTAAGGAAAATCGGATTTCAACTTCTCGAGATACGGTCTAAACTATTATGGCTGTAACTATATGATTACAACCAAAAATGTCACACTTTCAGATTTTGTTACTATTATTTCAAATAAAATCTAAATTCTTCACGGTGCGATTGCCAAAACATTAGCATGCCATTAAGGCATTTTTGTCTAGAAAACAATTGCCGACTAATTAGATTTGATCGCAGTTATAGTTTTTCTATAATGGCGATGAATATGAGAATGATCAATGCTTGTTCTTCACAATTGACCGATTTAGTTTGTACATTCAGGTCACCTGACTTTTCCCTTGAGTAATGTTTTTCGTTTTTCTTTATCTCAAGAGGAAATGTATTACTTTCTCTAATTGGAAAACAAAACACTGAATCCTCTGGAGAGCTGTCACATGATCTGAATTGGGACAACAAATGTACAAGCTAAATCGGTCTATTCTAACTGCAAACAATAATTATTATAATGATTGAAAAACAGCATTTATTGTAAGGATTTATTCAGATCAGCGGAGACTGGTTCCCAGGTCCCTCACGGGCGATATACAACAGTCCATATTTCTAAATAATATAATTAAAAACAAACGAAAACCGATTCTCAGTTTTTTTTGCTATTATGTTCAACCTGGAGCAAAGAAAACGGCATTTTTCAAAGATCGGTTTAAAACTGATTTTGTGATGCGTTAGTACACCAATTCACTGCGACCAGTCATTTCTTCCAACCGGTCTGTTATTGTCATCGAAAAGGCTTGATCTCCAGTTTCTATATCTTTCAACCGTTGTTTGAAAACCTTAGCAAATTGTGATAAAAAACAGCTGTTAATTGGGATTCCAACATATAACCAAAACCATTTAGGAACAACAAAGACTTGTGACTTGTGGGCCCAGATTTACTTTGACTGGTACATTAGCTCAGATGTAAATAACTATAGAGGTATATCACTTTACGCTCAGCCCTAAGTAAATTGTTTACGTAAATTCTTAACAATAGGCTAAATGTATATTTAGTTAAAAATAGAATCTTAAAAAAAGAGCAGGGTGGCTTCAGAAAAGGTCATTCTACAGTAGACAGTATGTTTGTTCTAAAAGCCCTTATTGATAAATACGTAAAAAGCAAACCAAATAAGAAAAACATGTTGTTCTCCTGTTTTGTTGATTTTCAAAAGGCTTTTGATTGTCTTCTATACGCAGATGACTTAGTTACTACTAGAATAATTAGACAATAATTTATTTCAATTAGAAGACGCTATTATAAATTACTATCAAAAAGCCCGAAAGGTCTGCAAGACCACTTATATACCCTTGAGGAATATTGTAACAGTAATAAATTAGAAGTTAACGTTACAAAAACCAAAGTGATGATCTTTAACAATAACGGCAAAAGAATGAACAATTACAGATTTCACTTTAAAGATGATCAACTAGACAATGCTCGAATGTATAAATATCTTGGAATTACACTAAGCATAACTTCAGCCTAGCAAAGCAGGAGCTACGAAAAACTGCACTTAAGGCATTATTAAACTAAGAAAACACATGAATTAAACCTCAGGTTAAACCTTTAATTATCTTTATCAAACTCAGCCCGAGTTTGTAAATCCCATAAAGATCGGACGCGAATTCTTTATCTAGTACATAAAACTATTTGACACGTCAATTAAACCTATCTTATTGTATGGGAATGAAATCTGGGGAGCTGACGACAAAGATCGCTTAAACCAGAATGACCCACTCGAGTATGTTCATGTGGAATTTTGTAAAATGTTGCTTGGTACAAGCAAATCATCTTCAAACAATGGGTGCAGAGCTGAACTTCGACGGTTTCCATAATTTAAGGTAGAATCTACATTTAGAATCTTGAAATACGGGACAAAATTAGTAACAAAGGAAGATTCTGCACTTTCAAAACTTGCCTATTTAGACTGCCTTCACTCGCCGAAACTTGTCTACTGGAGAAAAAAAAAAAGAAGTAGAATCTACAGACTCGGTTTTGGCACTAATTGAGTAGTATATAAAATGCCGGTTCTGGCGCAGCGAAGGTCCTGGGGGGCGAAGCGAAGGTCCTGGGGGGCGCCGTCGGCCCAGCCGAGCTCCCCAGCTCGTTTTCGTGAGTTGAGCAAGCACATAAGCGTTCGCGTAGATAAAGAATTGGCAATTATTCATCTACCCCGCGGCGCGTTCGCGTAGATAAACAATTGGCAAATATATTTCTACCCAGCGGGCCCGCCAGCACTCTTTCCTTAGGATTTTGCTCTGACGAAGGGCTAGCGCTCGAAACATCAGCTGCTACTCGCTTTCCACGGCGGTTAGCATACCTCAATCGACTTTAGTTGATTACATACCAGTGTTTATCTTCCTCGCCGACGCAGATCAAAACTAGTTTTTACAGGAACTAGTTGCCTACCGATCCTTAGGATAGCCAGCCCCCACCCCCCAGCGGGCCCGCCAACCCCCTTTCCCGGGAGACCCTTAGGATAGCTCGCCAACACTCGTCGAGTCGGCAATTATAAATATACCCCAGCTGTGCAGACCGTTTCATATATGGGACCCTCCCCACAATATCTCCATTTAGAGAAACGTTTGACGTAAGGTATACCGGTTGAAAATGTATGACTATAACAGTTGTACTTGGCTAATGATTGGTGAGCTACATACTTGTGGCCGAAACTGTGTTGGTGAGTTCTGCAAACTGCATAACTATCGTATTAGCAAAGGTGGGACGATCCCAAGGCCCTGTAGAGGTTGTAGCGTCGGGACACGGTCGGAGACCATACTTTGTCGACCATGTGGGAACGGTAAAGTCCAGGGGAAGCTGCTATACAAGGAACGGCGTGCAAAGAGGCTTTATCCCCCGGTGAATTGTTGAGGGTCCAAACGACTATTTAGAGAAACGTCTGACATTAGGTATACCGGTCAGGTATTGAGTAGCCTGCGAAACAGGCCCTCAGTATTATTTCAACGCAAAGGAATTTGGCCGCGTGAAAATGGAAAAAGGAGACTGGCACGAGAGAGAAGAAGGAGGGCCTGCAGCCATCCCTTATACATTTTCATTTCCCGTCCAGATTCTGTTCGGGAAATACTGATTGGTCAATTAGCTGTCATTTGTCACGAAATGTCGCACATTCCTCCTGCGAACTGACTGAAATGGCGGCGACAAGAGAGAAGTGATCGAGCGGTTGAGCGTTAATCCAGTAAAGTATTTAGAAGATCAAAGCAGGCAGTGAATAGTCTACATTTGTACTTTCTAGGCGAGATATTTTGGCGGTTTTATCAACAGGTGAAAGCCTTATTTTCCAACTGTTTGCCGTGGAAGTCGAGTCAGACAGGACGTAGCGCTTCGGCATTGTCCTATATTTTGCAAAGCATTGTGAAGGATCAGTTAATCGAAACTAAATACACTGGGACTGAAAAGCCATTTCCCTCTACGATCTAGACGTAGAACTGAAGGAAATTACGAAGTTCCCTAAAGTAATTTTCGCTTCTGCTGTCAGAGGCTGTTGGAGTGAAAGAGTCAGTCAGGGTCGAGTAAATGAACTGATGAAGGAAAAACTGAGCCGGGACTGAGCGACTTATAGAGGCCGTGGTCGTGAATAAATCCCACACTGTACAGACTTGGACAGGAGAAATAAAGGTAATTACAATGAACTGTGCAATGTTTTGACTACACATCTTATTAGATACCGACAAAGTTACGAACACACAAAGTTTGATTGACATGTTTAATAATCATGTTAATCCATGCGGAAAAGGGGCAGAACTCAAATTTCCGTAAGATGGCAGCAGGTGCTTATTTCGCTCGGATCGGTATCAGAACTTGCTCCGCTCGTATCGGCAGAACTCTCTCCGCTCGCACCGGAAAAGCGCCTGTTCTGCAGGCTAGGTTTTGAGGGTCCAAACGACTATTTAGAGAAACGTCTGACATTAGGTATACCGGTAGAGATGGAGCGTCTAGGTCGCCTACTATCCCTCCACTATCTGGACGCATCAGTGATGGAACACTGGATACCGCCCTCAAGGCCTTAAATGGGCCCACATACCCCGCAGCCACCACCACAACTGTAGGGAGCAAGAGACTAAAAACAGCCCCCACGACGCGTAAGACGGCATGGCCAAAGCTGGCTCCACTCCGGACGAGGCCCCCCAAGGCTCCAAGGGAGAGGCCCGTGCGAGCTCCACGCCGGATGAGGCCCCCAAGGCTCCAAGGGAGAGGCCCGTGCCAGCCCCCCGTCTGAAGAAAGTCAGAGCAGTTCAGGATTACCAGAAGAAGGAGCCCGAAGGTCTTAAAATCGTCCAAACGCCCTGGGCCATTGGGGGCTTTCTACGAGGTTGGAACATGGAAGTTCCCCAGGGCAACCCCCTAGAGGCAGACGCAGCAGCCTTCCTCCCTGGGGTGCGAAATAAAAACTCCGCAAAACGTATGGAGGAAATCACGGCTCTCGGGGGATTAAGTTTCAGCTGGCTTTGAACACAACGCTCCGACTTGACAAACCCCAGGGGCCGGTAAACGAGATAGCCACGTTCCGGAGCTCACAAGCCGGCTTAACCAACAGCAGCGAGATTCACAAGGAACTAGTAGAAGCACATGCGCAAATCTACAACGGCATTGAGAAGTGGATATCTCGAGGTTCGAACTGGGTTGTGGATAGAGTCAACGTTCTATGGCTCAACATAGCTCGCTACCAACCACTCCGTGGGGGTTCGTATATACCACTACCTGCAGAAGTCGCGAGGAAGAAAGCCGTGATCAATGTAAAAAACAAAGACGACCACTGTCTACGTTGGTCACTACGCGCAGCACTGTTCCCAGTCGCAAAGGACCCCCAGAGGACATCGAAGTACCGAGAAGATGATGGGTTGAACTTCGATGGGATAAGCTCGCCAACCCCCATCTCTGAAATACTGCGCGTGGAGAAGGAGAACAGAATCTCTATCAGCGTATATGGATGGTCCCAAGAGGAACGGTGCTTGATTGTGCACCACATCTCAAAGGAGACCTTCTCAACGCGTGTTAACCTCTTGCTTGTAGAGTGCCCTGCAACACTACTGCTGGATCAAGGATTTCAACCGCCTCCTATTCGATCAGACAAAACATGGACATAGGCAGCACTTCTGCGAGCAGTGCCTACATGTATACACCACCGAGGCTCTCCTCGATAGGCACATCCCAGAATTCAATGGCGTCAATGGTCGGGCTATCCGCATCAATATGCCTACCGAAGAGAACAGCAAACTTTCCTTCCAGAACTTCAACAAGAAGCTCAAAGTTCCCTACGCCGACCTCGAGGCTTTAACAACACGCAAAAGACAGAGGAGCACATTCCCTGCGGATTCTCCTACATCGTTGTATGTTGTGACGGTCACAGCGAGCCACCTGTATTCTACCGAGGTACGGACACAATCGAACAGTTCCTACAATGCATACAAGAGGAGGAGGTGAAGATTAGAGCCCAAAAGGCCCGTCCACTGCACATGGTACAATAAAACTGGAGGGCTTCCAACACAGCAGTCGATTGTCACATCTGCCAGAAGCCTTTAGGTGGTTGAGACCGGGTACGGGATCACTGTCATATCACAGGTGAGTTTCGAGGCGCCGCACATAGGGCCTGCAATCTCAAGCTGCGCCTCTTCCCTACCATCCCGGTTGTGTTCCATAATCTCCGCGGATACGACTCCCACCTCTTAATGCAGGCCATATCTAAGCTACAGGGGAATATTTCCTACATACCGGACAATATGGAGAAATACATCTCGTTCTCGCTCGGCAACCTTCGGTTCATCGACAGCGCACAGTTCCTACTATCCTCCCTCGACAAGCTGGTGGTACATAAAGCCCCAGAGACCTTCCAGCAGACAACAAAACATGAGCCTAACCCAGACAAGAACAAACTGCTAGTGCGCAAGGGCGTCTACCGATATGAGTACGTGGAAACTTGGGAGAGGTTCGCAGAGACTTCTCTTCCACCAAAAGACGCATTCTATAGTAAGCTATCCCTAGAGGACATATCCGACGAGGACTATAAGCATGCACAAGAGGTTTGGAAGGTATTCGGCTGCAAAGTGTTGGGGGACTACCACAACCTTTACCTCCGAACTGATGTGCTCCTCCTCGCAGATGTGTTTGAGGGCTTTCGTGCGACCTGCATGAACAACTACAGCTTGGACCCAGCTCACTACTATACGAGCCCCGGGCTCTCATGGGATGCGCTGTTAAAGAAGACATGTGTGGGGCTCGAACTACTAACCGACTACGGCATACACCCCTTCGTTGAGAAGGGCCTGCGTGGTGGAATATCCATGGTGTCCCAAAGCAAACAACCCAAGCGTGCCTGATTCGACCCCGAGAAACCGAAGAGCCACATACTCTACCTAGACGCCAACAACTTCTATGGCTGGGCCATGAGTCAACAGGACGATTCGAGTGGTGTATACCAACAGCACAACAGATCACCGACCTTACAGACGATGCGGATAAAGGTTACATCCTTGAGGGTGACCTCGAGTACCCTGGAGAACTTCATAACGCACACAACAGCTATCCCCTTGCTCCCGAGAGAATGCAGGTGGACCGCGCTTGGTTCTCGGAATACCAAACGAATCTCTTTGACTCTTTGAGGAGCTCTACAAGGGCAATGGATCCTTGAAAGCGGAGAAGCTTGTGCCCAACCTCCGCGATAAAGAGCGCTACGTGCTTCACTACCGCAACCTGCAGCTATACCTCTCTCTGAGCATGCGTTTGAAAAAGATCCACAGAGCAATTCGCTTCGATCAGAGCCCATGAGTAGTATAGAAGTTGAGGTAACCAGCGCAAAAATTCCAATACGAAATTCCAACACAAAAATCACTACGTTGGGTGGGGGGTAAAAGTTTCCGATTGGTAATATGAGCGTGATAAATTAATATCATCTAAAAGTAGCGCTAACAGCTAATACAAGTCATAACCAAATTAATGTACCAAGGCTAAGTAGAATGATATCTAATGTTATAGTATATATGGTGTATTATAAGGAAGAAATGGTGTAGTATGACTTTTTGTTTAGGATTCATATTGGATGTTCCCATTGTATATTATTTGGTTAGGTTAATTAGGACAGCTAATAATTATCCAAAACTATTCGTTGACTAGTAGAAGAATCAATTAAACCAATCATTTCTTGAGCTTCAATAGATGATGTTGTGTAAGCATTCCATGAAGAATTTCGATTATTGGCTATGTGGTTTATTGTTATTTTTCCACCATCTGTAATTTTTACTTGTACTTGGTATGTACGGTTTCCAAGAAACGTTGTCTTATGGAATGATACGTTTGTAACGCAAATTAATGACTCATTATCTTGTGATGGTTGGCATCCAAAGCCAGCTCTAAATCGATTTCCAAGATTGCTATCTGTTTCTTTAGTGACTCCAATAATTGCAGTCCTAGTATGTGGTATGGGGTATTCATGTTCTATCCATCTAAACCAAAAATTACCACTGTTGGTATCGGTTCCAACATACATAATGACTGTTAATTTTATATAATTTCCGATTTCTTGTGAAGCTATAGTTACACCTAAGCCACGGATGTTTGTCCAATCCACATTAGTATAGGACGGCGTATAACGAGGACTGCGTAAATGCGTATCTGCCCATAGTACTTATTCTAGATGGTTCTCCTTCCATATCTTGAATGTTAGTATTAGTTATGTCATTAAATATACCCATTGTATACTAATATATTATATTATATTAATGTTATGCTGTCCTAAAGTCGTTGATACCCACTTGTGATCTCTGGGAAAGGCCAACCATTTATTGGGCTTCAATAGTCGATTCTACGTAACCATTCCATGCTAAATCGCCATTATTATAGATCCTATTCAATGTTAAGTCTCCACCATCTGTAATTCTTACTGTAGTATAGGCTAGGTTAATATTGATGTTTTACTATGTAAGAATGTAGTAATATCGATTGTATAAGCCTCGCGAGTATGCCTATATCAATAAATTTAAATAAGGTATGATATCTTCTCCTGTCTTAAGAATGATATCTAACGTTATAGTATATATGATGTATTATAAGGAAGAAATGGTGTATTGTAATTCAGAAATCCATAATGATATTAAGTTATCAGGAGAGTTTATTTGTCCTTTCTGTCATCAACAATTGAGAGATTATGAGAAATCGAAGAAGGCGATGATGTGTTGTGAGAATATGGAATTGGAAGAGAATGGAGGAATGCATGTTTGTAAAAGATGTGGTACAGTTGATAGATATAGTATAGCTAATGAGTATGTGGACTATGAGAATAGGTATAGAATAAGGAGAAGATCTATTTATCACCGCAAATATCATATAAATAATTATGTTATAATGAAGTTTGTTCTAGAGTATCCTGAACGTGATGATATCCATAAAGTTTTTAAACAAATAGATAATGCTATGAGTAAATTAGATCAACCTATAAGACGATATCCAATTTTTGATTGTCTATTTTATAAGCTATTCCAATTGAGGTTTTATGAAAGTCAGAATCCAAATTATAAGACTAACATGAATAAATGTATACGGTCTATAGGCAAGAAGACTCTTCAACGATATGAAATATTATGGGAAATGTTTGTGAAATAAATAAGGATATTTTTATGAAGAAGGTTAAGAAGAAGGTTAAGAAGAAGGATATTATTTTAGTTTAGGATAAACATTTCGTCGTATTTAATCTTATAATAGTCAACTAATGGACATAAGTCTGTTACTTGATTATCCAACCAATTCAGCTCTAATGTTAAGTTTTCGACATCATAAGCTTCTCCACGCAAGTATAAGCGTATTTTGTTTAGTATTTTTTGGTAACTTGTATATGCGAATTTACATGTTTCTATTTTCCTGTTGTAGTTCTTTGTTTTTAGGAGCCCTTGAAGCATCAATCCAGCTCCTGAAATAGTGCCAATAATTATTGGATTAAGTGTAACAGCTCCTATGATGACACCAGTGCTTGTTAGTCCAATTGATGTTAAATGCAAACCCATGTTAACCTTCTTGAAGTGCCTATATGCTTATTTGTAGCACCATGTTTTTTTATGGTAATAAGCATATAACTTTTTCAACATCCCAACATCTACTTCACTTAAATCCTTATTGATATGATTGAAATTGAACACATTGATTTTTGTTTTAACCATGGTTCTTATGTTATTATGTTACATAATTATTAGGCTTATCCATTTTAGATCCTGTATTAAATAATCCCATTTGTTATATTATATGATTATATTATTTGGTTATATTATTCTGATGTACATATTACATCCCCATTAGCAGCAAATTTCTTTGCTATCCCAGAGACTTCCTCTACGATCATAGTTGAGGTAACATAACTATTCCATGGAGCATTTCCATCGTTGTATATCTTATTGATTGTAACGGTTCCTGTGTCTTTCACTTTTATCTGTAATTTATATGTGTGGGGGGTTTTATCGAATGGAACATGGAATGCCTTATGGGACACGCAGGCAAGAGTTTCTGGATTGATTGCTAATTGTGCACCAAAGCTAGCTCTGTTACGGGTTTGAATGATACTATTTGGTAATGAATTCGTACCAACGAAAGACAGTAATCTATTACTCAAACTTACGACAACCCATCGAAACCACACATTAGCTCCTCCTGTGTCGCATCCAATGTAAATCGTACACGATAATCGAATTAAATTCGTTGTTTCCTTGGGAGATATTGTGATGGAGAAACGTGGTATGTCTCCCCATTCCATGTCTGCGTGACTCCATAAGCTTGAAATTTCTCTTGCTATATAAGTGACTGTCTTGATAGGAACCAATTCTTGCACTCTTTGTTCGATAATGTACTCATTATCATCGAAGACAGTAGGATTCACAAAAGTGTTTGCATTCAATGCTCCAGCAATAATGGCAACGTAGATCGTTATTATCTGATTGGCTGACTGATCATGACTCAATGTAAATGATAGTTTACCTATGCTATTGGTTTGTGTTACTATGCTTAGCTCTTGAAAGCCTGTGTTCGTAGATTGTATTCTTCCACTTTTTATTGTGTTTGATATGAAACTTAAGTTCTGTTCGATTCATAAAGGGCTTAGTGTTATGATTCCAAGATTTGCATAAGCTTCGACCCTAACTGTGTAGTTGCTGTTGCCTTTTTACCCTAAAGCTGGATTATCGTTTTTTGGTAGAGTCATAGTCAATTTTTCTGTTAAGTTTTGCTTGAAGGTCTCTAGAATTCTAAAGCCTTGATGTTCTGGAGTGATGTTATCCCTGGAGTATGCGTCTTTAATGATTAAGAATGAGGTTACACTGCTTGATGATGTCCAATTACTAGGCTTCATAAGGAAATTACCACAATTGAACGTTTGACTACCATACGTAACACCAGACCTTTGAGCACCAGTGTCACCTTTATCACCCTTATCACCTTTGTCACCTTTTCGTCCTCCTGGACTTCCTGCTAAACCACGTGGTTCTAATGCCCCCTGTGGTCCCATACTTCCAGTATCACCCTTATCGCCTTTGTCACCATTTAGTCCTCGAATGCCTTGAATGCCAGCATCTCCTTTCAACCCTTGGATGCCTCTATCACCCTTTGGTCCTTTCACTCCTAGATTTCCTGTAAAACCTTGCGGTCCTCGAATACCTTGAGCACCAATGTCACCTTTATCACCATTATTTCCTTTCAACCCTTGGGTGCCTCTATCTCCTTTTGGACCTTGGAGACCTGTGTCACCTCTATCACCTTTTGACCCTCCTTTCGGATCTTGTTCTTTATTATCCAAATCATTAAAAATCCCCATTATATATTAATACATTATATTAAACAGTCCCGCAAAAATTCCTTTTGATTCGCTTCAAGGGTTTATCGATGTATAAGAACGAATATGGTTCTTTAGTAGCACCCCCATATTGCTCTTTACTTACTCCCCAACTCTCGAGATATAAGACCCCGTTCGTTAGCACTTGGACACTCAAACACGCAATAATGAGAGCAGTTTAATCTTATGTCTTTGGGGTTTTTATAGAAACTTTGATTTAAGTAGATCACACTACAATTCTTATGTCTACATCTAATAAAGTAATCAATTAATGGTTTTTGGTTCTTTTCACAAACGAAGTCATCAAATATAACAACTTTTTGGGTATCACAATCAAGTTCACCAACAGGAATGGTATCATCATTACTACACTCAATAACATCATAGCCCACATGGTTACTGATCGTATTAAACTGTTCCATTAGATCTTGATATTTTCCTTGTTCTAAATTCTTAGCGTACAGATAGACTTTATCATAATACAATAATGGTTTTCTGAGCATATGCATCAAGACGTTTGTCTTTCCACAACCACTTGGTCTTGTAACTAACATTCTAAAATTATTCTTTGGCATGAATGGATACAACTGTTTGTAGTTTGTAACAGCATCTTGTTTATTATCATAATTAGGGATTTCCATCTTATCTATACATATTATTTTTCCTTATCATATATGTCGTAAAAAGATAAGTCAAGATAAGTTATGTAACATATATATATAATGGATATAGCTGAGTTTAAAAATCATGTCATTCCAAAGATCGAATCTGGAAAAATGGTTAATATTGTTCATCAAACCATTAAAGAGGAAAAAGATATTAAGCAGGACAAATATGAAGGACAAAAAGAAGTATTTAAACCAATTACTAGACAACTGGAAAAAGAGATTGATGAGATAAGTGACTTACGGAAAGAGTATGTTAAGTCTGCAAATAAGCCAATTACATATGTTCAACAACAAGTTATAACTGATGGAACTTTAACACCTGAAGAAGAATCTATAATTAAGGAGGCAAAAAAGGAGACAAAAATCATAGCTGATGTGGATAATGGGTTTACACTAGAAGAATTAGCTATATTTAAGGAGAATAATTTACCGTTACCATCTCAGGTCTTATTAGAAACGTTAAATGGTAACAAAGAAATAATTACGGACAATGAAAGAGTCTGGCAAACTTAATAAGAAATTAGGTCAATTTAGAGGTCAACTTTCTGCTACGAAACCAGGTAGAATAAAGAATAAAGATAAAATAGAGAAATTCGATATAAAGATCGAAACAGTAAAAAAATATAGGAAACGAATTTATTCTTTAGAAGAAGGATTAAAAACAATACAAGGAGAGGGTATTTACAACCAACCAAAACGAAATGCTTACAAAATTACACAAAATGGTCAATATGGTAATTTAAGAATCGATGTACCAAAGCTAGTTGGTCAACTTAAATTGATAGCCTATAAAGATGGTAAAAAGGTATATGATAATAGAGTCGATTTCGATACTCTCGATTTACTTACGAAGAGGTTCAATAGTAGAAAGAAGTATAGTGATCTCTCTAAGATGGTCTTCAATGATCTCAATGAGTTAAGTGAAATACCGATACATAGAACATCTAAAAAGTTCTCTAAAATAGGGGCTGGTGTTGTCTATTTTAATAATCCACAAGATCTACTAAGTAGGTTGGAGTTGCTTGGTGGTTCAATCACAGCAGGTAATAATTCAGTCAAAAACGAGTTCTCAGAAGTTGCACATACATTAAGAAAGTTACGTATTCTTTTTAATGACCAGCTCGAAAAATTATTGGATGAATATATTATGTAATCAAATAGTATAATGTCAAACGTAAGAGAAAGAGCAATATATATCTCATCTGTTGATAGAGAAAAGCGTGGTGTGAGTAAATCTGAGGATTTCACCATAAAATTTAATCCTTCAATGATACTTTCTTCTGACAAGGAACATGAAGTGGCTGTGGATAAGATATCGATGACATACTCATGGCAAAACATCACTCCAGAATATGGCAACAACACCATAAAATATAGTCATGATGGAAGTACATGGACTACAGTGATATTCCCTAATGGAATGTATTCTTACCCTGACATAAATGATTATTTGCGTCAAATAATGAAGGCAAATGGCCACAAGACCACCGTCAATGGTGTAGATAAGTTTGATATTAACATAATCTTTGTGTTAACCACATACAAAGTAGTCATTGAAATTAGTAATAACTACCAATTAGACCTAAGAGGATCAAATTTTGGAGAACTTATAGGATTTGATAAGAAAATCGTTAATACAACAGAATATGGAAGTAAGTTACCAAACATTACTAATAGTATTGATACGCTACATTTTAATACAGATATTATAAATGAGAGCATTGTTGGAGGATCTGCCAGCAATACTTTATTTGTCATTCCAACAGATGGTTTCACTCGATCATACCCATTTACTGTTGAGCCAAACAGAGCCTTATTCAATTCAGTTTCAACAAACATCATCAGCAAAATGCGTTTCTATATAACAGACTCAATAAGAAGATCAGTAAATCTAAATGGAATCGACTGGCATATGACGTTAATATTAAGATCCACTCAATTATAATCTAGCCTAATAATATATGAGACAGTGTGAATACAAGAGAAAATACGATCCTACTATAGGAAGACATGTTTATCGACACATACATGGTGAAGGTATTGTTGATTCAATTACTAATTTTGGACGGAAATTATTTGGTAAGACAGTAAAAAAGATAGTCAAAGATACATCAAAGAAGGCTGCAACAACTGCATTAAACAAAACAGGTAACTACGTTGGAAATAAAGCTGGAGATAAAATTATTAATCTATTACAGAAGAATAGAGGAAAGGAGCCTGAGCATGTTATCAATCAAC
The DNA here is from genome assembly GCA_030867875.1 of Actinernus sp. WN-2022. Lineage (NCBI taxonomy): Eukaryota > Metazoa > Cnidaria > Anthozoa > Actiniaria > Actinernidae > Actinernus > Actinernus sp. WN-2022. Next base: position 85,175,097 of record JAOWCC010000936.1, on the reverse strand, counting down.
CAATCAACCAAGATGCTCTATCGGATTATGAGATAAATGAACGTGTTCAGCGTCTATTAAGCGGATCTGGAAAACTTCGAAGGTTAAGATTGTAATTAATGTGATCATTTTATCTAATCTATTAATATAACAATGGAAAGTTTTAGAAATCCTAAATACGTTCAAAGGTATGAAGACGTTTCTTTTGATCTAGAAACACCCCTGGTAACACAAGTAGCTAATGGAGCACATCAAGTCAAAACTGGATATAGATTCGTTGGTGATAATTCTGGTGAAGTAGCTCCTTTTGATTGGTATAATGCTAGAATAGAAATTGATTTTAAGGTTCAATTACTAGCTGGTGGGAACATAGCTGTTGATGACCATAATGGTATGGTAAATGGATCTCATTCATTGATTAGAGAAATCAGTGTAAAAGTAAATGGTATACAAGTATACGACAACAACAATGCAAACCAAACTGTTAATGTTAAGAACCTACTTGAATATGACACTCCATTTACTAAAAGTACTGCTACGAATGAATTTTACTATCTTGATACTAGTAGACATGCTGAGGAGAGAGTAGCTGAAGACAATTATAACAAAGGTTTTACTACCAGGAAGGCATTGCTTGGTGTATCTGCAACTGTGAATACAGAAATACCTCTTAATAGGTACTCATTTTTTGAAGCATTTGAAGACAAACTCATACCCAACACTAAGGTCGAAATACAAATTACTCTAGAAAGTGATGACAATCAAATTTGGCAAGCTGGTGCTGCTTGTAGAGTTCTTATTACGAAGTTCAAACTATGGGTACCAAGAATCATCTTCACACCTGAAGGAGAAAGCCAATATATGAGTAAATATCTGAAACCACATAAATGGTCTTACCTAAGGGAGATGGTTGAGAGAGGTAACTCTACTCGTCAACAAACAGGTACATTCAAAATATCTTCAGGAATTAATAGGCCACGACATGTATTCGTATGGATATCAAATGACGCAAATCAAGATTTGCAAACAGCGAATCCATTTCTATATAACACTTTTAATGTGTGTGACGACAAAGAACTTACAAGTTCTATCTTGAAGTAGGGAATGGAAATCAGTATCCTGAAAGTGAATACATGCTGAGTACAGAGATGTCTAGAGTTTATAGAGGTGTGTTGTAATACGTACATGCTACTAATTTGACTAGGTCAAATTTTGGCACCATTTTCCCATTTATTTACTTTAACCTCGAAAATCAGAAACAAGATATTAAGGATGGTACTACAAAAATCGCATTCAAATATAAATTATCAGCAGCAACTAATGTAGACTACAGTGTGTATGCACTTGTTTTGTATGAACAAGACATTGAGCTCACACAATCTAATGGTAAGCTACTATTAAGGTCATAATGTATTATTATGTAACATAATAATATATAGATCATGTCGTATCTCAAATACAATGTAAGTTTAACTACAGGACAAAAAGAGAAACTACTTAAATCATACCATAAGCATGCATGCACCAATCACTCTTAGACTAGCAAATAATCAACTAACAGGCCCAGATACTATATTGCTAACAAAGAGGCAAATTAGTAAGATTCAAAAGAGTAAGGCAGATGGTACTGGAACTGACGTTAGGATAAGCCAAACACAAGTTAGACATCAAGAAGGCGGTTTTCTAGGTGCTCTATTACCAATGCTAGCAAAAGTTGGTGCAATGGCACTTCCTTGGCTATCTAAGGCAGCAGCACCACTAGCAACGGGAGCTCTGTCTGGGTTAGCCTCTTATGGTGTTAATAAGGTCTTACCTAAATCAGGGTCTGGACTGTTTAGTGTTCCACAAGATAAGGTCGATAAGTTGGTAAGATACAAAGATTATCTTACTGAAGCCCCAAAGAAGCAGATCATAAGTGCACTCCAAAGCGGTTCTGGTATGACTCTAAGACTGACTAAGAAACAACAGTCGGGGGGATTCCTTGGAACTTTGCTTGCTAGTTTGGGCATTCCTATGCTTATTAAAGCCCTAGGAGGTGGTCTACAGGTTGACCCAAATCCAAATTCGAGCATACGAAATGTCTACATTCCTACAAATCCTAAAGGAGGATACGTTAATCCTCTTATGCTTCAACCACCACCATTTTATGGTCAGTGGGGCGATAATCACATGACGAGGGGTTATGGAACGGCACCAAAGAAGCAAAAAAAATAACTGGCAAAGGACTCCTACTAGGAAAAAACAGTCCCTTCAATGGTATCCCAATACTAGGAGCTCTTCTGTAAGATTCATGAATAAACCCCTATCGAATATAGATATAATGGACTGGATTAAACATTTAGGTATTAAATATTTTAGAGGAGTGTATTCAAGGAATGGTTTATCTACACACATTAATAAAAAAGAATGCGGAATTATCAATTTAGATACTCAGATAGGTCCTGGAACGCACTGGGTTTGTTACAGAAACATAGATAATAATTACTGCGAATATTTTGATAGCTTTGGATTGACTATGCCAAAGGAGGTTGGATGGTATCTGATGGAAGCAACAAACAAATAATTTATAGTGGGGATGAAATACAAGAACGATTATCAGTATTATGTGGATATTGGTGCTTATACTATCTAATAGAAAGACAAAAAGGCACATCACCATTTGATACTATTCACAATCCAATGTTTAATATGAATGACCATAATATCAATCATCAGTTTCTAATCAAGTATTTTAGTATACTCTAATTGTATATGAGATCATACTGTATAAAAGAAAAGAAAGTAACTGACTGTGTTCCAGGTAGTGAGAGATATGAAAGAGCTAAGAATGGAAGACTAATGTTGAAATGTACTTGTGCTTCTTGTGATATAACTAAATTTGTAAAAGCAACAGATGGTGGTGGTATTGCAGATGCATTTTTAAAGGCGGGTATAAAGGGTTTGTATCAGATGGGTAAAATGGGTGCAAAGCAAGCTATCAAAAGCGATTTTGCTAAGAAGAAGGCATCAAAATATATCAAGAATTTAGCTAATAAGATGATTGATCAGGGTGTTTCACAAACATTAGACCAACTAGGTTCTGGGGGCGATTTAAATTGGGATGGTAGCGTTAAACTACCTCCTGAGTTATACCATTATCAAGATCCCAATTCACGCATTGATGGTGGTAAGTTAGATATTCATGCAATGATTGGTAAACTACCAAAACCGAAAGGTGGTTTTACACCTGGAAATTATAAGTACATGGGTCCCTATAACCCATTGGATCAACAACTTGAATACAACAAGGACACTGGAGAGGTTACTAAATGGCATGTACAACCAAAGAATAAGCTAGATGAAATATCTGCCCATCATGACGTTTGCTACGACATGGGGAACAACAATACAATACAATATACAATACAATAACCTTTATTTCGACTCGAATTTAAGGTAGCACAGGGTGCTAATATCTTCGAGAGAGAAAATAATAACAATAATAAATATATGTATAAAATAGAATAGAGTAAAATAATTTACAATTTGTATCGAATGCTATAATAAAAATACCATTAATTATATGAATCTATCATTAACTATCTACAGAAAGAACAGCAGTCAGTATCAAATTCAAGGTCGCTGATAGCAGATCTGAAAGCCCTAACAGTAGGAAGTGTCCTGATAGTGTTAGGGAGGGAGTTCCATAGCTTACTGCCATAGTAAGAAACAGAGTGCAAACCATATGTAGTAGTATTAACATGAGGAATAGTAAGGGAGTGTACTCCACAAAGGGGATTGCGATAAGAAAATGGTTGCATCTATTGATCAAATACCATGGAAAGACAAACCATGGGGGACTACGGCTGTTAGGAACATCATGAACACTAAACAAAAATTAAGTCTCGGTGTTAAGAAGCCAAAAAACGGAAGAAGGCGTTGAGTGAAGAAAACTGGCAACAATTAGCTGATGAGTTACACAAACCCATAAAACGTAAATTCACTCAACGCCGTGTTATTGTGAATGGGATTGATGAAATATGGTGTTCTGATCTCATCGAAATGCAACAGTTTAGTAAATGGAATAAGGGATATCGGTATCTTCTGATGGTTTTGGATGTGTTTAGTAAATATGGTTGGATTGTACCATTGAAAGATAAAAAAGGAGAATCCGTTATGAATGCTTTTCAAGTGATATTCAAGGAAGGTAGAAAACCACAATATTTATGGGTAGATAAGGGCAAAGAGTATTATAACAAACATGTGAAAGACCTCTTAGAAAAACATAATATACAAATGTATTCAACTGAGAATGAAGAAAAGTCTTCTGTTTGTGAAAGATGAAATAGAACAATTAAAACCAAAATGTGGAAACAATTCACAGTCCAAGGTAATACTCAGTATTTAGATGTGCTACCTAAAATATTAAAACAATATAATAACACTAAACATTCAAGCATCAAAATGACACCCATTGAAGCATCTAAGAAAAAGAATGAAGGGTTAGTTTATTTCAATTTATATGGTGATATGGAAACTTCAAAACAGAAACCTAAGTTTAAAATCAGCGATATGGTCCGTATATCAAAATACAAGCGTAAAGTGTTTGATAAAGGGTATACCCCCAACTGGACCGAGGAAGTGTTTACAGTTGATAAAATCCAGTATACAAACCCTATTACATACGAATTAAAGGATCTAAATAACGAGAAAATACAAGGTTCTTTCTATGAACAGGAGTTATTGAAAGCTAAACAGAACGTTTTCCGTATCGATAAGGTCATAAGGAGAGACTACAAAAAGAAGCAGGCTTTAGTATCATGGAAAGGGTATAGTGATGATTTTAATAGTTGGATACCACTGAAGGATTTACAAGATATATAAGCAAACCTTTGTGGCGACGACTAATTTTAATATATCCTTATAATATATGCAAGAACTAGTAAGATATGTAGATTTTTTTATCGTAAAAGCAAAAGAAGAACACCCAGGCATTAATGATGTCATATTAAAATCAGCATTAGCATATCAATACAATACAATACTTTATTGACAACTCCCCATAGGGGTTTTTCAGTGACAATTGATCCAATAAATAATAAATTAATTATATAATTATATATGTACAAACTATTAAAAATATACTATATAAAATACAAAAACTAGAATAAAAACTTAAATATATATAATTGGCCTAAATAAACTCAAGACAAAAATTGTTTTAAAAGATATGATTTAAGAGTACGTTTAAAACTCAGTACAGAAGGACTTAATTTAATTTTAGGGCAAATAGCGTTCCATAAGCTGACAATACGATAATAAAAAGACCTCTGGCCAGTTGCTGTTTTACAAAGTGGTATATTCAGCTGTTGTGAATTACGGGTCACTCGACCACTGATACTACCTCTAGAAATAAATTGATTAGATAAATAATTAGGTGCAAGACCAGTCATGCACTTAAACGCCATAACGGCGTCTCTTAAATATAGGTTGGATTTTACAGGGGTCCATTTAAGGCTCTTCAGAGCAGGTGTTACGTGATCATATTTTCTAGTGTTATAAACTATACGAGCTGCAAAATTTTGAATGCCTTGCAGCTTCTTTATATTAGTGTCAGTGGTGTTTGCCCAAACTGAAGAACAGTAGTATAATTTGCTAAATACTAAAGAATTAATTATAGTAATGAGTGTATCTTTCCTAAATGCATGTTTTACACGACTTATTTGTCCCAATATATCGATATATATATAGGAAACATGCGAAAGGTGGTTTATCAATAAGTGATATACTTCTTATCAATGATGGCATGGGTCTAATAGGTCCTGGAAATGGCTGTTTTACTAAGTTCTTAGAAAGTATGTTGGGCTGGATGGGCATTATGCACTCACATAGCATCCTACATGATGCATTTGGTAAGTTCTATAGAGACTTCTCATTAGATCGTGGATATTGCTATGCACTGCCTGAAAAAAATTACTACAGCTAGAATGAAAAGTAGTCCTCTATGTGGGCAAATAAGTGGAATCATACATTGTATATTTGGAAGCAAAATCATTTAAGGGTAAAAAAAATATAGTATAATAATATGAAGCGTAAAGTTGGTAGACCAATAAAATATGCAACTCAAGAAGAAAGGGAAGATGCCATAAGGCTGGCAAAAAGGAAATACATGAAAGGTAAATCATGGTATTGCGACATATGCAATAACGATCATGATTACCTACTATGTGGTAAGTGGAGACATACGAACACTAAATTCCACAAACTAAATACCGATAAAAAAATATTATAGAAATCAATAATTAAAATACTATAGAATCATCAAAACGATATAGGAATAAATAAAGAAATAAATAAAATACTATAGAATTGCTAGAAATACTATAGAATTATTAAAAATACTATAATATTTTAAACTCAATGAAAGACACTTAAAGAAATATTATCTAATGTATAGTATAGATGAGTAATTATTCTAAAGGAACAAAATCAAATGCTTCACGGAATGAACACCCTGAAAGGAAAGTTGAACAAAAAGTTAAACGACAGGCTAAACAAGCTGAACAAGCTGAACGACAGGCCGCATATAATACGTATCTTAAAGGAGAAGCTCCATGGCAAATCAAACAACGAGAAGCTAGAAAAGCTGCTAAAACTAGACAAGTCGAACAAATTAACTGCTTCATATAATGCTTATCTCGATAGAAAAGCAAAAATGAATGATCCAGCTCAAATAAAAGCACGACATGCTGCTAAAGTGGCCAAACAGGCTGCTATAGCTAAACAGAGAGTTGAACAAACTGCTTCATATAATGCTTATCTCGATAGAAAAGCAAAAAGAGCTGCTATCAATGATCCAATATTATCATGGAAGCGTCCACCACCATTCATAGACGACCATAAAATAGCCCCAAAATTACTATCAATGGCACCATCTAGGATACCTATAAGGACACCAGCACCACCATCAAGGACTAAGATCGTACCACTAAAGAATGCATTCAAGGACTATGCTAGATCATATGAAGTCATACTTGAGAATAATAAAGATACATTAACACAACTAAGTGCTACAAGGAAAAGTATGAAGAACCATCTCAAGACCCTACTAAACGAAACTAAGGGCTTCAAATACATCGAAACATTAAAAGTAACCTTTCAAAAGAGACTAGATAAAAACAACACTACATTCAAAACAGCACACTTCAACAGTAAAGTCTTTACTATCATAAACGAAGACGACATTAATAAAGGGATAGAACTATCAAAACAAACGATAATCCAAATGATTGGACAATGGTTGTCAGAGGGCTCAGGATGGACCATAGAATGAATTGACAATCACTATATCAACATAGTAAACTACAAACCATTAAGAGGATCAAGCTATATACAACTACCACTAGAACTTAGAAATCCCGCAAAAGGGCTCATCAACATTAAGAACATAGATAACGAATGCTTCAGATGGTGCCATATTAGACACCTAAATCCACAAAATAAAGATCCACAAAGAATCAAGAAACTCGATAGACAATATATCAAACAGCTAAACTATTCAAACATTAAATTTCCAGTAACCAATACACAATACAATAAAATAGAAAAACAAAACGAGATTAACATCAATGTGTTTGGGTATGAAGATAAAATACCATATCCTATCCACGTATCAAAGGAGAAATTCAATAATCATATGAACCTACTATTAATAACAGATGGCAAGAACCAACATTATATATTAATTAAAGATTTCAATAAGTTAATGTTCAATCAAACGAAACATAAAAATAAAAAGCATTTCTGTATGTATCGCCTACAATGTTTTAGTTCTCAAAAAGTACTAATTACCCACAAAGAAAACTGCATACAAGTAAATGGTACGCAAGCAATTAAGATGCCAACTAAAGGTAAAAATACACTAGAATTCAAGAACTTCCACAAACAGTTACCAGTACCATTCGTAATATATGCAGACTTTGAGGCTATAACAGAGAAGATTGATAGTTGTAAACCAAATAATAAAAAATCATATACTGAAGCCTATCAAAAACATACTGGTTGTGGTTATGGATACAAGGTTGTTTGCCGTTATGACGATAAATATAGCAAGCCAGTACAGATCTATAGAGGTGAAAAGTCTATATACAAATTTATGACTAAAATGCTGGAATAAGTAAAATGGTGCCAAAAAACAATCAAGGAAAAATTTAATAAAGATATGACCCTGACGAACGATGATATGGAGGACTTCAAAACAGCCAATAAATGTCATATATGTGATAAAGAATATACTAAAGAAGACATCAAAGTAAGAGACCATTGTCACATAACTGGTAAGTATCGTGGATCTGCACATAGAGATTGCAACCTAATCTACTTCCAATCAATGGCTGAAAAAACTAAGATTCCAGTAGTATTCCATAATCTATGAGGATATGATTCCCATCTAATCATGCAAGAAATTGGTAGTGTCATAAAAAACAATAAATATATCAATAAAAATGGTATAGAAAAAGAATATGAGATGTCGATAATTCCAAATAATATGGAGAAATATATGTCTTTTACAGTAGGTAACAACCTAATATTCATCGATAGCTTCCAGTTCATGAGTCAATCACTTAGTAACCTAACATCAAACCTACCAGAAAACGGTTTCAAATACACATCAAAAGAATTCATAGACGATAAGCTAAAACTAATGAAACAAAAAGGCATCTATCCTTATGACTACATGGATAGTTTCCATAAATTCAACAAAACAAAACTACCAGCAAAAGAAGACTTCTATATCATCTTAAATGATCAACATATTTCTGATAAAGACTACAAACATGCACAAAACGTATGGAATACATTCTCACTAAAAACAATGGGTGAGTACCACGACCTATACTTGAAATGTGATATCCTCCTATTAGCTGATGTATTTGAAAACTTTAGAAAGACTTGCATGCAATACTACAAGCTAGATCCATGTCATTACTTCACATCTCCTGGTCTATCATGGGACGCCATGTTAAAGGTGACTAAAATAGAGTTAGAACTAATGACTGACATTGACATGTACCAATTCATCGAATTAGGTATGAGAGGTGGTACGTCATATATCGCAAATAGATATGGAAAAGCTAACAATAAGTATATGAAAGACTACGACAACAAGAAACCTTCGAAACACATTATATACTTAGATGCTAATAACCTATATGTTTGGGCTATGAATCAGCACCTACCAACTGGTGGCTTCAAATGGATTGTAAAAAAGAATCTCGATGAACTAGACCTTACTTAGTATAGCGAAAATAGTAAGAAGGGTATAATATTAGAAGTCGACTTAGAATACCCAAAAGAACAACATGACCTACATAATGACTATCCACTAGCTGCTGAAAAGATGAAAGTAACTAAGGACATGCTATCATCGTATTGCAGGAAAATAGCAAAAGAGCACAACATATCAATTGGTTTAGTAAATAAATTAATTCCAACATTAGGTGGTAAAGAAAAATACGTACTCCACTATAGAAACTTAGAACTTTATGCTAGCTTAGGTCTAAAAGTAAAGAAAATCCACAGAGTCCTCGAATTTGATCAATCACCATGGTTAAAGCAGTACATCGATTTCAATACTCAAAAGAGAACCAATGCAAAAAACTCATTCGAAAAAGACTTCTTCAAACTCATGAATAACAGCGTCTTTGGAAAGACTATGGAGAACCTCAGAAAGAGAGTAGACATCAGATTAGTAACCAACAAAAAGAAACTAATAGGAATGGTCTCCAAACCAACCTATGTAAGTTGTAAGATATTCAATAAAAATTTAGTAGCAGTACATAAGACCAAAGAATCACTAACCCTAGACCGGCCGGCATACGTGGGTATGTGCATTCTCGATCTTTCTAAGACACTAATGTACGACTTCCATTACAACTACATAAAACAAGAGTATGGTAATAAAGCTAAGCTACTATTTACTGACACAGATAGTCTGACCTATGAAATAGAAACTGAAGACATATATGACGACTTTTGGAATAATAAAGATAAATTCGATAATAGCAACTATCCACAAAATAGTAAATACTACGACAAAACAAATAAAAAATCAATTGGTAAATTCAAGGATGAGAACGCTGGGACACCTACCATCGAATTCGTTGGATTGAAATCTAAAATGTATAGCTACATAGACGAAAACAAGAAAGGAGGAAAGACTGCAAAAGGTATTAAGAAGAACATAATCAAGAACACCATTAAACATGAAAACTATAAAGACGTACTAATGAATAGTAAACAACTATCACACACTATGAAAACAATTAGAAGTCAATACCACCAACTAGGAAGCTACGAAATCAATAAGATATCTCTCAGTTGCTTCGATGACAAGAGATACATACTAGAAGATGGCATAACTTCTTATGCTTATGGACACAATAAAATCAATTCATAAATATCAGTATCCATCATGTGGAGAAGATATCATGCACTATTTACTTTTATCATATATCAGTATTCATCAAATGGAGAAGATATAATACCTTATTTAAATTAATTGATTTAGGCATACTCGCGAGGCTTATACAATCAATATCATTCCCTTCTTACCTAGTAAAACGCTAATATTAATCTAGCCTATACTATAGTAAGGATTCGGCATCTAAATTAACTTCGTTAAATATTGGTATCCATAATGTGGAGAAAATATTTCATACTATTTACTTTTATCATATATTGGTATCCATAATATGGATTTTTGCGTTGGAATTTTGTGTTGGAATTTTTGCGCTGGTTACCTCAACTTCTATACTACTCCCATGGATGGAGCCGTACATAAGAATGAACACGGAGCTACGAAAACAGGCAAAGAGCACATTCGAGCAGGACCTCTACAAGTTAATGAACAACTCTGTCTTCGGCAAGACAATGGAGAACCTGCGCAAGCGTGTAGATGTCGAGTTGGTGCGCTCTTCAGAAGGAGTCAGACTGCAGCGTCTCTTGAACAAACCCAGCTATGCCCCCTCTACGGTCTTCGACAACGACCTAGCCGCCGTGCACACCTACAAAAGCAGACTGCTGCTGAACCGCCCGGTGTACGTTAGGATGTCGATTCTAGACCTCTCGAAGCATTTGATGTATGATTTCTACTACGGCGAGCTCCAGCAGCAGTATGGGCAGCGCTGCAACCTACTCTACACAGACACCGACAGTCTCCTGCTACACATCGAGACGGAGGACGCCTATACAGATATCGATGCCCGCAAACATATCTACGATAACAGCAACTACCCCAAGAACCACCCACTGCATAGCACAGAGAACAAGAAGATCCTTGGCAAGATGAAAGACGAGTACGGGGGAATCCCTATTACTGAATACGTCGGGCTGCGTTCGAAGTTATTCTCAATCTTGCAAGCAGATGAGGTGGAGATCCGGAAAGCCAAGGGAGTACGCAAAGCCGTTGTTAAACATCGCATCCGACACGAACAGTACAAGGAATGCCTGCTAGACAAAAAAAGTGCTCTACCACGGGATAGATATGCTCCGAAGCGAAAAGCATAAGATGTACGTCATCCACGTAAACAAGATCTCTCTCCCACCATTCGAAACTAAGCGCTGGATCGCAGAAAACGGGGTTGACACCCGAGCCTATGGACATAAAGACACCCTTCCAGAGGAGTTAAACTTTGATGACCTCATCGACGAACTCCTAGGATCCCCTTCGGTGGAAGCTCCGTATCGGGGGGCACAACAATCAGCTCTTCCCGAACGAATCCACGCCGTACAGGCGCATCCGTGAGGTAATACAGCACCGGCTGGTCCTTAGAGATCGCGGACCGCGAAATGTTATACATCTCCAGACTCCAGATAGGATCTGTTGCCCTGCGTCTTTCACCGCCCTCCAGCTCTCCAGGGGAGTATAGATACCGCACCAACGCATCGAACGGCAGCCGCTCTTCCGCGAAGCCCACAGGCCGAAATCTCAACGGAAGCCTCTTCCACCGCTTTGGTAGGGGCTTTTCCAACCAGCCGGGTCACCTCGCTGTTCATGGTTTCAACACAGCAGGTAGCCTCTCGACCCATTCCCTCGACCGCTCGTTTGGGTTTACTTATTCTTGGGCGTACTGATGTCCAAACAACCTCTCAGCTAGAGTGCGGTTGGCTCGTTCGACAATGGATTGCGCCCGGTGGTTTCCAGCCTCACCGTGGCGAATTTCCGTGCCATGCTTGCCAGCTAGGGGAGAGACCCGACCCATGAACTCGCGCCCTGGGTCCAGTTGGAGGAGCTTTGGCCAAGACAAAGTTCGATTGTGGTCCTTCCATATGTGGAGGAGACGCTTTTGTGTTCTCCGTATTTACGTAGTCGTTAGTACCCAGCTGCATATCTTTTGTGACCGCCTGGAGTTCGTTATTATAACCAACGTGGCTGTGGAGGTTGACCACCAGATCACTTGGTAATAACCACACCCCTATAGCTACAGCTAGATTGAGCCTCTTTTTTGTTTCATCAATAGCGAACTGATAATTTGCTACGCCTTTTGTTAAATCGTTTTCAAGGATTGATTCTTCCAGCAGGGTTTTGAACTCGAGTTGAGCGTTCGTAGCACCTCCGCTTATACTGATGGATGAGCGCACGTTGGCTTGGGCGCCTAGAACGCAATATGCGAAAGCCTCGACTGAGCGATTCAACCTACCCAATCCAGCCTTTGTCAAACCCTTTCCGATTGGGGGTGCAAACCAATTGTATTGTTTACCTTCGGATTCATCGTTCCGAATAAAGGATACCAGATCTCCCATGTCCACCTTGCCTCCTTGGTCTGCAAACAAATTATTGTGATCGGGCCACGTGTCTGCTTCTTTATCATAGCATCGGATTACGTGGACGTTTCTGTAGCCATCGCCAGAATAGTAAAGGAATACATATCCTAATCCGTGATTCCGACCTCCTTTCCATCGGAAGTCTGGTGTTCGAGATAAATCAAATTCGCGTTCTCAAGAGCCGCTTTGTTGTAGAGGTTATCAAGTTGCTTGAAAGCAGAGTCCCCCGGTAGAGGCACTCCATGGGGGCCACCAAGTTCACGCAGAATTCGTCGTATTGTGAAATATATGTGAAATCGTAGGAACCCTTGAACAATAGGTGGATATGTCTTGAAAGCAGGGTCGGCCAACGACACTCCACAGCCAGCAGTTGCACACCACGTTGCTAGGTTGAGTTGTTGAGGCCAATAGCTGAAATCCGGAGCTGCCAGCCATTTCCTAGACTCCTTTGCTGTTTTATGTGTCACAACGGTCTCTTTGAATATATCCATAACGCCTACTTTGAATGATTCCGTGGGTGTGGCGTATATATTCAAAGTCTTTAGATCGATATCGGGGGCTGCTTCGGTAAAGGGCGTTGCTGGAACAGGATATTTCACACTTGGGTCTAGTATCAAGGTAGATGGGAAACCTCCCTGCACATCCCACAGTACATCATCAATACGTTTTTGAATAGCCTCGGGTAGCTTGGAGACATCATCGCCGTAAACAACATAGCTAGAATCTCCGTCTCGAAATACAATGCTAGTTGAATATTTTCCCGGGCCATCTATGTCCGTGGATGCATAAAACTGGTGAGGATCTGCATGAGGGTATCGATTCTTAAACTTTGCCCACAAATCGACATTCAGTGTTGCGACCTTTTTATTTTCCACAGCCGCTCTCTCTCTCCGGGCTTGATTCTTATCCTTTGCCCGCAAATTGGGATTCAGTGTTGGGCCCTCCGCGTCTCTCTCTCTCTCTCTCTCTCTCCAATGGTAGCTGAAAAGACCTCCGTGCCTCCTCATATTGAAGCTTTTCGACTTATATCGAATAGTGGCTTGCCTCTAATACTATTGCAAAGCGCCGTTCCACTATGGTGATCTTAAATGTCACCTGTACCTCGGCTGACCATACTGTGTACCTCCCCGAGATCTTGGCGATACGTAGTGTGGCCCTCATCGAGGCTACTATTCCAAACAGCTGGTACAACTTAAAGGAAGAGGGTGTTTATAGCTGGTGGGATACTAATGGACAACGAACACAAAAATATCGTATACCGTTTGGAAATTATGATCTCTCTGAACTGATAAGGCTCTTCAAGCCTGCGGTCAACAATAAAGCTATAGAGTTCGCTAGCCGTCCTGAGCGTGGGGAGCATTATCTGAAGATCTTGAAGCGGTTTCAAATGTCCGACTCTCTATGTAGCTTGCTCAGAATTTGTGAAAAAATATCTGATGCAGATCGAGTTGGGTTCCAGCCAAGCACACACCGCATTACCCTGAAAACCCTCAAAGAGGTGTATGTCTGCTGTGATCTGGTTGATCCTCATGGCGCCCTCACAGCTATAAAAAGTGCCCCCCAGGCCAATCCCTCGCAAACTCTTGCATGTCTCCAGATTCGTGGCAATAAATTCCAACAAGTTACGTACACAGCACAGAATCCCATAGAAATGGGCGCCTGGCCTTCGAACCGGCTTCGCATATCCATACGTACGAAAAGTGGAGTGGTGATCGACTTTCACAGCCAGCCCCTGCACTACGTATTAAAGCTTAACCTTGCTTAGTTATAGTTGCCACATATATAATGGCAAGCGATTCGATTCAAACCCTTCCGACGGCACCGCCGCTTTATCCTACGATCTCTGGTGAGAACTTTCGCCTGCAAAAATTGTGTGAAACGCTTGCAAGCATTGAAGACCAAGAAAAACACTACGAGGGTGTGCGTAAAAAGTATGCCGGTGCGCGGGAATAATTCATGGGGTCGCTGTGACCACAGGTAGCCTAAGTGTGCTTTTATCCGGTTCAGGACTAGCAGTTGCTCTAACCGGCTTTGGGGCTTTGATTGGCCTACCCCTCGGTGTTATTGGTGGGATCTGTGGGGTAATTTCAGCATCTACGGCTGTTGGGGCTAAAAAGCTTGGAATCAAAGTTTCTAAGCATGAGAAAACCGCTATGTTGGCAAAAACGAAAGTGAATATGCTTCGTGATCTTGTATCAAAAGCCTTGCATGATGAGAAAGTGTCTGAAACTGAGTTCACTATAATCCTTGCCGAAGCAGAAAAATACGAGGCTATGAGGGTTGAAATTCGCCATAAAGCTTTGAGCAAGGGTGAAAAAAAGAGTGGAACAAATTCGGAAAGAGCTTCGAAAAGAGCTGCGAGCAAAGTTGGGTTAAAGATTGATATTTCCTTTGAGAGAAGCGAGCATGGTACGTACTTTCACTTTACAAGGGGGTCGTAAGTCTAGTTTTCAATTCAGCTAACACCTTACAAAGAGCCTCTTAGTACGGCGTTTTATCTCATAGATACGTTGGGCCTGTGTTTGCGCACACTTCGAACAAGTCCCATAACTCTTATGAAAGCCGCGACCACACTTCGGACAAGGAATAGGTGAAGTGCTCCCAACCCGTATCTGAAAGTTATGCTGGGAGTAGTACTCTGTTGTCTTCGAACGATTTCTCACACACCTCGTATCCTTACCGCGCATCAACCAGCTACAAGTAACTTTCTCCATTGTCAAATACTTTCGCATATACCTATATATGTCTTCTCTCTAATTGATAGTCAAAGTGGGTATTTAAATTCGGCGTGGGGCCATTATTTTCGAGTAGAAACCTATTAGTATATGCGGAGTCAAAACTGATACCGGCCACTACATTCATATATTTTTATAGATACTACTCTCAAACTCACATGTTGATTATTACGGAGGGAGGATACCGTAGAACCCGGAGAAAACCCTCGTGGCAAGGGAGAGAACAACACAACAAACAAACTCAACTCACATATGGTACCAAGTCCGACTCGAACTCGGGCCGCAACGGTGAGAGGCGAGCGCTAACACTGCACTGCGCCACCCATGCCTGTTAAAATAGGTATTTCTCGTAATCCAGTTGGCTAATTTGGAAAGGTTCATTTGAGAGGCGCCAATCTTGACGTAATAGTCAAGTCTTCAACTATTTAAAGCTGGCATTCTATTGAGTACTTACCAGTTAAAGAGTTTAATAATGTGATCACTTCCCTGAAGTCTTTTCAGTAATGTAATCTCATTGATATAGCTCTGGATTGTCATCTCATCAGCATCCTCTAACGATACGCACTTAACTGCGCACACACGATTGCCATCGAACGCTCGAAACACCTGCAAATTAGTGATAACACTTTAGACAATGCGATGCTAATGTTGCAGTGCTAACCCAATCCCCCCTCCGTCCTAGAAAGTTAGTGTTGGAAGAGTAATGCAGTTAACTGCTTCACAAGGAATACCTAGAAACACGTTAGGAAAAGGTTACAAAGGACAGGTGGAACTAAGTTATTGTAGCATTCGTGAACAAAACAGCCAAATTTGAAATAACCATAATAAGTTAGTGGTCTCCAGTTAGTAGAAGCACACACTTCATCTCGAGGGGTGAGCTAATGAAGAAGATAAATAATTAGTGCAGCACAGTAGTAAAGGGAGACCAAAAGTACGAGAAGGAAAAAATTACTTATATAAAGTCCAGTTTAGCTTGTCAAGGAAGAAAACGAACGACTTTGTAAGTTCCGATAAGTGGCAGGAGCAGCTCAGCTTATCGTCAATAGTCATACCGAGACACGTGCTTCATGTTGGAAGCGCCAATCTTAACAGCTAGAATGGGCCCTGTGAAGAAATCCCTGTGGAGTTGCAAGTATTCGCATTTTTTAATGGGTGAGCTGTCATACAGTTCGCCTTGACCTCAGGACCCTTGGAGACTATCACGACCTGTACGTAAGAACCGATGTATTCCTGCTCACAGACGTATTCGATAACTTCAATCAATAAGTCTGTATCTCACACTACGACTTGGACCCCTGCAACTACTTCACAGACCCGGGGTTAGCATGGGATGTCTGTCTGAAGTCGACTGGAACGACCCTGGAGCTACTCACCTGATGATCGAAAAGGGTATCTGAGGAGGCATACCGGTGATCACCAAGAGACATGCTGTGGCCAACAACAAACATCTCAAGGACAACGATCTCAGCCAGCCATCCAAGTACCTGGTTTACCTGGATACGGATGGGCCATGTCCAAGCCAATACCCAGATGGGTTGTCGACGACGAGGGCCTCAAAGAGTACATCCTGGAGGTCGACAGAGCTGCATAGCCTCCACTCTGACTACCCACTGTGCCCCGAAAGGATGACAGTGACGGACGACATGCTCTCCCCGTACCAGGACCTTAAGGAAAAGCTCGGCCTGACTGACCCCTCGACCTCCAAACTAGTCCCAAATGTCCTCAATAAGACCTACTATGTCATCCACATCCGCAACCTGATCCAGGCCCTCGACCTAGGCCTGAAGCTCACCTAGGTTCACAGGGTCAGAGTTCAACCAGTCTCCTTGGATGAAACCCTACATCGAATTCAACACCTCCAAGTGAACAAAAGCCAAGAACGCCTTTGAGAAGAGCTTCTTTAAACGGATGAACAATTCCGTGTTCGGCAAGATTATGGAGAACCTCAGGAAGCGAGTTGATGTGAGGCTAGCGACGTCACAAGAGGTTCGTAAGAAACTGACGGCCAAGCTCAACTACCAAGGCATGAGGATCATCCATGAGAACCTCACGGCCATCCACATGAGGAAGATCAACCTCCTTCTAAACAAGCCCATCTACTGTAGGTTCACCGTTCTGGATGTCTCCAAGACTCTGTATGAGATCGAGACCCTCGACCTCTACGAGGACATGCAGGGGACAAGGACGAGTACAACTTCAGCGACTACTCGAAGTAAAGTCCATTACATGACTCCATTAACAAGAAGGTCATCGGCACGATGAAGGACGAGATAGCTGGCACGCTCATCAATGACTTCGTCGGCCTACGTCCTAAGATGTACTCGGTCCTACTTGACTCCAGTACCGAGGTCAAGAAGGCCAAGGGAATCAAGAAGTCCACCGTGGAGTGGCACATCTGACACCAAGATTACCTCCAGCTCATCATTGATCAGACTCGGTCCACAGCTAACTTCAATGCCATTCGATCCAAAGGTCACCAGCTCAAAGCTCACCAAGATTGGACTATTCCCTTAAAGTGTTTATGAAACCAAATTTTGCATCTCTATTTTATTGCAGAATAATAAAGTTCATTCTTTTCTGATTATCAAGAGTATATTTATTTTTCAGTTCCTCCTTCGGAAAGGTCTCTTTTTCGCCATTCAAATGGACTACTTTATGCTAAAAACTGTCCCATTTTCCGCGCGGCCAAATGAGCTGCGTGACGTCACTGTGAGGACTCGTACGTTGTTTACATACTACAAACATGGCAGACTCAGCGAGAAAGTTTCAGAGAAAGCTAAAAAAATTAGAGAGGAGGTGGAAGATATTGTGTGGCTGGCGGCCTTGGTTTTCTTCCCGTATTTAACTTTATCCTACGCCAAAACACAATGGACATTGAAGTTGAGAAAAGCAATAGCAAATGTCCACATTTTTTATATACCCATTCACAGTGTGATACAACACAAATACAAAAAGTACAAGAAGTGACTCACCAAGCCGAACTCGACGATAACTTTAATACTCCTGTACTTTTATACTGAAGCCAGAACAGTGAATGGCAAAGAATACAATATAGGGTTTCTCTGATTTCCTGTAGAGGATCCTGAATGTTCGTGAATGAAAAACGGACAAAAAAACTTGCAAAGAACCCAGACGCGGCGCCACATGGCATATGGTGATATGTGAGTTGAGTTTGTTGGTATCTCGCCCTTGGTGCGAGGGCTTTTCTCCGGGTTCGCCGGTTTCCTCCCTCTGCAAAAACCAACACGCTAAATTCTAATTCGATCTGTGGATTAGCCGGGACCTGGCTTTGATCAGCCCCCATGGTTGTTTCAGGTCTCGTTAGAAATTCAGAGAGAATTTCGAAAGCCGTATAGTCGAACTGAGGCTCGACAAAATTAAAGCTACGCAACTCATTGCCATCAGAGCAGCAGTTAAACACTGTTCCTTGGGATAATGAAAATATCCTTCTTCAGACCACAGAATAAATAGCCAGTGTCAACGATGCAGTTGTTGTGAAAATAGTCGGGAACCTCAACTCACGAACTCAGTCTCAGATTTCGCTACAAACACTTTCTCTCTGAATGTTTTTCCATCAGGCATTTTCAACACTAACACCATGTGCAGATTAACTTCTCCTGTGCTGACCATACATTGTAAAAAGAAAGCACTTTGTGTTTCCTGCAACAGTTTTGATCAGTTGACAATTTTACAGCCCGTTTGCGGCCTGCAGTCTTGCAATTTTCTGTATTCCACTTTTATCAATCGACATGTTCTTTTTATAGCAGGTTATTTCATCCAATAAGAAACGAGCTTTCAGATCGTCAATGTCAAGCTGTCAGAATTGAACCAATCAGCGACGAGAAATGTTGTAAACAAGTCGAGTACAGTAAAATGGAGTTTTCGCTGTAGTCAGATTATTTGCTTAGTATATTTTTATTTGGGTTCTTAAAATTAGATAGCTTACTTTCCTTCGTCTAGATTGAAGATTATATTATAAAACAAATAAAAGATGGTTCTTCTTGTTCTATAACAAAATAATGTACTTTCGAGGTCTTGAAATGCTGCTAAATGCACTCGCGTTCTGCTCGTGCATCCGCAGTTTTTCAAGACCTCAAGCGTGCAATTTTTTTTTTATAGAACAAGGAGAACCATCTTTTATTTATTAAGTATTGTGTTGGGTTCTATTGTATTTCATTTTTTGTATTGAATTGTATTGTGCTTTATTCTATTGTATGTTTTTGTAGAAATGCGTGTCGTCCTACCATGATCATATGAAGGGATTGTCGCTTGCGACTCCTCACAGTGACGTCATTGTAATGGCGGATTCGGTTCCAGGCCCCGGACAGTTTTTAGCATAAAGTAGTCATTTGAATGGCGAAAAAGAGACCTTTCCGAAGGCGGAACTGAAAAATAAATATACTCTTGATAATCAGAACAGTTTGAACTTTATTATTCTGCAATAAAATAAAGATGCAAAATTTGGTTTCATAAACACTTTAAGATGACAAGCGATACATCCAGGCCAATAACATAGACACACTAGCCCACGGGTATAGGGAGTGGTCTCTCCGGAACACAGATGTGAGGGCTAGTCCGTTCGGCGATGATTACCTTCCCACACTCCCCACATCCTTCCATTGAACCTCAGAAGCCTAGTAAACAGGCTCTGTCTCCTCGCATACCCCATGATGTCATTCCTCTGAGCCATCTCCGCTGATCAAGTACGCCTTCCGTGGAGGCACCTCTTGATCGTGTCCATTATATACGGCATACTATAATAACCTATTGCGTGAAGGAGATGCCCTGTATCCCTGGGTCTGAACGTTAAGACGTGTTGAAGAACGGTCGCACCATCCTCACGTATGGTTCATGCGAGTGACTGAGGGAAGAAGCATACTAGCCCCAGCCATAGCCATTTCGGCTAGCTTACCCCTTGCAGGCTTAGCACTGGGGGCAAGCATGGTGCCCAGAACTGGTGGTATAGTCAAGACCCTAGGAAACGCGTTGGCTGACAAAGCTCGTGGTCGAGAGGGCAAGAACCTATCAAACAGTGTCCGTGGAGGCTGCCAAGACATACACAAGGTCATCGGATACCTGCCGAAGCCCAAGGGAGGCTTCACGCTCCCCAGTCACAAGTATACGGATCCCAACAAGCAACTCGATGCCCACGATAAGCTGCTACCTGGTCAACAACCATACAACCAAGTAGATGCCATTGCCATGAGACACGACATCTGTTATCGCGATAGTCCTGGTGACAAGGCCATGCTAGACCAACTAGGTGACATGAAGGCCAAGACGTGGTGGGAATCGTTCGACAAGAAGCTAATTCAGGGTGCCTTCCAGCCAAGTATAGGCTAGGCCTGGGGACTCCCAAGAAAAAAAACCTTGTGGCAGGAGAACATAGCCAACGAGCTCCACAAGCCTATCTGAAAGACCTTCCCGAAGCATAGCGTGGTGGCCAATACCATCGATGAGATTTTCGCGGCCGACATAGTGGATGTACAGAAGCTCATCCGCTGGAGTATGGGCTACAAGTACCTCCTGGCAATCATTGGAGAATTTAAGATATGCCGACTACGGTCTACGACTACGGACGCGTGCCAATAAAGGACTGGAACGAGACACTGGTGTTGGTTTCATTGTACCCTAGCCAGTCCGAACGAGTCCACAACAGTGGGAAGTCGGCGTGTTTTTCGTAGTCACCACAACAGAGTACACAACAGGATTCAATGTAAGAAATTCACCACTCTTTTGGATATTTCAATAGCTAACCTTTAAAATACACAACAAAGTGCTTTCTGTTAGAGTTTAAAACGATTCTGAGCATAGCTCATGTGGGAATTTTGGGTATATTCGGTCGGCAACGAGATGGCTTCAGCTCAGTCTCGCCAAAATATTGACATTTTCGCGCCATTCATTGCGTACTCGGCCCAGTACTCTGGCCGACCACTAGGCACGTCTAACCGTAGTCGTAGTCCGTAGACGCCATATCTTAAATTCGCTATTGACGTGTTCTCGAAGTACGGCTGGCTCGTTCCCCTCAAGGACAAACGAGGTGAGACGGTCGCCAACACCTTCGAAACAATCTTCAGAGAACAATAACCGAAGGCCTATGGACCGACAAGGGGACAGAGTTATACAACAAGCACCTCAAGAGCCCACTCAAGGACAACGGAATCAGGTTGTACTCGACCCATAACGAGAAGAGCTCCATCGTCGAATGCTGGAACCGAACCATGAAAGGCATCCTGTGGCGCCACTTCTCTGCTACTAACTCGACTCAGCACACCGCTGTGTTGCCCAAACTGGTTGAACGGTACAATCACAGGAGGCATCACAGCAACAAGATGACCCCTGCTGAGGCCTATCAAAGGGGGAACCAAGACAAGGTCTACGCCAACCTATATGGTAGTCAGATGCCTTCGAGAGCGAGGCCTCGGTTCACACCTGGTGACAAGGTCAGGATATAAAAGTACAAGCGGATGATGTTCGATAAGGGCTTCACACCGAACTGGACTGAGGAGGTCCTGTTCCTGAACCCTATAACCTACAAGATCAAGGACGTAGCCGGTAGCCTGAACTACAGAAGACCTCACAAGAGGTATTTAGGATCGAGAAAGTCGTTCGTAGGGACTATTAGAAGCATCAGGCGCTCGTCAAGTGGAGTGGCTATCCCTTCAAGTTTAACTCCTGGATCCCCGTGGGAGACCTCGAGAATGTATGACCACTCTATAATAAAGCGTGAGAACGGCGAGGTCATCCAAGATATCATGACCTACAATGCCTTGGAGAAGGCATTCATTTGAGGGTGGAGGCTCCTGAGATGACTGACTAAGCGCTTGCCGATCCGAGAGTGACCTGGCAACGGAAAAGCCGATCACGTGTGATTCAGTCTCTATTCGGTTGAGTACTCAGCTGAGTACCTAGCCAAGTCTTTGGACCGGTCAGAAACCCCAGCACGGTAATTTATGGGGTGGAAATGGCAATCAGTCTCTGACGTCACTTCCTAGCATCCAATCACCTCGAGAAGCCTGAGGCGATCCGTATGCAAATCAACCTCGCGATGTCTCACCTGATCAATTATTGATGACCGCAAACACATGTCATGGTCACGGTGAGTCAGACTAATCTGCATACCAAGCTTGCAGCTAGGTACTCAGTTGACTTCTCTGACAGGCCAAAGGGTCAAGCTGGGCTGTTCGTGGGGGGTGGAAGCGGAAATCAGTTCTAACATCACTTCCGAGCGCCCAAGTCGCCTCTAGAAGCCTTAGGCGATCCGTATGCAAATCGGCCTCGCGATGCATATAGCCCGCAAGCACCTGCCTTGACGTCTTCGATTTGAATCACGTTAGACCAGGACTCGACGCCTCTGAGGTTGACAAACTGAAGAGGCTGTACGCATACTATCACGAGAGGGCCTGCATCGAAGGAACAAGAAGGTCAGACTAATCCTAGCAACGAGCTCCGTGACGCTGACGTCAACGGGGGTCATAGTAGGTGCCGTGACGTTGAATCCTGTGGGAGACGTTGAATCCTGGGCACTCGGGGTCATTTTCGGTGCAGATGTCCTACTCCAAACGGTCCTAGCAAGCAAGAACTACGACAAGAGGGTGGAGGCTTCCCGATACGCCTATACCAGCTAAAAAAAAGCCCTGAGTAGGATCAGGATAAAATTTTCGAGGTGAGGAGTGTGACAGTCATCTCTTGATGAACATCCTTAAGTGGTTAGACGAACAGGTGATCGACACGTGCAATCCAATACCAGAACAGGTAACGGCGGCCTATCACCGGAAGTGGTCGTGAACATCAGCACAGACAGCTTCCCAGAGCCTATCGTACCTCACGTTGGGTCCTCCAATTCCTTGGGATAGGCACTTCTCCCTCAGTTTGGCTATCTTATAGAACAAGTTGCTGAACCTAAGAAACATACGTCGCCATGTTAGCAGGCCCTCGAGGCTCTCGAGCCTCAGGAAACGACCTATACCTCGATTCGATCAGGTACTTCATCTGATAGATACTTGGTCGCCTGTACCCCCATCACTCATCTGGTGGGGTCCACTTCCACGAGCTTAGACATTCCTCCTTACG
Organism: Actinernus sp. WN-2022; assembly: GCA_030867875.1. Classification (NCBI taxonomy): domain Eukaryota; kingdom Metazoa; phylum Cnidaria; class Anthozoa; order Actiniaria; family Actinernidae; genus Actinernus; species Actinernus sp. WN-2022. The sequence continues at coordinate 85,151,506 of JAOWCC010000936.1, read as the reverse complement.
GTTCTACAACTGACGCAGTCCTTCAAGCCTTTTGTCTATCGTTAGCCTCTCGTCATCACAACAGAGATCCTTCACCCTTGCTAGGACAATGAGCTTCATATCTCTCGGAGGACTCACGTTTCTCGGTTCATCTTGATTACTCAGTCAGAGACCTTAAGGCCCCTCATCCTCCTAAGACGACCCACCTAGCACTAACCAGAGCCTCACACCCGACCACTGACACCCTCCTTTCCTAGGTCACTTATAGTAGTATAGGTAATGCTCTGTTCTGGCGCAACCCCTCTCCTCCCCCATAACAGGTTTCACGGTTGAACTTGCGAACACATGAAACCTGTTAGGAGGTAGGGAGGGGTTGCGCCAGAACACGCATCACCTATACTACTACCCCACGCGCCCAAACCATCCAGCCATCCTTCCGAAGGGAGATTGGATCTCCAAGCTTGTTGTTGTACAAAAAAGGTCATACTATTCCTGTAGTTGAGGAACCAACAGTATACTAGCGAAACTAAGATAGAAGTATTGGGTTATTTATGGTAGAGAAACCAAGATGTAACCTTTGCAAAATCAGGAGAGGACGTTGACGAAAACAGATTATGGCACCATTCCCGACAGCAAGAAATGGGGTCTCGATGAGATGCTTTGCGCAGTGCTGTGTCAACTATGCCGGGCCGTTCGTGACGAGTCGCAGCAAAGAAATACATGTACCTCTTCGCATGTGCTGCTACGAGGGCAGTTCACCTGGAAATAGCCTGCTCGCTCAATACGGAGTTTCCTTGATACATTTTCAAGAATGGTAGCCAGACGGGATCAGTGATAACGGCACAAACTTTACTGCAGCAGATAAAGAACTTTGTGAGCTGGTGACGAGTTTGGAACGGATTGAGGAGCTAATGACAACATCAAGTGGAGTATAATCCGCCAACCGGTTCTAGCCACGGAAAGAAAACAATGAAGGCAATACAAGGGAATGCGGGGATAACATACGAGGAGTTACTAGCTGCTATCGTAGAAGAAGAAGGTTTAATGAATTCCCTCCCCCTGGCGTACTACAACGATGACCCGATTCTAACGCCAAACCATTTTCTGTGTGGACAGACTGGCGGTCAGCTGGCGCCACGAGTGGCTGATGAAATCGCCTACAATCCAAGGAATCGATGCCGTCAGGTGCAAGACCTGGTGCTGAAAGCATGGAAGAGATGGATGAAGGAGTACTTGGCGACATTGAATACTCGCGGGAAGTGGATCGGGAAGAAGAGGGACGTTGAGGTTAGCGATATCGTTTTGATGGTGGATCAGAACAATCCACGAGGGAAGTGGCCCCTGGCGTGTGTAGCGGAGGTATTCTCGGGACCAGATGGACATGTCAGACAGAGTAGTGAGAGTTACCTTCGGCGGGAGGAACTAAACACGGCTGATCACAAAACAATGCCCACTAAAACTGTAGCCTAGGGGTGAACGTAAGTTCCGTTCACGAGGGGGAGAATGTTAGGACGAAAGTATAGTGGTGCAGTCTGGCAATGTGGCCGGTGAAAGTTTGGTTAGGCGTTTCATTCCCAGGGTGCAATTAATGGGGGGACTGGGACTGCAGAACGTCGTGACAACGTTGTAGAGTTTCGAGACGAGTACAATTGTCATGTCGGATTCAGTGTTGAGTTTACATTCAATAAAAATAGTATTCGAACACCCGTCTGTATTGATTCCATAGCTGACTATATATAATTGAGTTTGATAGCTTACTTAAGAGTTTTGAATCTTTTAATAGTTCATTTTATGCCTAATCTGTGGCGTAATCCAAGGTGACTAATTATGCACCTTGAAGCTCTGTTGTGGGGCGTGGTCACCACAGATGTTGCTGAAAAGCTTGGTCCTGGCCCAGTAAGTGTGTCGTCTATGTCATCACAGATGTTGTTGAACAGCTTGGTCCAGTGTCGTCTAAGTCATCGAATACTGACCAATGACCAACCACTCTCCAGATCTTTCATAAATGCATCTTGATCAAAATTATTGTAACTGCTTGCAGTATAAGCTTTGGCGGAGGACAGCTGACTTTGAAATTCACAGTAGCATGGAGCTGCCTGATATACCGAGGTCAAGACAATCTGTAGTCTTTATAGAGCTTGCGTTATTAGAGATAATGACATCTATTAACGTGGCGGATTGGTCAGTAACTCTTGTTGACTTAGTGTTAATTACTTTTAAACCAAATTGAGTAATAGTATTATTATAACTAACGTAAGAGCAGCTGACTTCGATTTCACTCATTCATAAATCACAGTTCATATCTCTGACTAATGTTAGGTTCTTATATTTCACCCATATTTTCTCAAGTGGCTCAACAAAGCTCGCAAGAAACTGGCTACCACTGGGAGGCCTGTAATCTGTTCCAATGCTAATTGAACTGGAGCCAGTGTTGATACTGGTCCATATTGCTTCGTCCATAGGGTGATCTAGAGATTTTAGATGTTGGACTGAGCAGCGGCGGTATTACGTCCACAGCCCCCACCTGCATGATCTATTGGTCTGTCCCGCTGTATAAGGTCCAGAATCCAGACCAGTTACACCGTTTTACGTAAAGTACGGAGCACTTAATATTGTATCCACTCATCATTATGCATTGAGCAGGGGAAATGTGGTAAATTTGAAAATGGAAGCTATATTAATTAGCTTAATTAAGTATGAATACATCGAAGTTATAAAATACTAGCTGCCTTGTTTCTTTGGCTTCAGATGGCAAATGCTTGTAATTTGATTTAATCATATAAAGTAACATTGTTACGTACCTTACTGGAGCCTCCCCTGCCGATCTTTTCCAGCTTCTGATACACTATACTATTGACGACTATAGTGTCACTGCTGACTGCCTGTGGTGGCAGCATCATACCATGATGGACAAATGGAACCACAGGGGGGTGGGCTGGTGGGATAACTCTCCCTTGATAATATCCTGGATTAATTGTTCCACTTGATACATTGCCAGAGGGGTACCCTGTGGGAAACGACACATTTGGTGTATTGCCAGTGGGACAGTGCACTCTGCCAGCTGATACACTTGATGTTGCTACCCCATTTGACTGCTGCTCCACACTGTACTCTTTCGACTGATAACATGGACTGCATGTTGTTATTCCATTTGACTGCTGCTCCATACTGTACTCTTTCGACTTCTCCTGATAACATGGACTGCATCTTGTTATCCCATTTGACTGCTGCTCCACACTGTACTCTTTCGACTGATAACATGGACTGCATGTCGTGTCATTGACAGCTGGTTTTGGGGGGATTATAGGATCAGTACTTTCAGGCTTCTGGGTGTGCAGGTGATCCTCAGCATTTTGATGACCAGATCTCATGTCGATTGTTGGCTCGAGGGCTTCCATATGTTCCACACCATCTTCCCCTTCAAATGTCCTCTCCTTGACATCATGCAGTGATGAATTCCCTCTCGTGGGTAGACCCAAGAACACTGTGCAGGAACCAAGACCTCGTCGAGCTTTGGGTTTACGAACTGTCAAGTTCATGCTGTTGCTAAGACTGTTGCTTCCAGCTAAAAGAAATGCATTCTTGATTATTGTCAAGGAGGTACATGCAAGAACTTCAAACGTCTCGCTACAGTGTAGGTTAATTTAGCAAACTGATGATAGTTTAATTAACATGGTATGTCATCTTTCATATTTATCACATTTATCATCACATGGCCAAACGTATTGTGAATTCACTCAGCTAGTGCCTCGTCAATTCACATCAACTTTTGACTATGCGATGATGCATACCATGGTAAATAAGAGGACATACCATGATGTTAACCTATCTATTTTTACAACAAGAAACTAAAAATGGACGAGAGAAATTATGGGGAAAATGATTTTAGCTTGAATGTACAATCAAGAAACCAATGTTGCACAAACAATCTACTGTGGTACAGGTATGTCCTCTTATTTCCAATGGGAGTCAGCATGTCAGAAAACCAGAAGCTTCAACAAGTTGTTGACAAATTTGCATCTATTGTGTAATATGTAATGAGAGATCTATAATAATGCACACCCTTTTCAAACAGTTTTCACTGGAATAATCCTTGAGAACCTCACAACTATCATAATCATGTTACTTTGACTTTCTTTTAAAACACAGCGTACATTTATGAGTATTTATCAAATGATGGATAGCTAACCTGATTTGCAGTCAGGGGTTGCCTTAATGACAGGCTTGTGGGTTAACATGCTGGCACTTCTAGCCACAGGCCAACAAATATGATGGAATGGTGCAGTCACTGTTTCCTCACCACTACTACTGCTGCTGCTGCTTCTGTGTTGTCTATTGTTTCTGTATCCCTCAAGGATACTGGGTAGCTTAAAGGATACAATCCCACTGTCTGGTGTAAAGAATACAAGAACTATACTAATACACCACACTTTGATCATAAAAACATTATTTGTATATGCGAATGGTGTAAACATAAACAATGAACATTTTAATTCCCACTTAATTGAAAAGTAACTGCTTCACTGGTTACAACAGTTGGTAGAACACGGTCTAGACTGTAGGAGGTTGTGGGTTTGAATCCCAGCCGCGTCCTTGGGCAGCTGGGACTGTATAAGCTGTTGGCATTGTGTCCTTCCACTTTTAATCAATATATGAAGAGGACGTGAAAGAACCTGTTATACTCTTCGGTAGAGAGTAGGGGATTTTCACCCAGTAGGGGATTTTTACCCAGTTTAAATGTTCAAAATTGAAAAGTTTCGAAAGTACGTTTTTTCGCAAATTCTAAATCTAAAAGCCCTAATCTAGCATCACAAAACACTCAAACTCAATTTTTTTTAAAGCCTTGAAAATGCGACTTCCTGATTTCACGCTAAAAGGCGCGAAAAATGATTGACAGCTGTTGACATTCACTGGGCATGTTATTTCATTCTCGGTATTCTCAATCTCGTTCCCAGAGCCCGTGAACGAGATTGTGATTTTCTGCGCTATACTATTCGTTCGTAAAGATTTCTACCCAAAAGTATAAACCGTTGGCCTTGTCTTCTTCTTCTTCTAAACTATATGAGGGGACGCAAAAGAACCTGTTGTGTTATTTCGAGAAAGAGTAGGGGATTGTCTCCCGACACAACAGCCTGGTATTCTGAGGTACTAACAATCACTCATGATTGTAAACTACACGGCAGCACATTGCACCACAATAGCAGTCCGTATCACAAAAATAACCTTGTGAAGCGCATTCGAATATATTCATATAGAATTTTCGCTATATAAATGAATACCTTTTTAAAAGTAGATCGTTCTTGGTGCCATAATCAAAAAAGAACAAGAAAAGAGAAAAGCAGCACAATTTAGTTTGCGATAATTTTAGTTTGTGAGTAAATTTGGCAGCCGGTGTAAAGTCTTAGGACAAACAATGGCTGAAGGGATTATACTCAAGTTCCAAGAAGTTAGAATCATCGAAGACCGAAAATCCACAAAGAAACAAGCTTCAATTGACCAAAATTTCAAAGAGGATTCAAAGCAGTAAGCTAAGGTTTGCCGGTTTTGTTTCAGCGCGATGAAATTAGAAAGACAAAAACAGTCTACCGTGTACATGGTGTGGAACTGTGGATCGAGCAGCGCTTCAATGGTTTCCCTGCCTGATATTAATATTCTTTGCTTACTGTGATGCCATTATTCTGTACTCCTAAAAGAGTGTTTCTTCTTTGAAATTAAACTAGAATCAACACTACTTTCTGTTGAGGTATCCAGCATCGGTAAACTGTATAGCTGTTCTGCAGCTCGTCTGCACTTTGTGATCGGCCGTTTACCATTTACACAGAAATTCCGGTCGGAAATTCCGGTGTACATGTAAATGGTACACAAAATGTTCCCAAACTGAATTTCCCGATCGGAAAAAACGTTTACCATTTGTACACAAACCGTTCCAGATGAAAATCACTCTGTATAAGGCCTGGAACAGGTACGACCGACTGGGAATTGTAAATGGTACACGAATTCCCATTCAGAAATTCCGGTTGGGAATTTTGGACTACCTTTTCAGACGTCCCATTAATTTCGGAAATTTTCCACGGGACGAACCGAAAAAACGTTTACCATTTACATTCCAACCGAAATTTCCGGAATTTCCTTGTAAATGGTGAACCACTGAACACAAAATGAATCGCTTTGATTGGCTAATGTTAACGAATTACCCTTGGAGGCGGGACTTCTTAGTCAACCGTGAAATGATCATTATCGGTTCGGCCAAAAACAAAACTTTGAAGTCCAGCCTTTTTCCCAGTCGCGTTTTGTCCAATTTTTTCCAAAATTCGTGGGTCGTAGAAAATAGCCGTTTCTCAAATACGATGTCGGGGAATTACGAAATTCTTTTTCTAGTTTGTATCAAAATGGGATGAAAAACTACTTTTTCAACTTGGCAAAGGGATAAAATCTGTAATACGCAACAATGCCCGACACAGTATTTGAGACAATTTAGTTGGGATTCGAAAAGGATAATTAAGAAAAAAATTGTTTCAAAGCCTGAAGAGCTGAACTCCTTCTGGCGGACGGAGTCATTTCGCGTTAAAAAATATACAACATCTACACTTTTAACTTTTAACTTTTGTTCAAAACGGATTAAATATATACTTTCTTCAATTCAAGACCTATAAAACGGTATATAGTACGTCTATGTGGCTTTAATTGCAAATCTGCAAGAACGTTTTTCCAAAATGACACGTCGAACCTTTATCGAGACTTAGACCAGGAGTGTGGTAACTAGCCAGAGCAGTTGCAGTAACCTTAATATGCCATTTTGACGATGTTGCGCGCGCATTGAGAACAATATACAAGCAATCAAGAAAACAAAAGATTGTCATGCAACATTGAGTTTTGGCGGGCCACATCCTGGTTTTTGGCGGGCCACATGCTTTTGTTTTCAATGCGTGCGCAACATCGTCAAAATGGCCTATAGAGACCTAGACCAGGAGTGTGCTAATTAACTAGCCAGAGCAGTTGCAGTAACCTTAATAGAGACCTAGACCAGGAGTGTGCTAATTAACTAGCCAGAGCAGTTGCAGTAACCTTAATAGAGACCTAGACCAGGAGTGTGCTAATTAACTAGCCAGAGCAGTTGCAGTAACCTTAATAGAGACCTAGACCAGGAGTGTGCTAATTAACTAGCCAGAGCAGTTGCAGTAACCTTAATAGAGACCTAGACCAGGAGTGTGCTAATTAACTAGCCAGAGCAGTTGCAGTAACCTTAATAGAGATCGAGACCAGGTGTGCTAATTAACTAGCCAGAGCAGTTGCAGTAACCTTAATAGAGACCTAGACCAGGAGTGTGCTAATTAACTAGCCAGAGCAGTTGCAGTATTTGTCATAACCAAACATAATACGTACCAGCAGGATTGTTTTCCACTGTTGTGTCATTGTCACTGTTTACAGTAGATGCCGATTGGTGAATGAATGTGCTTGGTACTCTTTCAACTCCAGTAAATGCAAGTTCCTCAGTTTCTTCATCGAGAAGTCTTTCTTCTCCCTGATCACAATTAGCGATGGCCATTTGAAGAATATCAGCCGGTTCAGCTCTATTTAATTTTCCCTTCCGTAAAAGGCTTTTACATTTGCCTCTGTTTCCTGTTTAAAAATAAAGCAAGTTACTTCATCTAGTGGTAAAGTTTGGCCAGGTAAAGAAGGAAACCTGGCAAATTATACATATTATTGCATGATCGGCTCGGTTTTCTTTGTTATTCATAGGGCTTTATCTACGATAAAGACCGGTTGAATATTGACCCGGGTCAATATACAGGGCTCGAAATTGCGCCCGATACGGACGTAAATACGCCTAGATTTTTTCGTTTTACGCCTAACGTTTTCCACTTAGATCGGCGTAAAATTACACCTATTACAAAGGTAAAAATTATTGGAAGACAAGTCTTATTTCCAAATCTCTAAAACGATCTGATTTTTTTGAAAAAAAATTACTATTATTTGCAAGCAAGCGTTTAGTGTAAACTTTTTTGTCTGTTGTTTCAAGTTTGAAATGCATAGTTTACTAATTACGCGGCGACGTTTGGCGTGTGACGGAAGTCTGAACTTTTAACTGCAAAATGTCAAAGTTTGACAGCTCCTGTTATTGTAAACTATTTTCCCGTGCGAAACAAGTTGTTTTGCATGACAAAACCTATAGATAGGAGTTGTCAAACTTTGACATTTACGCCTAAATTTTGGAGAATTACGCCTAAAAATTTTAAGGTGGGCGTAAAATTACGCTTCCTTTTTTTTTCTTAATTTCGAGCCCTGATATACAGATAAAGTCCTTGCATTTATAACAACCAATGCAAGGGATGTGCTCTCAAGCTGACAGTCAGTTCAATGACCCGATTGTGAGAGCTCAAGTACGACAAGTCCCACTTTAAGAACGCGAGCCGTGATTTCTTTCACCATACTCCAACTGCGCATGTTAGTGACGTAAATTTAACGCCGAAATAATTATTCTATTGTATGATTCAGTGCTTTGTTTAATTTACAAACCTGCCAAGGGTAGTTTACTTTTTCTGAAGGTCAAAGAATTGCTTTCTCATAGGAATAGCTTTGGTGAGAAAACCTCGCCGATCATGAAATAAGTCAGATAAATACCTCGAACCTCGGCATTAAGTCATATACATCCCTTGGGTCTATGGAGGTAGATATGGGGCAAAATTCAATGTCCAAAATCGGATATCGAATTATACACTTGAAAACATAATGCAATCAGTTGAAAAGGCAAAATGGATGTTCGAACCTGTCGAACGATTGCGAAAACCAATCGGTCGAACGAAAACCCATCGAACGAAAAACTATGGTACGAAAAACAATCGTAAACCCATCGAACGCAAACCATCGAACGCGAACCGCCATCGAACGCGAACCGCCATCGAACGCGAACCGCCATCGAACGCGAACCGCCATCGAACGCGAACCGCCATCCGCCATCGAACGCGAACCGCCATCGAACGCTAACCTATCGAACGCGAAGCCATCGAAGCGAACTAATCGAACGCAAACCCATCAAAACATATATTAGTCGGATGGGGTGCGGGATTATTTGTTAGGGGTCTGGCGCCAAGTGGATCGAGGAAAGAACGCCTGGTTAAAACTGGCCAGTCTGCGATGTATTTTTCGTACGTTTACGGAAAACATGCTTGCAATTTCTGTAACTTTGAAGTTCGATGGGTTCGCTGTTGGATGGCGGTTCGCGTTCAATGGTTTGCGTTGGATGGGTTCGCGTTGGATGGGTTCGCATTCGATGGGTTCGCGTTCGATGGTTCGCGTTCGATGGGTTCGCGTTCGATGGGTTCGCGTTCGATGGGTTCGCGTTCGATGGGTTCGCGTTTGATGGTTTGCGTTCGATGGGTTTGCGATTGTTTTTCGTACGATAGTTTTACGTTCGATGGGTTTTCGTTTGACCGATTGGTTTTCGCAATCGTTCGACAGGTTCGAACATCCATTTTGCCTTTTCAACTTATTGCATTACGTTTTCAAGTGTATAATTCGATATCCAATTTTTGTCCCGTATCTACCTCCATATCTAGCGCATACGCAGTAAGTTGTACATATGCACCTGAAAAATACTGCTGCAAAGAGACATTCAGATAAAGTTGTTCTCTTCTTTCAAAGGGTGTTATTTGACAGAGTTCTTGATTCAGACATCAACATACAATTTAAATCAAACTTACCCTGAGTAAGTTCAAGCTGAGCCCATGCCACATATATGATAGCAAACCTCTTGACATTACACCTCGCCACACGAAACGTGTCCCTGGCATCATCTACTGAACTCATTCTATATTGGTACAAGAAACGGCACATCGTTGATCAGCATCATATGAACAGCTTTAATATGATCTATACTCAGATTTACATAGTAGTTACAAATGGGTTGCCAGAAGAAAACCAACAGTCCCTGATCTGCCATTACCTTTTCCTTAGCCATCTTTATTTATCCCCAACTTATGCATGGCAATGACAACCCCCGGACATTAGTCATTTTTCATTCCCCACGGTGGGGACAAGCAAGGTACTCAAATGCCCTACAGTGGAGCCAAAGAAGTAAGCAAAATGCCCCACCCCCGGGCACATCCATAATGATATGCTGCCCAAGTTTAATTCCATGCAAATACACAAGGCGCAGAGAAGTGCTACTTCTCTATCTATTCATTGATAGTAGTTTCCGTTCGTTTTGTACATCCGCCATCTCGTTTTGTATTTGTATCACCGCTGTATGATTATACTATTGAGCCGCCTGGAGGAAAATGGTAATAAGAAATTATGATTGTTTTGTTGATTTCCGCAAGGCATATGACTCCATATGGAGAAATGGGTTGTTTTACAAGCTTATTAATGCTGGCGTAAATAGAACATTTTAAAATATCATTATGAATATGTATCACTCTGTTAGAGCGACTGATTTGTTCAAGTCTACAGCTTCCCTTACCCGTGGATGCGCGCAAGCGCAGAACACGAGTTATTGGAGTGGGTCTGTAGATCGTTTTGTTCTGTGTACATCGGGGACTCTCCGTTGGCTGTCCGAATAGTGTGCGATATTCCGAAGATATATTTACGGTTGTTTATGGTACGCGTCCAAGAATTGAAAAATTTGGTTGTGCAGGAGAAGATGTATTGACGGTGCCCTCCTAATGCCAGACACACCTGGACAGGCATGGGAGTGGGTCCCTATCAATCACTTAGTGGCGATGACGTAACGATGACGTCATTGGTCACGTGATTTAAGTACATGCCCATATCTCCCTCATTTCTAATGCCAGACAGTTCAAACTTGGACAGGCATGGTATTATTTTCCCACGATTCATTTAGTGGTGATGACGTAACGATGACGTCATCTGTCACGCGATTTTTAGTACATACCAAAATAGCTCACTGACCATCCACGAGTTGCCCTTAGGGGCCCTATGTTTAATACTTTAGTAAATGATATTCCAGATATCTTTCAGTCTAACTGTGATCCTGTTAAGCTGGCAATTTCAGTCTAAATTCTCTTTTGTATGCTGATGATTTGTTATTAATATCAGAATCTGAAAGTGGTTTACAAAATAGCCTAAACTATCTACATATTTATACTAAAAAGTGGAAATTAAGTGTAAATTTAAAGAAAACCAAACTCATGGTTGGGCTGTGATAAAATTCCTATGACAACTTCGTACACTTATTTAGGCACCGTATTTACTTTGTCTGGATCTTTTAAGCATAATGAGGAGAATCTTTACAACAAAGGCTTAAGATTATTATTTAGCATCATGAAAGATTATCACCCCCAAAATGGTACTCCTATCAAAACTTTGTTAAAACTACTCGATATACTCGACCGATCTTGTTATATAATTGTGAAGTATGGGGAGCTTATACTAAGAGAAATTCATCTTTTTCGAACTTCAAGAATAATTTATTTCACAACGTCTTAATCTGTGAGAAATTACAGACAAAAATGTACAAAATGATTCTTGGTGTTAACTCTAAAACCACAAACCTAGCTGTTAGATCAGAATTACGGTTCAATAATAAAAAAATTCTACCACATTCTTCAGCACAATGAAAACCCTTTACTTTCAAACACCATGAAAGTTTCTAATCAACTAAACAAAACAAATGGTTAATATTCTTGGTTCACCATTTTATTGTATATACTAAAATTAGGGAATATAAATGTCATAACTATTACCAGAAACACATGACCAGCAACGTCAAAAGCCTGACTACATGTAAATCTCTTACGTGTAATTCTGCTCTAGAAAAACAATAATAAATGGAAAGAAGAGAGAGATGAAATATATAATGGCAACAAGAGATCAAAGTTAGAGTTATATTCAGTAATTAAACCTACCCATGGTTTTGAAAAATATTTAGGAATAATCACCATTACTTCAAAACTCGGAAAACTGTTACTAAACTAAGAATATCGGCACACTTTTCCAATTGAAAGAGGTTGTTATAACAACACCCCACAAGAAAATAGAGCATGCAATGTTTGTAAAGAAAATATAATTGGCAACTAGTTTCAATACTTACTTATTTGTAAGACTGTAGTTTTGATCAAATTAGATCACGTTTTCTAGAAAATTTGAGAACCGTAAATCCATCCTTCTCTTCTTTCAACTTTGAAAGTTTATTTAATTACATTTTATCTATGAAAACTATATCTCGATTATAAAAAATGCTAGTCAATTGATTCGAAATATATGTGATTTATATGACAAATTCACAAAACTTAAGAAATTTTTGAACATATTACTCCTATTCTTTATAAGTTGCACTGGCTTCCAATAATTAAGTCCAGAATAGATTTTAAAATAATGCTTATCACGTATAAGGCACTCAATGGCTTGGCACCATCCTATAGATCGTTTTCACGTGACGTCATCAAAATTCTAAAATCTAAACTAAATGATCTATAACCCTGTTCTTTTAATATGATTTAGGTATCGGTATACTCAGTATTCTTGTAAAATTTGACGTCGATACGGTGAGTCGTTATTGAGTTAGAGTATTTTGAATTTTGTGACAGCCCAGCTCAGCGTGTTTCCTAAATGTCATGGAAATCCATATATTTTTGCCTATTTAAAATGTTAGACTTGATTTAACGTTAAAAGTGATATCTAAAGTGTTTTTAAGTGAATGCTAATCATATTGCTGGGAAAAACAGCTTTATTTGTAGAGTACGTTTTCGGCCGCCATCTTGGTGTACCAAAGAGGTACACCAACATGGCCGCCGCATACAAATTACACTAAATTGTTTGAATATTATTTGTCCGACAGCTCAGTTAGGAAGTACTCTAATGCTCCAAAATTTCGGTCATTTACATATTTTTACCTGCTCTATACACACCATTAAAAATATTTTACTAATATCAGTCTTTTCTTGAGGCAATTTTTTTGTGTGACGTCAGTGAAAACGATCTATATTAGAGCTAATTACTATCAAGCCTGCATCTCGCTATAATTTAAGATCTAACTCAGAACTTCTCCTGCATCGACCAAGACTAAGACTTTGGTAACCCTAGGTGACCGATCTTTTGCAATAGCAGCGCCTGCTCTATGGAATGACCTACATGTACCCGTAGAAATATGTAATGCTAAATCAGTTTCAGGTTTTAAGAAATTACTCAAGACGTTTTTATTTAAGAAAGCTTTTTACTAGTGTTTATGTTGATTAATCCTGTATGATAGACAACTTATAGCTAGGAATAGTCGATCGTTACCAATAAGTTTTCAGTTAGTAATTAGTCTGTTGTCCTTGTTATAATGTACATGTGAGCATTTATGTATGGAACTTGCACACTATAAATGTTACTTATTATTATAAATACAGAGCGGTATTTCATGGCTAGATCAAGGCCAATCAAAATGCAGGAAATTTAGTGCCCTGACTCTTTAACAGCCAATAAGAATGCAAGATTTTGAATACATAATCAGTCTGCAGATGCGTCCACCACTTGAAATATTTGTTTTCCTGCAAGAAAATTTGCAGTCTATTGTCCGGTAAGTTACTTTTTTTCGTGATAAATCTTCCCATAATTTTTTTATTTATAGGATAATTCGGTTATTTCATGGTTTTCTATGGTCAATACTGCCAAAATTTCACTCGAAATTCATGTTATTTTGGTATACAACTTGCCTTTGTAAATATACATCTGAAAGCTTCTAGACAAAACCAGGTTAGATCCAGGGCTGTTAATAACTTTTCAAGCACCCATTCCTTATGACACTGCACCCATAACATTTGCTTTACTTTGTGAGCAAATTGAATCAAACATAGCGAGCATCATCCCTAACATCGAGTGAGCTGACACCTAATAATAATAATATTTTGACAGGAAAGCTCCACTCACAATTTGTGATTTTCAGGGAGGTCCTGTATTAAAAATATATATTTCACTAATATATATATGGAAAACAGAAAAGATAAATGGTTGAAATAAAATAGAAATAGTACAAGGATTATTACGAAATTAAGTTATGTGCTGATGCCGTGTATTATACAATGTATGTATGAAAGTTGTGATTCTTCTTTAATTTAAAGTTGAAGTCCACCATGCTATTTAAGCATTTGAAGATAGTAATACAGCGATGATAGCACCGTCGAAGGTACAGTGGTTTCCACTTTAATAGTTTGAGTGCTTGAGATCCAGAAGAGCTTGAGGGAAAGTCAAGCATAAGTTGAGAAGCGTTATTCTGAAGAACTTGAAGGTGATCCATGAGGACGGTATTATTCTTATCTCCCCAGACAATATTAGCATAGTCAAGTAAGGAAAGGACAAGAGATTTATAGAGAGTTAGCTGCACATGCAAATGCTTTACCCGGCAGATGTTGCCAAAACGTTGATTGATTTTGACTGACTGTCACTCCTAAATATTTAAAAGAGTCAGTTCGGTCAAGAGCAGAGCCATTTATGGTCAGTGAAACCTCTCTGTTATGGGTTAATACAGCCCTGAGATATCTTTGAGGCAATAAGGAGGGGATCAAAAATATATAATATTAAATGAAATTTCAGATCTTAGTTGTCATCATGTTGAAAACCATTATCCGGAAATAAAACATGCCTAAATAAAAATAAAAGGTTAAGATAAGCTCATTTAGCAAATGGGAATTTCTCTATGACATCATAAGCTATAAAAACTCTGAAAAAACTCTAACGAGTTTCTAACGAGATCTGAAACAACCATGGGGGCTGATCAAAGGTCCTGGCTAATCCACAGATCAAATTGGAATTTAGCATGTTGGTTTTTGCGGAGGGAGGAAAACCGGACAACCCAGAGAAAAACCCTCAGAGCAAGGTCAAGATACATGTACCAACAAACTCAACTCACATATGGCGCCACGTCCACAAATCGAACCTGGGCCACAGAGGTGAGAGGCGAAGAGCTTAACCACTGCACCACCCTGGCTCTCCACTATTTTCTTGTTCAACATGTTGTGTTGTCTCTTGAACTTCCATATGTTCCGAATTGAAGCTGTGTGCAACTTCTTGTTTTCCCTATCAAATGCAAAGATGTTTAACAAATTCACAAATGCCATTATCAAAGCCTGATGAAAGCCTGGATCATTGACAAAGTCTGATGTCTGAGTTACATCAAGCCAAACATAGCCTGCGTAGACAGGTGTTCAGTGAGGGGGGAATAGGTGAGAGAAGAAAAGGAACATGGAATGAATGAATAACCAAATATTACACTAAAATACCCTGGGGTAGGGATTATTGTTAAAAAATGACATCATTGGGGTTCCCCGGGTTCCCCGGGGTCACCCCCCCCCCCCCCCCCGGATGGCCACTGGTAAGTGCATAAATTATTTTCTTTATACAGATACCAAAAACTATAGACTGTCATCAAGATGCTAATCATATAAGTTACTAACCTGAAGAATAATACTTTGTGTGAGTTATGACGGACGCTTTTTAAACACTACTGTACATACATGTGTGCATCCTGGTTATAGTGGTCTGTATGATCAACAGAATATTGTTTGCAATCATTGACAAAGTCTGAGCACACAAAAAAAACATGACGAACGCATTTGCTAATCTATGATTACTTCTAGTTACCCTTGTAGTTTGGCGAATTCCACTAGTAGTTTGGCATATGCTGGGTTCTTGCCGTGTTCATCAGGCGATATCAGATTCGCGGCTCTGTTGTACAAGCTCAACAACGTTTTATAGTGAGCAGCCTCTCGTTTGGCATTCTTAATGTAATCCAGCCAGTCTTGTGGCTTGTTGCCATTTTGTTGGATAATCGCTGTACTTTCATTTGGATCCATTACTTCTAATCTAGCAATGAAGTTAAAATGAATTCGAAAGGGTTTCAGAGAGCACTGCCATTTTTCTCGAGCGTTGATTCAAAGTTTCCTTCGCTTGGAAACAAACGAATCTGATTGGCTAAAGGCGACGAATACTCGATTCCTATTGGACACTTT
This sequence comes from Actinernus sp. WN-2022, assembly GCA_030867875.1. Classification (NCBI taxonomy): domain Eukaryota; kingdom Metazoa; phylum Cnidaria; class Anthozoa; order Actiniaria; family Actinernidae; genus Actinernus; species Actinernus sp. WN-2022. The sequence continues at coordinate 85,135,580 of JAOWCC010000936.1, read as the reverse complement.
ATACGACGTATATTCATATTACTGATCAGCGGCTTCGCGCCAGAGGTAGGTACTTCACATAAGATAATTATTATGTACTTATATTAGTTTCATCCCAGTTCCACCTTTCAACCCTGTTCAACCTCGTTCAACCTCGTTCCGTCCTTTTCAACCTCGTTCAACTCCGTTCAGCCTTGTTCAACCTCGTTCAACTCCGTTCAACATCGTTCAACTCCGTTCAACATCGTTCAACCTCGTTCAACCTCGTTCAGTCCTGTTCAACCTCGTTCAACTCCGTTCACTGACATCGTTCAACTCCGTTCAACATCGTTCAACATCGTTCAACATCGTTCAACTCCGTTCGACATCGTTCAACCTCGTTCAACCCCGTTTAACCTCGTTCTACCCTGTTCATCCTCGTTTAACTCCGTTCAACCCAGTTCATCCCCGTTCAACCCAGTTCATCCTCGTTCTACTCTGTTCATCTTCGTTCAACCCAGTTCATCCCCGTTCAACCCAGTTCATCCCCGTTCAACCCAGTTCATCTCCGTTCAACCCAGTTCATCCCCGTTCAACCCAGTTCATCCTCGTTCTACCCTGTTCAACATCGTTCAACCCTGTACAACCTTGTTCAACTCCGTTCAACCCCGTTCATCCCTGTTCAACTCCGTTCAACCCTGTTCATCCTCGTTCAACTCCGTTTAACCCCGTTCAACTCCGTTCAACCCAGTTCACCCCCGTTCATCCCCGTTCAACCCAGTTCATCCTCGTTCTACCCTGTTCATCCCCGTTCATCCCCGTTCAACCCAGTTCATCCTCGTTCTACCCTGTTCATCCTCGTTCAACCCAGTTCATCCTCGTTCAACTCCGTTCAACCCAGTTCATCCCCGTTCAACCCAGTTCATCCCCGTTCAACCCAGTTCATCTCCGTTCAACCCAGTTTATCCTCGTTCTACCCTGTTCAACATCGTTCAACCCAGTTCATCCCCGTTCAACCCAGTTCATCCTCGTTCTACCCTCTTCAACATCGTTCAACCCTGTTCAACCTTGTTCAACTCCGTTCAACCCCGTTCATCCCTGTTCAACCTCGTTCAACTCCGTTCAACCCTGTTCATCCTCGTTCAACTCCGTTCAACCCTGTTCAACTCCGTTCAACCCTGTTCATCCTCGTTCAACCCTGTTCATCCTCGTTCTACCCCGTTCAACCTCGTTCGACCCCGTTCAACCTCGTTCAACTTCGTTCAACTCCGTTCAACATCGTTCAACTCCGTTCGACATCGTTCAACCTCGTTCAACCCCGTTTAACCTCGTTCTACCCTGTTCATCCTCGTTTAACTCCGTTCAACCCAGTTCATCCCCGTTCAACCCAGTTCATCCTCGTTCTACCCTGTTCATCTTCGTTCAACCCAGTTCATCCTCGTTCAACTCCGTTCAACCCAGTTCATCCCCGTTCAACCCAGTTCATCCCCGTTCAACCCAGTTCATCCTCGTTCAACTCCGTTCAACCCAGTTCATCCCCGTTCAACCCAGTTCATCCCCGTTCAACCCAGTTCATCCCCGTTCAACCCAGTTCATCCCCGTTCAACCCAGTTTATCCTCGTTCTACCCTGTTCAACATCGTTCAACCCAGTTCATCCCCGTTCAACCAAGTTCATCCCCGTTCTACCCTCTTCGAGATCGTTCAACCCTGTTCAACCTTGTTCAACCCCGTTCATCCCTGTTCAACCTCGTTCAACTCCGTTCAACCCTGTTCATCCTCGTTCAACTCCGTTCAACCCTGTTCAACTCCGTTCAACCCTGTTCATCCTCGTTCTACCCTGTTCATCCCTGTTCAACCTCGTTCAACTCCGTTCAACCCTGTTCATCCTCGTTCAACCCTGTTCAACCTCGTTCGACCCCGTTCAACCTCGTTCGACCCTGTTCAACCCAGTTCATCCTCGTTCTACCCTGTTCAACCTCGTTCAATCCTGTTCAACCTCGTTCTACCCTGTTCAACCTCGTTCAACTCCGTTCAACCCTGTTCAACTCCGTTCAACATCGTTCATCCCTGTTCAACATCGTTCAACCCTGTTCAACATCGTTCATCCCTGTTCAACCTCGTTCAACCCTGTTCATCCCCGTTCAATCCAGTTCATCCTCGTTCAACCCTGTTCAACCTCGTTCAACCCTGTTCAACCCTGTTCAACCCTGTTCATCCTCGTTCAACCCTGTTCATCCTCGTTCAACCCTGTTCATCCTCGTTCAACCCTGTTCATCCTCGTTCAACCCATGCAGTTCATCCTCGTTCTACCCTGTTCAACATCGTTCAACCCAGTTCATCCTCGTTCTACCCCGTTTAACCTCGTTCTACCCTGTTCATCCTCGTTCAACTCCGTTCAACCCTGTTCATCCTCGTTCTACCCTGTTCAACCTCGTTCAATCCTGTTCAATCTCGTTCAACCCTGTTCAACCTCGTTCAACTCCGTTCAACCCTGTTCATCCTCGTTCAACCCTGTTCATCCTCGTTCGACCCTGTTCAACCTCGTTCGACCCCGTTCAACCTCGTTCCACCCAGTTCATCCTCGTTCTACCCTGTTCAACCTCGTTCGACCCCGTTCAACCTCGTTCAACCCTGTTCAACCCAGTTCATCCTCGTTCTACCCTGTTCAACCTCGTTCAATCCTGTTCAACCTCGTTCTACCCTGTTCAACCCAGTTCATCCCCGTTCAACCCCGTTCAACTCCGTTCAACCCAGTTCGTCCCCGTTCAACCCTGTTCATCCCCGTTCAACCCAGTTCATCCTCGTTAAACCCTGTTCAACCTCGTCAACTCCGTTCAACCCTGTTCATCATCGTTCAACTCCGTTCAACCCTGTTCATCCCCGTTCAACCCAGTTCATCCTCGTTCGACCCCGTTCAACCTCGTTCTACCCTGTTCAACCTCGTTCAACCTCGTTCAACCTCGTTCAACCTCGTTCAACTTCGTTCAACTTCGTTTAACCCCGTTCAACCCCGTTCAACCCCGCCGTTCAACCCCGCCGTTCAACCTCGTTCAACCCTGTTCATCCCCGTTCAACCCAGCTCATCCTCGTTCTACCCTGTTCAACCTCGTTCAATCCTGTTCAACCTCGTTCTACCCAGTTCATCCTCGTTCAACCTCGTTCAACCTCGTTCAACCCCGTTCAACCCCGTTCAACCTCGTTCATCCTCGTCCTACCCTGTTCAACCTCGTTCAACCTCGTTCAACCCCGTTCAACCCCGTGCAACACTGTTCAACCCCGTTTAACCCTGTTTAACCCGTTCACATTCATTTAACCTGGTTCACCCTCATTCACCACATGATAGTTCCATTGCGTTCAACCCGGTTTAACCTCATTCAAACCCGTTCAACACCGTCGGCATGGTTAAACCTCATTCAACACCGTTCAAACCCGTTAAACCCCGTCAAGATAAAAAAATTCTTGACACCTTAAATCGCGTTCAACCGCGTTCGGCCGAGTCCCCGTTCATCCACATTCACCATAGTTCAATCTCGTTCAACAGCGTTCTCCGATCGATCCCTCCGACCGTTAAACGACTCTGAAACTGACCCATTAATCCCGTGCATTCCGTTTAACTACGGTCGAAAGTAGCTCCGATCAAAATGTGAGAAGTACGTTTTTCCCCGCCGTTTGCATGAGCGCGCGCGCGCCGACTCTTCATAGCAACGTCGCTGCTTAGCGACGAAATTGGTAAACGCACCCTTACCCAAGCTATTTAATAGTCTTTGTTCCCACATACTTTACACGTTTGTTATATTATGAGAGTTGTATATTTATGCTTTATTACTTATAGCTTAACACACGATATGTATTTTATCGGTGATTCATTAAAGACATTATTATTATTATTATTATTGTTGTTATTGTTATTGTTATTGTTTTTAATGAAACGACAGGAGCCCATTACTAATTAATTAATTAATTACATAAATTGAGTTTGAGTTTGAATAGTGATATTGAAGTACATACAGTTTTTTTACAGACAGTTTTTTTTAAATTTAAATTAACATATTATATTTACAAATATGGTTGTTACAGACCGAGCATCTACATCGATATCTAAATTATTAATTTAAAAGTCCTAGGGGTGGCGAATCGTGTCAAGAAAAGCGGAGGGTCTCGCAAAAAGTCGGTAAGTCTCGAAATCTCGCATTTTATAGGTACAGTCTCTGAGTCTCGATTTTTCTTTACTTTTCCCATCTCGGAGTCTCTGATTGTTTTTGGAGACGGTCTCAGAGTTACGCCTTTTTACTCTTTTATTAGCTTTTATTGGAGTTACGGTTTCTTGGCGGCCTCTGCATGTGTTTTACAAGGTACGCGAACGACAGCTAATTGGTTAAATGGTGAATTCCTGGTATATTTACTATTATTATTATTAATAATTCCTCACCTGGCGTGATGAAAGGTACTGGGTGTTTCATCATAACTCGGGCTTCGATTTTTATAACGAACGAGCTCGTATCTCAAAGTCTCGGGCTCGGAATTTCAAATTGCTTTAAAGTCTCGGGCTCGGATTTTGAAAACGCAAACGCAAGTCTTGCAATTCGCCACACCTAGTCATGTAAGTTTTTGTTTGCATGCCCAATTTGCCCGTTTAGCCTAAGTTGGAAAATGTAAGTTTGACTTGTTTCTGGTATTGTAAATATGAATTTCACTGGTGTGTGTAAAACTGATTAAAATTAAAGTCCACCAGTTTGTTCAAACATTTAAAAATAAAAATAAAACATGGAGTAAGGAGAAAACATACAGTGGGCGACTAGTTTCTGTAAAAACTATCGTTTGTGCTATTTACTATTTTTGCTCTTTCTCGTAGATATAATACTTAACCTAAACTCTGTTACTTTAATCTTATTTTTTTAAATACATTTATTTCTGTTTCAGTCTAGTTTACACAAACTCTTATACTAGATCTAGTGCACTATCTACATTCACTTTTTATATGTCATATTTTATTTGTCTTATATATAGATTAATTTAAATAAGTATTCCAGGGGCAAAAGCAGCTTTGGTAACCCTCGTGGTTTTATGCTTGTGCTCCTCCACATTAGTAAATATATTTTGTCGCATGTCCTAAATGTAATGATTGTTTTGTTTTTGTGGAAATAAAAACCTTGAACCTTGTGAATCTGCGTCGACGGGGAAGATAAACACAGGTATAATAAACAAAGTTGATCAAGGTATCAGTGCCAACCGCCGTCAATACAATATACAATATGGTATATTATTAAGGTCTGTTCAAACGGATGCAACATCGTCCAACATTTTGGATCCAACATGGTTGCACGATGTTGCACGATGTTGGATGGGGGTGTTCAAACGGATCCAACATCAATCCAACATGTTGGATACATGTTGGATAGTACTGTGATATCGCAAAGGATTCCGGTGCTGTTTAAGTCCGCCTTCGTCGCTCGTAAGCCTGTTACTTTGGCTTTTATGTCTGTTATAGTTATATCTAGTCTTAATTCTTCCATTTTCTCGTAGGCCCTTTCATTCTTGTTCCCGAGGTGATAATCTTTGCTTGAAACGTCCCATCTTCTAACAGATCTAGCAGTTCGTCAACTTCGGCGTCTGACCACTTTCAGTCTGGTCTTGCACTTTTCTTTCCCTGTGTTTACCGCCTCCCTTTTTCCATTTGTAGGAGTTTTGCTCCTGTTTTCCTGCTCAAAATCTTCTGAAAGTAGTAAACGAAATCAAATATCCATGGATACAGCGCGAATGACGAATGAAGTGCGCGTGCGCGAGTCCAACATTGTTGGGAAAGCCGTTCAAACGGATGCAACATGTTGGGACATGCTTCATCGATCACGATAACAAAAGAAATGTTGGACGATGTTGGATGAAAAGTTTGACTAGTTTCAAACTTCATGCAACATTGTCCAACATCATCCAACATCGTCCAACAGGGTGTTCAAACGTATCCAACATGTTGCATCCAACAATGTTGCATGATGTTGTGCCAACATGTTGCATCCGTTTGAACGGACCTTAGAACTAATTAACACTTTTAGTTAAACAACTTAACTAATAAAATCTAATGTCAATCTAAATTACGACTTGTAACTAAAATTAAGGTACTATAACAATAATAGTCCTTTCGGAGTTGAGGAAGGGACTGAGACCGAGTGTCAAAACTGATTAATCTGATTAAGAAATGAACCCCATCACAAGAAAGATCACACTAAAATGAGTAAGTTGAGGTACAGACACGCGCTGCAACATTGCCAGCAATTGTTGTTCACACGGTGCAAGTTGTTGCGCGTAATGTTGCCGAAGTAGAACTCGATCCTACTGCAAGATAGTCCAACGGTAGAATATTTCTTGATTTGGGTGTTGCGTCTACGAAATATAAAGGTTTATATTTCCAATATGCTAATGATGTGATGTCATCACCGACATCACTTATTATACATTAAATTATAAGTTATATTTGAAGCTTATCAAAGTGATTTTACAGAAATTAGGAAATAGCTTAATTCACAAGCATAAATAAATTCAGCAAATGTCGGTGATGACATCACCTCATTAGCATATTGGAAATATAAACCTTTATATTTCGTAGACGCAACACCCAAATCAAGAAATATTCTACCTTTGGACTATCCACTTCATGTACAATCGGTATCAAAGATAACTGGTTAGGGCTTATATGCAACTTTAAGGTTTGTAGCTGCTCGAGAATTATCCTAAACATACATCGGTTTGCATGAGCCTGTGCATGGCAAACACGGAAGATGTGTTTCATTTATTTTGTAAAACAATACGACAGAAAAATGAAGTTTTGACGACGGGAGCACAGCATGGTGTGACGTCATTCCCATGTTTGCACGGGCTAATGAAACACGGCTATCAGCCAATGAGAACGAGCTTACTATCTAAATTATTTTATAATATAAAATATTAGCCAAAAATACGGGGATGTCAAAACTAGCGTACATTTACATCAAAATCCCTGGAAAAGCTTTGGTTTTGAGATACTTTGTGAAATTGTTTGTGCTGCCGAGGTCCGATCTCCAAGACATTTAATGCCAAATCAGCCAGGCTGACACAAAATGATCTCTATTTTGTGTTATTTAAAAGCAACTCATTGCGAGATTTTACGAAATCGATACAGTACTCAAATAAAGATTATATACCTCTTCAAAGTTGTGTTTTTGATTGTCCTGTGTACTCATGGGGTGATTTTAGCCACTTTCACGTGATTGATTGATTGATTGATAGAGATTGGGCTGCCCTGTGGTCAAGTCAGTGACAGCTTGGGGCAGCACATTTTCATGCTTGTTGCTCGTCGGGTTCCGCGCGCCACACGTCGGGGTTTGGGCGCGAGGGAAACGGGAAGTCGTCCAATATATGTATGGCCGGTGCTCCTCTCGCGCGTTCGGCCCGCGTGAGAGCTCCGCTAAAAACACAAGAAATAGCTGGTTTTGCTCTCATCTTATATGTATTTTGCTCTGTTCGCGCGTACCGAAGGGAGCTCCGCTAATATTCAGTGCCGATATAAGCGATTTGTAGTGATTTTCCCTTGTATTGTTATTCCCTTTATAAACTAAGATAACTTGTACATCAAATAATATATTAAAAACAGACTTAATTTGCATATCTACACCTAATTAATATTAACTCGCCATTTTTAATAGTTATTTTATTTCCTCAGATTGGCTTTTGATTTTCTTAAAAGTAAGATTCCAATAGTGAAAGTTCTAATATAAAATGAACCAAAAATTATTTACAATCACCATGTTAATTGACTTATAGGAACCAAACATTGCCGCATATCATAAAAAAGGCCTCTTGCTAACTTGTACTTGAACAGCAATTACTTGTATATACCCCAGAAAGCTCGACGTAGTTAATTGATAAAACTGATAATTAGCGGCCTCTATAGATAACAATTGAGATCAATTAGTTAATTGAATTGATAAAAATTGATAGCCGAAAACTCAGTGAGTGCAATTGATAATAATTGATAAAATTGATAAAAATGATAGGCAATTGATAATAATTGATGACAATTGATAACAACTGATGAGCAATTAAATGACAAAAATATAAATATTCTTTCCATTTGACTGTATTTTATTACTTATTCAAGGGCACCCAACGAGTACTTTTTGAAATTCGTTTGAAACCAGTTGTCTGCAGCTCATCTAGCCATTTTAAGGCGCCTACTACGTCTTTTGACGTATTCTAGAAAGCTATTAGCTGTTCGGATTTTCTAGGTGGAAATCGTGTCAACCGAAAATACTATGGCAAAATATTCCCGGCCTACGAATTTGTTAGTAGCCTAGAACATAAACAAGAATTTTCTAGCCCAAGTAACTTCATGTTGCAAAGTTTTGTGGAGGTACGAATTTTTTAGGGGTTCTTTTTCCTTTAGGCAATTCTTTTATGTGACCTCCATTTGCTAAGGGTTTATTCTTTCGGATTTTAGATGTCAGAATTTCTTAGGGAATGAAAATGTGTTCTCGAAAACTTTAGGTGGCCGCTTCACTAAATGATTTGTGATAATATGTTTGTTTTTTCTTATTCCAACCAATGTTATTTTCCGGATTGTTGACTCTATTGATCAGACGAATTGGGACGTACGAATATTTTAGGGGAAACCTCCCTTTCCTTCTATAATTTTCTAGGGATTTAAAACGAATTTTCTAGCCAGTATTTCAGAAAACAATTTTCTAGGGACAATTTTTTCAATTTTTTTTACACCGATGTCCGGCGACTCTGATATGAAACAGTTTCAACTACTCATAATTATTGCATGCAGGTATGTTATGTGTAAACATTGTTTGTATTGTTTGTGAACAAGCGATTCAGTAGTAGATTCAGAATTCGACGGGAAATCTACATATTTTAATTATCAGAAGAAAATGTTGTCTCAATCAATTTTAAACCTGGCATTTGCTTACGTTTTTGTCCTATGGGTGGGGAATTTGCCAGCAAATAAAAAAAAGTTGGGGATGGTGAACTGGTCAAAAAATTATAGAGCGAATTTTACATCGGTGTTCACACAATGGGGTAGTGATTCTATGGTGGGGCATTTGGCAACCCTCTGATTCAAAAATGTCGTCAAATGCCCTACAAAAGCACAGACCGGGATTAGTTTGTTTGGAACGATAGTCTAAGATGTTTCGCGCGTGCGCAAACGAGGAAACATTTTGGGAAATACCGAATTTCACAAATGTTTACGCAACAATGTTTCCTTCGGTTAGAATAGAGCGGTTTTTAATTGGGTGTCGTAATACCAAAAACAGTGAGCCAATCACAGGAGCAAGTAAAAACTTCAACGAACAAATGAGGACTTTATGTTCAGTTTTTAACGATAAGGTTGACATTGGCTGAGGTCTCACTAGAAAGTTAAGTAAGCGTGATTTAGTAACAGAAATCATGCTTTTAAAAAAGTCTCGAAACTAATCACGATTTACGCAACTCGAGTTATTTTTTTAGACGGTCACACAGATTAAGGCTTAATCATGATTTAACTCGGTAGTGCGACCTCGGCCATTGGTAATATTAGCTGGTATTTTTGTTACCAGTTAATTCATTTTAGTTCTTTAGAGTAAGTTCATGGGATAACCGGTGCATCCTTGCAAAAAAATGTGCTGACGGTAAAAATGTTTTTTTATTCGTTTCTAACTATTCTAGCTAAGTAGTTCATTATATATTGATAGGTGATTTAGTTGATTCGTTCCTAGCTAAGTAGTTCATTATATATTGATATGTGATTTAGTTGATCTCGGAACCTGCCTCGTCTCCAGTCGCTCGCTTGCTGGACGGGCGGGGCGCGAAAGGAAATATAGGAAGAATAGTAACCCATCTTGGAGAGCCTGTGGGGGAGGCAGTCTCAGAGCTGTAATACACACACACACATTAATTAGACTAATGGCATAACTGAAGTTATAAATAAAAACATTGGAATTGTCACACTGATTTATTGTTCATTCTACTGACTGACTTCACGAATACAATAAAATTTTAAGAGCGCAAACATTTTGTTCGTGTTGAAGCCATTGTCCAAAGCATGCGGCAATTTTAATCCCATAAAAAAAAATGCTCATTACATGCGTGACGTCAAGTAGTTTGCACATTTATCACAAAAGTAAAAATATGGCCGAAGACACGGCTTTGAGAAAAATATGGCAGATGGCAAGGCCACTCGAGTATAAGATGTTTAGAATGAGAATTAGACAAAAACTCACTGTATTTTGTATTATTCAAAAAGACGAATATAGATGTGCAAACTTTGATAAAAAAGACCGAAATCATGATTATAAAAAAATCTAAAAACCCGAGTTTCAAGCCCAGTGGGGAAGGAGAATAAAAATACTCCTCTTTTCCTACTCTTCCCTATTGAGAGCCTGCTCCGGTTACTAAAAACTACTTACGATCATAGGCAAACCACAATAATGAAGTGAAAACTAAAATAAAATGCGTTTACATATTGTTTGTGAAGTAAAATCAAGAATAAAAGTTGTTTTACATACTTTTTGTGAATTTGGCATTTTTTACCCTCCCTCTCCTCCCCCTACTTTTAAGACCGCTCAATTCAAATAGTTTGAATTTGAATTGAGCAGTCTTAAAAGTAGGGGGGAGGAGAGGGAGGGTAAAAATTACATTCACAAAAAGTACGTAAAACACGTTTTATTCTTGTTTTCACTTCATTATTGTGGTTTGCCTATGTTACGATTTACAAAATTCTAGTAGCTATCATGAGCTGTCATGTTCAAGAATTTATTTAAAAACAGACTACATATAGGTGGTCATGCTTGACCGACTAGCATAGCGCCATGCCGCCAAGGACTAGAAAATAATTATGGAAACATTGTCATTTGTTCTGAAATATGTCCAGACTACATATAGGTGGTCATGCTTGACCGACTGGCATAGCGCTAAGGACTAGAAAATAATTATGGAAACATTGTCATTTGTTCTGAAATATGTCCAAAAAGATTAGAGCCACAGTTTATATTAAGTAGAATGGCGGGAGATAAGAATGGAATGAATATCCAGAACTAGTTGACACCCGTGTCACAGAGTCACATGCCAAATAAATAGCAGCTCATAAATCATAGTTAATATTTCTTTGAAATGTACCGCTTTGGTTTATAGTATAGAATGGGTTTTGTTGTAGGTCAGGACATTTCAGCTTGTCAATCAAAAAAAAATAAGAACATCATGGATACCATAAATGGAAAGAGCAAGCCAAAATTAGTAAACACCCACATTTTAGGGTCATATCTTTAAAAGTGAAGGCATGGCAAATTTTTGATAACTCAGAATTGCTAGAACAATGGCTATCTGTTTTAAATAACAAAAGGCTGGTGAACCAGAACGAGTCTTTGCACCTCGCGTCTATTGTTTACTCATGCGTGCGCAAGAGCATCATAATGGCCTATTCAGAAAGTCCAGATGGAATTATAATTTTTCCACTTCGGGAAGGGGCGGGGAATGGAAATTTGACTCGAAATTCCATTTTGCATTTTGTGGGCCGTTTTTGTACAGGCAGCCCAATCTATGGGTTTATTTAATGTTTGAATTGTGATGTATGGGTTTCATAAATCCTTTCAAATTGTGTATCACCACCTAAAAAAGAGAGAAGGCGTCAAGCATGTGGTCGAACATGAAAACGAGGCTACAACTATTTTGTTGAATAGTCACTTGAATTTGCTCAAATCCTAGAACAATGGTTGGTTATAACTAATCTCAGCGTTTTTAGTCGTCCTAATATACGTTTGGTAAAATGTCTATCATGATCACAAAAAAGTTGAAAATTAATAATGGTAATAGAACTGAGTGGAGTGCAATTTGGTCTGAAATCATACGAGTGATTACAAAATTGCACGTCCGCGAAGCGGGAGTGCAATTTGTAATCAAGAGTATGATTTCAGACCAAAATTGCACTCCACTCAGTTCTTTTACCACTTAATTATATTCATTTTGAAATTTTAACAAACGAAAAACGTTCGTAAATTTGTTTTTTTACAACAACAAACTAGAAGTCAAGAGGGTAGCTAGAGCTTTGAATCTAAGAGCGTGCGCGAGCGATCACGCAATCCCTACGCTGTGAAATGGCTTCTTAAATTCTGCTTTTTGATTGGTTCAGCAAAAGGATGCAATAACAGACACAAAATGATGCAATTTAGGCTGAAATCACTGCTGCTTTTAACCAATCAAATTGCAGGAAACACCAATGATTTCAAAATGAATATAATTAAACTAAAAACGGGGTGGGTATATTGTATATTTTAAGTAACGATTTTGTGTTTATCTGATTACAATTGTGGGTTGACCCTGATAGATTGTTAAGGCGAAAATATAGAAAACAGGTGACGTGACCTATTGTTGGAACGCATTTTTCGCCATTTATATTCTCCGGCTTCAGTGATAAAAAGTCAACCATTCCGGGCATTTCCCATAACAAACTTAACATTTCGAAGCGAAAATCTGAAACAAAACAATAACTTCCGCCACCCCATTTTGATTTCTTGTTTTACCAACCTTAAGGTCACGTGACCTTCAAAAAACCAAAATACCAATCCTTAAATGTTAAGACACACGATTACCGTCTTATTCCAAAGTTATCAGTAGGGTATTTCATACATAAATAACAAAGATAATGAATTTTGAATGTTTTATCAGAATTGCTCATAAACCATGCCTTAACTGACATGCTTGAGGAATCTTCCTACGACTTAAAACTGCAACAATCACCTACAATCTCTACCTCTTTTAGAGGAAATAGTTATTTTCCACAGTAGGAATCCTTACCAAGTTATAATTAAGATATTACATACCTCGACACAGTCTTTTAAATAGTTATCCTCTCCTTATATGTCCTTGGGGTCAAGCTGCGAAAACATACTCACCCGTGCATAAACTCCTTATACTTCAGTCAAAAACGGGCACTTCGGTTGAACTACTTCAGTAATTAAACCAATAGAACATGCAGTTCCTATTGTTATACCGTTAGGTACCTTACCTTTCTCGCTACTTTACGTTGAAAATTTCTGCAAAATGATGCATGATGTTTCAAACTTAAATACACTAAAAATCTATTAAATCTATTTCATAAATAAATCAGAAGTTCACAAATATACAACTCGATCCTCATCAAAAGAGGTGCAGTTTTCCAAAACAGAGAAACAGAGAAAATATTTTTCCAGGATGGGAATGTGGAAAGGTTCTCCCCCTTTCGGTCAGATCTCTGAATATATAAACATATTTTTTTTTTAACGAATTAAAAGTTATATTCCTGAATATACGTTCAACAGATCATAACTGTGCTGAAGTTAACCAAATCTCTACAATATTAACAAAATATGTACATCGCTGCTATTTTGATCAATCTTTTATCTGTGATTTCAATATTTGTTAAATGAAATCCCTGCTATTTCGAATTCCTTTTTTGTTAATCATGAGTTTGCACAACAGACACTGAGATCTGTGTGTAAATGATGTGTCTTAGTTTCTCTCTCACCATTAGTTTTGTTTATAAATGAAGTTGAAGTTGCTGGAATTTGAGGTACTTGTATAACTGGTCGTAGGTATTTTTTATTTTTTTATTTCTTAATAATATGCAGGTTATACTCTAATATACATGAATTTAATCAGTAGAAACGTTGAAAACAGTAGAAAATATATCCATGATAGGAGTTGATTAAAAATATAAACGTTGTGCGCTTGTCGAAATGATGATGACAAATAATTGGCAAAAATATTAATTCACGTTTCATATTTCGAAGTAATAAACCTTAGTTCCGGTTTAGTGAAAAAGTAATAAAGTGATAAAGCCGAAAGCCGAGAAAAGCTTCAGGGAAAAGAAACTTCTGCAGCGCACTCAACGGCATAATTCCCCTTAGCTTTGCTGATCGAGTGAGAACTTTGAGAAAGGCTTTAAAAAAGTTAAACTGGAGCTCTTGCAAATCCTCCAATTGTAGCTGGGTCTATCAAAGTTATGCAACATATCAATTAGCCTTTTCGCCAATTGTCTCTATTTCCTTGAAACGTTTGTATTTATTTCACTAGCTCCGTTTCAGTTAATTTTACTTCACTGTGTATACCAAAAAAAAAAATTCCGCCGTTCCGTCAAGCCGTCGAGCCGTCAAGCAGCAAATTACACCATCCGGGATTAAACGAGGCTGAACGCGGTGTTGAACGGGACTGAACGGGGTTTAACGAGGACGAACAGGGTTGAACGGGGATGAACAGGGTTGAACGGGGTTGAACGAAGTTGAACAGGGTTGAACGAGGATGAACTGGATTGAACGGGGATGAACTGGGTTGAACGGAGTTGAACGGAGTTGAACGAGGATGAACAGGGTAGAACGAGGTTAAACGGGGTAGAACGAGGATGAACTGGGTTGAACGATGTTGAACAGGGTAGAACGAGGATGAACTGCATGGGTTGAACGAGGATGAACGGAGTTGAACGAGGTTGGACAGGGATGAACGATGTTGAACAGGGATGAACGAGGTTGAACGGAGTTGAACAGGGTTGAACGGAGTTGAACGAGGTTGAACAGGGTTGAACGAGGTTGAACAGGGTTGAACAGGGTTGAACGATGTTGAACAGGGTAGAACGATGTTGAACAGGGTAGAACGAGGATGAACTGGGTTGAACGGGGATGAAATGGGTTGAACGATGTTGAACAGAATAGAACGAGGATGAACTGGGTTGAACGGGGATGAACTGGGTTGAACGGGGATGGACTGGGTGGAACGGAGTTGAACGAGGATGAACAGGGTTGAACGAGGTTGAACAGGGTTGAACGAGGTTGAACAGGGTTGAACGAGGTTGAACGGGGTTGAACGAGGTTGAACGAGATTGAACAGGGTTGAACGAGGTTGAACGAGGATGAACTGGGTTGAACGGGGATGAACAGGGTTGAACGAGGTTGACGGAGTTGAACGAGGTTGAACAGGGTTGAACGGAGTTGAACGGAGTTGAACGAGGTTGAACAGGGTTGAACGAGGTTGAACAGGGTTGAACGAGGATGAACAGGGTTGAACGGAGTTGAACGGAGTTGAACGATCGAGGTTGAACAGGGTTGAATGAGGTTGAACAGGGTTGAACGAGGTTGAACAGGGTTGAACGAGGTTGAACAGGGATGAACGATGATGAACGGAGTTGAACGAGGTTGAACGGGGTTGAACGGGGATGAACAGGGTTGAACGAGGTTGAACAGGGATGAACGATGTTGAACAGGGATGAACGATGTTGAACGGGGTTGAACGAGGTTGAACGGGGTTGAACGAGGATGAACGGGGTTGAACGAGGTTGAACAGGGTTGAACGAGGTTGGACAGGGTTGAACGAGGTTGAACGAGGTTGAACAGGGTTGAACGAGGTTGAACGAGGATGAACTGGGTTGAACGGGGATGAACAGGGTTGAACGAGGTTGACGGAGTTGAACGAGGTTGAACAGGGATGAACGATGTTGAACGGAGTTGAACGATGTTGAACAGGGTTGAAGGGAGTTGAACAGGGCCAGTTGAACGGAGTTGAACGAGGATGAACAGGGTAGAACGAGGTTAAACGGGGTAGAACGAGGATGAACTGGGTTGAACGATGTTGAACAGGGTAGAACGAGGATGAACTGCATGGGTTGAACGAGGATGCGAGTGAACAGGGTTGAACGGAGTTGAACGAGGTTGAACAGGGTTGAACGAAGTTGAACAGGGTTGAACGAGGATGAACTGGATTGAACGGAGTTGAACGGAGTTGAACGAGGATGAACAGGGTAGAACGAGGTTAAACGGGGTAGAACGAGGATGAACTGGGTTGAACGATGTTGAACAGGGTAGAACGAGGATGAACTGCATGGGTTGAACGAGGATGAACAGGGTTGAACGAGGATGAACAGGGTTGAACAGGGTTGAACGAGGTTGAACAGGGTTGAACGAGGATGAACTGGATTGAACGGGGATGAACAGGGTTGAACGAGGTTGAACGGAGTTGAACGAGGTTGGACAGGGATGAACGATGTTGAACGAGGATGAACTGGGGTGAACGGGGATGAACAGGGTTGAACGGGGTTGAACGGGGTTGAACGAGTTTGAACGGAGTTGAACGAGGCTGAACGAGGTTGAACGATGTTAAACGGGGGTGACCGGGATTGAACGAGACTGAACTGGGTTGAAGGGAGTTGAACAGGGTTGAACGGAGTTGAACGAGGTTGAACAGGGTTGAAGGGAGTTGAACAGGGTTGAACGGAGTTGAACGAGGTTGAACAGGTTCGAACGAGGTTGAACAGGGTTGAACGGAGTTGAACAGGGTTCAACGAGGATGAACTGGGGTGAACGGGGATGAACGGGGTTGAACGGGGTTGAACGAGGTTGAACGGAGTTGAACGAGGCTGAACGAGGTTGAACGATGTTAAACGGGGGTGACCGGGATTGAACGAGACTGAACTGGGTTGAACGAGGCTGAACAGTCTTGAACGTGGTTGAACGCGGGGTCTGAACGAGGGGTTGACCGGTGGAACGGTGTTGAACAGGGTTGAACGTGGTTGAATAACGAGGCTGAACGGTGTTGAAGCGTAGTGTATAAGCGACTACCAATACTCTCTAACAAACAATCTTCTAAGTACATAATAATCTTCTAAGTACATAATAATTATCTTATGTGAAGTACCTACCTTAATAGAAACAAAATGGCGGCAAGAAAGCACAGAGAGGTGTTATTACACGAATTCCACAGGTTTTGACAATTTCTGCTTAATAAGTGCAATGTGTGGACTGCATAACTATACCAAGAAACTTGCTTCATTGTGTCTGCGAAACGGATTTATCGTTGAAACTACCGTGAAATGCACACAGGGCACCCAAAGTGTGTATGAGTATGGCTCCCTTGGGGCTGAAATGAGGCGTAACTTGCGAAAACTTTGGTGGCAAGAAATGGTAACCTCCAAGGGCAGCGTGAACGGAGTAGAACTGTCGTCTATTAACCTAAAGAGCATGGAAAGCCATTCAAGACCATCAATTGATTGTCCTGACTTACCAAATAATGATGTAGACCTCGATCCAATCCTGACCTGTAATTCCTTAGCCTTAGAAGAACATAATTCTACAAACTACCCTTTTCATACTTCTATAAATATCACCAAGCTTGTTAAAGAACTGCTTGCTTTTTCCAAAGATGTAGATTTAAGTAAAGAAGACTTGCTACGACAAAAAATAAGAAAATCGATTCTGCAAAATGCAAACTGCCTGTCATTGAGAACTAAATCTGACCATATTACAGATGGGTTGGATATACTGTGCAAAACTTTACACCAAGGACAAAATTTATCTCTTCCTAAAGGCCAGGCATGGATTAGCAAGTATTTCACTGTGCCAGCAAATGCTAACAGCACCTCGAGGTGAGATATTATTAACTGTTTTTAAAAACAATCAATGTAGAGTTGTACATGTATTTCATGTTGATAAACATTACAATTGTTATGCTAATGTGCCAACCAAGGCCGCAATGGATCTCTGGTTGTCACATAAATGACAATGGATGACGTTGCAGTAAGCATCCCTTAAAGTGATGTTGTCACATCATCTTTTATTAATGTGCCAACCAGACAGTCATTGGTTCTTGAAATAATTTGGCCTTTTGAAATCATGGTTGGTACATTAGCATAATGTAATGTTTACAAACTGATAAAACCATCGCTATTGTAAAGAGGGATTGGGGATAGAGAAAAATATATAGGGGAGGGGCCGGGAGGGGAATATTAACCCTGAACTCCCCTGGAGTCCCCAATATTCCTATCCCTCCCCTTTGGCCTGATACTCAGGTTACCATAGTCAGGCCAAGGTGGTATTTTTTAGAGTCACCACAGGAGGCCTATAATAACATTTATAACAGGGTAGAATCGGGAGCTATTACTGGTGGTGAGGGACTGGTCAGTAGTTAGAGGGGGTGGTGTAAAATGGGGAAAATTAGAAGGGCATAGTTGCTAAAGGGAAATGTGGGGAGGGGTAATCAAAAATTGAAAGATCACAAATTGTCTACTGCCTTACAGAAAGCTCCATCTAGCTAGCTACCATATGATCAATTTTAGATTACTAACAAACAAACACCCCATATTTGAGTTACCCAGTGGGTTCCACTGATGAGTAAAGTAGTTGTTTACTGTAATTGCTGCCACAGAGCTGTAGGCAAAAATCAGTTTTTTTTATGGGAGGATTCCGCAGCCACTCAGCAACACACTTACATGTAATATATAAAGACTCAAAATGTAGCCATGCAATCAGCAAGTTGTTTGCACTGATGGAAAAGCACACGTTGTGCAGTGGAAGTGTTGTGATTTATCTCTGAACTCTGAATTTTAATGGGACCTGAAACATCAAAGTCAGCTAGACCCAGCTAAGCCACAAATCATAAATTGGAATCTAGCATGTTGGTTTTGTGGAGGGAGGAAAACCGGAGAACCTGGAGAAAAACCTGGAAGCTTATAATGGTGCCAAGATACCAACAAACTCAACTCGCATATGGCACTGCAAATGGTAATCAAACCCGGGCACAGAGGTGAGAGATGAAGCACTTGTAAACCACTTGTGCTATCTGAGCTCTAAAAATGCCTCAGTCAGTTCAAGAGAACATTCATCAGGTTCTGAAGTAGCTTGCTTGCCGGCTCTTCTGTAATTTCTTTCGTTTTTTTTTTCCAGATTGGGTCATGGCCGTGTGCCACAGGTGACCCAATCTGAAAATAAAAACAGAAAAATATTACAGAAGAGCCGGCAAGCAGGCTGGTTCTGAAGCCTTTAATGAGCTCTCCAGAGACAGGCAGTGTGCACTTCTACAGCACTTATATTGCTGTTGGCTGTGTTCTTAATAAATGTATGTATTGGCACCACTTAACTTCTCATTGAAAACGTCTTGTTTAAATGTGTAGTCTACGTCCAATTTATAGTTGTCATGAAGATAATTTTGTCCAATGTAAGTGCCAATATATGATGAAATCATCTAAAGTTAAAAATCTGACCAATAAATTGTCAGATCAGACTAACATGATTTTATTCATCTAACATGAACACTCTGACCAATTTATTATCAGATCAGACTGACATTGAGATAAAAAAGGAAGCATGTGGAAGTTATTGTTATAGAGGTTTAAATTTAGTTTTGATTAACTTTCAGTTATTGTTATAAGGTTTATAGAGGAGGAAATCCTAAACATGCAGTTTGTTTGTGGAGAGAAGACAGCACAGCAGTGGTTGAATTACTGGAACAGAGAGCGTCTTATCTGGTGGAGAAGATTTGCCAATGTACCTTCTAATTTTGTATTTTTCGATCAGCACAATCACAAGTCTGGAGTCAGCAGCTTGGTGGAGATTAAGGTACATATTTGTGTCTTTTGTTTCAACTGATGGGCTACCTAATGTTTAACATCTACTACCTGCCTGGCAATTAAATAAACAAAGGATTATTTGTACAATTGTGCATGATCCTAAAACTGGTGTACATATTAATTACAGCGTGTACTTTTCTTTCTAATGAGCTAGTATATAATTATAGGGAAGCACTGTCAAACAGTACCACAATGCAATACAATACAATACAATACATAATCCTATAAATATCATATTTCAGTCAATCAGAACTCAGCATTGGTATGAAATACAGGGTGGTATTTCCTGGTTTTTCTATGAAATACAGAGTGATATTTCATGGCTAGATCAGGCCAATCGAAATGCAGAAAATATTTGTGCCATTTCTTTGTCAGCCAATAAGAATTCAATAATTTTGAATATACATAATTAGTCTGCAGATGTGTCCGAGCGATTTTGCAGTCTATTGTCATATTTTTGGTATTTGAATGTATGTACTGCATTGGTACATTCATGTTATTTTTCCTTTTACAGCATGAATTTTCTGAAATCGATAAAATAATAGAGTCCATAACCTACTGGACAAATATACATTCTCTTGGTAAGAAATTTACACACATCACAAGTGACAGTGGAAGTGCACCACACCTCTTGCACTTTACAGCCAACCTTGAACAAGGTAAGGTGTAATGCAATAAATTTAAAGTCAATAACCCAGTTTCAAGATCCTGCACAGCTGTATAATTTCTTAGTATATTTGGTGGGCAGGAAGAGTTAAACAATAGGTGGCCCATCAGTTGAAACAAAGGATCTGCACATGATCTTGAAACTGGGTTGTTGATAGCTGAAGAAATAATAATCACTTGGCTTAAAGTGTCTATGAAACGAAAATTGTTTTCACTTAATTTTATGAAACAAGGTTTAAGAGTCATTGTCTGAGAAAACCGGGCAGAACCGAAAGATGGGGGTCGGCCGATTTTTCAGCACTTAGTAGGTACCTGATAAGATTACGAACGGTGGTATTTAAAGTTCCACTCGCCTTTTCGTTTCTGAGATTGACCACCCCCCTCCATTTTTGGCCTAGATAGGCCTTAAAACAGTAAAATCTGGGCTAACTTTGAAAGGCTATCAAAGTCACTACGCACAACTGACGGTTTTGCTACACTTTGTGTGCATTATCTACTATTTAAATAGCATGTTCACCTTTGAAAATCTTTAGTCGGAGAAATTCTTTTTTTTTAATATTCGGATAAAATTCGGTATTTTAGCTTATCATGAAAATCACCAGAATGGAGTCATTTTTAAGGAGATGTTTCTCAAAAGTGCGGTAGTTTATTTCAACATTAAAATCATTTTTCAGTAGCTTACATTATTGCCATCAAAAATCTGCAAAGTATTGATTGGCACTACTCAATGATTTAGCGTGAGCCGTGTGAGAAATAGCTGAAAATGTGCATATATAAACTTTTTTTCCCGCCAAATTTTTAGTCATAATATCATTCCGGCGTGTAGATTTGTCAAAGTATTATAGTATAACCTAATGAAATTGGCTCAGAGGACTATTACTTTACATCGGAACGTTTTAGGAAGAGGTAAAATGGTAAATATTTGATGTTTACACAAGTAAAACTCGCTGACCTTCGAAAGACCCAGGTCAGTTTCCCGCGAAATTTGGTTATTGTCGTCTCGCTAGGGCAGTTGTGTTTCCGTATCGCTCAACAGTGAAATAAGGAATCTACGATTAGCAGATCTATTTAGTTTGATGATAGCGGGCTATGATTATACATCCTCATAACCAGTAAAAATACATGTAGCATTGGATCATTCTCAGAGAGGGTAACGTGACGTGTCACGCAAGACCGGCTGAACAAATTCTTCAAGGCGAATAAACAATAAATCCGAGGTACATATTATATGTATTGCAGATGTTTTTCCTCAGAGATATGTCTTCATTTACATGTAGGGTATAAAATGTATATAGTTCCTGTAATGATATTTTATTTATTTTGTTTTTCTATTTAGCGCATAAAAGTATTTGTGATGCGGTATGTAATATTTCGCTGAAAAGGGGGTTTGCATTTTAACCGTTGTCTCGTGATTGTTTAAAAAACGGCCTAACTCTCCAGCTAATTGCTTATTTACGTAGAAAAAAAGGAAAAGGAAAGTCAAAAATATAACCAGAACCAATAATGGGATAACTACGGACATTGTGGCAGTTTAACCTCTGGGCTCTGGCTCAGCATAAACTTCTTCTATGGCCTTCATGGCCAAGCAATTATAATATTTTCCATGTTACGTTTTGGGCAAACAAATGTGGCTTATTATACTTGCTCTGCCTTAAGATTAAAAAATCCATCGCGGTCAAGAATAAAATGTTTATTTTTTAACCTATTTGCATTTTATGCAAAATATATGTACAACTGGAAGGTTGGTTACCCAGCACCAGGATGGCTAAGGTCAAAATATTACTTATGAGGATGGTGTAGTTTGCCAAGCGAACAAATAGCTTCGGCATTAATATTGTTAGCTTCTTACGAAAGAAAGGCTTTTAAAGAAGATATTTCATACGTTTTAATAAGTGTTTAGCTCTAGTAGTTTACCGCTATGATAAGTTTATCATTTTTCAGCCGAGAACAAACAACTTGACGCATCGATACAAATGGAGAAAGGATTGGTGTACCTATAAATTAAATCGGCTTTTTCTTTGCTGATATTTCAAATTTGTGTGCCCTTCTTACATTACTGTAACTACATTGTAATATAGGCAATCGATAAACCCCAACTAAACATTTGGAGCAAAATTTGACTCGAATAGGGTGGACTATGTCCCCCGGGGAGGGGGAGGGGGGGTGGTATACTCCCACACATACGTTGTAAGGGTATGCGCCACCCTAAAGGGTAAGGTTTCGAGCTGTCTTAGTGTAAAATAGGGTAACAAATTTCCCATTTTTAGTTTGGAATAGGGTATGATCTTCACAGGGAAGTACGAGACTGCACATTTTCAAATATTTCACTTGTTGTAAAATAGAGTATAGGTCTGAAAAATGGTATGGAAAATCGTATGTTTTGGTCTGAAATAGCGCCAGGGTTTTGAGAACCGGGCGTCACACTCCCACCCAAAAACGTTATTTGGTATACTGATACTATTCATTCAGGTTATTGGATAATTTATAGGTTACACAACTAGCGGATTTATTTACAGCAAGATAACTTTATTGTCCATTTTTGAGACGTGAATTACAGTTTTAAAAGTCACAAGCAATGATACTTCGATAAATTCGCAACCATGGTCGTGCGGCAAAGATCCACAGTCTTCCATTATCTTAGCATTTATTTCAGTAGTATTTTAGTCTTCCAGTATTTTAGCATCGGTTACAGCTACATGCCTTTATTAATTGCAAAAAGTATATCCTGATACCGTCACTGATTTGATTTATAGCTGTAAGCAAATACATTTTGTACTTCATACATGTACGTTTCACGTTCCTTGTTTCACTTTTAATTTGTCTTTATCGTCGTCCTCCCACTATCCTAGTACTACTTATACACAAGGACCCGGTTGTTCGAATCAAGGGTAAGCACTACCCCGGGATTACATCGCTAACCCGAGGATAAATGCAAATGTACAGAAAGAATTACAGATTTAGCGCTATCCTAGGGATAAAGTTACCCTTGCTACGAACAACCGAACCCAGGACAATAAGATATACATGAAGTCATGTCATCAGACCAAAAAGTGAGCATTCTGTTTGGAAAACTATTGAGTATAACCGGGATAAGGCGAATTTTGTTGTGATAGATGAATAGAATGTCAACCAAAACATAAACGACCACTAAGAAACAAAATAATGATCGGCAGTTTTTTAGCGTGTCGCCTTTTGACAGTTACCATTGATTCTTTCGAGCATTTACCCTTGAATGCCAGAGAATACTGCGAACTCAGTGCTCGTTTTTGAAAAAGAAAAAAAAGCATTGCTAAATGCTTGAGTTGTAGCAGGTTTTGAATTCCAATTTCAATTCCAAACCCGTGCATGCCTCCTTCCCCGGGCAACCCCCAGGCATACGATTTTTTCGGATTTTTCCATCAAATGCCCCACTACCCAGGCAGTAAAGCTGGTCAAATGCCCCACCATTTTTTCTTACCGGTTGGTTAAATGGCGCAGTTTAGGAGACGTGATTGAAAAATTTCAGAAGTACGTCATCAATGACTTTTGACAATATCAGTCAATTCATTGCTTTACTGATGATCATTCTACAATCACACTAAACGACAATTAACATTCCCGAATGTTTAAAATGTTATGAACTTTTAATGCGTATTAAGGTCCTGAAAATTGGGGTGGGAGGCAAAATGATGAATTCTGGACATTTCCATTCTAGGGGGGGGGGGCAAACTGATGAATTCTGGGACATTTTTATTGATGACTTCTGTCAATCTCTCTTCTGGGACTGGGCAGAGGGGGGGGGTACAACTGCTCCACTCCCCTTGCCTCCCACTTCCCCTCCCTACGCCACTGAATGCAGCTACAGGTAAGTCTAACTCAGCTTTGCAAATTGAACTAAACTCTTTCCACTGAAAAGAGCCATGCACTCTTCCGATGTTCTTAGTAAACTGATGAGGATACTACGAAAGGGACACTAACTGTGGGGCACTTACTATAAAGAAATTTAAGGAAAAGGATATATCTAGAAACATTAATTATAACTAATCGTTAATAACAATTTCCTCAATATCCAATAATAATGTGCAACATGTATGCTTGTTCGACATGCCTTTAAAATATATTATCCACTACAATTATACTTCCTGGCCATAAATTAGAAAATATATAAATTTATCATTTTTGGTGGCCCAACTCGTTTAGCTTGTTTAGTTATTCTAGGGTCACCCTGTACCTTATGTTACCTGTATTTCGCCTTGACAGACTGGTTCTAAATAAAGATATTGATTGATTGACTGATTGATTGGTCGAACGATCGTTTGATTGACTGATGGAAAACGTTGCTAACCGGAGAGAGCTTAGGGACGAACCGTTATTGTTTTGGAGGGGGAGGGGGGGGGGGGGATGAGATGAGAAAAATTGAAAACATTGTTTTCAGAGGCTGAGCACTTAAAATAAATTATTTGCAAGGAATAACTCGTTGAAATAAATTGCTTGCAGACGGAAACACAATCAGTTGTTTTCACAAAATTGTTTGCATGGCTATATTTCTCATCCATTTTGTGATTTTGCATTTTGTGATTAAATTCTGCCGGCGAAGTTTTTCAGTTGTAATAGCATTTTTCTGATGTATTAACTCGAACATCCCAACAATTCCCAGCATTATTTCTCATCCTCCTCCATCAAATTACATGTAAATGAAGACATGTCTCTGAGGAAAAACATTTGCAATGCATATAATATGTACCTCGGATTTATTGTTAATTTGTTTAGCCGGTCTTGTGTGACACGTCACGTTACTCTCTCTGAGAATGATTCAATGCTACATGTATTTTTACTGGTTATAAGGATGTATAATCATAGCCCACTATCATCAAACTCAATAGATCTGCTAATCGTAGATTCCTTATTTCACTGTTAATAAGCGATACGGCAAGCACAACTGCCCTAGCGAGACAACAATAACTTAATTTCGCGGGAAACTGACCTGGGTCTTTCGAAGGTCAGCGAGTTTTACTTATGTAAACATCAAATATTTACCATTTTACCTCTTCCTAAAACGTTCCGATGTAAAGTAATAGTCTTCTGAGCCATTTTCATTAGGTTATGCTATAATACTTTGACAAAACTACACGCCGGAATGATATTATGACTAAAAATTTGGCGGGGAAAGAAAGGTTAATATATGCACATTTTCAGCTATTTCTCACATGGCTCACGCTAAATCATTGAGTAGTGCCAATCAATACTTTGCAGATTTTTGATGGCAATTGTGTAGACTACTGAAAAATGATTTTAATGTTAAAATAAACTACCGCACTTTTGAGAAACAGCCCCTTAAAAATGACTCCATTCTGGTGATTTTCGTGATAAGCTAAAATACCGAATTTAATCCGAATATTAAAAAAAAAGAATTTCTTCGACTAGAGTTTTTCAAACGTGAACATGCTATTTAAATAGTAGATAATGCACACAAAGTGTAGCAAAGCCGTCAGTTGTGCGTAGTGACTTTGACTGTCTTTCAAAGTTAGCCCAGATTTTACCGTTTTTAAGGCCTATCTAGGCCAAAAATGGAGGGGGGTGGTCAATCTCAGAAACAAAAAGGCGAGTGGAACTTTAAATACCACCGTTCTTAATCTTATCAGGTACCTACTAAGTGCTGGAAAAATTAAGGAAATCGGCCGACCCCCATCTTTCGGTTCTGCCCGGTTTTCTCAGACAATGACTCTTAAGTTATCAGCTTCTGTTGTTAGAACTGAATATCCTACCCTCCAAAACTTCATGCAACAAATTTTGCTCAGGCAGAAGCATGTAAGTTAGGCCTGTAACGTAAATACCTTTGCACATGCTTTTGTTTTCAAACTCTAAACAAAAGCGACAATTGTGTTCCAGGCCCCTTAGAATCTGTCACACAAAAGGTGGTTATTTTGGGTCAGGAAAATTTGTTTTGTCATTTTAATTTTCTTTTACATCAATTTTTATGTTATATTAAATAATTTTCCCTTAAAACTGTAAAAAAATAGAAAAATAATGTTATTATTGTTAAAAATCACCAAAATTTATTTTTCGTTGTAAGCTACCCTTTCTCCAGTGTGTTGGAGAAGTAAGAGGCACTTCAGGGTTGTCAACAGGATTTAGAGGTCAGGCAAAATGGGAAGAAAGGAAATAATGGGGTTGGGGATAAGGTTAGGTAAAGTAAGAAAACAAATGTTAGAGACTCAGAGGGTGAGTTTATATTGTAAACCAGTGAGTGACCTCCAGTGGCTCAATTTAATTGGTACTTGATATGAGAGTCAAGGAAATGGGGCAGTCTGATTGGGGGAGGGAGCAGTTAATTCCTATTTGATCCTATGGTAACCCAGGTTGAGGATCTTGCCAAGATCTTGACAAGAACTTGACATGATCTTGCCAAGATCTTGCCATGATCCTGCCAAGATCCTGCCAAGATCTTCTCTAAAAAGTTGCAAGATCTTGCACAAGATCTTGCAGGATCCTGCAGGATCTTGTGCAAGATCTTGCCGGATCTTGGCAAGATCTTGCCGGATCTTGGCAAGATCTTGGACAATATTACAGGATCCTGTAAGATCTTGTTGTGATCTTGGCAAGATAATCCAAGATCATGGAGGATATTTAACACTATCCTGCAAGAACTTGCCAAGATCTTGGATGATCTTGCCAAGATCTTGGATGATCTTGCCAAGATCTTGGATGATCTTGCCAAGATCTTGCATGACCTTGCCAAGATCTTGGATGATCTTGCCAAGATCTTGGATGATCTTGCCAAGATCTTGGATGATATTACAGGATCCTGTAAGATCTTGCCAAGATCTTGGATGATCTTGCCAAGATCTTGGATGATATTACAGCATGGAGGATATTTAACACTATCCTGCAAGAACTTGCCAAGATCTTGGATAATCTTGCCAAGATCTTGGATAATCTTGCCAAGATCTTGGATGATCTTGCCAAGATCTTGCATGACCTTGCCAAGATCTTGGATGATCTTGCCAAGATCTTGGATGATCTTGCCAAGATCTTGGATGATATTACAGGATCCTGTAAGATCTTGCCAAGATAACCCAAATCCTGGCAAGATTATGGAGAATATTACAGGATCCTGTCAGATCTTGGCAAGATCATGGAGGATATTACAGTTCCAAATTCTTCCATTGATCAGATGTTACTTAATACTCTGTTCTTGCATGAACCCCTTCTTGATATTTTGTCTTTTTTGTTGTACATAAACAACAACCATTGCATTCCCTCTTCATGTTTTATTAACAAACTGTCAATATTATTACAGCTCAACGCTCATGTAGTTCTCACATCAGGGATTTCATAACTGTCCCATCTTAAAAAATAATGACACTCACCTATGTAATAATAAGAACAATATTCTTATGGTATTTTTGTAGCCTGCGAAACAGGCCCTAATTGTTATTTCAATGCAATTGAAGGAAGTGATAAAATAATTTGGCCACATGAAAATGGAATAAGAAGACTGGCACGAGAGAGGAGAATGAAGGCCTGCAGCCATTCCTTATACATGTACATTTTTCATTTCCTGGTCAGATTCTGAACGGGAAATACTGATTGGTCAATTAGTTGTCTTGTGTCTCGAAATGTCACACATTCCTCCTGCAAACTGACTGAAATGGCGGTGACAAGAGTAGTGACAGAGCAGTTGAGCATTAATTCAGAAAAGTATTTAGAAGAACAAAGCAGGCAGTGAATAGTCTATATTTGTACTTTCTAGGCAATGTTTTGGCAGTTTTACCAACAGGTAAAAGCCTTATTTTCCAACTCTATTTGCCTTGGAAATCGAGTCAGACAGGACAAGCGCTTCGGCAGTTGTCATTGTCCTATTTGCAAAGCATTGTGAAGGATATCAGTTAATTGAAACTAAATACATGGGACTAAAAGCCATCTCCCTCTGCAATGTAGAACTGAAGGAAATTATGGAGATCCCTAAAGTAAGTTTTGCTTCTGCTGAGGCTGTTCGAGTGAAAGATTCAGTCAGGGTCGAGTACATGAACTGATGAAGGACTAACTGAGCAGGGATTTACTGTAACAATATGCTACTGTGAGGGTCCGAGTCTGACTATCCTTGTATTCTTATAATTACATGATAAAACTGATATTGTCCCAGGCACAAAGGGTGATACATTAGGTTTCTCAAGTGCAATTTCTCTGTGGAATTACAGAGTCAGGCATGTAACTTTACTTAAATTACACACATGTATGTAGTCCAATGATGCTGTATTACTTTTGTTGACATTTTGCTATTAGTTATGGTATATATTATATAAATAGTGTGCACAGCCTATATAATCACCACTCCTCTCAATGGTAATAGTGAACAATCACGTACCAAATTTTCGGTCGGTAGGTAATGACACTTTGCTGAATTGGAGACCGCCTACTGAGTATATCTGGTAAGTTTGGGCGTGTTTCCTTGATTTGGAGGGAAGTTACAGCCACTTATAGATTTTCAGCCTCGTTTCCGTGCTGGATTATGCGGACTATTTTTAGACCCCCATAAATACCCCCTTAACACTTTACAGAATTGTCAACAACATTTTTTGGGTTCCTAGAGGTCCAATGAACACAACTAAACTATTGG
Organism: Actinernus sp. WN-2022; assembly: GCA_030867875.1. Lineage (NCBI taxonomy): Eukaryota > Metazoa > Cnidaria > Anthozoa > Actiniaria > Actinernidae > Actinernus > Actinernus sp. WN-2022. The sequence continues at coordinate 85,106,981 of JAOWCC010000936.1, read as the reverse complement.
TTTGATTTCTTCATAAAATTCCCACGGGAGTTTTTTTATAGACATTAATGCACCTGGACTATTTCTTTCATCAGGATTAACGCGTGACAAATTCGAATTCATGACAAACAGTTTTACAAACGTACAGTAAGATGGTTTTGGTAAATACCCTGCGTGCCAGAGGCGTCAAAAAGTCAAGATTCTTATATAAGGGGTGGACCATTAGAAATCCTGGGAGGGGGGTGGGTAGTCCCAAAAAAAAATTGTGCAAGGTTAAATGTCCCAAAAGAAAATTACTGCAAAGCACTAAGGCACAAAAAAAATTCGTGCAAAGGAACCGATGCATTGTTCAATTTTTGTTTTGAAAAAATACTAGCAATTAAGTTTTACCAATTCAACCACACAGTCTGTGTAAGGCCAGATAAAAACAAATACTTGGTTAGCGTCCCCGCCCGATCTGAGAAATGTCCCCGATCTCTAATTTATTTTCATTTTTTATTTTTCATAAAAAAACTTTAGAAAGTGTAAATGCGCCCGCGAACACCAATTCTTGTACCCAGACCCCTACATGTACCACTTAAAATATGCGCCGGCGCATTAAATATTTTAATGAAAATTTAGTGAATAATATCTAGTCAAGACAAAATTAACTTAACATATAAAAATAAAATAAAAAATCCCTCCCTAACCTGGAAAAATTTAAATGGGTGGACGCTAAACAAGTATTTTTTTATCTGGCCTAACTGATTTTCAGGATTCCCAGGATTTCTAATGGTCCACCCCCAATATAAGTCCCCGTCAATCGTGAACTGTCAGCCAGAAGCGTGTCTCATTTCTGACACAAATACCGCGGGGCGCAGTCATTTCCATTTACGCAAACTGACTGGTCTGATCCGATGCATTAAAGCTCTTTTAATCAGTCAAAAGGAATTGCACATTCCCAGTAGAAGTTTTCTGGTAAGAGTATAGAAGTTTTTACACGTTTTCAATATGACAAACGTTGCTTCAAAACTCTGTTGATGTTCTGTAAAAAATCAGACTGAGACGTTCACGCCTGATTAATTGCACGTGGAAATTCAGAGTTGAGATTTTAATACGCAAACATTAACAATGAATTCTGCCAAAACCTTTTAATACTAGTAACAAGACAAGGATCTGCCGTAAATGTGAAACTACACTGAAGCAAAAGTTACATTTTCACCAAATGGCAATCGTAAGGAAGATATCACACATTCTTCGCTCAGAGGGCTTTAAGATTTATAACTACAGAGGAATAGAATTAGATGATGAAAAGCCAAGATCTTCAGAACAAAAGCAAGTCAAGCAAGTGTGATTCCATTGATATTTTTCCTTCAACAAGTTAATAGAAGTCTCAACTAACTGTTGATCTTGTTTTGAAAAATGAGTCGTAAACTTTAGAGTCGTAAACTACACAGTGTTATAACTACTCCTTTGTCAAGTGGAGTCGTAAACTACACCTGATCCCAAAATGGCGCCCAACAACAGATGCCTGACGAAACAACATTGAAACTTCAAAGCTTATTACTTGTCGGTAGATTGTCGGCCGATTTCTTGCAGTTGTCGGTAGGTTGTCGGTGGAATTTACGTAGTTGTCGGTAGGTTATTGGCGTGTTGTCGGCCGACTACCTACAGACAACAACTTTGGTATGTGATTGTTCACTATTACCCCTCTCAACCAATCAGCATCTTGATTTTCCAAATAATAATAATAATATATACATTTATATAGCGCCATATACACTACCTGTCCTATGGCGCTTTACAATCATAATATAAATCAATACGATGACTATAAAATACTAAAACTTGTTAAAAAAAGTTAAAAAATGGATTACTAATATTTAAAAAACTAAAAACTATATTACGAATACGTTGCTTTAAAAAGATAAGTCTTCAAACGTGATTTAAAAATATTAACAGAACTGCTAAGCCTAATCTCAGTTGGAAGAGCATTCCATAACCTTGGGGCGGCCACCGAGAAGGCTCTATCCCCATAGCTCTTGAGATTAGACTTAGGAATTGTAAGTAGGCACTGATTGGACGATCTTAAACTACGACTAGGATTATAGTGATGAAGTAAGTCACTTATATAAATAGGAGCCAAATTGTTCAGTGCCTTATAGGTTAAAAGTAAAATTTTAAAAATAACACGTTGTTCTATGGGAAGCCAGTGGAGCTGTCTGAGTAATGGCGTAGTGCGAGCGAACTTAGAATTTCGAGTAACTAGGCGAGCAGCGCAATTCTGCACTTAAAAATAAATTCGATTCAGCTGTGACTGCATGCAGGGCTTGAAATTAAAATAAAGTACTTGTTGCAATTTTCGACTATAGCTACATGTACTGGAAATTTGGTCACAATTTAGTTTTTTTCTAACCAGCAAAAAAGGTTAATCCATGTTTTCTGGAAGAAAATAACCCCCAAATTTGCGACTGCTGAAGATATTTTAGTTGCAAAAAACAGTATTTTGGTCGCATTTGCAACCATATCAGTTGCAATTTCAAGCCCTGACACGTATGCTATATTACTCTTATACATGTACACCTGTTTCAAAAAAGGTTATCCCATACAACAAGGGATGAACTACATACCCGGACCGAAATTGATTATGGTTGTTGCTAAAAGTCCGGTGAATTCGTTTGTTTTTGGAGTCGATGGATATAAGAAGAATATAAATGGTTTCCTTTGAATGGATTTTCGAATTGCACTGTATTCCATTACACATAGCTGCCGCCAGTTGTAATGGCAATTAATCCTTTGTCGCTTGTTGCTCGTCCGTGACATTTGAAATAGGTGTACATGTATATAAATGCCCACATTGCAGTACAGAATATATATGGAAAAAGTAGTAAAGGTTAAAGGTAAAAATATAGCTTAGGGACTGGCAATAAACAACAGATATCAATAATGAGTCAACGCATGTTCCTTACCATTCTAACTTTTAGTTTAATTATTAAACTTCTAAAGTACAGTCCACAGAGAATATCCAGACTGATTGTGATTTCACTCACTAGCTAACTGGTAGTTGACTTTTTCCAGTGTGAGCTTTCTTTGAGAGTTAAGATTTGAAAAGCTTCTGATCTGTAACTTGAAGGCCCGGAAAATATAAATATAATCAATAAAATTAGAATTACAAGTTCACTAGATAAAGGATTTTACATGTCCGGTGTGGCGTGACGAATCCGGTGTGACAATCGGAAATTAATTACAACAGGAATTCCTTGTGCTTCGAAATCTTACCCAATAAATTCACCAATAAATTGGCATGGGTTTTTTAAAGTATGAATTGTTGCTCAATGCCTTGATCGCTGATTTAAACACATTGATCGATGGTCGTCTTCAAAGCTTAGATTTTTGAAGTTAAATGAGCTAATCTATTACGAGACATCTCACTATGATCGTCGCACATGTTTGCATGCAACGAACACAATAATTCAAATACGTTCTCCATACTTAGATCTATACTAGCAGAGTTCACATTCATTCTTCAATTCATAGCGCCCAAAATATGCACTTAAACGGCTCTACAGATTGAGAAGTCCTCACTGCAAGTCATCAACTAAACTAGTTTAATTTATAATTAAGAGAGCTCACTCATGCGAGTCATGGTCCGGAACGAAACCGTAAATCATAACACGGGGACCTAATTAAATACATGTTAGAGAAGCTTTTTACCACATTTTCATACAATTTAACGAGTTTCTTGAAATATATTCGAGAACATACTTAAAAGTGCACAATAATGACATACCGTATTTGACCGCGTATAAGCCGCGGGGTATTTTCGTTTTCATTTTGGGAAAAAAGTAAAAAGTACCTCCCTGCAGTCCGGGTGCGGCTTATAAGCTGTTTGAAGTTTTGAGAGAAACTCGGATAATATTTTTTGCTGTGATGTTCTAAACTCGGGGTGCGCCTTATATGCGGTATATTTCATTTAAGTTTTCAATTTGAACTTGAGGTTAGATTGAAACCAAAAAGTGGGGGTGTGGCTTATACGCAGGGTGCGGCTTGTACGTGGTCAAATACGGTATATTAGCGAACTTAACTACTAGAAAAACCTTAAACTTTTTCAGTTATTGTTTTTCGTAATGAATTAATGTACATGTAATGAATTATACTTAAAGTAGAACATTCTGCCCACCTTTTGCACAGATTTCACCAGGTTTTCATCTCATCTAGAACTGATATGCCATGATATTACCTCGCAGTTGGCAGCAGTTATTATAACCTTCTCTTTCGTGAGACTGTGAAACGAACAAGTCTCACATCTTGGCCTAATATGAATCTTCAGCCAATCCCTGGAGGCCGACAACTCCTTCAGCCAATCAGGTGCAAGCTATTACGAAATATGGATCAACTTGGTTCTAGTCTTCACTTGGTTAAAGTGAAAACATGGCGGAAAGTTTAGGAAGGGTAAAGTTAGTTCTGTTCGAATTTCGTAACAAAAACACACATTTTCAAAGTGTTTGCCAAATGCTTTGCTTCATTAAACACTTGGGAAGGTAAAATTGGTGAGTAATAGTCAAAATAACCAGGAGAATGTCGTGATTTTGAGCTTTATCCTGTAGCCTCAGTAACCCAGGTTCGTATATTAACACAGCACATACTGTCATACATTATGAAAACAAGCTAAATACAATAATAAATTACACATTAAGTTTTAAAATTTCTCATGAACCAATCTTTATTCCCTGTAATGTTAGACCAGCTTTCCAATAAAGTGTTTAGAAATTATTTGAGTCCATGATCTTAGTAAATTGGTAGCAATTCAAGTCTACGTATCAACTCAATCATTTCTTACTCTGACGTCACACAGGCCAATGATCACGCCACATTTAATTTGTTGCAGGCTGTGGTTGGCGGAAACGAAGCGTGAACGCAGTCAACAACAATGTATTTACCCTTATGACTAAAGTTAATACAATTACCCTATATCATTATGACGTCACAGCTTGTTTATGAGGGACAGAATCGACTTGAACAATATAATTTTGAACTAAATCTGCTCTGCTGAGGAAAATTTAACTTTGAATTGTCTGGTTTCCAGATATCAGCTGTATCAATGTTTATCCCACAATATTTACCGTATTTGGTGGCTGTTACCGCTATTTTACGTTCTACAAAATGCATTTGATAGCGATTTCCTTTGCATTGTTGCTGTTTTGTCCCCCTACCGCAACCGTGATCCTTAGCGTTTAAACAATAGATTGTTTTGATTTGACGTCATAATGATATAGGTCAATTAAATAGGAAGAAATATAAATACTAAGGGGGGCGCTGGCTTCCTGAAATAACCATATAGGGTCAAGGAACCAGGAAACCAGATTTAAAGGAAGAAATATAAAATACAAGTTGCTTATAAAATATCACAGGTCAGTGCTTATTCATCATAAAAATTACTGTTCTCGTTCTTCCAAAATGCAAGCAAGCCCTTTCATCAAAGCTTATATGCTCTTAATTAACTTGAGTCTTATAAAAGAATTAAGATTCAGAAGCAGAATTGAGACTTTTTTAGATGTATTTTGTGAGGCCAAAATCGCTAGCTGCCATACAAGTCATACAAACACTTTATTTTTTGCCAACCACATATATGCAAATATATAAATGACATTGGTGTTTACAAACAGTAAATATCGCTATACAGCCCTTATAACTTTCCTCTGAACTGCTCAGAGGAATTAAGGGAAGGAATATCTGTCAAGCAGGACATGACTTAAGAAACTAGAAAACCTTCATTCCTAGGAACTCTCAAGAATTCAAAGCCCAAAAAATAACACCTTCACAAAATAAAACAAAACCATTTTGTAGTGAATTATAAAGCCTGATAGTTTGCCTCCGCAAACGACAACTATCACGTCCTTCAACTTCTTTGTTTTCTAAGGGAGAATTTAGAATGTGATCAAAAGTCACTTAAGCCCTTTTCGCACAAAGCTGGCCAAGTAAAAAATTAACATGTTTATATTGTCCCAGCACGCTTCCTTTTTTGAGGCTGCCTCCTTTTTTATTATTTGTTATAATGTATTGGGTCCTCTAAATCTCCCTTGAGAAATATATAGTCACAAGACAAATCGTACTCAGTACTTCTCTCGAGTAGCGTAACTTATTCCAGTCGAATAACTAAACATTGAGGATTGCTTATGGGATTACTGGTCAAATCTTAAACAAAAGAGCTATTGTTTTCTGACAATAAGGCAACACTGTGACCTCAAAATTCAAGATGGCAGCATGCAGGAAATTGAAATGAGCTTTATGGACAGGAAAATCGGTGCATAAATGACATCTAGTGTACAATTTACTGGAGACAAACACAGAGAAACAGGCTTTATAGGCATGTATAACAAACACTTGAGAGCAAACATTGTTTTTCAGCCGAGGTTCCTTTTATGTGAAAACAATTGAGCCACTTGAAGGGAATACATGTAACTATAATTAAAATATATTTGATTGTTCATTCACAAAGCATTGATCACTATTTCCTGGAGCCATATTGAACCCTTTCTATACATGTGATTTTTTATAACTAAATATTGAAAGTGGGTGATTAACTTGTGTGGTATCAGAAACTATAGCACTGAGTCATTATATCCGTGAAACAAATTCTGTGTGCACTAAATAGTTCAAAATAGGACTAAACACTTTATTTTCTATTGTTTAATTAGTGATTTTAACAAGTGATTTTTTATAACTACATGTATAAATATTGAGAGTCATCATATATCTGTGAAACAAATTCTGTGTGTACTAAATAGTGCAATTAAGTAGCTAGGACTAAACACTTTCTTTTCTATTGTTTAATTAGTGCTATTAAGTACTATTTGTTAAGAAATGTTTCATGGATATTATTTTAAGATTCTAATTGATATTTAACCTTGCACAAATCTTTCAAAATCCTATCTTAAGATTTTTGATAAATCTTCCAAATATATCTTGACTAGAATTTATCTTAAGATTCTTGCCATGATCTTGGCAAGATCTTATATTAAGATTCTTGCCAAGATCTTGGTAAGATCTTGATTAATCTTGTCAAGACCTTGGCAAGATATTGGCAAGGTCTTGGCAAGATTTATCAAGAATCTTAAGATAAGATCTTGCCAAGATCTTGGCAAGGTCTTGGCAAGAATCTTAATACAAGATCTTGCTAAAATCTTACCAAGATCATGGCAAGATCTTGCTAAAACCTTGGCAAGATCTTGACAAGATCTTATCTTAAGATTCTTGATGAATACTGCCAAGATCTTGCCAAGATCTTGCCAAGACCTTGGCAAGATCTTGACAATATCTTATCTTAAGATTCTTGCAAAGAACTTGCAAAGATCTTGCAAAGACCTTGCCAAGATCTTGCCATGATCTTGACAAGATCATATCTTAAGATTCTTGATGAATCTTGCGAAGATCTTGCCATGATCTTGCCAAGATCTTGCCAAGATTTTGGCAAGATTCAGCCGAAATAAGATCTTGCCAAGATCTTACAGGATCTTGTAAGATCTTACAAGATCTTGGCAAGATGCTCAACCTGGGAACGTTACCCTGCATTCCATCTGGGCATGTTCATGGATAGGTGAGAGGGAGGGAGGTAGCTAAAGATTTGATACAGGTTCTTCTTTAAAATGTTCACCATAAAAAGCAATAGCTCTTTCTTTTACGCCTCATCTGTTCAGGTTTTACTGCTTTGTTGGCAGATGCCTTCCAGGAGAAACACCTCGCTGACAGTAGTGGTTGTATCTCAACAAGGACAGTCCTTAATCTCCATCCCAGCATAGCACCGATCAAAGTTTCTGTGGTATTACAGAATAAGGATAAAAGTGACTTATGTGAAGTTAGTCACCAACTATCAGCAGAGCTCAGACAATCAGGTGGGTTAGTAGTATCTAATGTGCATCACAGGCTGGTAGTTGGGTGGGTTAGTAGTACTTATCTAATATGTGTCAAGCAGGTAGGTTAGTAGTATCTAATGTGCATCACAGGCTGGTAGGTGGGTGGATTAGTAGTATCTAATATGTGCCAAGCAGGTAGATTATTAGTATATAATGTGCATCACAGGCAGGTGGGTAGGTTAATTAGTATCTAATGTGCATCACAGGCAGGTGGTATCTAATGTGCATCACAGGCAGGTGGGTGGGTTAATTAGTATCTAATGTGCATCACAGGCAGGTGGTATCTAATGTTTATCACAGGCAGGTGGGTAGGTTAGTATCTAATGTTTATCACAGGCAGGTGGGTGGGTTAATTAGTATCTAATGTGCATCACAGGCAGGTGAGTGGGTTAATTAGTATCTAATGTGCACCACAGGCAGGTGGGTGGGTTAATTAGTATCTAATGTTTATCGCAGGCAGGTGGATGGGTTAATTAGTATCTAATGTGCATCACGGGCAGGTGGTTGGGTTAATTAGTATCTAATGTGCATCACAGGCAGGTGGGTGGGTTAATTAGTATCTAATGTGCATCACAGGCAGGTGGTATCTAATGTTTATCACAGGCAGGTGGGTGGGTTAGTATATAATGTTTATCACAGGCAGGTGGGTGGGTTAATTAGTATCTAATGTGCATCACTGGCAGGTGGGTGGGTTAATTAGTATCTAATGTGCATCACAGGCAAGTGGGTGGGTTAATTAGTATCTAATGTGCATCACAGGCAGGTGGGTGGGTTAATTAGTATCTAATGTTTATCACAGGCAGGTGGGTGGGTTAATTAGTATCTAATGTGCATCACAGGCAGGTGGTATGTAATGTGCATCACAGGTGGGTGGGTTAATTAGTATCTAATTATCACAGGCAGGTGGGTGGGTTAGTATATAATGTTTATCACAGGCAGGTGGGTGGGTTAATTAGTATCTAATGTGCATCACTGGCAGGTGGGTGGGTTAATTAGTATCTAATGTGCATCACAGGCAAGTGGGTGGGTTAATTAGTATCTAATGTGCATCACAGGCAGGTGGGTGGGTTAATTAGTATCTAATGTTTATCACAGGCAGGTGGGTGGGTTAATTAGTATCTAATGTGCATCACAGCCAGGTGGGTGGGTTAATTAGTATCTAATGTGCATCACAGGCAGGTGGGTGGATTAATTAGTATCTAATGTGCATCACAGGCAGGTGGTATCTAATGTTTATCACAGGCAGGTGGGTGGGTTAGTATATAATGTTTATCACAGGCAGGTGGGTGGGTTAATTAGTATCTAATGTGCATCACTGGCAGGTGGGTGGGTTAATTAGTATATAATGTGCATCACAGGCAAGTGGGTGGGTTAATTAGTATCTAATGTGCATCACAGGCAGGTGGGTGGGTTAATTAGTATCTAATGTTTATCACAGGCAGGTGGGTGGGTTAATTAGTATCTAATGTGCATCACAGGCAGGTGGTATGTAATGTGCATCACAGGTGGGTGGGTTAATTAGTATCTAATTATCACAGGCAGGTGGGTGGGTTAGTATCTGATGTTTATCACAGGCAGGTGGGTGGGTTAATTAGTATCTAATGTGCATCACAGGCAGGTGGGTGGGTTAGTATCTAATGTGCATCACAGGCAGGTGGGTGGGTTAATTAGTATCTAATGTGCATCACAGCCAGGTGGGTGGGTTAATTAGTATCTAATGTGCATCACAGGCAGGTGGGTGGGTTAATTAGTATCTAATGTTTATCACAGGCAGGTGGGTGGGTTAATTAGTATCTAATGTGCATCACAGGCAGGTGGTTGGGTTAATTAGTATCTAATGTTTATCACAGGCAGGTGGGTGGGTTAGTATCTAATGTGCATCACAGGCAGGTGGGTGGGTTAATTAGTATCTAATGTTTATCACAGACAGGTGGGTGGGTTAATTAGTATCTAATGTGCATCACAGGCAGGTGGTTGTGTTAATTAGTATCTAATGTGCATCACAGGCAGGTGGGTGGGTGAGTAGTATATGTTTCTCTGAGAGAAAATGCAAAAAAAGGAGAACTAGAAAACAGGTGTGACTTGTCATTACTCAAGCTAGTTCACTTTCTTTATGATGATACGATGATGATATGATGATATTGCATTATTGTATTGCATTGTAAATATTGCATTATTGTATTGTATTATTGTATTGTATTGTATTGTATTGTACTATTGTACTATTGTACTATTGTATTATCGTATTATCGTATTATATTATTATTGTATTATATTTTTATATTATTGTATTGTATTATTGTATTGTATTATTGAAGTACATGTAGTAGTATTATTATATTAGTATTATATTATTGTTGTTGTGGCATTTTTTTAATGTACTGTTATCTTTTATAATAAAAGTAATTTACTTTTGTCTTCCTATAGGTATTAATACTTACTGTGATGATACATCAGTCCCAGAAGATTGCTACATGTACCATGATGAGATAGGAACGCCTTACTGTGTCACTATTCTCGACACTACCCTAACCAATGGCATTGTGGCATTTAGGAATAGGAACACAACACTTCAAGAATTTATGCATATTTCTGATGTACTCAAAACAGTTCAGAAACATCTTGATGTTTGAATATTTTTTTCCAATAACATCCACTGTGTTTACTAAGGCAGGGTTCACACATCCACTGTGTTTACTAACGCAGGGTTCACACAGTCATGGAAAGTCATGGAATTTCAAAAATATTTTTCCAGGTCTGGAAAAGTCATGGAAATTTGCAAAAAATGTCGAAAGTCATGGAAAAGTCATGGAATTTTATCATCGACCATAATGGATGATTTTGACTTGGTTGTTTTAAAACCGGCGTAGTCCTGGCTAAATAAAGATAATATATGTTACGTTGAAATAAGGATGTGCTCCATTGGTAGTATTCCTTCCATTGTAAAAGTTTTCAAGTAATATTAAAGTGGGTGGACAGGCCCAGTTAAATAACGTTTTCTAGTATTTCTTGTCAGTCTCCTCAAAAACCTAATTTGAGTCCTTGATTTTTTTAATTTAGTCATGGAAAAGTCATGGAATTTCATTATAACTTTCCTATGTGAACCCTGTAAGGGCTGTTGACATATGCTTAGTGCAGTTCAGACCCCCTCCCCCCTCCCTTAATGTCCACATTTTTGCTCCAATATCATTCCCATAACTGTATTTTTCTTAATTCCCCACATTAACGTCCACACTTGTATCCCCCGCCCCTCACCACACACACACACCCCCCAAAAACATCCAGTGGACATTAAGAGGGACACTAAGCATATGTTGACGACCTATAATCTAAATCAAGAACTGCTTATTGCTATTGGTAGTCTTGTGATCCAATGTATTGATCAACTGATGATGTCTTTGATGAAGTTGATGATATGTTAGATATTTAGGAATCCTTATTTATCAAACCTCTCAATACGCATTGTCCTTGGCAGTAAAAACATGTCGCGCTAGTAAATCCAGCACCATGGATGACAGGGCATTATTCGTCAACAAAGATCAAGAGACACCTTTCTGAGAGTAACGAGACGTACCGATAATGCTGTTGACGAGGAGTTTCAAATTTAGGTGTGCATATGGATGGAACAATCTACCTAACGACCTGAGATATATAACATCATCCCATTTCAAGAGCGGCTTGCATTCACCTCTTCGTGATTCGTATGATTCGTGTACATATTTTAAGATATAAAATAGAAACAAAATGGGTAGGCTCTATTTGTATTTTATTAATATCAATCTATTTTGATTTTAAAGCTGTAAATACTGTAAACACTGCTTTCACGAAAAGCAATTATTGTAATTGCTGTAAATTTCCGTGTATAAATAAAATGTATGTATGTATAAACATGATCAATAGCGCTAAATGTAAGTTTTACAGTGGCTGTTTTGACAAGGACAATGTGGAAAACAATCAAATCATTAGTCGATGGTAACACCAAGAGGCAGAATGTAAACAGTTTGAGAGACTACAATGAGTCAATTCTCGATGTTACCGACGTTGCTAATAAGTCACTTCTCTGTAGCTGATCGACTACGAGCATTTCTGCTACATGTGTCGTTTGACATTTCCAACATCACTTTCTCTATTCCATCGATCACACAAAGCATTGTCGTTGACAGCCTAAGAAACTTAAGTGCACAAAAGGTGATGGGTGTAGATAAAATCAGTGCCAGGATGCTGAAGATCGCCGCCCCGACCATCGCTCCATCTGTTGCTAAATTGATGAACTTTTCCGTTATCTGTTTTACCAGTGCTATCCAAAATTTAGGAGAGGCACATTCACAACAGCCTTTACGGAGGTGATAACAACGTATTATATTCACAACAGTCTGGCTTTTGCAAATGTCACAGCACCAAGACTGCCCTCGTTAGGATGGTAGATCAAGTGATTTGGTGCCGATTGATTATGGTAAAGACTTTGACATGGTGTACCATGTAATTGCTTTGACAAAGATGCAAACTTATGGAATGAATGAGCTTTCTGTCAAATGGTTTCGGTCCTACTTGAGTGAGAGGCGTCAGATTGTTTCTCTGGATGTTAAAGTGTCAACCCAGAAGCACATTCCGCACGGTGTACCCCAGGGGAAGTATCCCCGGGCCGCTTATATTCATCCTGTTATAAATAACCTTCCTCTTCGTGTGAAATCCGCGGGTGTTGATTTGTAGGCTGACGATACTGGCGACTCTCCTCTGCCGATGTTAACTCAGTCGTGCAACTACGGAACTCACTAAGTACATTTTTGTAATTCGATGTGGAGAACTGGGCAAATTCCAATAAATTACCTCTCAACAAGACAATCCTCATCACTGGAAAGCACTTGATAGATAATATGAGACCCGCAGACCAACAACTCAATCTGTTGACGGCTAAGGGCTTTATTTTAGGACAAGTTCAGTCCGCAAGGTTACTTGGTCTTGAAACTGACAGTGAGGTAAGTTTCAGCGATCATGTTGAGAAGTTAGGTAAAACGATTTCCCAGCGCGGTTAGGAATCTTGAACAAGATCAAGGCGTGCCTTCCCTTGAAGCAGAGAACGTTGTATTATAATTGGATGATAAAGCCAATTATAAGCTATAATGTGGTATAAACTGCAGGATAATCTAAATAGAATACTGCGACTGCAGAAGAGGGCTGCCAGAGTCATTTTAGATGCCGAACCTCGATCCTTTGTGAAGCTTTTTAACAGACTACCATTCTATGAAGAAGCTAAATGCTCGGGGCCGTTGGCTTTCAAGCACACGCAGCACACTGTTCCTTCTTTCCTAATGAACACACTGATGTACACTCAACAACTACATCGGATATTCTGATGTTAATTTAATTTGTCCTGTTTTTTAAACATACCACTGAAGAAGGCAGAACATTTACAGTATCTGCATGCTTGTCAGTTATTACCCTGGTCCCAGAGGTTTTCTCCATGACTGCGAGAAGTCTCAGCCCGTCCAAGTCAAATCAGGGGTACCCCACAAACTGTGTTGGGACCCTTAATGTTTCAGCTGTACGTTAATGATATTAGTGATGGTATTGATTCCCAGGTATGACGCCGCTTTGCTGGTGATACCGTCGTATACGGCTTAGTCAAGAGGTTTAAATGACGCCTTAACTTTGTAACGTGATCTGGACAACTGAGTTGTTTGACTGGTCTAAGGCATGGCAGATGTCCTTCAACCCAAATAAGTGCAGTGTACTTAGAATCTGTCGTTTGAAGGCACCGTGTGTGTTCCAGTATACGATGGAAGGAATTCGTCTGAGGTCGGTATCCAATCCGATCCATATCTTGGTATCGAATTCACATCAAACCTTGATTGGAGACAAACCATTATTGGCAACGCTAATCGTTCCCTTGGCTTGGTGAGAGGAAACCTCAGCAGCTGTCCGCAAAGTATCAAAAACCAGGCCTATACCACGCTCGTCAGACCGCGCCTGGAATACGCCAGTACTGTCTGGGACTCCCATCTTCAGAAACATCGGCAAGATATGGAGGGCATCCAGCGGCCGTGCGATTTGTAAAATACTGTTACAGATATGAAACGGCAACGGTCACCAACCTGCTAAGGGAACTGCTGGCAATCCTTGGAACTTACATTTCGTTCCCAAAAACTGTCGCTGTAAAGCAGTATTTATAATGTCTGGGAAGAGGAAACCGGCCTGGGACAATTTTAAAGACCGTGTAGCAAAGAAACGCGCCGGCGTAAAGGGCGATAAAGCTGGTCCTAGTGGCTTAGAGGCAGGCCTGACTGTGCAGAGACTTTCTGCAAACGTACATGGCAAATGCCAAAAATACACTCGCATCGGAGCTCTAACCTTAGCTTGGTACCCTTCGACAAAGAGCCGACTTTAAATAACATCAAGGATGCTTGTAAGACACATTTTGCTATAAATTTAGAGTGTGATTCTCTTGCCGGGGAACGCGGACCCTCATACATGCACGAAATTGGAAGCTGATTCATGTCAGATTCTTGGAAGTTATCGTCATAATAGTGATCCGGCAAGGAAAAGCCCGCAAAAGAAGAAGAACGAAAGTATCAAAAGTACGATAGCAGGAATCGTCAGTCATCCCACGTTTAGTTTATGAAAACTAATAGATTAGCTCTTTATATTATTCCATTCTAATCAACATAAGCCTACTCAGTCTTTTAATATCCGAATTGATAACAGCATTATTAAACAAGTTTCTTCTGTAAAATATTTAGGACTCAACCCGGTTGGCCAGGGCCAGGGGTTTTGGGTATACTGGTATCCAATGGTTATAGATTGGATATACGGTATTTTTACATTGAAATATTGGTATTTAGAATATTAGAATTTTGGGATTTTCTGGTATAAAGTAAATGGCAAGATTTTGACATATGATTTGTATGTCACAGTATAGTGTATATCGGTATTTAGGTATACCACCACCCCCAACCTCCCTGGCCTAGGCTGTTAGGGACCGGTCATTATTTAAGGGGAGTACCGGTGTCACAGCGATTTCGCCCTCCCAGTGAATTCGCCCCCCCGGGGCGAAATCGCTAGTGAATTCGCCCTCCCCGGGGCGAGATCGCTAGTGAATTCGCCCCCCCTTCAGTGAATTCGCCCCCCCTAGGGGGGGCGAAATCGCTAGTGAATTGTACTCGTAATTCTTATTGAAATCGCCCCGCCTCAGAAAATAGAGGCAGTAGATGTCAACGCACTGAATAAAAGTTTTTTTTTAATAAATCTAAAGTATTTTTTTAATAAAATGAAGTGTAAGACCCCTACTACTACTGACTACAAAAATACGCGAGTCCGTAACACTCCTTTTCTTCGGAAAGTCATTTCAAATTCTTTCCGGATTTGAATTAATTGTACTGCTAGAACTGTACTGCAAAACTTACCGCCGTTTTATCTTCTCATTAGTTAATAAGCTGTTTATCCAGAAAGGTTTTCCTAGTTAGAACTGATCTAATTACCGAATTAACAAGCGCCGTTAGCTCAATTGAAATAGAACAAAGCAACGCGAGTCGGTAACGCTCCTTCAAAGTTCTTTCGAAATAGATGGATCGACGCGAGCATTAACGGGTTATCAAAATCTTACATAGCACGATAATTACGACAACTTCATTATGGTTTTCATGCATGAAAAAATCATCAGACTATTTGGCAGTTGTTTCCAAATATGAGTTCCACTCGCTACAAGCTAAAGTAAGTTTTAAAACTTCCCGCCGTTTTAGATCCTAATTAGTTCATTGCTGCTTGTTTATTCAGGACGTTTTCCTTTATTTGGCAAAGTCTTTTCAAAGTAGGTGGATTTACGGGTTGTCAAAACCTTTAAGTGTCCACAATAACTACATCATCTACATGTTGGCTTCAGGCAAGAAATACTAACAACTAATCATTCGAAGATTGACGAAGATTGCAGCCCTTGTCGAGTTTCTTGTTGCACTGCTCGCGCGAATGAAAATTGCAGCGTTTACCGTAGCTTTACTACCCTGGATGCCAGAGGCTCGAAGCGAGACGTCTTAGTCGAGCGAAGGGAGACCTCTTTAAGCTAAGATGTGAGAAAGGAGAAGCTAATGTGATCTAGGAGAGGCGGTTTCCAACCTCTGATCCAGGGTATAGCTTACCGTAACGAATTTTGTCGAAGAAAAGTGAAGCGTGAATTTTAAAATAAAATTGAATTACATGCCTTTATAACATTACTGATAGATTTTTGCCGTACTATTCTCCACGTCCAATACATTACAGTAGTAATAATAAGGAAAACATGTATTCATAACCTTTTAAAAGGTTGAAGGGGATGGGGGGCGAAATCGCTAGAAGGGGGCGAGGAAGGGGGGGCGAATTCACTAGCGATTTCGCTCCCCGGGGGGCGAATTCAGGGGGGGCGAAATCGCTGGTACACCGGGTTGGATAAAAACATTTTTAGTCAGATTTTTTTTCGAACCCCGTCGGATATTTTCCCTATGAGTTTTGACCTGAATTTTTCATATCCCGTTACATAGTTGATTAAAAAATCCCATACCCCGTAGGTTTTCCTGAAACAAAATTCATACCCCGTACGACTGTTATCCAACCCGGTACTCCCCTTAATAATGACCAGGGATCATAGTTCTACTGCTGAAGCCAGGTCCGTAGCCAGACCAAATGGTGTTTAACCGGGGTATTTTTCTATATCAGATAATAAATAGTATATTTATTTTCTAATACAGTCTCGCAGGTTAAATTTTAACTGCGTCGGTTAGTCTGTAGGGGCCTGTAAGGAAGAAATAACTGCAGCCGGTCGAAAGAGGCACGTTTGTTGGACCAAATGCATATCAAAGATTCAGGCAAAGTTTTTGGTTTGGTTGTTGATTGTCCTGATTATCTACTACAGTAGTATATACAATAGCGGTTCTGGCGCACATCCTTATTTAAGCCTTTTTTCTCCCATCGTATATCCCTACTCCGCTAAAAAATCGTTGAAATTTGTTTCAATTCGCCTCCCCATATAAGCCCCCGCAGTCCCACGGATGGCCCCACCCACCTAATTAGATCTAATTAGAGATACGTCATTCTAATGTATATCTGAGATACCGAATTATATGAAAAAATGCGCGGCGAGAATTTATGTAGTTGGTTAAAGGTTGGAGAGCAAGCATTCTGCAGCAAGTCGTGCATAGGTACATATTGTAGGACCCATTTATATAAAATAAGGCAGGGAAGGCGGATTCCAACACCTTGTCGCGGGTGCGGAAAGGGAACTCAGAGCACTTTTTATACTTGTGTTGGGTGCGGCTCTGTGTTACTACGCGTAGAACTATCCAGGAAGGAAAAGGCAGCAAGGCGGCAGTTCTTAGAAGTACTGCAGGAGCTGCTACAGATTCGAAAACCCACAGGGATACGTGTGAAACATGGCTGCTCAGAATTCCCCACTAGCATTTGAACGCACTAAATGGGTCATTGGTAAGTTCTTACGAGGCTGGCAGATGGATATTCCAGAGGGTCACGAATTTGGTGCCGACCCAATGGCCTTCTTAGATGGTGTACGTCATATAATCCACGAAAAGCTAGAGGAAGAGATTGTCGATCTAAAGGGGGTAAAGTTCCAGCTAGCCTTGAGAGTACAGCTACTAAAGTACAAACTCGATGGTAGTGAAGAATCCATCGACGCAATACTTCGCCACAAGCAGGAGGCCGTTTTACAAGTCCATGAAATCGATTCCGCGCTAGATAAGTCTTTTCCAACGATCCAAGAGACCCTAGAGAAATGGACACATAGAGGCTCAGGTTGGGTGGTAGACCGAGTAGTTCTGCTTTGGCTCGACATAGCGCGATACCAACCACTACGAGGAGGCTCGTACATTCCACTACCTAAAGAAGTCCAAAACAAGAAGGCTGTGATTAATGTTCAAAATAAGGGTGATAACTGTTTTCGTTGGACACTCCGATCAGCACTGTTTCCAGCCGTAAAAGACCCACAGAGACCATCTAAGTATCCTATAGAGGATGATCTAGACTTTAAGGGAATCGATGTGCCAACCCCCATATCACAGATTTGCAGGTTTGAGAAGCAAAACAATCTTGCAATCAATGTCTTCGGCTGGGAGAAAGGTGTGGTTGTCTACAGGATTAGCAAACAATGTGTAGACACCCGCCACATTATAGATGAATCCGGAAAGATTAGCATTATAGATAAATCCGGAAAAATTAGCAAGAAATGTGTGGACACCCGCCGTATCAACATGCTGCTCATAGAGAAGTCCGGAAAGTATCACTACACTTGGATCAAGGATTTGAATCGCCTCCTATTCGATCAGAGCAAGTACGAGCACCGAAAACACTTCTGCGAGAGGTGTCTCCACGGATACTGCAGAGAAGATCTACTCGAAAAACACATTCCAGAATGTAAAGGTATAGGACAGACAGCAGTGAGAGTTGAGATGCCTGAAGAGGGTAAGAACAAGCTATCCTTCCAGAACTGGTACAAACAGATGAAGGTTCCCTACGTCATTTACGCCGATTTTGAGGCATTGACCACTAAGATCGAAGAACCAGAGCCGACAGCAGAGCTGGCACCAGAACTGCGCAGCAGCACCCAGAAAACTCAACTACATGAGGCTTGCGGATTCGGCTACATCGTGGTGAGATGTGATGGCTATACAGAGACTCCAGTCGTCTATAGAGGGCCCAATGCTACAGAAATGTTCCTGGAGGCAATACAACGAGAAGAACAAAAAGTTGAAGCGGCTCTATCTAGACGTAAAGCCCTATGCATGACTCCAGAGGACAGCATAGCCCACCGAAGTGCAACAATTTGCCACATCTGTCAGAAATCTCTTAATGGGGATTCAGTTCGCGATCACTGCCATATCACTGGAAAGTATCGTGGAGCAGCACACAATGCCTGTAATCTACTCCTGCGGATAGACCCAAAGAAGACCATAATACCAGTATATAGTCTTCCATAATTTGCGGGGATACGATTCTCATCTATTAATGCAGTCTATTTCCAAAGTAGAGGGGCAGATAAATTGCATACCAAATAACATGGAGAAGTACATTTCATTCTCCCTAGGGAAACTGCGATTCATCGACAGCGTTCAGTTTTTGCTATCCTCTCTTGCTCAGCTAGTATCGGCTAAAAACCCGGAAGGATTCCAAATCATAGCCAGATACGAGCAAGACGAACATAAGCGCGGGCTTCTTCTACGCAAGGGCGTCTACCCATACGAATACATGGACAGTTGGGAGCGGTTTCAGGATGAGCTACCGCCGCGCGATGCTTTTTATAGCAAGCTTTCTGATGAAGGAATCTCAGATGAGGACTATACTCACGCACAGAAGGTTTGGGCTGCATTCGATTGTCAAACTATGGGAGACTACCACGACCTATATCTTAGAACCGATGTACTTTTACTCGCAGATGTGTTTGAAGGCTTTCGAGCGACATGTATGCAAAATTATGGATTGGACCCAGCTCACTACTATACGAGCCCTGGTCTATCGTGGGATGCATTGCTAAAGAAGACTGGTGTAGAGCTTGAGCTGCTCACAGACTACGATATGCATCTTTTCATCGAGAAAGGGATGCGAGGCGGCATTTCGATGGTCAGTCGACGCCATGCAAAGGCCAACAATCCATATGCGGCAGAATACGACCCAATCAAGCCCACTACGTACATACAGTATCTGGATGCGAACAACCTATACGGATGGGCTATGAGCCAAGCGCTACCAACAGGAGGATTTGAGTGGTGCGACGTAGAAAAGCTACAGACTATCGACCTCGACATCGCGTCGTATGTAATCGATATCGCGTCGTATGTAAACATACAAGCGGACAAAGGTTATATCCTTGAGGTCGACCTTGAGTATCCTCTAGGACTCCACGATGCTCACAACGCGTATCCACTAGCCCCAGAGCGTATGAAAGTCCAGAAAAAATGGATGTCAGAGTACCAATGCGGACTACTAGGTGAAAAAGTATTCCCAATCGAAGTTGAAAAGCTTGTGCCCAATCTATTCGACAAAGAACGCTACGTCCTACACTATAGAAATCTACAGTTATATCTTTCTCTTGGTATGAAATTGAAAAAGGTGCACCGAGCACTACGATTTGACCAAAGTCCTTGGATGGAGCCATATATACGTATGAATACGGATCTTCGTAAACTGGCTACAAGCAATTTCGAGAAAGACCTCTACAAGCTGATGAACAACTCAGTATTTGGTAAGACAATGGAGAATCTGCGTAAGCGCGTAGATGTTAAGCTGGTGCGTGCAAGAGAGGAGGACAAGCTTCGACGGCTGATATCAAGCCCAACATTTGCTAGATCAAATATCTTTGATGATGGCCTCGTAGCACTACACATGCATAAAAGCAGGCTCGTACTTAACCGCCCAGTTTACGTTGGTATGAGCATTCTAGACCTATCCAAACACCTGATGTATGATTTCTATTACAACCAACTTAAGCTCCAATATGGTAATAAATGCGAACTGCTATACACAGACACAGATTCGCTATTGCTTGAGATCCAAACAGAAGACGTCTACGACGACATAGCCAAAAATGCAGACCTATACGATACGAGTGATTACCCAAAAAACCATCCACTATACGACACTACCAATAAAAAGGTTCTTGGAAAGATGAAGGATGAGTGTGCAGGAGTTGCCATCGTAGAGTACGTTGGACTTCGACCGAAGATGTATTCGATTGTATGCGCAGACACTAAGGAGATTCGCAAGGCTAAAGGAATACGGAAGTACGTTGTGAAGAAGCACATTCGACACGAGCAGTATAAGGAGTCTCTTTTCGATAGGAAGACCTTCAGACATGGAATGAATATGCTGCGAAGCATTGGGCACCAGATCTATGGTCTGCGAGTTAATAAAATCTCCCTTTCACCACTGGACACAAAACGTTGGATTTCTGAAAATGGAATCGATACATTAGCCCATGGCCATAAAGATATATGTTTGTTCCAAAACGAACTAGCTTAGGATCCCATTCGGAGGTAGTTCGGTATCAAGTGGTACGACTTGTATCTCTTCACGCACGAATCCACGCGTTGGTAGTTGCGGAGCAACATTCGAAACCTGCGGAGCATACAAATAATATAGGACTGGCTGACCCGAAGAAACCATACTACGCGAAATGCTATACGTTTTCAAACTCCATATAGGATCAGTAGCACGCTTTCGTCCACCTTCTAGCTCACCAGGAGCATATAGATATCGAACACTGACATCGAATGGAAGTCTTTCCTCTTTGAGCCCAACTAGACGTATCCGTTCGTCCCGAGCCGGCACGGGTTCTGCTGGGTTCGATTCGATTTCGTTTTTGGTAATTGCTATGGATGGTTGTTTTCCTGTCAAACGCGTAGATTCGTTGTTTAAAGCTTTTACGACCGCAGGTAGACGAGACACCCATTCGACAGATCTATCATCCTTCCCCTGCGAAGTAAGTACCATCTCCTGAGCATATTGGTATCCAAACAATCTCTCAGCTAAAGTACGATTAAATCGTTCGACGATTGCTTGATCCCGGTGAATATCCACACGACCACGACGTACGGAAACTTCATGTTTATCTAGTAGCGAAGACATTGCACCCATAAATTCACGTCCTGGATCGACTTGTAAAAGTTTTGGCCATGTTAGTGGACTTCGCTTATATATTCGTTCGAATGCCGCAGCAACTTCTTTAGATTCTTTAGTGGCTAATGGTTCGGCTTCTTTGTATCTGGATGCTACGTCCACGATCGTCAGCGCATACTTATATAGCTTTCTTCCACGTCCAGGTCGATCGTGAGGTAGAAATATCAAATCGGCTTGATGGACCTCATTTGGTGTAGATACATTGAATTTAGGTCGTGGAACGTATTTTGGGGGTGGTAAATAGATCTGCCATATAGCTTGTTTTTCTAGCCACATCCGAGTCACATCTTCAGATATGTTTGTCGAATTGGCAAGATGTTTAATGGCTGCTAGTCCTTTCCAATAACCCTCCGGACTATAGTATCGTAAACTTAGTTTAGTGTCCATTAATATGTACATACATATATGTGCATACACATATGTGCATTCTAAGCTTCAATAAGCAGAAACGTTACTACCTATTAGTCGCATTTTATGCGGAGTAATTACCTAGTAATACTCTAGTAATACTCTAGTAATCTAGTAAGTGATCTAGTAATCTAGTAAGTGATCTAGTAATTACGTTAATCGTAAAAAAGCTCGTTTTTTAAAGCATAGCTATAACCAATTCTCATAAGAATTTAGTGGCAACGTATCCAGTCGCGAATACACTACCACCTAAGGCCACGAATTCGGCAGTTTTCCTCGAATTAGATGGTCGATAATAATCTGAGAGTTTAGGCTCTTCCAGTTTCATTTGTAATATATGATATATATGGAGTTTTCGCATTGCATCGATTCTATCTTTAAGTCCAACGTGTGCGTTATTTTCTTTCCAGTGGTTCCAGGCGGCTTGTGCTTCTAGTCGTTTTTCTCGATTTTTCTCATAGGTTTTAATAGCGGCATTTGCCTTCTCCTGAGCTTTATCATGTCTTACCATCTCTGCGGCAGCAGCATTAGGCCCGCTAGTTGCTTTTTCTATTTCGTGTGCGGCAATACTAGCAGCAGCACTCGTTATGGCGAAGACAAATCCCATAAATATTATTGATGCCATGGCTTCGAAGGCGAGGTAGAGTCGCCCCTGTTACTCAGCAGGCTTCCAATACCCTTTGTCCTTTAGGTATTTCTTAGCTGCAAGGCCACCAGTTAGAACCGCTATCCACTTCACGAAGTTCAAAATACTAGATGAAGGATCGTTAGTCAAAGGCTCTTTGATTGCTTTTTTTCCGACCCAACCGATACCTGCCGCAAGCCCAGTCAATATAGTAGCTTCCTGTATTGTGTTCATAAGTTCTTTAGCCATCTTATTGGAACAACGTTTACATCACCGGCCAATGTTGGACGTTGCATATGTGTCTACAGCGTGGCTTCAAATGCTATATCATACCTTGAGTTTTTAGGTTACGACCTTTTGGGGTTTCTTTGGTAGCGGCAGCTGAGCTGTCTGTGGCGGCAGCAAAGCTGCCATTGGAGCTGTGGTTAACTTGTTGCGTTTGTTTGTATTGCTTATACTGATAGTACAAACCCACAAATGCTATGCTTACCCCAATTACAGCAAGTGTGGTATTAGTTGATATCAAACTTGGCTTATCGGTGGCAGCAAAGCTGCCATGACTGTCTACCTGCGCCTGCATTGCCGCCTGCGTTGCCGCCTGCGTTGCCGCCACATTGGCGATATTTTCTTTCCTTCTTTGCGCTATGAGTTTGCCTGCAGCGACTCGTTTTGGATTTGGTGGGGGTTTTACTGGTTCTTTCGTGATGGGATCGTTTCGATCTTCGGAATGGGTATCAATTTCCATCTCGTTAAGAGTAATTACTTAGTGGTTGAGGTAACTTCAATACGTTAATTACGTTTAAGATTCTTTCAAATTTGAATATACCTCAAGTACTTCATCAACTTCATCTTCGCTCGGCAATACTTGCGCCTCGGAGTCCTGTTTAGTGGGCATAGAATGTTTAGCAACGTGACAAAGAGCACTAGTTAGTGCCACAAGTGGACCTGCTTTGTAGGCCAATTGACCAGCCAGTGCAGATAGCTCGTTTCGGACTAAGCGGTCTTTCTTTAGAGCTTTCAACAGCCTTCGTTGTTGTCGAGAATCTAGAGGCCTCACATATGCGACTATACAAGTTGCTAGACTTAGTGCTCTATCCACTAAGCAGTCATTTATTTGCTTTGCTAAGACGGCTTGGTATCTACGATATAGGCGTTCTATGTCTTTATCAGGTAACTTAGAAATGTCCCCCAGAGAAAAATTCTTCCCTATATATTCTTTTGTCGTACCAGTCACGGCTAGAATAGAAAGAGCTTCCCTACGTTCGATGATTTCTATGCTACGATGAAAGATTGCTGCCGCTTCATCGGTGGTAGCGCAGTGTGGCGGCAGCAAGCTGCCATCGAAGCCAGGGCAATCTTTGCAGGTAGCTTTGCTGCCGTGGCCGCTAGCCTTTGGTGGAGGACCTGTCACATCTATTTTGCCGGATTCAGTTAGTATGTTCATTAATTCATCATCAAAATCTTTATCCATCTTACTTCAACGTATTGTGACATACCATAGGTGAAGGTATCTCTAATACGGTTGAAAAAGGATGTCGCAAACAGAAACATATATGTGCGAACTTAGTCTCAAGTTCTGAAATGAATAGCTTCTTATCATCTAAGGATATGCTAGCGCCGTAGTCATCGAATAGATCCTTTAATCCCGGTGCGCTTGCGATGCGAAATGCCACAATGATTGCGCAATTCTCGCGAAAGTTCTTGCATATACTTTTTTGTGTTTGCGATGAGGCCCAAATCGAAATACCAATGTGGCGTGCAGAAAAGGCTAAATCGGATATCTTATTGGTCCTTCCCTTAACATCCTTGCTTGCCGCACAATCATCAAGGATAATAAGTGTATTTGTTCCTTCAAAAAAACATGCACAGTCGCCTAGGGTCGCATCAATGTCATTCTGAGAAGGCGCTAGGACAATGAAACGAGGATCTCCCTTACCAACGCCTTTATAGGTTTTATTGTTAGCATAGGTGGGACAAATCAATACGATATATTCAAACTTAAAACGAAATGGACCTCTCAATTGATCGACTATGAACTGAGTCTTTCCGCAGTTTGTGGGGCCAATTATAAGTGCGTTAAAGGGAATTTGTTCTGTTAATGTGTCCATATTAATGAGTACATTAATGAATACGTCAGTGATAAACATTTTGTAGCATTCCTTGTTCAATAGTTGCTTGTGCATCAGAAAGCACGAATATGTGCATGTTCACCTTACCTGAGCCTCCACTGCGATGAATCCTAAGGCGAATGGATGCTCCAGCATCTTGTTGAGCTAAACCATCTCCATGAACTATGCTGATTTGAGAAGTGCGGCAATCGATGAGTGCTGCAAACTTGTTCTCAAAGAACTTCTTATGCGTCATGGATGTAGCGGCGGCAGCCTCTCCGAAACGCGGGACAAACCAATTCTTCGCTGACTTCCATAAATCCTTTGGTAGCATCCCAAAAGAATATAGAGCGTTAGGAATGCCATTGACGTGTACCTCGACCTTGGTGATTCCTGGATTTACGAATTTCTCACTATCTCTAGTGCCTGCCACATGAGGATCCACAAATAGAAGAAGAATGCCATTGAGAGAGAGACGAAGTACGTTTATGCTTTCAGATACGAGTGTGTCGGTTCCTAGATCGATCGAGACGGTTTTGAAGTACTCATAATGGTTATACAGAAAGGCTTTACCGCTGGCGTAGGTACTATTGGCCTGCGACGCAAGATCGAGACTTTCGATGACTTCATATTCTAGTTCAATGTTCGATAGTTTGTACGTTCCTACTTTCGTACTGTCGGATCCGACTATGACGTCTATGGCCGGTGCCAGTGTCAAATGAAATGACATCTTATCTCGAATCGCATGTGGATAAAAGACACCATGGGTTGTGATAACTTCATGATCAATAGGTATCTTATATACGCTACCGTATGCCGCTAGTGTCGCATTATCAGCCGCATTAGACTTAGATGCGTTACTGGCCTTTGAACGAAGTTTGTTCACATTAGCAGATTGAATGCCCCGCTCTACGCTATTCTCTCGTTCTACCTCAGATAGGTATAGACCGCTATATACCTGTAGTAGATCGGGTCGACTTAGATCGTCTAATCTAGTAGTTCCCATCCATACGACTCGCTTTGAGACTATGCAACGTCCAACATTGGCCACCAAATAGTTGTCGGCATGACCCCCGGATAGAGCGATATTGGCACTAAGGGCTAGACTACCAGGTACTAGAAGTCTATTTTCGCCTAACGTAGGAACATTAACAATTAAAGTTTCCCCCGGATTGGCCGATGAAGGAGTGAAAGTTACACGATGGAACACACGACTGGCTTTAAGAGATCTACCTTCTCTAGGAGAATAGTCAGGATGGAGCTTCGTTGATATCATGATGTTTGTTCCACAATTGAATATGCTTTGTTCCACAATTGAATACTAATATTATATCACATATCAAGTGTTCAATATGGAAGAAACTTTAGACTTCGATCCTATATCTGAAGAAGGTAGAGCCGATGTGAATGATCTTACTGCCGAAGAATGGGCGGAGATTAGACCTGATGATGGTGAGGCAGAAATGGATTGGTGGAATAGAGCTAAGCATAGCTTCAAAAATACGACGAAAAGCATACGCGATAGGCTATGGAAAAATCGTAGTAACTGGGGAACCAGTTCGGCTGAGTATATAGAATTAGTCAATCGAGGTGATGATGCGGAAACGCAATTTACGGCAGGCAGTAGCGGCAGCGGAGCTGCTACTGCGGAAACGCCACTTGAAAGACTGGAAAGACGGACTGAAAATGCACAGGACCAAATAACTATAAAGTTTCCAAAAGCAGATCTAACGAAGTTCACTGCTAGTTTGGATGACTATGATAGGGTCGTGATAAAACTCAATCGTAAAAATGCTGGATCATACTTCCTGTCGGATGCCGTAGACACTCCCAACGCATTACCGAAAACGCTTAAAAACGCTCTTGGACCTACTGCGGAAAAGGAGATTAGTATGAAAGAGGATATGGCCACCGAAAAAGATAAACAAAAGGCCAAGGAAATAAAAAAGATGGATTCATTAACTAAGGGAACTCCAGAATATGAAGTGGCAAAGAATAAAGTAGTAGCACTAGAGGATCAGAAACAGGAGATCGAGAAAGAAATAGAAGCCATCAAAGATCGTATGTCGTTACGAGACCGCATAAAAGCCATCTTCAAGAAACATGGATTTACGGTGATTGGAGTATTAGCTGTCGCTGGTGCCGTAATTGGTGCTGTCGTTAGTATATTGACAAAAGGCTTGGCTTCCGTTGCTAAGGGAGTTGGTGGTGCTTTGAAGGATCTTGGGAAAAAGTTGGCTAACGTGCTACCTGCGGCGATAGGCGCTATTGCGAGTTTCATATTCCGTACCGCTGGAGAAGTTTTCGGCTTCCTTGCCAAGAATGCCTGGCTACTCATTGTAGCTGTGATCATATTCCTAGTAGAGCAATATAAATCGTCGAAACGTCAGCGCTAACGAAATATCATCCATGAGGCTACGCCGGCCACAATACCCACGATTGCTAAATTGGTTTCGTGACTCGTTGGTGATACGCCGCGACTTTGTCGACTGTGTGGTGTCGTATCAATCGTAGCGGCCGTATCAGTAGTGGCTCCGCTGTCTGTAGCAGGTTTATTCGTCTTTGTTTTCGAGCCTTCCATGTGGACTGGTGGTGGTGGTTTTTCATCGAGGTTGATACTATCATTTATTCCTAAACTTAGGCCTGGCTTATTCGACATTTTCAGGTAGTTGTTATAACCGACTATACTCTTTTTATTGATATTCATATTGCTGGGTATTAACATACAACCCTTAGCAATTGCTAGGTCGAGACGAGAGTTCGTGTCATTCAGAGCTTTGTTATATTGCACTAAACTATCCCAATCCTTTTCCATGATGGTATCTCTAAGCAGTTTTTTGAAGTCTTCTTGGACACCGGGGGACAAGCCTGGCGACCCTACGATCGGGACAGTTCCCACACCCTGGGCTCCTAGGATACAAAACACGTAGACCTTTACGGATGCATTAATTCGGACTACCCCAGCCTTAGTCAGCCCCTTGCTCTGCTGCGGAACGAACCAATTGTGCTGCTTTTTCGCCATTTCGTCGCGATAGAACCGCGTCGGAATATCGAGTGGCCCACTCGTATCGAACCCCCACGACTTATCAGTAAATCTTGCTCGGCGCAGGGCGAAGTTAACTTTAATGACTCCAAACTCTCTCCTGAGCCTGTCGTATACGACGGAGTTCCATGGGACGTTGTCGTTCTTATTAAAGATGTTTTCTCTGGGGAGGGGGACTCCCAATTCGAACAGTAATCGCATGATTGTGTAGTACACGTGGAAGCGGTAAAAGCTACGGATGTAATCAGTGATTGGTGCGTCATCTGAAAGATGGTCATCGAACGACACTCCGCAGCCAGCCGTTGCGCACCAAACTACGAAACAGAATTGTTGCTGCCAATGCCTCATTGGTAGAGCATCTAACCATTCTGTCGCTTTCTTGGATTTATCGTCTTTGTCATCGTCGTCGTTGTCGTTAATGGTGTCAGTAGGAAAATCGAACCCCAGCCCTAGTAAGATATCTCGCGGCTCCGACATGAAGAAGTGATCCTTCGTTACGTAGATCTTGAGAATTCGCATAAAGGGGTCTATGTCTTTGGCGTCAATCTTCCAGGGAACTGCTGGAACTGGATACTTAAAATCAGTCCTTCTGAATGGAAGTGGAAAACCCACAACTGTCACATGTTTTTGCGTTGTCACGCGTAACGCTTCGTGTAGATGATTTCTGACATCTACTGGTATGAGACCACTTATATTCCAATGCTGCCCACCATCGTAAAACATGATTCTAGTCTCGTATGTAGACTCATCATGTATGTCGGATGCCGTTGTCCTAGCTGAGAACTTATCGAAGTCCGCGTGAGGATAATTTTCCTTAAAGGACGCGAAAGCCTTTGCATTGCGAGGTGCGATATAGTCACCCCAATCACCGTCGAAATGAACTCTGCCTTGGAGACTAGGCATGGTTTCTTATCCTTGGCGCCGGCCCAATCAATCCGTTCGATTCATCCGCTTGACTAATCTGTTTGATATTGATACGTATTAAAGTTATGACATATGTTAATATCGTGAAGTAAAGAACGTATGTTAATATCATATCGAAGTAAACTTCAGGCTTTAATATGGTAATCTTAAATGTCACCACTACCTCGGCTGACCATACGGTCTACTTTCAAGAACCTATTTACATCCATAATATTTCTCTAATCGCGGTCGCTTTTGAGAACGGTTGGTGGAACCTATCAGAGAAAGCTTCATTCACTTGGAATGCCCCAGGCGAGATACGGATTCCTTATGAACTTAAGCCGGGGAATTACAATATAAACATCTTAATGGACGCCCTCAAACCCGCGGTTACTGCTGGTTTATTGGAATTCGTAGCCCACGATCATAGGAAGTTTTGGATTCTAAAAATTAAGAAACCAATCCTGTTCAGTAAGAATCTCTGCGATTTGTTTAATATCAAGGGTACTCCAGAAGGGGATAATGTGTCACTCAAAGTAGGAGAATACAAACTGGTGGTACAACTTCTTCACTATGTATATATCTATTGTGATGTGGTGGATCCTAGCTTCTCAATTCTTAATGGAAAGCAATCAAACGTGCTGGCTATCATTAATCTCGTGGGCCTTAGGTTTACAGAATGTACTTACAATCAATTGCTTCCCTTGCCCATACGATCTCTAGGGACAAGACGAAACAGCCTTCGCCTGACACTTAGAGACGAAGAAGGAAATATTATAGACTTCCGTGGTCGACCTATACGATACGTATTGAAGATTGAGTAAGTTATAATATATCGAAATGGCAAGCGATTCAATTCAATTAGTTCCAACGGCACCAGGTATTTATCCGCCGCTGGCTAGTGGGGCTAGCGGGGCTAATTTTAGGTTGCAAACAGTCCGAGATACTCTTTCAGATATCGAAACTCAAGAAAAACACTATGAGGGTGTGCGTAAGAAATACGCCCGCGCACAAGGAATTGTCCATGGTGTCGCTGTGGTAGCAGGAGGTCTATCCGTATTATTTTCGGGTTCAGGACTAGCAGCAGCTCTAACTGGTTTTGGTATAGTGCTTGGTTTACCATTCGGTGTTATTGGTGGGGCCTGTGGGATGATTTCAGCAGCTACGACCCTTGAGGCTAAAAAGCTTGGAAAAAAAGTTTCTAAACATGAGAAAACCGCTATGTTAGCTAAAGCGAAAATTAATACGATTCGCGATCTAGTATCAAAGGCCCTTCACGATGAAAATATATCTGACGTCGAATACAACCTAATCCTCGCTGAGGTAGATAAATACGAAACTATGAAGATTGAAATTCGTCACAAAACTTCGGCTAATTTAAGCCGAATGAGTGAAAAAAGGGTGGAACAAATTCGAGGCGAAGTCAAGCAAAAAATGCTAGAAGAAATGATAGCAAAATTGGGGTAAAAATTGACATCTCATATGAGAAAAGTGAGCGTGGGCGATATTTACGCTTTTCTAAGCGGTTCGTATAAATTAACTTGTATGGCGAGTTCGTATGCAAATTTCGAGACATAGCGTAGGCGGCGCTAATTAACATACGACAATTGCTTAAAACATAAGTAGGATATTTTTCGCCTACGTCACTGTCTAGCATGTATAGCCCTCGCGGTTCAGCGCTGGACTGGAAGGAAAATGGAGGCCCTTTCAGTTCAGAGTTCGAATCCGTCTGGGGACTATACATGGTAGATCGGTTTGTGGGGGGTAAAAAGCCTCCAGCCCCCCACAAATCGTAGCGCGTCTGCCGATGTGGCAGAAGACGAACAAATACAGTACAAACAGTGTCAATCCTGGGTCGGGTGCTTGGGTAGAGCTTACAGATACTCGAATAGGGTTCCAAGGAGTGCCGGTTGTGCCTCAACCAGTTAGGACCAAATACAGTAGACCAAATACAGTAGACCAAATACAGTAGACCAAATACAGTAGACCAAATACAGTAGACCAAATACAGTAGACCAAATACAGTAGACCGAATACAGTAAGCCGGGCCCGGTAATAAGCAAAAACCTCTCTAGGAACGAAAAGGCGAAGTAAGGAAAAAGGAGAAAGTGGGTTCCTAGAGAGGTTCTGGAGACGTCCAGTTTTGCTTTTGGTCTTTTTCTTTGTTTTGATTTTTTCTTCTTAGAACTAAAATCGTATGTTCTAGTTCGAAATTTTTCTATCTATATCGTGACCAGAAATGGGAAAGAAGTGCTTTTTATAGCGAGCGGGGTGCCTATTTTACCGGTATCGAATAGTGCACAATAAATACAGTCACACTCTATGGTGAGATGCCATAATACATACAGTCACACTCTATGGTGATTTCGTAGACATCGAATAATGTATAATAATATAGTCACACTCTATGGTGATTTCGTAGACATCGAATAATGTATAGCAAAATACAGTCGTACTCTATGGTGAACTGGAAGTGCTAAACGAGCCACATAATGATCTTCGAAGCTTAGGAATTGCTGTCAACGAGGGGACTGACGATGAAGATGACTAAGCGATATCTAGATGATCCTTCGTGTAGGAATGAAACACCCGCGGCAGGGGTATGGCTCAAACGATCCTTTTCTGATCTGGTGTCGGTGTTGCTTACAGCACTCGAATAAACAACTCTTACCACAAATAGTTGTCCTGCCTATTGTTAACCATCGGCACTGATTTTGTCCTCGCATCTTGTGGCTGATAATATAATGGTTGCATAAAATCGGTCGTTTTTTATTGGGGGTAGTTCTTAGTAAGGGAATAATGGGGGTTATATGAGGTCTGAATATTCGTTCTCTAGTTCGTACTGGAAGAAGTACTCGACGAGACACTTAACGATACCGTAATGACCATTGTAGTAGGCATAACGTAGTGCGTGGTCGGCGTCCGTATCATAATAAAAGGGATAGAAGTACTCAATAATAAATTTAACAACGTCAAGAAAGCCATTTCTAGTGGCCTTGAATAGCATACCACCAATGTCCTCATATAATTCATCATAATCATATTTGAGGATCTGGGAGTGCTTAAAGAGAAACTTGACGATATCGATATTACCATTTTCGCATGCGTAGCAAAATGCACAGGTGATGTGTATGGCTAGTATATTGAACTGGAAGCGCTTAATTAGCCACTTAACGATACCAAAATTATTATTCCTACAGGCATTGATTAGTATATCCCCATCGTAGTTATGCTCGGTTTCATCGTCACCGTCTTCATCGTAGTAGTATGCCCTAAAATTACCATTAACAGTATGGCTATATCCTACTACGATACCACATTCGCAATCGTATACGTCATCCTCGGAAATATTGAATTTCTTAACCAAATTATCTCTCTCATCATCGTTATGAGCAGACATAAGCCCTAATAGGACTACTCGTCTACGGAATTCTTTGTCTACGTTTTCGTAGCGTGCTATAGATGCGGCATCATTTAGATGTTTTGAAGTCAAAGAAATAGCGGCAAATGATGTAGGACCGGCATACTCTACGATCTTAGTCAAAATTTCTATAGGAAGGTACAATATATTAGCCATAGTACACTTCCGATGTTTCAGACAAACCTGTGGGTTTTCGAATCTGTAGCAGCTCCTGCAGTACTTCTAAGAACTGCCGCCTTGCTGCCTTTTCCTTCCTGGATAGTTCTACGCGTAGTAACACAGAGCCGCACCCAACACAAGTATAAAAAGTGCTCTGAGTTCCCTTTCCGCACCCGCGACAAGGTGTTGGAATCCGCCTTCCCTGCCTTATTTTATATAAATGGGTCCTACAATATGTACCTATGCACGACTTGCTGCAGAATGCTTGCTCTCCAACCTTTAACCAACTACATAAATTCTCGCCGCGCATTTTTTCATATAATTCGGTATCTCAGATATACATTAGAATGACGTATCTCTAATTAGATCTAATTAGGTGGGTGGGGCCATCCGTGGGACTGCGGGGGCTTATATGGGGAGGCGAATTGAAACAAATTTCAACGATTTTTTAGCGGAGTAGGGATATACGATGGGAGAAAAAAGGCTTAAATAAGGATGTGCGCCAGAACCGCTATTGTATATACTACTACTACACTATCAGACCATTTGTTGATGACAAGTACGTGTGAAAAACAATATCAAAAACTCGATCATGCTACGTATTTTACCAGGATCTCCAAGTTTGAAAATCTAAGGTCTCTGAAATGGCATGATTTCCTGCATTTTGGAGACCACTTTGGAGCAAAGTTAAAAGGTCTTAATAACAAACATACATTCTTGAAGCCTTACACGCGGGAAATGTTTGGTTGCAGAATGTTCTGAAACAAGTGCAATTTTGGTGCCATTGTAAGCATCAAATGTGAGTAAGTTAATTGATTTCATGAAGTGCGGGTTGTTAACAGAAATGCAGGTTTGCGGCTGGTCAGCGCCAGGGTTTAGGAGTGCAAATAAATCGAAACTTCTGAAAATTCACAAAATACTACTGAGAAACGACTATATAGTAGGCCGGCTTTCTTGAATGCGTTTGTATCTATTAGTTTTGGGCTCAAAGAAATGAAATGTATAAAACACGCCGAGATTCTATCAAATCCTCCTATAATAATGGAGTTTGCAATATATTTTTTCTTCGGTTTGTTGTGAAGGATTTTTTTCTCTTCCATTCCTGTGCAAGAATCTCTTTTTTGTTATTTGCCCAACCCTGCCTCGTTCCTTACAACTCCGTAGTTACAACTTTGGATCCGTAGTTACAACTTTGGATCCGCAGTTACAACTTTGGATCCGCAGTTACAACTTTGGCTTTGGATCCGTAGTTACGACTTTGGATTCCGCAGTTACGACTTTGGATTCCGCAGTTACGACTTTGGATCGGCAGTTGCAGAATTGCCAAAAACAACCTTCTTATAATGGCACTTATGGGCCACCGTACCGTACTTATGGGCCACCGTAAACAACAGATCAAATAATTATAGTAAGCGCTACGTAACCGACGACCCGGTAGCATCGCTTTCAATCGAAGATGGCCGAAATGCGATAAATCGAAATTGTTGTAGGGCCTAGTCTCTTGGCCGTGTGTTTGCCGGGAAAAGATCAGATCAGAAAGTTAACATGGCCATGGCAGAGCTCGAGAACGGCGTGCAGATCTCTACAGTGGAGATGCACACTGGAGGGGAACCTCTTCGTATCATCATCTCCGGTTATCCAGAGATCAAGGGTGACACGATTCTAGCGAAAAGGCGGTATGTCCGCGATCATCTGGATTACCTTCGTAAGATGTTGATGTTCGAACCACGAGGCCACTTCGACATGTACGGCGCCCTGTTAGTTGAAGCAGATGCCGATAATGCTGATCTAGGAGTGTTGTTTCTACACAACGAGGGCTATAGCACGATGTGCGGTCATGCGATGATCGCATTAGGTCGCTATGCTGTTGATTCGGGGCTAGTAACCACCGATACAGCATCGACCAGCTGCGGTGAAGTTCCTGTGTTCATTCAATGTCCTTGTGGGGTTGTGAAGACGTTTGTCGAGATCAATGAAGGGAAATCTGGCAAAGTGCGTTTTGTCTCCGTTCCCGCATTCGCTTTTGCTCTGGATGTTCAGGTGGAAACGGAGAGGTTTGGACCAATTAAAGTCGACATTGGATATGGAGGGGGTTTTTACGCGCTTGTGTCTGACGATAAATTGAATGTGGATGTGAAATCGTCGCGTATGAGGGACATCGTTGATACGGCGAGTGTTGTCTCCAAGGCAGTGAGAAACCAAGTGAACCTCCACCACCCTGATTCCCCAGACCTCGCCTATTTGTATGGTACAATAGTCACTGATGGGAAAGATCGCTTCAGCGATGACCCAGACAGTACGACCACTAATGTTACTGTCTTCGCCGATAACCAGGTCAGAATTTTTTTTGTCTGCATATTCATTAAGTTAATGTTTTGTGGAGTCTCTAGTCATCACCCCAAACAGTTATGTATTTTCCTTTTCATTTTTCCTGACATTGTCTTCAATGAATGATTGTTTGTTTATAAAATGTTTGTTTTTTCTCATTTTTTTTGTTCCAAATGACACGTCAGTGTGGATTGTTCGTGGTGTGTAATGTGTTTGTGGTGTGCGGTAATTTAGGCAGCCCTGTCTTCGATGTGTACATATTTTAAAGTGATTGTGAGAGCTATAACTTAGTTTCCTTAGTCTTTGTGTGCTAATTTTGAACAGGGGTGGAACCAAATAGGCCTTCTGCATGGCTGGTATTTTGTCTGAGTGGGGTAATAGGATCTCTGTGGTTGGTAATGGCTTGTGACGTTACCGCCCAACTGTCAACCAGAAGGCCTAGCAGGATTCGCCAGCTGGGCCCAAAAATTCGCAAAAATGGGCGGAAGATAGCTAGTTCAAAGACTTGCATGCATCTGGTGATGGGAAAATCACATTGAGTTTTCTTATTCTAAAATGTGTGATGTTTGTGTAATTTCAAATGGTAAAACCTGGCAAAATGTCTGAGTCAGAGTATTAAAATTTAAATTATCGAATATCATGTATTTTCAGTTAAAATCACTCATGAAGTTTACTTTATTCACCTTTATTCAACAAAATACCTGGCACTTCGCTTCCAAGCCGTTCATCTTACAGGTTAATTTGGATTCACTGCCCGATGTTAGCAGAGAAGAGAGACCGACAGCAGCAATTAGAGCCATCTTCAGTTTTTACCAGTGGAATAAACTTGTGCTTCGTCAAATGGATAGAAGTTGTTGAGCCTTGAAACTCAACACGATATTCACCTAGAGTGGGTTTCCTCCACACCAAATCAGGCAAAGTGCTTTTCAAATCCAAGCAAAACTCTCTTAAAGAATCAAACCCATGCTTTGATATTTGCTCAAGCTCTTAGCTTCACAAGCAAATGTATACTGAATCTGTGGCTGCCATGTTGGTTCGAATTCTGCTAGGCCTTCTGGTAGCAGTGAGCGGTGACATCACAAGCCATTACAAACCACAGGGATCCCATTACCCCACTCAGACAAAATACCAGGCACTGAAGGCCAAGGGTATAGGCTGGAGTGGAACTAGAAACTAAAATTCTAGAATTTTACGCATTCATAGATAAATTTGGCAATTTCTTTTTGCACAGCTCTATCTTTATGATTTGTAAAAATACTAAATTAGGCATCATTCTGTTTATTTTTATTTTTATTTGATCCTCCAAGTACTTCTAAAGGTTTTTCTTATATTGCGGTATGCTGGGCATTTTATAAAAAAATATTCTTCATCTTCAATGCCATTAATTTTGTACAAATAGGGCAAATTCTTTCTTCGGGTATTTGATAATGGGTGGGGGGTGTATTCTGCATTATTTCTAGCCAGAATTTGATAATTTTGTTAACATGAAGTAACAGCAAATTTAAAGTCAAAGCAAGCAGATGTTCCTGTCAAATTATAGTTGATTACTACTTCTCAGTTTAATGACTGCCACCCAACAGTATATGTAGATGGCACAGCAATTTTATCAGGTAACATTCAAGTTATTTGGCAGTTGAACCCACTTGTAGAAAGCAATTAAATACACAGATAAAAGCATTAACTGCAAGGTTTTCCATATTTAATGTATTATTTATATATATATATATTCATTTCGAAATCACTGGTGTTTCCTGCAATTTGATTGGTTAAAAGCAGCAGTGATTTCAGGCTAAATCAGCATATTTTTGTATGTAACTGCATCCTTTTTGAACCAATCAAAAAGAAGGATTCTTACAAGCAAGCCAATGAAAACTAAAAATTTGAGAAGCCTATTCCAAATGTTGTTCTATTCAAACATAAGGTCAGTTTGCTGCCGCTAACTTTAACTAATCATATGCTATCATGCTAAATCCACATTATCATCTACATTTAACATGTATACTTAAAATATTTTTAGTTTGTTGTTGTAAAAAATATACAATAGTTTATCATATAAGACCCATGCAATTGCACTCCACTCAGTTCTATTACCATTATATATTTACTATGATCATAATATTTTGGTCAGCCCAATCTCATCAAAGATCAAGTGCTATTCAGAAAGACATCCCTAAAATATCTATGTACTCCTGTTTATGATGTAATATATATGTGCGGTGGGGTTGGGTCAGGAATTGAGACTAATTTTGGTAGCCAGGGTGGCATTGTGGTAAAGCGTTTTGCCTCTCACCTCTGGCCCAGGTTCGATTCCCGGACGGGGCGCCATATGTGAGTTGAGTTTGTTGGTACATGTACCTCGCCCTTGCTCCAAGGGTTTTTCTCCAGGTTCTCCGGTTTTCTGCCCTCTGCAAAAACCAACATGCTAAATTCCAATTCGATCTTTGCAGGATTAGCCAGGACCTGGCTTTGATCAGCCCCCATGGTTGTTTCAGGTCTCGTTAGAAATTCAGAGGTTTTTTTTTGGCAAAGAAAGTAGGGCAATCTGGGTTTATTTTTACAAAAAAGTAGGGCTATCAGGGTTTTGGAGGCTGCTCCCTTTTGGGGTCAAACAGGGATTGACTGCACATACCTATCCATGCATCACATAACTATACCTCCCCCCACCCAAACATCCAACATCTATATAAGTTCTATGTGATATTGAATTTTCATAGGTGTTAAACCTAGGAATGTTTAATCTATGTTTTCATCTTAATCTCATGCTGCTGTTATGTTTTGATATTATATTAGACAGCTGGCTTTTTACTGATGTTTGCCATTGTCATGTTGCATTAATTAGGGAAGTTAACTGATTTAGAGTGGATTTCATACGAGTGGGACAAAAATATGGTGTGTCCGCATCACTCTGTAATTTGATTGGATCAGAAAGAACAAATATCACAGCCGATGTTGTTGTACATGCAGTAACTGTTCTGTAAGTCATTGCCATTACTTGCCCAGTCATACAAAATCTGCTCTATTCGACTTATCGTACTGTACTCCAATCTATGCACTATATGTAACAGATGCAAAATATCACAAACTGGTAAATAGTGGCAACTTATTCCCCAGCCCAATGCAGGAGTACTGACTTCTGGGAGGTGAAAGTCTGAAAACTGCTACAAATCTGTAACATGGTCACCAAAAACTGATATAAATTAAAGTTAAATGGTGGAAAGAAACGTCTATAACTGTTGCTAATCAGGACCACAATTACAACTGATATGTCCTTATATGTACTCAAGTTCCCGCCAAAACTTTATCCATTTATGGGTTATATCCACAGGGATGCCAACATAGTCTTTGGATAAGGAACTCATTTCTCTTCCCTTTTCATGCAAAGAGAAATATAACTTTTACAAAGACTGCATGCATGATGACAGTTTAATTAACACATTTTCTCTGTACTTGTCAGGTTGATCGTTGCCCAACAGGCTCAGGAGTTGCAGCCCGAATTGCAGTACAATATGCAAGAAAACTCATTGATATGAATCAGCTTCGTGTATTCCAGGGTCCCTCAGGCACCAAGTTTGGAGGGCGTGCCATAAAGGAGACCAAATGTGGTGAGTTTGATGCTGTTCATGTGGAGGTGACAGGCCAAGCTTTTTATACTGGAACTTGTACTTTCCATGTGGAAAAGGATGATGCTCTTAAACATGGATTTCTGCTACGTTGAACACTAAACTTGACACTGTACTTGTTTAGACATGAAGAAAGTACTTTGTTCTGCTTATAGTCATGAGAAAAAGAGGGGGAACTAGATCTACACATGTAATGAGGGAAGACTAAAAATCAATGAGTATAAAATATATAAGAGAAATTAAGGTAAACTAATTATGCTATTTTATATTATCACAATGTTTCATTCACTGGAAATAATAAAGGGGTAAGGGTGTGAAATGTGGGTGTTATATTTTATGTTTGTAGCTCTGTATGTATCATTGTTCTCTGGCAGCATTAAGGTAAATGATAATATTAACATTCTGTTTGCTACTTGATTTTTTGTTTATTAGTTAAACACATGTGATGGCAATAGACCCTTTCAGCTTGCCTGTTTGTTGCCCCATTTCAGACGATGTGACAGTTCTCCAGAGGATTCAGTGCTTTGTTTTCCAATTATTGAAATTAATACAACAAATTCATCTTGGGTTACAGAAAAAAAAAAACATTACTCAAGGGAAAAGACAGGTGGTCTGAAATGGGGCAACGAAGAGGCAAGCTGAAAGGGTCTGTTAATGCCTATTAGAAAGATGAGAAGGTATCAATGAATATTTTCTTCATTTTTTTTTTAGAATTACAGGTACCCCCACACCCAATAAGCAGCAAAAAATGTTCAAAATACGTTGAAATACCACGTGCCTTCCCGACTTTGGTTCTAATTAGCATTTGCCCCAAGAGCATGTCAGCTCATCTAGGGTGCTTATGCCAACATTATATTACAATAGTTAATAGGTGTGGAAAGGACAATACAACAACAGAGTAATAAACACAGTATTAAGTATAATAGAATGAGGTTAAGTGTAATGAAAAAGAAAAGGGAAAAAAACAGACAGAAAGCACTCTTGTCAGTCATCATTTTTGCTCGAAACATTTATGTTTTACAAACTAGATCGATGTTATGAAACAATTCACAGTTTTGAGCAGCAGTCAAAAATGTAGACTCATACTACTACTTGGAAAGAGGGGCAGTTATATAAAATTAATCTTCAATTCCAGTTTTTTTTTTTACTTTTCCATAAAATTGGGTTTGTCAGGCGATAGTGAGCATTGCCTAAACAAAACATAGTTTTGTATTTTAGTGTGTTCTCAAAAGTAAACATGTGGAAATTCTCACAGTTTGAGTTACTTTTGCTGTTGTAGCCTATGTAGACTAAAAAACCATGTGACTGATTGTAACGGCTCTGCTCCGTTGCCAGGAGTGATCCGTGAAACTTTGCCTTCGTGGTCGTCAGACGAAGTGATTACCGCTTGATATGAACAAGGTCTTGTTTAATGATAAGTTAACGGCACATGAAGAACATATCTGGCTCGTACTTACTGTGAATAGAAACTTAAAACCCGTCAAAAATCTATGCGGTTTCCTGGGGAAGGCTAACAACTGTTGTAACTTGTACAACTGGCTCGCTCTAGCTGCTCACATCATCCCCGAACCTTGGTTACGAGGTGACGCGATAGCGTGGCGACAGAAGGTAAAAAACTAAGGCAGCCGGTGCCTTTACACTGCTTCCCTAAATCTACTGATTTAAATAACATAACAAAACTAACTGACGAAAATGTCCTCTAGTATCAATTCAGTTCGTTAGTCAGTCTTTGCTAAAAGCAAAACTAGCTTGTGGATATGTCTCTCGTAGAACCTGCTTCTCCCGTCCTTCGTCACAAGGAGCTGTACCTTGCGGATGAGGCCATCCTTGCTTGGGTATACCTGTGTTATCTTTGCCAGTGGCCACTGGTTTCTCGGCATGTCCTTGTCGCAGATAAGGACTACGTCTCCGATCTTGCTGTCTCGACGTAAGTCGTCCCATTTCTGTCTCTTGTACAACAGTGCGCAGTACTCTCTCTTCCAACGGAACCAGAACTGGTTCGCTAAATATTGGACTCTTCGCCATCTCTTCCTGGAGTACACATCGGGTGGCTGGAAGTTCCCTGGAGGGGGCAACACAACGTGTGTCTTGAGCGTCAAAAGATGATTTGGAGTTAGCGGCTCTGGAGACATTGGATCCGACAAGTTCTCTACCGTGAGCGGACGACTGTTTACGATGTTTTCCGTTTCCGTCATTAGGGTTCGCAAAGCTTCATCATCTAGTTGAGAACCCTGCTCCAGCAATAATGCAGAAAGAACTGACCGGACAGTTCGGATCTGGCGCTCCCAGATGCCTCCCATGTGAGAAGCGGCAGGAACATTCAGATTGAAGTCGATCCAATCGCAGTCTCTTGTTTGGAGGAAGTCTTTGATGTGATCTTTGTCGAGCTCCTTGACAGCTGCAGTCAGCTCGTTCATGGCTCCTACAAAGTTAGTTCCTTGATCTGAACGTAGCTCGCGGACCTTGCCCCGTCGGTTGATAAATCTCCGGAGCGCATTGATAAATGAGTCGGATTCCATAGAATTCAGTGTTTCTAGGTGTATGGCGCGGGAAGCCAGGCATGTGAAGATGAGGCCATACCGTTTCAGAGTTTTACGACCCTCTCTGATGTACCAGTGACCAAACACGTCCATACCCGAGTATGTAAATGTGTGGCGGGCGTAACGCGTTCCTGAGGTAGGTCTGACATCTGCGTGAGTTTTGGTCCTCGTAGCTTGCGACAGGTTACACATTTGGATATCAAATGTGCCACGGCAGAACGTCCGTCCAGAACCCAGTATCCAGCTTGTCGTATGGCATTATGAGTCATACCACGACCCTGATGGTGGCTGATCTTTATGTGGAAATGTCGGATGATCAGTTCAGATACAAGACTCTTTCTTGGGATGATCAGTGGGTGTTTCACCTGGAGGGAATCAGTCGCTCGGCGCATACGACCACCGGCTCTAAGTAGACCATCTTGGTCGATGAATGGATCAAGCCTGTAGAGAGAGCTTGTTCGCTTAGTGGTGCCATTTCTCTTTCGAGCTGCATGGCGGTCTGCAAACCGTTCCGTATTTCCTTCTAGACCTTGTAAAAGTTTCATCTCGGCACCAAAGTAGTGATGTTGCAGTGCTTTTACGATCAGTATCTCCGACTGAGTCAGCTCTTGAACTGAGGGCAGGGGAGATGGTACTGTTTGTTCTTTGACTTTGTGTTTGTCCTGCTTGGGATGATGGTTGTCGTGGCTTCTAGTTTTCCGTCTTGACAGGGTCGACGTCTCTCAAAACCTTTCTTTATCCAGACAACCCATAACTTGGCCTTATTCCAAGAAGAGAATCGCTCAAAGTATTTGAGTTGTAGCGTGTTAGATTGTGACGGAGTTAGGCTGGTCTTCGTGCTCTGTTGCAGCGTAGTTGCAGATGGGTTTCCGTCTGCTGAAGATAGCTTGTCGAGTTTCCTCACTTCTGTGTCGGTTTGGTTCTAGATTCGTGAGTGGATTAGAGTTGACCATTGGTACTGCTGCTTCCCAAAGAAACTCTGGGCCTTTGAGCCATCGTTGGTTGTTTATCAACTCTTTAGCTGAAAGAGAGCGAGAGGCTTCGTCAGCGGGGTTGTCTGTGCCTCTTACGTGATGCCATTCTTCGGGGGTGGCTGCGATCTCGAATGTGCTGTACTCTGTTCCCAACATATACGTGGAACCGTCGTGCATCGTTGTTAAGGTAACTCAACACAATCTCCGAGTCTGTGTAGTAGATACAATGCGTGTCTTCATAAGCCAGTTCGTTCTTCAGCATAGAGGCTACGTTGACGGAAATGACGGCTGCTGTCAATTCCAAACGAGGTATGGAGATCGGCTTGATAGGCGCAACTTGGGACTTCCCCATTAGAAAGCTTACGTGGACCTGATTCTTTGCGTTGACCATTCGGAGGTATGAAACTTGGCCGAGTCCAGATTCGCTGGCGTCAGAGAAGCTATGAATGTCTGTGCGGACTGGAGTGCCAAAGCCGGGTGGTTTCAGGCAGCGGGAGAATTTCAATTTCTCTAGAAGAGGTAGCTCTGCGCGCCATCGCTCCCAAGCTGGTAGGATCTCATCTGGTACTGGGTCGTCCCAGTCAGCGTTCTGTCGACACAGAACTTGTAGGATCTGTTTGCCCACCAAGATGACAGGTGCCACCACTCCGAGGGGGTCATAGATCGAACTTATTGTAGAGAGGATACCGCGTCGGGTCAGTGGCTTGTCTGTCAGTTCGATGCGGAATCCAAGAGTGTCTGACTCTATGCACCAGTAAGTGCCTAAGGATCTCTGGATTGGTAAGTCATCGTGGCGGAGGTCGAGTTCTTTAAGATCTTTTGCACGATCATCGGTAGGTAGAGCCTCTAACACTTATTTGCTGTTGCTGGCGAACTTGTGTAAGCGCAGTTTAGCCGCCGCGCACATAGCCTGGCTGTTCTTGATTAGCTGTACAGCTTCCTCGACTGTTGCCATGGACCTTAAGCCATCATCCACGTAAAAATCGTGATGGAGGAACTCTGCGGTTTCACTTCCATAATCGTCTTTGCCGAATTCAGCGGTCTAGTGGAAGCAGAAGTTAGCAACTCCTGGAGACGATGCAGCACCGAAGAGGTGTACGTCCATTCGGTACTCGACGATTGGACCGTTCAGATCATTGTTTTCAAACCACAAGAAGCGAAGAAAGTCCCTTTGGTCACGATTCACGTAAAAACTA
This sequence comes from Actinernus sp. WN-2022, assembly GCA_030867875.1. Classification (NCBI taxonomy): domain Eukaryota; kingdom Metazoa; phylum Cnidaria; class Anthozoa; order Actiniaria; family Actinernidae; genus Actinernus; species Actinernus sp. WN-2022. The sequence goes on along the minus strand of JAOWCC010000936.1, from coordinate 85,064,138 downwards.
TGGAACATTTGCTCTACGTCACAGGTGAATGGAACTTCTTCTTTGCGAAATCGCGTAAGCACTCCTACCAGGGAATTGAGTTGATCTGGCCCCTGTAGCAAGTGTTTGTTTAGCGATTCATCACTGTAAACTGCGCTGCAATCAAACACAACCCGTATTTGATCTGGCTTCTTATGGAGATATACCTCAAAGTGGGGAAGGTACCACACTTTTCCAGGAGATGTATGTAACTGGTCGGTAGGGATGCGACTTGCGTGACCGCGGTCGAAGGTCTTTTGCATGAAATTGACATAGTCGTCCTTCATCTTATCATCTTTCATCAGCTTCCTCTTGAGAGACAGGAGTCTTCTTACACAGTGTTTCTTGTTGTTTGGTAGGCTGACGTCATCGGTTTTGAAAGGTAACGGCGCTTCCCAGTTTCCCTTTTCGTTCTTGTGTAATCCGCTACTGAGGATCTGACGAAAGCGTTTGTCTTCTATGGATTCCACTTGTTCCGTGCCGCGAATCCTGCGGCTGTGGTTGAGCTCGCTGTAATCAAGTTCCATCATTTCCCGAATCTGCTTCGGACTCGTGACGTCTTTAAGTTGTGAAGTACTGGCGATGTTGGCTGTAAAGCTGTCCTCCTTCTCTTCAGGGCCGATCTCCGTGTCAGTTTCTCTTTGGACTGTGACTCGATTCACCGAAGCAGTGTAGCTTGTCTCGATGTTGTTCTTGTCTAGGCATACGCGTCCTATTATGGTCCATCCGAACTTGTACTGCTCTGCCCACGGCTCGTCCTCGTTACCAAAGATGACCTTGAGAGGTTGAAACGCTGTTGGAACGTTACGACCAATAAGCATTCCAATTTTTACATCCGGACGATGGCGTATCTTGTCTGCGATCCCGCTCAGATGTGCCCACTGTCTGGCGACGTCAGGGGTGGCGATATCATAGTGCGTGGCAGGGATGTGGTCCTGTGAGTATGCGTATGGTACTCTTATTGGCGAATGTTCGTTGTCAATGTCTCTTATGCGAAGGCCGGAGATCTTTTTGGTTCGCAAAGTGTTCGTGCCTACGATAGTATTAACTTCTAAGTTGAGTTCCTGTCCATTTATGCCTATCTCCTCAAGTAGAGAGTCCGTGACAAATACGTCGGTAGACTGGTCGTCAAGAACTGCATATGTAAGGGTCTCAATGGTCGGATCTGTTTGGTGGAATACCTTCAGCAAGACGATTCTAGCACACGATCGAACAGCTCGGTTACTACCGCAGACTCGTGTACAAGCAGATGAAGACTGCGTGGTGCTGTTGCCTTGATTGGCTTGGTCATGCAAAACCGTGACGTGTTTCTTGTGGCAGATGTCGCATTCGGGCGGACCTTGGGCGCAATCTTTAGCGATGTGTCTGTCTGAGTTGGCGCAGTTAAAACACACTTAATTTTTCCGCAATAATTCTTTTCTTCAAATTCTAACTCGCTGAACTTCTTACATTCTTTGAGTGAGTGCGTCGTTGTCTTGTGATAAGGGCAGAAGGTTTCATGCGATGGATCTTCAGTCGCCCGTCGTGCGTGAGGGCCGGCTGACCCTTTAGGACTGTTAGCTTAATCCGCTCTGTCACAGGCAGTAGTCTTGGCTGCTAAGGTTGTCGCTGAGGATCCTGTAGCCCTTCTGCGTGCATAGCTTGACGATGAGCCGGTTGAACCAGTTGGATCTCTAGGATTTGCGCTCATGGCGGGAGAGATCTGGGGAATGTTCATCCTGTCCGCCTGAAAGGTCACCTCTTCTACAAAATCAGAAAACGAGGGAAAGGCATGTAGTCTTGCTGCTGTTGTAGCTTTTGTACTTTACTCGACCACTTGCTTTTGAACCAGCCTGGAAGTTTCTCGACGAGAGTTTGTATCTTAGAGGGGAACTCGAAGATCTTGAGACTACATATCTGTGTGCTTGCTATTTCTACTCGATGTAGAAAGTCACTGAACTCTCGGATGCCTTGAGCATCGTTGTTTGCAATCTTAGGCCAATTTGTGATTTTGTTCTCGAAGTCCGTTACGAGGATCGCAGAGCGACCAAAGCGATTCTATAACTTCTTTCTTGCCTCGTGATAGGCTCTTTCAGGGTCACCAACCATGTACTGGAGCTGCTCAACAACCTTCTTTGCTTTGCCATCTAGATGCTGGTAAAGAAGATAAAGCTTTTGCTGAGCAGTTATTGGTGCTGAATCAATCAGGGCGTCAAAGGCTGTCTCCCAAAGAAAGAACTTAGTTTTATCTTTCTCGTCGCCTCTAAAGACGTCGGGCGTGGCTTGAGGTAGCCGCTGTAGCTGGGTCACCTTAGCTAAGGCTTCGATAAGTTCATGTGTGTAGGCCAGACTGACTGGATTCGGTGATATCGGCTTAACCTGATTTCTTGGGGTGAAAGTGTGTGTGATAGGACCGAACTGACTTGTGGGAAATTTGATCGGATCGGTTCCTTGGTATCAAAGACTGGGCTGATGGTCATCCACGTCGGTTGGGTGGCAGCAATTGTTGTACTCATCTTTGGTGTTACAGGCATCTGTGTAGTGATGGGTGTGTCGCCGTCCGTTGTGGTCACAGATATCAATAGCGTGGCTGAAGTTAGGAGGCTGGACTGCACTTCTTGATGCTTTAAGAATCGATCGACCACATCTATATGCTCAGTGGGTAGCCCCTGGGGGTCCGGTAACTCCTCTTCTATGGCTTCTTGATAGACAGCTTCCTCTGCGATGGTCTCGTTGAGTTCTTGCTGGAGTTTCAGTTTGCTCAGTACTTTCTCTTGCTCTTGAATGGCGTCGTTGAAAATAAGTTTTTTGTTCTAGCGCTGCTCGTTTGGCTTTTACGTTAAGAAGCGTTTCTTTGCTGCTAGCTGAGCTGCTAACTGACGATCGCTTTGAACGGCTTGATCGACGTGAACTGTGAGAAGACTGGGAACTGGTTTCCTCTTTTTCTAGATACCCGATTCGGTCCCACGCTGTTCTTTGTGCATGATCTATCGATCCTCTCAGGGTATTCTGTAGGTATACGATGTATTCCACTCGTGATTGTTGCTGTACACATGCACATCTTTAAGGCTCTCTCTGCTGTTGTTGATAATAGCTGTAAATTCTCGCTGATTAGGTTTTGATCGCGCGATTGAAGCATTGGCGACGCGTTACCACGGAAACATCATTCACGACAAAATGTCTAACAGCTCCATTCGGTGGGGATGGAGTGGAGCAAAGCTGTCTATGATGGCATCAATGTTCAACTCCATGTCATAATGGATGTGAGTTAACAGTAGTCCGTTCATTTTTTGTTCGGTCATAGTGGTGCGAAGGTAAGTCTTTACACGCCTAAGACCACTGATTGACCTTTCACACTCACACGATGTCACTGGTAAAGTACAGAATACCCGCATGAGCCAGTAAATGTTTGGAAAAAATAAACTATCAATCTGCTTAAGTGTTTTCGCTGCTGTATCGGGAAGGTCTTGTGATGGCGTCTCTTTCCATTTCAAGTGCCACATGTGAAGTTCTGCCTCTATAGCTGCTGGTGAAGGTAAATGCTCCTTGTACAACTCGATAGTCTCTTTGATGTCGTTGCCCTTCAAAGGCTTAGATACGTCTATCGCAGATGGGATGAGTTTCAAAATGTTAGTGGCTCTTTTGGCTTGTTCCGAAAAACGTGACTGTAATTCCGTTAAGAGATAGTCTATAAGTTTGTAATATTGCTCAGCAGTCTCTGCTGGTGTGTTGGTCCGATGTTCCATCCTTCCTACGTTTCGGGGGCTTGAAATTGTTACACCTACTTTATCTGCTAGCTTGCATGCTTCTTCGAAGTATTTTACACTGAATTCGTCGATCTTGTCTCTAACGTCCTGCAGACTCTGCTTAACAAGATTTACGTGCATGTATGCTTTAACAATGTCAGTACCTCTACCCTGCAAACCGACACACAGGGACTTAGTGTACGCCATTTACGTCACCACATTGGTGATAACCACCAAAGTGATGACAAACTGAAACTGAGTACACGCAAAAAAATAAGAACTTGCATCCTTCTGCGTGTCTCGATTCCAGTTCTCTGAGTTGTCTCGGCACATGTCCTCTAAGCAGCGGACCACTGGCACGTACATGTCTTTGAAGACCTCAAATGCATCGTGCCGCTCAACCCAGCGTGTGCGACTTTTCTTTCAGTTTCGTGCGCTTTTGACCAAAGGTAAGAAGGGGGGGTCACAGGAACCCTGTGACCACCCCTTGGATCCGCCACAGGCTAGCGGACCCGACGATGAGGCCTTGACCAACATAAATTCCAACAGCAATTAATGTTCGACATCGATCTTCAATTAATAATTAAGTAACTCCGTGCAAGAGGTAGGCACAATTCTATTGTTCAGATGCAATTTGCTTTCCCCACTTTAGTATTTTTATCAACCCTTGGTGATAAATTTCTGAAATTAAATCCACTAAAAATGCATTTTAAAGGTACATTTCATTTGTGTGAAAACATTTCGTCCAATCAGTCCAAAACAATAACCAAGAAAACGTTCAATTTAAAAATGTTCCCAATATTGAAAGTTCATCATATTAAAAGTTATGAGTGTTTTCACTAGATGCAATTCAAATCTGTTTACAAAATGAGAACAAATATTCTTCAATTTTAGATTGATTTAGATTGAAACACTACCACAATTAGCACCTTTTTACATTCCACACATAACATATGCCTACCTCTTGCGCGGACCATTACTTAAATGACATTGATTACTATTATCTTATTAATTGACATTCCAAGCATTCCATTTTGCTAACAATCTTAGTGAGTGCGTGATCGAGTGACCAACTATCCCGATAACTCGTTCCTACGCATCCACGAGTTAATAATGGCAAAAATGTCTTGTCTTTAATAAACTTAACCTACCTGCTAACCACATTTTAGACCCACCAGTTGCATGTCGCTTACTGCAAGACGACTGCTATGTAAACACAAAATTTGCATTTAAAATCGATCAGGCTAGGGTCATTCTATCTGCAGCCGAGGTTCCTGTGTTGAGAGTGGGTTTTCTGTGTTTTCAAAATGGTACCAAAATCTGAGCTGTCACAGGAAATGGTTTTATTTTGTTAGTTCAATTTAAAAGGTAAAACCTTAGCAGGGAAAGAGCCAGGCTGCGCCATTGCGGCATTCCCGCAATAAAAATATTTGTCCCTTGAAAACAATTGATAATGATCAAATTGACCGGCTTTGACCACTTCCAAAGGAAATTAAATGCCAGATCACTCGCAAAAGGGCCAAATTGTCCCTTCTGGCTCAATCCCTGCCTTTTTAATAGTATTTTTACTTATCCATAAGGAAGAATAAGAAATGCCATTCAAGCATCACAAATCAGATTTAATTTACTTTGAGGTCTGTCAAAATGACCAGTCGATGTAATGCAGGGTTCCAATCCTGGATTATAGTCGGTGGTTCCAGAGGTTTTCCATTATATAATCTTTATTTATACTGTAGAAGTCTCATTTGTCATGAGTTATTGATTAATGAATATATGTATATACACTGATCGGATAATTCAGTCTAGAACGGACACGCGACATGTGTGAGGTAGCCGAATAAACAGAGATCAAAGACATCAGATTCAGACTCATTACATCATTCACAAATATGTACTCATCAAGAGAGCCATGTTCTTACCTCGGTGCGTCGCAGCTCGTTAATGCTGCTATGTGGCTCAAAACCACAGAGAAGAAATACTAAAAAACCTCTGAGACCAGGCTAACTCGAAGTCCGAACAAACTTGAAATCTCAGCAAAAGCTGGGTTTATGTAAGGGGTTTGAGGGAGCTTATGATGAAAAAAACTTCAGAAATTTCGTTCACAAGCTGCAAATGGTTAGACCTTCGCGTCTTCTCGGATAAGGACGTTAAATCGTAGGCCCATCAGTGGTGAAGAGCCACCTCGTACATTACTTATATTATATTATATTATTAATTACAACAAACAGCAGTGTTTCATTTGTGATGAGGTTTAGCAGAGGGGCTTATAACCGGGAGGATTGTTATTAGCAGATTATTATTATTGACCGCCTCACTGGTTAGCTCAGGTGGTAGAGCACGGTCTAGAGTGCGGGAGGTCGGGGGTTCGAACCCAGCCGCGTCCTTGGGCAGGGACGTTTATCAGCTGTTGGCCTTGTCTCCTACTTCTAATCAGTATTTGAAGGGGACGTGAAAGAACCTGTTGTACTACTCGAAAAAGAGAAGGGAATTGTCACCCGGTACAGCAGCCTGGCCATTGCACTAACCACACACTCAACATTGTAAACTGCGTGGCTGCCATTGGCGCCGAAATAGCAGTCCGAAAAATTGACTGACGGGATATGTCAGTAAAATGTAAAGCACCATGAGACTTAGCCTGTTCACAGGCTCTAGATACTGGGGAAAATGACGAAAATAAAACGTGGCGAAAACGTTGTCTACCCCAGTTCTCCTCTTCTCTTTTGTTTTGTCCGATTTTTTATTTTTTTTAGTATCCAGGGCCTGTGAACAGGCTATGAGACTGTGGTGATATGGTGCTTTATAAATATGGCCTATTATTATGTTATTATTATTATATTATACTACCAGGGGGCTTAAAATATAACTGGAATTGTATGGTATTACTGATACAAATGTTGACCTTGTAGACTAACCCTAACCCTTTTCATACTCTTTTTAATAGAGATCCTTCCTTTGTCTGGGTAAAGTAGATGGCACAAATATCCAGTGTACTGAAAACCCTGCTGATTAATTGTAAATAATTATTGTTGTGATATAATAGGTCTTCCCAGTCATCAATGACGACATGGCAGATACTTAGGATAGACTCGTGTTTCAGAGGGTAAAGGCAACTTTAGAATACATCCTTGATCGCCATGTTCTGTACTTTAAGAAATTGAAGTAGCTCTCTAGCATCTGTTTCCCTGCATGAAGTAAATCACATTAATGTTATGTATTACATTTAGTTTTGAAGGGAAAGAACTATTAAAACAATAACATCTTTTGTTTATTTTCCTCTATCTTTTTCAATATTCAAAACATTTTTGTAACAATGTATAATTACTATAGCTACATGTACCTGCTGCAGATATTTCAAGTGGACTTTGAACTTTGACTTTTGATGGCCTCATCAACTTGGACAGACACTTCAGCAGCTGAAATTCGTAAAACCGTACAGAAACCACTTACTTTCAATTTGCTGCTGATGGAATGTCAAGCAGATCCTTATGTATTTAGTCTAGATTATACACAAGAAGTTACTGAGAAGTTGTTTTATATTTGACTGATATTCAGGTATGTACATGTATGTACTCTCCTACCTTAACACCTTGCGTATTGCCAGCCACATTGTTCCCAATTATGTGGATTACAGTTTCTTTTGGGTCCAGTTTGCTCATCTTGGTACCTAGTGACCTCCAGAAACTGTAAAAGATATAAACAATATTTACCAACCACTGGAGGTCCATATGGAGAAAACATTGCCAGGTCTTGAAAATAGTAGGAGGCCACATACAGGCAGCTGAGGGCCATTTTTAAGACCAACGGCAATGTTTTTCTCTGACTGTATTAAAAAGAATCGACTGCGGCAGGTAAATAACATTTTTTTCTTATTTTATTTTATTTGCTCTTGTTAATTCAGTTGTGTGTTCATAATGCAGAAGCGATACATTTGTCAGTCTTATGCACATTAATACAAAAACTAGGTTAATGATACAACTGACATTATTTTATTTGCTCTTGTTAATTCAGTTGTGTGTTCATAATGCAGAAGCGATACATTTGTCAGTCTTATGCACATGGGTGTGCTTTTTGTTTCACTCAAATCACTAATAATAGATATTAGACAGACATAGATAACTAGATATAAAATATAATAAAATAGGCTAGAGCCTGCTTAGTTCAACTATTTCCTAGTTCATTTCGTTTTGATTCAATAACAAAACTTTAACTAGTAGCATTTGTTTCAGGCTTTCACTCCATACCGGTATTCCAGTTTTGAATTCAAAAATGACCATTCTATAGACATACTTATCTACAATCAACCACATGCCGCACCTGCTCATTTCAACAGCCTGCTTGAGTTTAGCCTTGGTTACCATTTTTCCCTTGATAGGGTTAATGAATCCAGGACCACCCTGACAACATTTATAATTAGTAATACAAAAACTAGGTTAATGATACAACTGACATTATTTTAATGAACATTAAAATTTACAGTAACTAATTTTACACTTAAATATTTGTGTATATAGACTCTTTTAGTATTGATTACTATACCATTATAACTCTTACTACTGCTGTCTGCTTCTTTACTCATGATCTTGCTGCTTCTGTACAGTCTTGTTGCTTCTGTACTCGTAGTCTTGTTGCTTCTGTAGTCTTGTGGTCTTCTTGCTTCTGTACTCGTGGCCCTGTTGCTTCTGTACTCGTGGTCTTGTTGCTTCTTTACAACCAGGAGGCAGTTAGCTAAATGACTCTATTAGTGGTTTTGTTGCTTCTTTACTCGTGGCCTGGTTGCTTCTGTACTCGTGGCCTGGTTGCTTCTGTACTCGTGGTCCTCCTGTTGCTTCTTTACTCGTGGTCTTGTTGCTTCTTTACTCGTGGTCTTGTTGCTTCTTTACTCGTGGTCTTGTTGCTTCTGTACTCGTGGTCTTACGTTGCTTCTGTACTCGTGGCCTGGTTGCTTCTTTACTCGTGGTCCTGTTGCTTCTTTACTCGTGGTCTTGTTGCTTCTTTACTCGTGGTTTTGTTGCTTCTTTACTCGTGGTTTTGTTGCTTCTTTACTCGTGGTCTTGTTGCTTCTTTACTCGTGGTCTTGTTGCTTCTTTACTCGTGGTCTTGTTGCTTCTTTACTCGTGGTCTTGTTGCTTCTTTACTCGTGGTCTTTTTGCTTCTTTACTCGTGGTCTTGTTGCTTCTGTACTCGTGGCAGGTGGTTGCTTCTTTACTCGTGATCTTGTTCAATTATTAACTTATCTATACTACCTGATTATCAACGAGCCCAAAATACGTCAAGCAGACTATTGACTTACCGAACAAACCAGACCTATAGACTGAGCCTTGCTGTTCTTCTTGTACTTCTCTAGTTGCTCACTGACTTCCTCTGAAAACATGTTAATATATGTTGCAATTACATGTTTTTAACTCTAGTTATTTTTTGTATGCTAAACATAAATTCACCCTTCCCCCATTTTCCTTTCCTTTCCTACCTCCCCCTTATCACTTCCTACCTCACATTATCAACTATACTAATTACCATAATTGTTTCCTTCACTATAGCTGTTGCACTGAAAAACAAAATTACCTGAAAGTTGTACATGCAGCAACTTAAGGAAACACGAAGTAAACAGGGGTCTCTGCAAGAACATTGTGATTGACTTGTAATCAAGTCCCAATTCTCCTTTAGAAAACAAAGAACACAAAGGAGAATCTAGAATGTCATCAGTTGTTGTGTATGTCGTACACTTATGCTGTTCTTTCATGGACCCCTTCAACGGTTAGAGTGTGACCACTTCAACCACATTTAAAAAAGAAATTAGGCAATCACATGTAAGTGTTTGAACAAACAATTTCCAAATACCTGAATACATGCATGTGATTGGGTAATTTGTTTTTAAATTTGTCAGTGGCCTTTGTTGGTGTATAGTCACACTGTAATCATCACCAATTTTATATTCTTCAGATAACATCAAATAAATTAATGCTAATATGAAATTGAAGATAAGTCATACCCAGCAGAGTTTCAAATGTTGTGGTGGTGAAATCCTGTATTCAGAAAATTAAGAAATAACCTCAGTTAGTAAAGAATATAATTACAAGGCTGAAATAGCTTTATAAAACATTTAAAGGAATAGGCCTTATGCATGATGATATCCTGCTTTTGTCATCACCACCAAGCCTACTTTTGTGTTGAGAGGAAATGTTGTGTCAAAGTGAGGCTTGGTGGTGATCACGTGACGTCATCATGCATACGGCCTACTGATATAAAAACAACATAGTTACATAGCATATCCTGATAGCATCATTCCTCACAATTGTCTGCAGAACATCAGCCCTTGGTATATTGCTGGCGATCAACTGCAATAATAATTAGCCAACAGTTTTAAATCATATTACAAATCCTGCACATTTTAAAGTGCAAGTAACGCCATAAAACAACATGAACTCTTTTGGTCCCAAATTCTATTTCTGATATACTTTAGTTGTCTAACTTAGTTTTCTTTGAGAGGCAGGAGCAGAAATTAAACTAGAATAAACGCTACCCGAATTGTGGGATTGATTCATCTTGTGATGTCACAATGAAAACCTACAGGATTTTATTGTAGTAGTTTTCTCTAGGGAGGGAGTTGATTCATCTTATGACGTCACAGGATCCATAAAAAGTAACCAAAATTAGGGATTAAATGCCAGAAATGTTACAAAATTTGCAAAATTAATACCTTTTTGTCAGAAACAAACACAATAATACAATATAAACTTATATTTTTTTGACATGATACTTAATTGCACTTTAATGGCTATTTCACCCTGATTTTTCTGATTTCTGTGAAATAATTATCTGGAATTATCTAACTACACTAAAAAGTGACACTAATACTAGAACATAATATAATTTACCGATATCAGCTGGTAAGATAAGATTGTTTTGATCAAACAGAAAGGTATTCTGAGGTACTATCATGATTGTAAACTGCACGGCAGCACATTGCGCCACAATAGCAGTCCATATCACAAAAATAACTTTGTGAAGCGCATTTGAATATATTCATATAGAATTTGCGCTATATAAACGAATACCTTTTTTCTTTTCTTTTTATTATAACTTACTGCCCAATATTTGTTGCCAAAGTGTACTTCTTCAATGCTGTACGAAAATTGGAAGTCTCCATTTTAAATGCATTTTAAAGCCTCTTCAGAGACACAAACTAGAAATGCAAGTGCATGATGACAAAGAAAATTTGACGTTGATATGTCTGTGTTGATAGATAGATAGATAGATGGTTTATTAGTAATAACTGTTGCAGCTGGAAAGCTGAATTGCGTAAGACTTTACATTAAATTTGAAAATACTGATAATTAAAATTAATTCTAATCAATGTTGCTACTGATATAAAATATAGTTGCTAATTATAATCTAATTAATAATACTATAAAATATAAAACTCTTCAGTCTGTTGGACTTGATAATTAAAATTCTAATCAATATTGCTACTGATAGTTGCTAGATATAATCTTACTATATGTAGAACTGTGTCTTGATAATTAAGGTTCTACTCAATATTGCTATATATATTCTGGTTATTGTTATATTCTAATTGCTATTACTATATATGAAACTGTTTTTCAGTCTGTTGGTCTTACATATGGGCACATTGAAACTCCGCTTACTTCTAAGATTAGCATTACATGTGTTTGGTTTAGGCAGTAAGTTGTGCAACTTATGGTTCACATTGGAGCTGATCTCGTTGAATAGATTGGTTGTTAGGGCATTTCTGCGATCGTAGAGTGGAGTTAGGTTACTGGCTGCCAAAGCTTCAGGATAGGTGGTGAATGGGTAAATGATTCTTAAAGCACGCTTCTGCAGTCTTTCTAAATCCTCCGACAAATACTGCGGGAGCCCGTTATGGAACACGGGACAGGCGTATTCGGTTATTGGGCGTATGCATGTAACATAGAATGTCAAGAGTTCCTTTGTTAACACGTTTGCTCTTTTAAGTTGCTTCAAGAAGTACAGTCGGATAGACACCTTCCGTATGATTTCCGAGATATGAACGTTCCATTTTAGATTATCTGAAATGTTCAGGCCAAGTAGTTTGAAGTTGGAAACTACTTCAATAGGTTTCTCATCCACAACAACAGGGGCGAAGTTGGGGGCACTCTTAGCAAATGATATTCGTAGCACTTTGCATTTTGCTTGATTTAATTGAAACTTATTCTGGTGCGACTTTGTGGCCAGTTCTGATACAGCATTCTGGATGTTACTTATTTCGTTCTTATGGACAGGTTCAGCGATAGTCGTGTCATCTACATATTTCCACAAGTCGGTGTTGGTGACTCCTATATCGTCGATCATAAGTACAAAGAGCCACGGCCCTAGCTTGGTTCCCTGTGGGACGCCTGCAGGGATGTCTTTCCATTCTGATTTACAGTCACGCTCTAGTTTGACTCTCTGCTTACGGCACTTTAAGAAATCAATAATCCAACGCACGATTCCATGTGGGAGGTCCAACGTCCCTAGTTTATTAGCCAAGATAGCGTGGTCGATTAGATCGAAAGCTTTCCTATAATCAAAGAGAACGACTCTTACAGTTGCGCCGTTCCCGTCTGTGTGTTCGGTCCACGTGTGTATCATACTGATTAGTGCATGCGTCGTAGATGACTTTGGGACGCATCCGAATTGGTTAGAACCGATTTTCTTCAGCATGGCTGGCTTAGCGTGTTCTTCGACGACAAACTCTTCATGTCTTACATGTTTGTGCATATTTTATTTTCCATGAAATGTATAACTTAACTTAATATAACTTATAAATTATACATTTTATGTAACTACTGTAAATAGTACATCGTAATTTTAGAGGGGGGGGGGGGGATTAACGGCAAAATGAATATTCTCGATGATTATTTTCATTTTCTTATTGTAACAATTTTTTGTATTTTTTTTTCTTTTGCTCCGTGTTTCTTCCTGTTGTAAATTTTATCTTATGCTTGTAATGAATAACTTTATTTATTGTTTGTTATAATTATGTAGTGGATTTGTATACTAATAATAAAAAAAGTAACACTAAAGACGACACCAAAAATAATTATTGAGCATACAGTACATTATGCATATAGCAATGCTAACTATTGTAAAGAGACCATGCTAGATTGATTACTTTTCAATCATTGCCATCTGTAGCCTGATTTGACCTTCTCCGTAGTTTCGTTGCACTTATATGAACGTTTTAATAAACCTAAACCATTATTATCATTTTTTTATTTAAACATATTGGTTCTTAGTGTTTGCCCCAAGAGAATGTCAGTTCATCTAGCTAGGGCACTTACACCAACATTATATTTTATAGGTATGTTCCATTATATCCATTTCCATAACCATTATTTTTAAGTCGATCTATAAGCTTGAAATGTGATTTGAGCTTTTCAAACTGATGCTAAAGGTATAGCTGACATAATCCCTTTACATCATTCTTACATAATTAAGTCATTCAAAGTGAATTAACTAAGTCTGACTAGAATCAGAGATGTATTCCATCGGGTGAACATGTGTACTGAAGCTATTTAATAAAGTATTTATTTTCTCATTGTATATAGCCAACTCGTAATCATAATCTTAAATATAGCACATACCAGTAATCTAGGAGGAATGTAGCTGTCTCCCATCGTGGTCATCTCCAACTGGGAAACATTAAAAAGCATGAGTGGTTGACTGAGATATGCTGCCATATATATATATATTTAGCTATGCACTATTGAGATCTACAAACATGCACTTCATACATTAACGTTTTAAGTATTATAAATGTTACTGCCAAATTAGCACTTTCCGCGTTGTTGATTTATGTCCCATATTTTAAACTCATATCGCAGCATTACGTCTAGGAACACCGTAATCCTTGTATGATTTATTAGACTTTAATGTCATCGGCTAAACTTCAATCTCCTCTTCGCTGAGTGTAACAGTAGAACGGCGGAATGTTGCGACGATAAGGTTTAAAACTAAAATAAAGTGAGATAGATGTTAACAAAAAGTGAATAGGAAATACGTACATGAATATAAATGACTGAACTGAAAGGCTACTTACAACTAACTGGAAGAACTTCTGGTGAGAGGCGAACTAACTGCAACTATTGCGACCTTCTGTACTGACCAAAAACTGATGTCGTAATGTCATTTTATGGAAGCTGTCTAAACTAACAAACTGAAATTTGACTAACAATGAATAACAAAATTATTGGAGGAACAAAAGCTACGCACACGATAACGAAACAAAGCGAGAAATGTAAGCGACAAAACTAATCGATATTTAACAATAGGAGCAATAAAATAACAGTATTTCGGATCCAACACACCGGCCCCTAAGTGTGAAAGCGCGAGTGAAACACTTAACTAATAATTTCTAAGGATCCGTGGTATTATATTACTTCAAACTAACACAGTTTCTGTTTCAAACGTTCCTCGTTTCAACAAGTCTTGAGGCCACCTTGAGTACACTTGTTTAAGAGACATCCATTGATACCAAACATTTTCTGGAATGCCGTTACATCTTAACATGGAATGTCACGCGGTTGTAGAGTATCGTCGTATTTATTCGTCCGATTCAACGACCACGCACAGCTTGTCAACTGGTTGCTGAAGAACTGTTAATTTAGTTTTCACCATGGCACGGCGTACAAATCCTCTCTTATCAGGTAGTACTTCAAGAATTCTCCCAAGTGGCCACGAGTTCCTCGGGGAGTTGTCATCGAAGACCAAAACGATATCTCCCACAGCGAGGTTTCTTCGGGGTCGAGTCCACTTCTGTCTTTCCTGAAGCAATGGTAGATACTCGCGATTCCATCTCCTCCAGAAAATATCTGCAAGATACTGCACCTGTCTCCATCTGCGTCGTGAGTAGGTATCTTCTTTGATGAACAATCCTGACGGTAACGACGGTTCAGATCGAAGCAGCAACAGGTGATTTGGGGTGAGGGCTTCCAGATCATTGGGATCATCCGAGACTTGTGTGATAGGACGACCGTTGATGATAGCTTCGACTTCACACATAATAGTGGCAAGGCTTTCGTCATTCATGGTTTGCTCTTTAAGCAAGGCGTTCAGAATCTTGCGAATCGTTCTGATGCAGCGCTCCCAGATACCTCCATGAAGGAGGGTTGAACGTCCACTTTATGTTCCTTTGCAATAGATGATTATGGATGTTCTCTTCAGTGGTTCCACTTGGAGATGTTTTCACGGAGTTCTTTCTCGCCACTGGTGAAATTGATGCCATTGTCTGATCGGATTTCTTTTACTTGTCCTCTTCTTGCAATGAATATTCGCAGTACTAGCAAGAACGAGTTGGTATCGAGGCTGTGAGCGATTTCGATATGAACAGCACGAATCGCCATACAAATGAAAATCACTCTATATCTCTTCATCTGGCTTCGGCCTTGACGAACAAATAATGGACCAAAATAATCTACTCCGACTGAAGTGAATGGTGGTCTTCCGGAGTTAGGCGATCCTTTGGAAAGTCTGCCATTTTCTGTTCTCCAGCGGAAGCTTTTCGTCATCGACAACTGAAGCAAGCCCTCAGACTTCTTCTTACTGTAGAATTGGCCTTGGTGATCCAGTACTTTCTGCGTAACAGCGCAACACGTACTCTCTACCAGAGTGCCCGGAGATGTGATGGTAATGTTCAATGATAAGGTTTGTAACATGCTTGTTTTTGGGTAAGATAATTTGATGTTTTGAATCGCTAGAGATGGATGCTAGGCTCAGTCGTCCGCCCACACGTAGGAGGCCATCAATCAAGACGGGATCAAGCTTGAAGAGGGGGCTAGATTTCTTTGCTTGACTTGTTTTCTTTCTTGGTGACGTTTTCTGCACAATCAGACCTCTTTCCCTCTTTAAGGCTGCTGAGCTCGTCTGTATCTTAGGATTTCTACTTCACTGGGTTTCATTTCTTCAGTCGAGATTGGTTCAGGTTGTTCGTTCTTCAAATCCTGGATTTTCTCGTCTGTCTTGCGCTTTCTGCATGCTTCGTATAACCTTCTACTATACTTTAAAATCCAAGCAACGGTTTTCTTAAGACGATACCATGAAGAAAATCTCTTGAAGACATTATCTACTGCAGCCACTGACTCATCGAGAATGACTGCACGGGAAGATATCTCTCTTTTCACTTTCGGGTCGTCTTCAGGGACCACTCCCATTGTTACGGATCGTCCCGGCCACATGTCTTCTTCTTTCCAAAGGAATTATGGTCCTTTCTTTCTTCCATCGTTCACGTTTGAGAAGAGCATCAGCCGATAATCCTTTTGACGCATCATCTGCCGGATTGGAATTGGTGTCTACGTCCCGCCATTGTGATGGGTTTGATCCGTCCCGAATGACGGCAATACGGTTTGCGACAAAGGTGTGAAATCGTTTGTTTTCGTTTTCGACGTAGCGCAGCACCGACGTACTATTCGACCAGAATGTTGTTGATCGGAATCTCCAATTCTCTTCTCATCATCTTGTCAAGACGGATTGAGATTGTTGCGGCCGTAAGCTCTAAGCGCGGGATTGTGATTGGCTTCAATGGGGCGATGGATTCTGTTATCAGCGTTAATCAATCGAAGATAGGATACTGATCCGTAACCATCTTGAGAGGCATCGGAGAAATGGTGCAACTGGGCACATGTAATGTTACCAAAATTGGATGGCTTGAGGCATCGATTAACTGTAAATTGTGCCAGCTTTGGTAGATCTGTTATCCACTTCTGCCACCGGATTCGATGTTCGCTTAGGATTTCGTCGTCCCATCCGAGTTTCATTCTGCACAGGTCTCGAAAAATGAATTTTGCTGGCAAAATGGAAGAAGTTTCGTCTGGCCTGGGATAACTATTCGCTAGCTACTGAGCTGGACAAGAAGGCAGAAAAGGTACAAGTAGCGACGCTTCTGACGATCATAGGGGAGGAAGAGAGAGATGTGTTTTCTACGTTCACAGACTGGACAAGCGAAGACAGCCAAACGAAAATAGACCCAGTGTTACAGAAATTCGCCGAATATTGTCAACCCCGAAAAAATGTTCCCTTTGAACGGTACCGATTTAATCAAAGGGTTCAAGAAGCAGGAGAAAGCTACGACCAATATAAAACGGCACTAAGAAAGCTTGCAGAAGGCTGTGAGTTCAACTCTATCACTCCTGACGAAATCTTGCGTGACAGGATTGTGTTTGGAATCCGAGACAACAAAGTCAGGGAAAGACTGTTAAGGGAATCAAAATTGACCTCACAGAAAACAGACGAGATCTGTAGAGCGTCCGAAAGTACGGTAGCCCAGATGAAAGAGGTCGGCCAAGCAGATTCTGTAAGCGCTGTAGGTTTTAACAATAAACCCCGCAGACAACGTATAAACAAATGGGACAATAATAAGACCCAGCCGGAGACAACGAAGGAATGTGGTAATGACCCCGATAAATGCGTGGCGCGGGGGAAAACCTGCAACGAATGCGGAAAACGCAACCATTTCGCAGCCATGTGTCGAAGTAGGAAAAGCCAAAATCCGAGGACCGACAAAACCGGCGTGAGAGCCATCGACGAGGACTCGGACGAGGAGAATGAGGATTTGTATGTAATTGGTGACGTCGCAGCGGTCACGCTCGACGATTCACAACTGGTGACTTTCAAACTAGACTCTGGGAATTACCTGCGTTTCCAGCCGGACACTGGCGCCCAATGCAATGTCATACCGGTTCACCTCTACAGGAAGGCAGCCAAGGATCCCGACCTTATCCAAGTGAAGCCGGTCAACTCAGCGATATCTGCATACGGAGGTTCCCGACTTCCGGTGGTTGGAAGCGTGTTACTCAGGGTATGGCGTGACAATGCGAAGTGCCTCTTAGATTGTAAACTCGTCGATAACGAGGACATTCGCCCTATATTGGGGCGAAAAGCGTGTATTGGCATGAATATCATCAAATACACAGACAACGACGCCATCAACAAGTCCACAACAGACAAAGCACCAGTCTATGCACTTCACAATGATGGCAGCATGTCTAAGGAAAGGATAGTGGAACAGTTTTCTGAGGTATTCTCTGAGGAAGTCGGGCAGCTTGATGGGGAATACCGCATCAAAATTGACAGTACTGTAAATCCTGTACAACATGCACCCCGACGCGTGCCGGTGGCTTTACGAAATCGGCTCAAATCAGAATTGGTAAGATGGTGGAGCAGGAAATCATCTCCCCGGTAACCACACCTACGCCATGGGTGAGTTCTATTGTAGTAGTTTCCAAGCCTAATGGGAAACTACGGCTTTGTTTGGATCCCAAAGATCTGAACAAAGCGATACAACGAGAACACTACCCTCTTCCCACCATTGAAGATGTGGCCACGCGACTACATGGTGCAACAGTCTTCACGAAGCTGGACGTGAGAAACGGGTTCTGGCATGTCATGCTAGCCGAGGACTCGTCTTTCCTCACTACCTTCAACACGCCATTTGGGAGGTATCGCTGGCGGCGCATACCCTTCGGCATCCGGTCAGCTCCGGAAGTCTTCCAGAGAAAGATGCACGAGCTGATCGAAGGAATGTCAAATATCGAAGTGGTCGCCGATGACTTTGTGGTGGTTGGCTATGGACAGACACACGTAGAGGCAACACGTGATCATGATGCGACACTAAAGGCCTTCTTGGAGCGATGTGAGACGCGCGGGCTGAAGCTCAACATCGATAAACTCAAGCTGAGGCAAACTGAAGTACCCTTCATTGGGCACATGGCGACCGGCGAGGGCATTCGCGTTGACCCAGCTAAGGTCAAAGCAATACGCGACATGCCTGCGCCTACAGATAAAGCCGGAGTGCAGAGGTTACTGGGGTTAGTACAATACCTGAGCAAGTTTCTACACAACTTGTCGGACCTGACGAAACCTCTCCGAGAGCTGACGCAACATGACGTAGAGTGGAGTTGGGGAGACGGACCAGCCAGAGCACTGGATCAGCTGAAGGACGCAGTCACTCGTACGCCTGTACTGCGTTACTACAACCTTGAAGATGAAGTCACGCTTCAGTGTGACGCATCGCAAGCAGGGCTAGGGGCTGCGCAATTGCAGAATGGCCAGCCTGTAGCCTATGCCTCCAGAGCTCTCACCTCAGCAGAGACCCGTTACGCTCAAATCGAGAAGGAGCTCCTGGCTATTGTTTTCGCGTACGAACGATTCAATACATACATATACGGCAGAGATGTGATCGCAGTGCAGACGGATCACAAGCCACTGGAGACCATCGTCCTCAAGCCTCTCAACTCAGCACCACAACGTCTCCAGCGGATGCTACTCCGACTTCAGAAGTAAAACCTGGTGGTTAAATATAAAAAGGGAAAGGACATGTTTCTGGCTGATACGCTGAGCAGAGCTTTCCTGCCTGAGGTGAGCGCGTCGTTGTTTGTTCACAGATTAGAGCAGATCGACCACAAGACCTGGCTCCCTGTCAGCGACGCGCGATGGCAGCAGATCGCGCATGCGGCTGCAGATGATCCAGTCTTCCAACAGTCGAGGTCAGTGATCAAAGGCGGCTGGCCACACAACAGGTCAGACTTGCCCCAGTGTTTGCATCCATATTATGATATTCGGGATGAACTCACCATCCAGGGTGAGCTGGTATTCAAGGGCCAACAACTTGTAGTACCAGCTGCCCTTCGCAAGGAGCTGATGGCTGCGTCTCATGCATCCCACATAGGTATCGAGGCATGCATACGGAGAGCACGCGATACCCTCTTCTGGCCGCGCATGGCCAAAGAGCTCAAGGAATACATCGCTAAGTGCGATATATGTATGTCATATCGCAGTGCCCAAACCAATGAGCCTCTACAGCAGCACGAGTTCGCAGCGAGACCGTGGTCCAAAGTGGCTGCTGACCTTTGCCAGCTGGATGGACGGACACTACTAGTCATCTCGGATTATTACAGTAATTTTGTTGAGGTAGCTCGCGTGACTGCTTTAAACTCAAAGGGTATCATCAAAGAGCTAAAGGCAGTCTTTGCGAGATTTGGGATTCCAGATGTCCTGGTCACGGATAACGGGCCACAGTACGCGTCCACAGAATTCTCACTCTTTGCGCGGACCTGGGGTTTTGACCACATGACGTCATCGCCCACATACCCGCAGTCAAATGGCAAAGCTGAGAATGCAGTGAAAACTGTCAAGCTGTTGTTCAAAAAGTGCAAAGAGTCTGGACAATCTGAGGACTTGGCACTGTTAGACTGGCGGAACACTCCAACCGAGGGAGTCGGCACGAGCCCGGCTCAGCGGTTAATGGGCCGTCGATGCAAGACCCTTCTACCGGTTGCAGGCACACTCCTGAAACCCCGCTACAACACCGAGGCGGATGCGAAAGCACTGGCAGGGATGAAGCAGCGTCAGGAGCACTATTATAACAGGAGCGCAAAACCACTCAAGCCAATCACCCCAGGTGCGACAGTGCGCATGAAACTGCCTGGCGATGACAAATGGACACAAGGCACTTGCACAGCAAAGCAGGCCAACCGGAGTTACATGGTGAAGGTGGAAGACGCAGAGTACAGGCGTAACCGTAGCCACATACAGAAGACCAACGAGCCACCAATCCTAGAGGTACCTGATACCACTGAGGAGCCTCCAGCGGCACCCGAACCAGGCCAATACCTGCCGCGTACGGGTCGCTCACCTGGGAAACAAACAGGCGACAACGCTGGGCCCCGGAGGTCCAGCCGCACACGCCAAGTCCCAGCTTGGCACAATGACTACGAGGTGACAGCACCATAGCTGGTCACATACACTGTTAACAGTCTAGTGCATAGTATCTTATCACTTATTGTATATATTGTATCTATGATTTGTTTTGTTTAAAAGGGGAAAGATGTAACGAGATGCCTCGTTAATGACGTGGCTCAGAGACAGTAATCCAACACCCCTGTTATTTGATTCAATGTTGATTCAGACCATTAAGACACACGCATGGAAGTTCGAAGTCTAAAACAATCACTTGGAATTAAACTATATATTCAAGTCCTATACGTTTGAGTTTGTATTCTGTTCTACAACATCTTTACAGTCAGGTCTGGGGCTTTTAATAGTTCATCGTTAAGAGATGTTCCTCGGTACTTTGCTGAGCAATCGAACACCACTCTGATCTTGTCAGGTTTATGCGGATGATAAACACCGTGATGTTGTATGTACCAAATCTTGCCATCTTGTCGCTCCGGCTGATTCACAGAGATTTTTCGTGCATATCCCTTTTGAAGGAGATCTCCAATAAAGGCGTTACAATCACTGAATGACTTGGGATTCTTCTGTAGTTTTCTTTTTAGCCAGCTCGTACGTTGCTCCGCTTGTGACCTGTTATTAGGCATATGTGGCTGATGGTCTTTGAATGGTAGGTTGATCTGATAATGGCCATCCTTAAGCTTCGCGGTCTTCTCTACGCTCGACATGAAACGGCGTTCACCTTGCGACATCTCAGTTTTATCATCTGCAGTGAAATCGTTAAAGTCTCGATTAAACGAATCCATGACGATCTGATTCCGCTGTGCATCGGCCTTGACGAAGAAGTTACCGATACGAGAACGTCCACGTCCCAATTAAGGGACCATTGACAGCCCATCCCAAACGTGTTCTAGATGCATAAGGACCGGAATTATGGCTGTGTCTCACTTCTTCACCCCACCTCGTCCGGTTCTAGTGCTTCTGGGACATCGCTTGCTATGATAAGACCAATTTCAGCATCAACATCCGGTAATTGAATACCTTGCAAGTGAGGCCATCTATCAACATCTTCTTGGGTGGAGATGTCATGCTTTGTGACAGGTACCTCAGACCGAGAGTACAATAATGGTAGCTTGAGATAATTGTTTTCATCCAGGTCAGCGACCTCAAGATCTCTAATCAGATAACTGTTGACCACACTGTTCTTCTTCTCTAATGTCGTTAACGAAATCTTCGTTTTCACTCCATTGACAGCCAGCTGCTTCATGAGAGACTCGGAACAAAACGTATGATTGCTTCCATTGTCCAGGAAATCATATGTAATAACTGATTTGCTGCTACCTTTAACTCTGCCTTTACCGGCACAATGGCCATGCCTGTCACTGATATTCCGGCCCCAGTTATTCCACACAGTTTTCTGTCAACATTGGTTAGACCGTTGTTCACATCTGATGCCTTGTCCGGATTGTTGTCACACTTCTTGCAATACTGTTCAGCATCGTTTCTTTTTCCACTGGTACTTTGATTAGTGAACTGGTTAGTGTGGAGGACAGTAGGATGTTTCTTGCATGTGACAGTTTGCAACTTTGCAGGAGCTTCTATCTTTACAGTCCTTTACAATGTGCTTGTCGGACAAACAGCCAAAGCAAAGCCAGCCTCTTCTGCTTAAAGAATTAGATTCGTTCTTCATACGGCTTATTTCTGAGGGCTGTACACTCATCAAGAGCATGGTTGGCGTTACAGAAAGAACAAGGCTTCTTGACATCTTCTGACGCAGAAGATGTATGTTTATTTCCCTCCGAGCGCCGAACATTCGAGTCCTCCCTTTCAGTGTCTGATCGAGTGCCAAAGCTAAATTTCCTTGGTTTGGCTGGGATAGATTTTTGTCATCTAGCAGTGTTGTCCTTCGAACTGTCGGAGATTTTTCCAAATACAGGATTGGTAGCTATCCTGGCTTCTCGTTCAACAAGGTTAACAAGGTCACTGAACTTGACGGTCTTCTGCTTGATTTCCATAATGTCGTCTACAGCACGGCGCCATCTCTCCCTCATACTATATGTTAATTTATGCACTACCTTCTGCATATTGTCAGGGTGCTCGAACTTGTTCATATACTTATTGCATTCCATTGCGTTCTTGCAGCTTGCGAGGAAAGTGGAGAATCTATGCAAGGCTGCACTGTCCTCTGACTTGAACGCTGGCCAGTTCAGTCAAACATTTATCGAAGTAAGCTGATGCTATCTTAAATTCAACTCCATATTTTTTCTTCAGTAGCCTTCGGGCTTCTTTGTATCCCTTATCTGAACTGATCCATGTAATTACACATTTGACAAGTTCGTTCACTTCATCTGATGTATACTGTTCCATATAATATAGTCTGTCACTGCTGCTTGTAGTTTTGGATTCGATTAAACTTTCAAAGGCACGTATGAATGTAGAGTACTCTATTGGATGTCTCTTTCGTTGCTGGACTGCGAACATTTACATGACCTCGTTTTGCTGATGTTGTAGTGTATTCTGCTGTTGTTGCAACGTGATCATTTCCTGAAGAGTCCTATCGCTA
Source organism: Actinernus sp. WN-2022 (assembly GCA_030867875.1). Classification (NCBI taxonomy): domain Eukaryota; kingdom Metazoa; phylum Cnidaria; class Anthozoa; order Actiniaria; family Actinernidae; genus Actinernus; species Actinernus sp. WN-2022. Next base: position 85,041,146 of record JAOWCC010000936.1, on the reverse strand, counting down.
ATAAGTGATCCAGCGGTCCCAACCCTATATAGAAGCATTGCTGAGAGCACTCGAATTGTTATAATTAGGCTGCTGTTGAGATTCCAGAACATTGCTTCTCTGCTGGAAATCTTGAGGCCATTCAGAGGTGCATTTGGATTCAAAGACATACAAGACAGTGCAGGACTCATAGAAATTGGCACTGTCTGAGACCATACTTCGGCTGCTTAAAGGCGGGGTTATAACGTTCTGTGCGGTTTCGCCGAAATGGTCATTCATCCCGCTAAGAATACTGCGGCGTGGCTCATCTCGCTGGACTGCTTCCAAGTTCCCCAATACTTGCTCTTTTGCTTGGCTTTTAGCAATCTTAGTCTCCAACTGCAAACGGGATTCTTTCGGGTTTAAATATAACTCCTTTTCAGCCATTTCTTGTTGTAGCTGAAATCTCTGATGTACCAAGGTCTGCTGATTCTCAAAGGCAACTGCCTCCACCTTCAAGGCTGCCATTCTCGCTGCCTCCTTTGCTCGATCTCGCCACGTCACTGATAGACTGCTTGCTAACCGACCTCGCCGTCGAACGCTTAGATACACTTGATACATTGGATTCATTCCGTGAGCTGATATTGCTAGCGGAGTCCTCTGGTTCAATCTCACACGTCTCCTTTAATCTAGATTCTGCGGCCACCATCCACTCATTTATTCTTCTGTCGAAATCGTACATTACTCTGTACTCTCTGTCGTAGTATTCGTTAGATTCGTGTTTATCTTCCTCAACTTTGAGTTCGCCATGATAGGAACTGTGTGCTTCTTTGAACCGTTCAAATAAATTATTCAATTTGATAACTTTCTTCTTAATGTCTTCTAAATTGCTGTCATCTAAGCGTAAAGCAATAATTTCGTTTAGAAAGTCACTCTACATTATTTATGAGCTACATGTATATAGCTCCGTTGACTTGTGATACTATTGTTAAAACAACATAATGTGGTTCTGGAGTGGTTTAATTTCTATTGAGTGCTGAAAAACCAAAACCTGAGCCAATCACAGGAGCAAGTAAAAACCCAGTGAACCAATCACGACAAGTAAAAACCCAGTGAACCAATCACGAACTGAAGTAATTCTCAATTCTGTTTTACTTGAACCAATCATGAGGAAAAGTAAACACAATCAAATTTGAAAGCTACACAATCAAAATTGGATACTACTATATACAAATTACTAATTAACACTTGTAACAACAACCAGGAAAAATAGTTACATAAATATAGAACTATACAGTAATAATTAAGGTATGGATTAATACCTTAAGAAGCAAGTTAATAGCTAATCAAGCTTGGTTTAATTTGAATAAGATTTATGGTGTAGATAACAAACTGTTAATACACTTTAGTTCTGGGGCATAGTGAGGTCCTGAAAATTGGGGGAAACTGGGGGGGGGATGATGAATTCTGAGACATTTCCATTGATGACTTATGTCAATCTCTCTTATGGGACTGGGCGGAGGGGAGGATGGGGCAACTGCCCTTGCCCCCCTCCCTACACCACTGCTTTTGTATTCAAATCATTATGTTGTGCATCTGAACCTGTTGCTCTGTTTTCCACTTCAAATCTGTGATATCTTCCTGGTACATCTTAAAACTCTCCTTTGTCTTCTCACCTGGAGAAAATTTTACATTAGCAATAATTTTATTATAGGTAATATTGAAGACACACTTGTTCATTTACTTGTAAAAATAATGTATAACATTTATATTCATCTATTTAACAAATTATAGATTAACAATGTTTGTATTAGTATGAGATAAGTTGCATGTTACTGATACCCTTGTTAATACTTTAAAGTGCATATAAGCCCTGGCCAGTTATGCTTTTTTGAAAGCTTAGACCTTAAAACTTAGGGGAAAACTTGTTTTAATAAAAGTGTTTTCATTATTTTTTTAGTGACTAAACTTCCAAATGTATAATAATTTTTGTGGACTGGGACGAGAATAAAACGTGACGTCATCAACAGAACTCGTCTCTTCTCCGGTATATATAAAGCATTGTCTTATTTGCAAAATAATTGAATATATAACCGAGAAAGATGATAATATCGCGCTAAATGTTTAGGAGAGCTTAATTCGGCAAGGCCTTTCATGCAATGGTGCATCGAGCGTGTTCTGTCGATGATGTCAAACTAGACCCAGTGCCAATCTTGATTTTTGTCTACAGGCAACCCAAGACACGTTTTTGGGCAACTTTGAACAGCCAATACACCATATATATATATATGACAAATAAATCAAATCAACTTTTTATTCCTTGATCTATGGCCTCTAGACTCTTTGTAAGTTTATATGCACTTTAAACTTGAGATTAATGCATACATGCATGACCAATAAGATAAGGGCACATTATATTATTATGAGTTATAAATATAGCAGCTGACTTACCAATCTCAATATTATTGTCCAGTACTGGTGCACTGGGTGTGGATTCTTTCCATGGTTTTCGATACCTTGCTATCTTCTCTCCCTCCCATTCATCACTGCCATCATCATCATCATCACTTTGATCAGCATTAACAAACCCTTTAACCCGGTCCTTGACATCCTTGTTGTCCAGGTGATTACGGTATTTCCTGTTATATGTATACAACACTAGTACAAAATTGAAATGTCTGATTCATTGAATTAAGTATATGCAATATACTAGATAAACTCACTTTTGGATCAACATTGCTGCTACTTGCTGAGTTTTCAGCTCTCTTCTGGCCTGGTAACCACGCACATGCCTGCAAGAAACACAAATATACATCACATACCCAAACACTGACATACATCAAATACCAAACAAAGACATAAAGTTGTATTGCTACATTATATGGCAGATATTTCAGAGTCGTGCTGCATTTGCCTGGGGTGGGGCTGCATCTTTGTTTTCCACCAGTATGCATTGGCGTTTTTTGTTGCCCTCACCTTTACTGGGCTAAATATATGGATTTATTTAAGTATGTTATCATATCAAATAATACTTATTTGATAGAGAATTTAATAAAGCGGCTTTGGGTTTATGACCCATAGCCATTTTAGCTCAAACTTTGGGTTTGGTGTAATTTATTCCTCCCAGTAAACATAGCTCAGGCAAAGGCAGCACTTGACGGATATTATATAAGATTTGGGTATTTGTGAAGAAGGAAAGCATAAATAAAATATTTGCATGCGAATAGGATTTTTATGCTTTCTTTCTGATCCTTTATTTATATGAAATGGTAATCATTGTATTAGTAATGTATTGACAATTGTCGTTGCATAGTAACAATAGCCGCACGTGGCAAAACGGTATAGGTTTCAATTGGGGGATACCCCCTCTAGGGCTATTAAGATAACTCGTGGTGCACGCTGAATGTGAGGTTACTCGCTTCAACTCTTCGACCAGTGAAGACTTGTTCTTTTGCCCACCCGACCCTACCCAATTGGCGTTTTTTGTTGCCCTCACCTTTACTGGGCTAAATATAAGGATTTATTTAAGTATGTTATCATATCAAATAATACTTATTTGATAGAGAATTTAATAAAGCGGCTTTGGGTTTATGACCCATAGCCATTTTAGCTCAAACTTTGGTTTGGTGTAATTTATTCCTCCCAGTAAACATAGCTCAGGCAAAGGCAGCACTTGACGGATATTATATAAGATTTGGGTATTTGTGAAGAAGGAAAGCATAAATACATCAAATACCCAAACACTGAGATACATGTACCCAGACACTGACATATGTCAAATACCAAAACAGTGACTGCAGACATATACATGTACATCAAAAACCCAAACAATGACATGTCAAATACCAAAACACTGACATACATCAATTATATCCAAACAGACATACATCAAATACCCACCAGCTTTAAGCTGTAATTAACTTGATCAGCCTGCTATAACAAATAACATAGTTATTTATTTATTTATAACATTTACCTCTGGATTTCAAGTGTTGCCTCCCGTTGTTTGTCAATATCTTTCCTGGTTTTGTAGCCCCTGTATGAGCTATTTAAAAGGGATAAAAGAAAAACATGGAAATATACGTTATGGGAGATATGCATTATATTAGGAGGGCCAGATGGGAACATATTTGGCTCAAGGTCATGAAACCAAAATGACAGAGATCTAGATAGAGCCAAATATTTGTTCTGATCTAACTCAAGAAGCAAAATCAAGCAGGCCCATGCAGATGACTCTCCAGCCCATGTACTCTTGTCAAACATGTACAAATCACATGACTTCATTTTGTAAATGGTACATGTGCATGCATGATTTATTTATTTATTCCAGTGAATAATTGAGTGTTTCATACTCCTTTTTTTCCTACTGCCCTTCCACAATCTTTAGCAACAATAATAATTGGGAGCAGTTAATAATGGGAGGGGGAAGAAATTTGATTTGGCGAGACTGCTCCCATTCAGAAAAAATATATAACACCACCACCCCACCACCCCCCCCCCCTCTTTTCTCACACTGGCCCTTAACATTATAGTTTTTTTTAAATGATTGAATTGATTGCTGTGGAGATATTAATTGACAGCTATGTTAATAGAAATCTAGACCAGCGCATGTGGACATGACACCGGGCTCTGACAGGCGGTGAATGCCTCAGCCATGAGTTGGCCTGAGGGCATTTCCGGTATGTACACGCCTATATATCACATATTACATAAATTGGCTACTGCATGCTTGTAATGAAATAGCATTGTAAGCAGTTAGCAGCACTATTATAGCCTTTGTCGTATTTACACCTTTTTAAACATTCATTATTATTTTTTTTATTGATAAAGAAGATAAACGTATTGATAAATGTAGTATAATAAACCGCCGTTATTTTGTTTCTTACCGCACCGGCTACTTCACACGATCATTGCATTTTTTGGTTAAGTGTCGAGTAAAGTTTACTAGGTAAACCACCGCCTCTAACGTCAGGACCGCCAGTTGCCTAAAATGTTATTGAAACCCCTGCACAGATGCCTACTTTCCTATGTTGACCTCCAACTCAAAAATATTTAGAAAGCCTTGCACTAGTGTAAACCAGGCTTAAGGGAAGAAATAGCTTAACTAATGTCATCATTTATGTTGTGATAACTTCAAGTTCATCTTAAGGTATATGTTTTCTGCGAGGGGTAGTTTATTATCCGTCTCTCTTTTTTTGCTGCTACATGTAGCTTAGTATTAAAGATGGCACATTGACATGTAAACTAAATCTTTTATTTCAACACTGTCATTTTCATCTTAAAAAATTACAAAATTTTGATTTTGAATCATTGTATAAAAACATGGTAACTCATTTCCATGATCTACAATTATCACAATTATAACCAATCAGAGTACAATTTACAGTCTATATACACTCACAAAGTCATGCTTTCAACCAATTTGATTTGGCGAGGCTGCTCCCATTCAGACAAATAAATCAGTACCACCCTCCCCCCCCCCCCCCCTCTCTAAAAAAAATTAATGTTTGAATTGATTACTGATGTAGATAGCTACAATTAACAAATAGATAAACAACTGGGCTCAATTCCCTGTTTCTGGGAAACTACCCACCCACCCCTCCCTTGGATATGCATCGTTCTATTAATGATTAACCATTAAAGGTTAGGGTAAAGTGTGGGGGTTTCCCAGAAACCGTGATTGATCCAACAACTGAATACCTCTGTATAACAATGGCTGCTTCTTGAGGTTTCAGGGGGGTCACTGTAGCAAAGTCAGTGTACATCTGGCCATTAACTTTTTTGCTCTTCTTGGGCGTGTTTTTATTCTGGTCTATCTTTGTAGTTAATCCTGGATACAAGTCTTTGCTGGTTGTAACATCTTGTTCCACCCCTCGAGATGTCACTACACCAGTGTTGTGTAAGGAATGTGTTGAAGTTCCCACTACCCCCCCTCTCCCCAAGATGACACTGCTAAGTTTGTGTTGCTTCTCCCAGACTTGCTGTGATGGACAGTTGATGCTACTTCTGGAAAGCTGCCTATATAAGGCAGTAACATGTAATGTGTGCAAAACAACGCACTGAAAACACTGAATTTCTAACGGACCTGAAAAACAGCCATAGAGGCTGATCAAAGCCAGGACCCGGCAAAATCACAGATCGAATTGGAATTAATTAAAACAACGGCCTGTTGTGTCAATTCTCCCCCCCCCCCCCCCCCCTCCAAGAATTACAGAGAACATGAAATAATTTTTGTCTCTATTAAGTCATGATAACTGATCGTATCCTACCCTGCAGATGGTTGATTTGAGTTTGCTGTGGCTTGGCACTGAAGGCATTTACAGCACTGTTAAAGGGACGAGGGACGAAATAAAACAACTCTGTTCATATTATTATAAGTTGACAGAAGGCATGTTTGACAACTTTGCTGCTCACTTAATTGACAAGCGACAAATACTCACCTTGTTTTGTGTTCCACACGCGATCTCTGTGGATCTTTCCTGTGTGAAACTATAGCGCCCATGCGTGTAGTCCTGACAGAATTGCTATCTGCCTTTACGAACTACGTTCACTTACGGTCGAGCCGAAAATAAACAGTGGCGATATATCGTGTCACTTCCAATGTCTGAGTTAATTAATTAATTAAATAACCCGATGGAATCTTGCCAACTTGCCCTATTTTCATCCTTAATCCGTCTTCGTTGCCTGTGTAATTATTGAGCATTTGTGTACAAGGTCACCTGGCGACTTCGTTTAGCGTTTTTGTACGAGACACGCACGAATGCGTACTGAATAATGGCACGTCCATGATGACGTATCAAGATAATTAAAGAGTAAAAGAACCAAATTTGGCATGATAATATTTGACAGAGGTATGTTTTTGCTCTTATGTGAAGATCCATGGCGCTCAAGGTCAAACCACAATTTAACATGGCATACTAAACTATTTATTGATCTTCCCCCCCCCCCCCCCCCCCCAACCTCCACGGGGCGAGATTCCTAGTTGTTTTCGCCCCCCTCGTTGGCCCCCTTCAGAAATTTCGCACTCTTCGCTAAAAGGTTACATCTTTGATAAAATAAAATAAGAGTACATTATTACATTAGAAGTGTTCGATTAACAATATAAATGTTCGGGAAAAAGTACAGGTAAATCTAAATTTATTATAAGTAATAGCATGACATCAGGGAACTTAGCGATTAAATTTCCCCGAGAGCCGAGGGAGGCTCTGTAGAAGTCTCGACACCATAGTTGGAGGGACTTTTACAGATCCTCCCGAGGCTCGAGGGAAAATTTAATCGATAATTTCCCGAAATGTCATGCTATTAGATTGTAATATACTATGATCTCCGAGAAGAGAACTAATCTGCGAGAAGTTTGGTTCTCTCTGCCAGAAGTAAACACGTCGCAGTTGAGTGGCTTTCGAAAACGTTTTGTTGTTATGCTTGATTGAGCGCAATAGATTGAATGAGACTGGCTTCCTCTGGGGACAAGTGTTGTTTTTGAGAAGAATAGCAGTAAAACACACAACGTAGACAGTCCACTACGTATGTGGTTTAAGCATCCCACATGGAAGACGGCGGTGTAAGGTAACAAGACGGGTGCATCGCGCACTAATAAGTCAACGGAAGGCGTAGGGTTAGATTACGTACATGTAGTACTCACTCCAATCTCGTACCCAGACCCCATTTGTTTCTTACTGCGCATGCTCGACGAAAGAGTGGGGCTCTGGACGAATCCGATTTTTGTGTATTCTGATTGGCTGTTCAGAACGATGTAATTTCACCGAAAGTAAAGCGAAAAGTAATTTATTTGGACAAATGTATTGAAAATTGGGGGTATCTAAACGCTAAAAACCGTTGGATTTTACCTAAATGGTTGTCGATCTCTTCAGGGATGCTTAGATATTTGCTTGCATCCTATCGGGAGTTCAAATCACTTCAGCGGCCAATTCAAATCGCATACAGTACATGAATTCGAAAATCGAACCCAACCGGCAGTAACAGTTGATATAGCCGAAGGATTTACCGTAACAGATAGGTAATACTACGCATTCCCATATTAACAACATGTTCGTAAGTGCTCTATAGGCAGAAATCTCTTAAACTTGTGAACTGGCACTGATCGCTTAAATATAAGTGTTTGTACTGATGAGAATGCAACGAACTCCAGCCTTCAAGGAGCTAAATACGAGAGAATCTCAAGTAAAAATGCCTTGACTTGCTTCTATGGTGTATTCAGTTGCTGTTTGTGTGGTCATCGGGCTCAGGTAAGGCAATTTCAGCGATCACTTTTCGATCCCCATGAATCCTCTTCACGTGTACTGGAATCTGTGATGTCTGATGAATCCACCGATACCGAAACACGGGCCTGATGCATGAAAATATAGCCTTAAACTCCAAACTAAAAACGGCAGAAGATGAAAGAGACTCCCTAAGGCTTGCCCTGACACTAGCAAGCAAGATATCACTATCAAAATACCGGGCGAACTTCCAAATCTAAACCAAAACATAGGTCTGACGCGCTGAGCGAGAATCGAACCCGAAGAAACGACTTCTCAGGACGTAATGATAAGCATGCGCAGAGTCGCCGGAAGTCCGAATGACGGCGAATTGAACACCCAGTCAATGCCCTCCTCGGCTAACTTTCTCTTCGCATTGCCATCGTTCGCAAGGTCCGCAACCATTTTCTTTAACTCTCCATCTGCTCCCAAGAAGTAAGTGCCGCAGTTCGAGCAAATGGTTTTTGTAACTCTTAAGGCCTTCAGAAAGTCATCTGTTGATAACAAGCTGACCACTTACAAGTGTACTGGGGGGTACTAGGGGGTTTCAGAGGGGGTTGCAGTCGGCTCTATCCCACGGGTCTTGAGAACTCGCTAAGGCGCGGCTGGGGGGGGGGGGGGGGGGGGTGGCTGCGGGGCGCGGCGGCTGGCGGGTGCAGGTGGCTGGGGCGCCTGGCGAGGCGGGAGCGGCGGCGCACACTTTGCGTTGGTCGTGGCCTGGCGCGCTCCCAATGCGTGTCATTTAGAGCTTTTTCTGCCAATCTATATACCAGGAAACTATGAAGGGACAAAACAGGTGTCAGTGGTTGATGATTAACAGCACCGAAAGGTGCAACAAAAGCTGCATTTACGAGCACTGTAAGCTTCACCGGCAGAAGCAAAGACAAGGCCGTATAACGCCGGTCCCTTGTCGTTCTTGTGGCGTAGGGACGCAGTCGCAAACAAACTTGTGTAGATCCTGTGGAGCTCATAGAATAGCCCATAAGCTTGCTTACGCTGAAAAGAAATCTCGTAGGATATTCAGCTTTGTGCTTCAAGAACTCGGGTCCGTCGCCCCATTTAGAGACTAGTCGGCCAATAGTATACCCGACCAAAATGGACGCCTACATCGAAGAGCTACTCAACGATATGCCCGACTCAAGGGCACCCGCTACTTTAGCGGGCGTGGTCCACAATATTCTGGACGAGGACATCCCGGAGGATGTCAAGCATAAGCTACTGCTGCCGCTCATACCGGCAAACCAAAACGAGGTTGAGCCTTGGCGCGAGTTCGACCCTTTGCTACAGGAAGAGGAGGGTCCGGAAACCTTGGACGACGGGGAGTACTACTCTCTATTCGTTGGTGGCGTCCATCTTCGGCTTCCCAGCGGGAAAGCAACGACGTTGGGGAGGGACATCACCCCTGAGACGTACCAAGCGATCCGTGAGCTGGGCGAAACTGGCGTCATCGAACCAAAGCCTATCGTGCGCGGCCCTGATATCAACGACGACGGATCAGTGTGGTAAGTTTCTCACGAACGGGTGGCCCTAAGAGCATTTCCAATACTACCAGTAGTGTCGGAACTGCTGGACCCCGATCAGCGCTACAATCTCTTCACAGTGGTCGGCAAGGCACCTGCCGAGCCCCTTGCCCCAGTATCAGAGGAGGAGGTCCGTTTGGAGCACAAAATCGGAGGCTCACTGTTGAACAGGGGTGACAAAATTACGAACGGCGCTCTCGAAGGAATCGACAACAATATCTGGGAGGGGGCACGCGAATATCTGGTCTACGTGGGGTACGAACTGCGCCCCCTGCCAGTACCAGAAGGCGAACCTGGACCAATGCACACTCCGGGGGTGGAAGACGCCCAGTTCGCCAATTGTGTTGTCCAAAAGTCGCTGACTACCTGAGAAACAAATGCACTGCACGTTCATTGGGCCTGACCAAGAAACGCCGTAAAGTGCTGGAGGCCTTCGACGAAAAACTGGCCGTCTCGGGTTGCACGAAAGAGGATCTGTTCCAACTGGAAAAGAAACTGGAGATCAAGCTCGTAGCTGTCGACGCCCTTGGCAACACTCTTTGGGATTCGGGCAAGTACGCCACAAAGACAATAATCACTATTCCCTGCCACAACAACCACGCATGGACCGAACTTCCCACCGACCCGCCGGCTATCAAAAGTGTACACGAGCTCGACCCTGCAGCAGAGCAAGAACTCCAAGCTTTGTATCAAGACAAGCCCATGACGAGTGCGGCCACAAAGACACGCGAAGCTAAGATACGCGAGACACTCATCCGCTTCGTCGTCAGGTCGATCCCCTCAAACACACGGGTATGGTTGTGCGGTCACGTGCTCGTTACACACGAAGGCAAGCTCTTCCGGTCGCAAAGGGACAGCGTGGCTATCGATCGTGCCTTCAATGACGAAACAGGGCACGATCCCGAGTGCCTTCCAGACGATCATCCAGCCTGGAAAGAGCACGAAGAGGCCACGCACTCTATGGGAGGAGCGCTTGGTTTCCGCTTCAGGAAGTGGCTGCACAGAGAGAGCATCCGCCCAACGCCTCCCAAACACAGGGAAGTATGGCAGCAAGCACAGGTGGAGTCTAAGGTCTGGAACAGCAAAGACGCCGCCGGCAAACAACCCCACGAGCACATCGATATGCGCACCGCCTATCTCGGCTGCGAGGACAGCGTGTTTGGTGGGGTATCGGACGCCATGGATCTCGTCCGAGAATACGGCTTCCCTACGAACGAACGTCTACCGTAGCGCGAATGTAGAAGGAAGGTCCCTAGAGCACGTCCTTCAGCTGACAGGAGCCATCCAGCTCACGGAATGGGAGTTCTCCAAAGAATGTCATCCATATACTGTGGGTCGAATCGGCGAACATCTGCAGCACAACGATGGATGGCTAACTACACCCGAACTAGAGACCTGCTCGACTCACTCTGGAGATATGGCTAGTGCTAGTGCCAGGGCGGTACTGTACAGTACTGTACTCATGCAACCAAACAAAGGACCCTGCGTATCCCGAAGGCCGCAGTGCTGTTCGAAAGTAACGCAACCGAATTTCGCCGATTTTCGTAACTTTGAAATGACATTACGATACTTGTGAAAATACGTCGAAAATTCGAAAGTTTCATTGTTTAAGTGCTGCGAGTTTTACCGAAAACACTTCGAAATTTCGATAAGGAATTTCGAATAGAAATTTCGTAACGTCGAATTTTCGAATAGAAATTTCGTAAACTTCGAATTTTCGAATAGAAATTTCGTAACTTCGAATTTTCGAATAGAGATTTCGTTTGGATGTTTTATTAACTCCTTACAAAGTGATTAAGTAAAAAAGCTGAAATCAAAACTCCAAAAGATTCGATACGGTTCGTGCGATCTGATCTCACGCTAAATAGCAGACAACATATTAAAACTGTGAATATCGAGAACTATGGACTCAAACCATTTTTCGCATCATGTGGAAACTGTTCAGATAGGTAAATGAAGTGAAAAAATTCAAACCGTTTGATTCCATAAGCATGTCGATTTCTAAAATAAAATTTTATCTGTAGATATTTTTTGTGCGATCTCAACGCAAAACAAACACTGCGGAGTCATTGTTATTCAAATCAGTTCGCGGAAAATGTCACACTTCTGTGTCGCGGAATTCAAGACTCGGACCTCCTCACCTTTGAAAACCGAACCACATTAAATAAAAAGGAACTCCAGAATATTTTATTTAGTAGACGTTTATCATTTGCCAGTAAAGTTGAGAAGCTTTGTGGTGATTTAAACTACGATGCAATAAAATCACACTTCCCGCGAAGTTCGCGGCATTCTTGTTGTGTCAAAAACCAGACAATTAGCCTTCACGGCTGAAAGCACATGTCAACAGAGAATCTTTGTATCTCCAAAAAGCTAAAAGCTGGCTTCTTCAATTGAAAACATACGCAATTACTTCAACAAAAATTCTGAAGGACTGACGGATCTTAGTTTTAAACTACAGAAGCTAAAGTTTATGAGATAAACGGAAAACAACAAACCAGCGCTGGGACGATGTTTCGTAACGCAATCCTGTCTTGCACAAATGTCGAAAATAGTCGAAATTTCGGCGTATCACCCATATTACTGAAATTTCGGTGTGTAAATATTACCGAAATTTCGGTCGGTCCTGTTCGAAATTTCGATATGCTCAACGAAAATTCGTTGAAATTTCGACGCATTCACACGCGAAATTTCGACGAATTTTCAAATCGTAAACAAAGAACGACATTCGGCGAATTTCGGCGAAATTCGGTTGCGTTACTTTCGAACAGCACTGTAGCTGTGCGTTTCGTAGGAAAATGCGCCCGCCACGCAGATGAGTCGCCAATCATCGTTCGCGACCAAGCGGAGGGAGCATATCTCACGAACGTGTTGGCAGGGACAGACCACCTGCTGAACTTCGAGCACGCGGATGGTGCCCACCTCATACAATACAAGGATGGAAAGCGGCGCTCGCAGTGGTAGCAAAATCCGAAATATGGCGAGTGGCGTCACAAGAAGCCTGGGTACGAGTGGAGGCCAGAAGCGGTCTGGGAAGACGCCCAACTCTGCGGTGCTTTACTCCAGGAGCAAAGCACGGCTCCAAGCCTACCAGTCGACCTCCAAGCTGCAGCAGCAGCAAGAACGTATCTTGCGGGCCAGGGCAGTTCAGGGAAGACCGAATGGGCCGTTAAAACGTTCCAGGGGCGAAGGATAGTGGTGTTGACGCCAGAGAACGACTTAGCCGACGACCATCGCAAGAATCCTCGCCTCGCTAACGATGGCACGCCAGTTACTGCACGAACGGCCCACCACTACCTCTGCATACCGGCAGAAAAGCCTATAGAGGACTGAGATCCAAGCAAACTGGGACACAAACTGGACTGCCTCGCTGAGGTAATCATCATTGAGGAATGCTGCAAGATCCAGACCAAAGTCCTGCACGCTATCCTGGAATATCTCGCCACCAGACCGTGCCAGGTCATGTGTTGTGGCGATGTTGGCCAAGTGCCCCCCTGGGGCGACAAGGAAGGTCCACATAGCATGCTGGAGGAGTGGGTTGCAGGGCCCGAAAACGTGCGCTGGTTCGACACCGATTACCGATGCATCTGCGAGAAGTGCGACCTCCCGTACAGCGCGTATAAGAGCACCTCGGATGCTCCTTGCCAAGGCAATCTGACCTCCAAGATTCACGACATCAAGGGCCGCATGTGGCGCCAGTCCGACTCTACACAGCTGGAGATATTCCGCGAGGAATGGGTTGGAGTGGAGTTCGAACAAGCCATCGCCCAAACACGACCAGACGACATCTGGGTATGCTCCACAAACAAGATGGGAGCACAGGTACAACAACGATTGCTCGACCGTCATAAAAGGGACCATCCGAGGGCCCCAGCCTGTATCAGATTCGACCCAGACCCTAGCGTAGCACACCGTTACCGAAAGCAAGGCCTACCCATGGAGATTCCCGGATCTCAGGAGAAGGTGAATGCCTACAAGGGCACAGTAGTGCAGGTCCCTCTGCATGTCGTGCTGAGAGGGCTTCCCCTCGAGTGGAAGTATGCTGGTTGGGGAAACGTCCATAGGGTACTGGGCAAGACCATACAGAATTCCCGTCGCCTGTTCATCGTAGACCACAGCCTCGAGGGTTGGATTACCAATGCAGTGTATACAGGCGTGTCACGCGCACGACACGCAGATCAGATAGTGCACGCCCTCCCTCCTGGGGACGCGCCGGGTCCTTTGGTGCCAAGTACCCTGCAATCCACGCCAGACGAAAAGCTAATTGCCGCACGACTCAAAAGATACGCCATAGAGGACAGGCGAAAAGGACGGCCCAAGCACACAGGCGCACGACACAAACTTACTGTCGACCACGTCTTGGGAATGATAGAAGTGGCGGAAAATAAGTGTGCCGTCTGCAAAACTCCGCTCCTGCTACAAGGCTACACAAAGTGCCACGGACAGAGCTTCAGCATTGACAGACTGGACGGCAGCCAAGGGCACTACGCATGGAACGTGAGCATGACGTGTCTCAGCTGCAATCGCAGGCACAGGCGTTAGGGTTGCGCTACCCGGAGTTGGGAGCGCGTAAATCCATGCTTGGAGTACTCTGTATAGTGCAGGACGGGCTGTCCGGGCTCTATAACCCGTTTCAGGATTGGATACGTCCTGCTAGTCCAACGGAACTTCGGCTGGAACAGTAGGTGCCTTTTCGGATGCGAGTAGAGGTACTCGCTTCATCTTGATGGCTTGATTGGGAGGTAGACCAGTCATGCGTGTCTTTGTTGCGTTGATGTCAGCAACAACGACAGGAAGGGCAGAGACCCATTCTCGATTGGTCCTACCTGTCGACATTTCTTTCGAGTACTGAGCACGAAAGAGACGTTGTGCGAGCCATCTGTGAAATGACTCCGCGAAGGCTTGACTTCTGTGATGCCCGGGCTCCGCGCGCCGTATTTCCACCCCATGATATGTGAGACGTTTTGTGGTGGCACCTTTGAATTCCGTCCCATCGTCCACCATGAGCACCGCTGGCCACCTCAGCGGTCCTTCTGCATAAATGCTAGCCAACTAACGCGAGACCGTCGCGGCCGTTTTGGTCTTCAAGGGGCGGGCTGCTTTATAACGAGAAGCGACGTCGACAATGGTCAGCGCGTACTTGTAGCCGCGATCGGTGGGTAGGAAGAGAAGATCCGACTGGTGGATGCGATTTGGTTTCTCCTCTGAGAAGTGAGCGAATGTGGTTGGCGGGGGTTTCGTTTGAGTGTAACCGCCCACTGGCTGTCTAGTGATCAACTTGCGGACCCTGTCCACTGAAGCCGAACCTTTGGGTAGCTTGGCGTGAAGAGCAGTCACTCCTTGAAAGCCGCCTCTGGCATAGTATATAGGACGGAGAAAGGCATTGAGTTCTTCATCAGACATGTGTTTTGCTGCCATCGCTTGTTGCGATGCAACAGTAACGAAGAATGTATTGCAGCAGGCCTATCAATATCCAACAGGCAGTCGCCGTTAGCTCAGGAAGCTGCGAGGCGGTCGTCCGAAGGTCTGTGGGAGCGTTGAGCACTCTAAGCGCGAATCTCGCTATGGTCGCTTCGTCTTTGCGCCACAGCTCAAGGCTGCTATTAGCGATCTCATCAAACCCAGTGAAGCTACCAGGAATTCTGTCTCGTTTCGCCGCTGCAGCTACGCCGTGCATTGCACACCAAAGTTCTTCTGCAGCCATGTCGCTATACCGAAAAAGATGACTGTGTTCAAATCAAAGAAAGCGACTAGCAGTATAGCCGATGGCGAGAGCACCTGCGCCAACGTAAGCTACCTCAGCATTTTTCTGCCTTTCGCTTGGTTTGTAGTAGTCCTCAAAGTGCGGACTGGGACCTAGTTCGTGCCTGTCTTCTCGATTTCGGTGTGTTTGGTTGTAGAGGTTTAGGGCGTAGTCGGTGTCCACTAAGGTTTGCTGCGCCTGTGCTTTCGCCTCGCGATTTTGAGCTTGCCATTCGTGGAATATTTGTAGCTTCTTTTGCCATCCCGCGTAGTCGCGCTGATATTTCTCAAGAGCCTTGTCGTGCCTTTCTTTTTCCTCTAGGGCTGCTGAACTACTAGCGCCGGCGAGAAACTTTGCAAGGTAGTTTTCCCCCACGAACGCTGTCGAGTTAAGGACGGCCCCGCCGATTAGTATTGCGATGGTGGCCATATCCTTATGTTGTGACGAGGCGACTTATTTAAATGGCGGTGGGAAGAATTTTCTGGTCCTCTAAGTAGCCCTTCAGAGCTACTGCGCCAGCAATGGCTACCGTCATTTTGGCGTAATTCATGGCGTTGGAAGAAGGATCCTTAGTGAAATCCTCTCGAAGGATTTTGCGCCCTATCCAACCGATACCGGCGACCAAGCCAGTGACGATGGCGGCGTCAGTGACCGTCTTTACAATCTTGTTCTCTTGCGCCATTGTTAGTATTGTACCATATGTGGGGGAAAAGGCTCGTGTTTAATACGGCGCTACTCCATGGCCAACAGGCGTCTTTGGGCGGGCTTTTCCTCAGTCTTCGGGGGGGGGGGGAGGAGCCGGGGCTTTGGGTATAGCTTCGCTATACATGCTTGTCGTCCGGACAAGCGCGCACGCGACTTCCTGGCGGCGGGTATAGAGACCAAGGAGAGAGACAATAAGACCAACCACGCCGATGATCCAGTAGCCGGAGCTTCCCGTTGTTTCAGTGGGGGTGGGTTCTGGTATCTGCGGTACATCGTCCTTTGGGATAGAGGGCATCGATTTCGTTTGCTCATGTTGCGCAGCCTTCTTCTTTGCGCGGCTTAGTCGATTCCACTCCACCAAGCGCTTTCCTGCCTCTACCCTCCCCGGATGCTTAGGTCTTGTAGCAGGAGGATCTGGACTTGTAATTCGCTCTTGAACTTGCGCAATTTTCTGCGCAGGTTGCTCGTTAGATTCTTGTTTAGGTTCTTCCATTCTTCTTATGCCAAAAAAAGGCCAACCATTTAAATCGGTGGCTATTCTGGGTCCGGCACATCGACAACGTCTGCATCGCCTGTAGACGCCGGTTTGACATCAACATGCCGCGCTACATGGAGCGCGCCTACAGCTAGAGCCATAAGACGGCCGCAACGGAGAGAGAGTCTTCCACAGATCGTGCGCAACTCTTGGTTAATGATATAATCGGAGAGCAGGTCATTGTGGAGTTGCTCAATGCTATAGATTGGAAGCGCCATTCCCATTAGTTTAGTGGTCAGCTTTAGGAAACTGTCAGCCAGTGCGTCCGTCGTACGACTCGCCAGGGCCGTCTCGTAGCTCTTCTGGTATTTCTTGACATCGTCAGGGTTCAAACGCTTTATGTCGTCGTGTGTGAATTCCCTGCCCACCATCTCTTTGCACCTCCCGATGCAACAAGAACCGCCAGCTGTTCTCGCGCACCTTCTGTTTCTCCATCCAGTACCTCCACATCCCGAACAAACGGTGTATCGGGTGTGTCAGTCAGCAAGCCCTCAAAGTATTCGTCCGCCATCGTTGCTTGTATAGCTATGCTATAGCTACGTATAGTATAACAGAGGGGGGATCGATCTCTAACTCGCAGCCTCTCTATAGGTATTATGCCTATGGCATGGCTATAATTGCAAAGCCACGGAATATGGGTGACGTAAAGAGAACACAAGCTTAGAGAACGGGTGGATCTTTAAGGCCTTCATGTACTCTTTCATCTGCTCCTCCGACAACTCTGCGCCATAGTCGTGCAGGATTGCTTTCATGTCGACTTTACTCGGAGTGTAGAACAACACCAGGGCTGCAATGTTTTCACGGAAGGGTTTCGTTATGCTCGTGAGCTGCTGCGTTATCACCCACACGCTGATGCCTATGTGCCTTGCACTAAAGGCAAGATTAACGAGCTGATCGGATCTCTTTTTGACGTCCTTGGATGCCGCGCAGTCGTCGAGTATGATAAGCGTGTTTGTTCCCTCGAAGAGATCAGACAGAAAGCGCAATAGCGAATCGATCGTATCTTGCTTCGGAGCAACGACAAAGAGTCGATCGTCTCCTAAGCCAAAGTTGTCGTAGGTTTTGTTGTGAACGAAGGTTGGACAAACAAGCACGATGTAGTCGAATTTCCCTCTGAAAGGTCCATTTAGCTGTTCCACTAGGTATTGCGTTTTCCCACAGTTAGTCGAACCCACTATCAGGGCGTTGAAAGGCAAGTGTTTGGGATCCATATTGCACGTGCATCAGTATTGAATAGACTCTAGCTGACTGTTCATTAGTTTCATTTGCGCGTCTGCTACGACGAACATGTGGCAATTTAAATTCCCGGAACCGCTCGCTGTGCGCTTTATCTCGAGTTGCACCCCATCACGAGTGTTGACCAGTCGGAGGCCGCCTCCGTGAATCTCGTCGTCGTCGGTTGTCCTAAGATCGATCCATAACGCAAACTTGTCGTCGCCGTAGAAGGATGCGGGATCGATGCTACTGACGATGGGGTGGGGCCTAAAGCGTCGCTTCACTTCGCTCCACAGGTCGGATGGTCGTAGGCCTTGGCTGAAGAGTTTGTTTGGCATCCCGTCAATCGTAACACGGATACCGGTTATGTCCGGTTTGCGAATTTCTCCGAGTCACGCATTCCCGCAGTATAAGGCTCGACAAAGAGCAGCAGCAAGCCGGACATCGACCGCCGTGGTAGATTGACGCTTTGGTTAATGATACTATCCGTAGCTTTGTTAACGGCGAAGGTCTTGTGCAGGTTGACTTGCTCGTAGAAGAAGGTCGTGCCGCTCTGATATGCGGACATGGCTGAACGAGCCAGCCCCTCGTCACGTAGGCTCTCGTAGTATAGCTCCAGATTTGAAATGCCTTATGCTAGCTTTGTGGGGTCTGAACCGACGACCACCTCGGCAGATCCAGCAAGGGTGATTTCGAATATCAGGGCCTCCGAAAGTGCTCGAGGATACAGCACGCCATGATCAAGAACTAGCGGGTGGTCCAGCGGCATGACGTACTTTGTGCCATGAGCCTTGCTGAGCGCATTTTCCTTCGCACTGGAAGTTTACTTGTCACCTGCGTTCGAGCGAAGCTTCCGCATGTTTTCAGACTGGATGCCCTGCTCCGCTCGATCATCACGCTGTGTTTTTGGCAAGGGCTCCTCGTATGTCTTGTAGAGATCGAACCGATTGGTGTCTTGAAGGACTTCACCAGCAAAGGTGACTTTGTATCGGGAAACGATATTTCGTCCAATGTTGTTTACCACGCGGTTGTTTGCTTGGCCTGAGGGCGTTAGATCGAAACCAACTCCTAGCGTCCCAGGGACCAAAGTAACGCCCTCAGAAAGCTTTGGAATTGCGATGTAAAGCGTTTCTCCCGGTGAGGCCGACGACGGATTCACAGTTACCCTGTGGACGGTTCTCTCGGCCTTAAGGCCGCGTGGTATCTTTGGTGTTCGGTTCGGATCGAGCTTTGAGCTTACCGACATTGTGTTTATTATCAAGATTGCGAAGTGTTAGACGAGTCTAACATGAGTTCATACGTAAGGACATGGACGACATCGACGTAGATGATCGTTCGTCGGACAAAGGTGAGGAGACCACCCCCCTACTTACAGATACGTCACAAGAAGCTGCCGGTGAGTCGATTCCTATGACAGCAATGTCCCACCGCTATCATGAAACTGGTGGCAGCGCAGAGACGTCGTTCATGACGAATCCGAATGAAGCCGCCCAAATGCTTGGCCTACAAAGGCTCAGGGAAGTCTATCCAGGCCTCAACGAAAACTTGGCGAGGCTCTCTTCGGACAGAGTAGGGGAGATCCTAATCGAAGTCCGCAACATGAGGAAGGGGGGCTGGGCGAAACCCCGTCAGTTGCTCAACCAGGATGGTAGCATTCGCCAAGACGTGTCGAGCTTAAAGGGCTTCAAGCTTGCTATGGGGGCCGTCGACGGAGTACAGGCGCAAAACACCGAGCGCATTCGTCGTGACGATCAAGAGGCCATAGAAAACCCGAATACACCAGATGCAACTCGAGAGGCCGCAGAACAAAGTAATTCCGAGAGGCAGTCGGAAGTCGACTCTCTGGACCGCTTATATCAAGAGCTGGAAGAACAAAAGCCGCTCAGAGTCAGACCCATCTTCAAAAAGTATGGCTTTACCGTTATCGCGGTTGCTCTGGCCGTTAGCACGACTATCGCTGCGATCGTGGCGTCACTTTCGAAGTCCCTCGCTCGAGTTGCGAAAGGGGTGGGTGGTGGTTTGAAAGAAATCGGTAAAAAGCTGGCAGCGATGCTCCCTGGTTATGATCGGAAGCATCGCGAGTTTCGTATTCCGTGCAGCGGGCGAGGCTATCAAATTCCTTGGCGAAAACGCCTGGCTGCTTGTGCTCGCCGTTGCGGCCTTTACGGTGCGCAACTACCGGAAGAGATAATAAGTTACGGCGACTCCCAAAGCTGACAGGCCAGCCTTGAGTGCAGTGTGGTCGCCTTTCTCTTCTGCTGGGACGACTGTTGCTGGGACAGCGGGGGCGACTGCGGGAAACTGTCGGTTGCTGGGATGGTTATTAGGCCGTTGGACTTTTGGTCTCCCGCCTACCATGTCATGTGCACCTACCAGTTTCGTAGAGCGGTTGACCTCATTAACCCCGAAGGCCATGTTGTGTATCGCTCTTTGCAGCTTGTTGTTGTAGCCCACAACGTTTTCGGTGTTAATCACGAGGTTAGCTGGCATGAGCCACACCCCGGGGGCCACGGCTAAGTTCAGCCTTACTTTGGCCTCTTGTACGGCCAACTGGTATCTTGCTACACTTTTTGCGGGGTCGTTTTCTAAGATGGCTACCTCGAGCATTTTCCGGCCACCCTTCCATCGGAAGTCTGGTGTGCGAGACAAACCGAACTCAATACACAAGGCCTCCAGAGCCGCTTTGTTGTACGGATTATCCTGTTTCTCGAAGGCAGGGTCGCCAGGGAGTGGAAGTACTGCCAACCGGGCCTCCAAGTTCACGCAGAACCCGTCGTATCGTGAAATAAAGTCGAAGGAAACCCTGAACCACGGGCGGGTACGTCTTGAACGAAGGGTCGGTTAGTGACACCCTACAGCCAGCAGTTGCACACCATGTCGCTAGATTGAGTTGCTGAGGCCAATAGCCGTATGATGGGGCCGACAACCATTTCCTAGACTCCTTCGCCGTTTCGTGCGTTACGACGGTCTCCTTAAAGATGTCCCGGACGCCTGCTTCGAATGACTCCACGGGTGTGACGTATATCCGCAAAGTCTTGAGATCGCTGTCTTGCGTTGCCGGGCTCTCAAAGGGGATTGCTGGAATGGGGTATTTCACACTCGGGGACCACACCACGGTAGATGGGAAACCCCCGCGCATCCCTCGTAGCGCACTCTTGACATGCCTTTCGACCTCAACTGGTAGCTCGTAGCCGGCGTCGTTGCCGTAAACCACATAACCACCACCCCCGTCTCGAAACACGACGTTCGTTGAGTATTTTCCTGGCCCATCTATGTCCGTGGATACATAGAACTGATGGAGGTCGGCCCGAGGGTAGTGCTTCCTACACTTCGCCCACAGATCGGCATTTAACCGCTTTACTTTTTCCTGGCTCATCTTTTGAACGATCTCGAGGAAGTCTATTGAAGTGTGACCGAACCTCTAAAATATCAGAATATTCAAGCATGGTTGTTCTTAACGTCGAGTTACCCACAAGCGACCACAAGGTGTACTTCCAGCCCCCAGTCCAGCATCCGCGTTCTATTGCTTTGGTACAATGCTCTGTTCAGCAGGTGGTATAACCTACCCACAGACACGACTGTGTTTTACACCGGCGGCGAGAAAATACCAGCAGTTCACATCCCAGCGGGACACTACAGCCCAGAAACGCTGAAAAAGGCGATTGCTGACAGCCGAAGGGTTGGAAAACAAGCATTGGACCTCGAGATTGGCTACACAACCTTCTGGCGCATGGAAATCTCTACATAGAAGAGGGATTAGCTCACCTACTCAAACACTCAAAGCAGGGTCCAAAACTCCGGTGAAGTGGGGAGGTCCAAATACGTTCTATGTTTACTGTGACCTTGTTGAGCCTTCGCAATCATATGCGGTTGGAACTACTAGCGGTGTAGCGATAGCCACCCCTAGTACAGTACTGGCCTGCTTAGAGGCACAAGGGAGGCCGTTTGCCAAAGCCACGTACGGGGCCACGAAGTGGCTTCGAGTACATACAAGGTCGTTGGGCTATGTTGACAACATACAAATAACCATTAGAGACGAAAGGGGAAAAATAGTCGACTTTAGAGGCCGCCCGATACGTCTTGTATTAGAGCTAAAGTAAGACGAGTACTATGAACAATGGCAAGTGACTCCATTTATCCTTCACTCGCAGAACCTGCACAAGCTCGTGTGGGTGAGCCCGAGGGGTTTCGGCTGCAAAAAGTCTGCGATGTGTTAGCTGCGCTCGAACAGCAGGCAAAACACTATGAAGGGGTCCGTAAAAAATACGCCAGGGCCCGCGGCATCGTTCACGGGGTCGCTGTGGCCACAGGGAGCCTAAATGTGGTCTTGTCGGCTTCCGGACTGGCGAGCTCGTTCACAGGCCTCGGCCTTCCAGTTGGCGTCTCGCTTGGCGCCGTCGGGGGTCTGTTTGGTTTGATTTCAGCCTCGACAGCCGTCGGCGCCAAGAAACTAGGCCACAAGGTCTCGAAGCACGAGCAGACGGTTATCTTGGCAAAGGCTAAAGCGAACTCGGTCAGTGACCTGATCTCGAAAGCCCTGCGCGATGGCTCGGTAAGGGATGAGGAGTTCGCTTTGATCCTCCGCGAGGCCGACAAGTTGGAAGCTCTGAAAGCCAACATTCGTCTGAATTGCTCGAACCGCAGGCAAGGGGGTGAAAAAAAACACGAACAAATTCGTGCCGAGGTTCGACGAGAAGTGAGGAAAAAACTAGAGAGCCTAGCGGAGTGAAGCTTCAATTTTCCTTCGAGAAAAGCCATCGGGGAGTACACCTACACGTCGCAAAACAGCGCGTCTGAGTCGTATTATGTATATACGTATTAGCAGCTTGCATTGGTGGTCGCACCAGACATGGGCCGCAGGCGACTACATCAGCTGCTCGGGAGCGCGCTCCTCAGCAGTGAAGCCGAAGCGTTCGGTGAGCCACTTGGCGACGTCGAAGTGGCCATTCATGTAGGCGTGGCGCAGCGCATAGTTCTCTTCGGCGCATCAGAGAACGCGTGGAACTCCAAACTTCTTTCGCTGGCTATCTCAGCCTGTACATAGCGTGGTATGTGTAGTTCTTTCAATGATGCCCATTGAGTGAACCAACACTGCCACGCCGCGTCTTGTCTTCATCTGTCAGCAACTCATCCCAGTCTTGGCCTCTTCTCCGCAGAACTTGCATCAAATCTTGCCTGTGACCAGGAAGGGAGA
Source organism: Actinernus sp. WN-2022 (assembly GCA_030867875.1). NCBI lineage: Eukaryota > Metazoa > Cnidaria > Anthozoa > Actiniaria > Actinernidae > Actinernus > Actinernus sp. WN-2022. The sequence continues at coordinate 85,018,021 of JAOWCC010000936.1, read as the reverse complement.
CAAGACAAGCTTAGCCAATTGACTTAGAACACCTCTTCGTCCAGTCAATGTTCATCTCTTTTGGCTTAAAGGATATACAGTCAGTGTTTAGGTCCCAATTCTTACCTAGCACTCTTTGCCATTGCTCCCAATTGAAGAGGTTCATCCTTCACTCGATCTGGAATACCGCTTAGTGCTAACGTTTTGTTGCTTGTCCACTTGCGCATCCTGAATCCATCTTCGTCAAGGACCTCAGACATCTACCATGTTCTTCCCCTCGTGCTCCGTCTGGCAGTTATGGATTAGGTCATCTATGTACAAATCCTTGCTCAGCGCATCCATCGCTCGAGGTCTTTCCTCTCCGTGGTCCTCGAGTACTCTCTTAATAGTGTAATCACACAGTTAAACTGGTATATAGCAGGCTCTTCTTCTTCTTTATCTCTCCATAGAAATCGGTGATATTTGCGATCTTTACGACTGATCAAGCATGATTCTCAGAAAGATTTTCGAAATGTCTCCCACCATTGCAACCTTGAATCTTCGTAATCTCAGCAGTATTCCTGTTGTCATTGAAAAGGCAGGGCCCTTTCTCCAAGATGTCATGGAGTGAAACGCCCTCAACCTTGGCAGCCGAGTCAAATACGATACGCACTTTCGTGTTCTTGCTCTCACACACAACTGGGTGGTGTGGTAAATACCAGCCTTTGTCCTGCGGTCTAGTATCAGACTTCTCGGCGAATCCCTCCTTAACGTGTACTCTGATTGCCTTACAGTACAGTACTTTCCTTTCAGCATGAGTCTCTTTGCAACTTGCGCTCAGTAGACTTCAACCTCTGTAGCGCCATTTCATAGGTATTGCGAATGTCTCTGACGTTCTCTTTCCACGGAAGTTGGACCTGATAGCGATTATCCACTTGACAAGTGATCTCTTCAGCTAGCTTGAATACTTCCTTGTCCCTTCTGTTCATGACAACCTCTCCGTTATCATCTGGGATTTTCTCCAACTCACAAACTGGTTTAGACTGAACCCTATATCCGGTGATTCTTGCGCCATCGATACACGGTATGACGATAGATGTAACCGCTGACCTCCATCGACTGGTCCACAAATACTCCAGCCCAGGGGAGTTCTCGCTGCATACGGCTCATCTGCATTCCCATACCGCCCTTCTAGTTGCCGCAGTAGGGCAGTCCTGTCCAATTAACGAATCTATATTTATTGTCATCCTTCAGTATGATATCGACATCTTCCAAATGCAAGTGCGCGTACGTGGTCTTCAATTTAGCAACAACATCCAGTACCGGTGAGTACTATCTCTGAGATGACAAGGGCGTTAACCAATACGATATATCGTCACAATCAGCTGGCCTGATTTGAAGTAACACCTCTGTAAGAGTAGCGTCCCTGTTTCGAATTCCCGACAAGGTCATACTTGTTGTATTACTCTCTAGGTCAAGACCTTCAGCCAATCTCCTTCTTATAAGCGCGACTTGACTTCCTGGATCCTCTAGACAGTTAATATTTACTTTACTTCCCGATCTGTCTTCAATTACAACTTTCTTAATAGGAAGTGCGACGAACTTCGTTTCCGGTGAACGTTAACAGTCGCCATTGTTGTTGTACTATTCCTTGGGCTTAATTGCAGGATACCCACTCCACTCAAAAGTTCGCTTGAAAACTGCGCTAAATTCTCCACTTTAGTTCAGGTGTATTTAGACTCATTCTATGAATGATTTTGAGTTGAAATGGTTAGGTTTTTTATTATTTTAGGGTTAGGTTTTTAGAAGGTTTGTATGAAAAAGTTGAGAAATGAATTATTAATGACCCAAAGGAGGGAGTACCACCCTTTAACAGTTTTATTGTTTACAAGTTTGCATTCCTCACGCACACGTGCGATCCTGTCTTAACATTACAGCCTCAGTTCTCGAAACCACCACCTACATTCTTGAATTGGCAGGGTATTCTGCATGCAGTTACCACCAACTGACATCAACTAGACTCCTCTTTAGCTTGGCTCAAGGTTGTCCCATTTCGAATCTTTTGGGAATAATATTCGGCTTTGTTATAAGTATTTCCATTTCAATGTATCTATTTTTTTACCGGATAAGTCTACTCTATATAGAGTACTTTAGACTGCGTTATTAAATGATAACAGTGACAGCAATAATGTTTCATATATCTTCTCATGCATAAACAAGAAATCAGTAAAAGAAACTGTGCTTTCATTATTGTAATCATATTTCTCTTATCATCGTAAAAAATTTTTTTTTTTCCTTTTTCGTGAACTTGTGATTCATTTCTTCTTTGGAAATACTTTCCATTTTCTATATTACTCCACAACCCGAACGAAACTAAGTATGTATGTATCCCCCAGGGGATGGGTTAGGGTTAGTATGTATGTATACCGTAGGGGATGGGTTAGGGTTAGTATGTATGTATCCCCTAGGGGATGGGTTAGGGTTAGTATGTATGTATACCCTAGGGGATGGGTTAGGGTTAGTATGTATGTATACCCTAGGGGATGGGTTAGGTTAGTATGTATGTATGCCCTAGGGGATGGGTTAGGTTAGTATGTATGTATACCCTAGGGGATGCTCATGTGATCTGAAATGGGACAACATTGAGCCAAACACAACTACGATTACGTACTTCAATCTTACTTCTCATTCTTACACTTCATATTTTATGGAAGAACAAAAAAACTGCACACTCATTTCAAAGTTAGTTTAAATTTAGAACTATCACGTTCCTGGTTCAGAAACACTACTTACTCTTTCGGCTTAATTAATTAAGTCGTTTACCAAAACAAGCTGTTAAGGAGCTGCTAATTGACTATTGATGAAAGTCGGGCTTGTGCTAATTACACTGAAGCGCACCCAAAACAAAGATGCAAGGTTATAGAAATTCTACTAGTCTTCGAATTAGCGCAAAAAGCTCTAATTCTGCAAAAAGCAACAATTTTAAACATTTGAAAAGCCACGCATTGTTTGTTTCAACTGGCGTGACCAGAGCGCGTCTTTTCCAAGTGCAGGTTGGAGAAGTGGTAAAACACTCTCCTCTCACCGCACCGTATGTGAGTTAGGTTTGTTGTTGATCCCTTATCTGCATTTGGAGGTTTCCTCCCTCCATCAAAATCAACATTTAAGTTGAGCGTTATGTCCCAAAACAGTTCAACAACAGCCATTGGATCTCTACATGGTACAGGGATCTCACTTGTCCAACAGCCATTAGATCTCTACATGGCACAGGGATCTCACTTGTCCAACAGCCATTGGATCTCTACATGGTACAGGGATCTCACTTGTCCAACAGCCATTGGATCTCTACATGGCACAGGGATCTCACTTGTCCAACAGCCATTGGATCTCTACATGGCACAGGGATCTCACTTGTCCAACAGCCATTGGATCTCTACATGGCACAGGGATCTCACTTGTCCAACAGCCATTGGATCTCTACATGGCACAGGGATCTCACTTGTCCAACAGCCATTGGATCTCTACATGGCACAGGGATCTCACTTGTCCAACAGCCATTGGATCTCTACATGGCACAGGGATCTCACTTGTCCAACAACCATTGGACTGATCTCTACATCGTACAGGGATCTCACTTGTCCAACAGCCATTGGACTGATCTCTACATGGTACAGGGACATCCATTGGACCTCCGCAATAACCAATAACGCTAAATTCCAATTCGATCTGTGGATTTGCCGAGTCCTGACTTTGATCAGCCCCTATGGTTGCTTCAGAGGATTCATGCTTGCAGAAACATATAATGGAGCTGAAACGTGTAACGCCCATACTTCGATCTGGATTGTTCGGCGAATAAAAAGTACCATATATGGAATAAAATGGCAGCCGGCTTCTGTGTCGACTAGACTAGACTAGACTGTATTTTCCAAATATGGTACTTTTTATTCGCTGAATAATCCGGAGCATGGGGCCACTGTTACTAGCTCCACTAACAGCTGCTTACTGCAGCGCGACATTCCATTCTCGATTGTTTGAGTGAGCCAATCAAAACCGATTACGACGTAATGATATGATTAATAAGCAATGACTCGCTTATGTCAACATTTCAAGCTGGCCAGTTCAGCATGAAAATAAACGAGTACTTTCAAACAACATCTTTCTGGGATAACGTCTAAGAACAGAAACAGAACGTGAAATCATTTCAAGCGATTCTACATCCATATTGTCAAGTTTATATACAGAGTCGCAATATTTGGACCACCCATGATCATCCCCACTAGCATTACAGGCAGCAATGAAGAAATGCACATTGTCTGATGTTGGAGTCGATAGTAGAGGCCCTGTGAAGTTCACCAGAACTTTCTTCACAGAAAAAGCAACATGCTCCAAAACTTGACTACGTCGCGGCAACTTCTTCATACTTTGTTCACTTTGATAAACTGCGTTGTGAATAATCGAAATATTCCGATTATGCATACGAATGTAGAGAACATTCCAATCTCGTTCCCAGAGCCCGCGCGTTTTTCGGCCAGCGGTGACCAAACGCTTCGATCTTGGCGCTGGCCAAAAGATCGTGGGCTCTGGGAACGAGATTGAGAACATTCCAAAAAGGCAACAATTGAAATTTTGGACCCCCCTCAATCCGGCGATATAGTAGATTGAGCTTATACTATTCAGAAGGGAAAATGCCAACATTATTCACTGTTCAAGCCAAGTCTATTGTAATGTATTTTTAACACGAAAAAGCGTAGTAAGTTTTCAGCCAATAATAAACAGGATAGCCATGTGTTATTGGTGCTATATGAAACGCGTGCTCCGATTGGTCGATAGCCATGTTATTGGTGCTATATGAAATGCGTGCTCTGATTGGTCGATAGCCATGTGTTATTGGTGTTATATGAAACGCGTGCTCTGATTGGTCAATAGCCCTGTGTTATTGGTGTTCTATGAAACGCGTGCTCTGTTTGGTCGATAGCCATGTGTTATTGGTGCTATATGAAATGCGTGCTCTGATTGGTCGATAGCCGTGTTATTGGTGTTATATGAAACGCGTGCTCTGTTTGGTCGATAGCCATGTGTTATTGGTGCTATATGAAATGCGTGCTCTGATTGGTCGATAGCCGTGTTATTGGTGTTATATGAAACGCGTGCTCTGATTGGTCGATAGCCATGTGTTATTGGTGTTATATGAAACACACTCTGATTGGTGGATAGCCATGTGTTATTGGTGTTATTTGAAACACGCTCAAATTGGTGGATAGCCATGTGTTATTGGTGTTATATGAAACACGCTCTGATTGGTGGATAGCCATGTGTTTTTGGTGTTATATGAAATACGCTCTAATTGGTGGATAGCCATTTGTTATTGGTGTTAAATGAAATACGCTCTAATTGGTGGATAGCCATTTGTTATTGGGGTTATATGAAGCATGCGCTCTGATTGGTCACTGTTCGGTAGTTCGTTTAATGACTTTTGGTTCTTCACAAGTTCTTTGGCTTAATTCGGTCGTATCGTTTATGCTTTATACTTTTTATCTGACAACCTTTTTACAATTAGGTGCATACAATTCTGCCTCCTCCTTATAAAAGAAAAAAGATGCAAAACTGGGTTTCCTATGGTGCATCAAGAACAGGCGCTTGTTTTACATAAAATATGGGTCAGGAATTGTAGAGATTGGTTGGTACTTTATTTGGCTAGATTGTTCTGCACAACTGTCTTTCTGTACATTTTCATTGTGCTTTATCAGTCTTCTTTACAGTCCAAAATGTTGCAGTTATTGCAATAGACCTTTTCCACGAAGCGGCCAGGTTGCGTCCCAGGAGAATAAAAACCTTTGTTTTTGCACTTACAAACGCAAGGCAGACACAAGGCTGGAAGTGCAAAAGCTATTTGTAGCCAAAATGGCCGCCACGTGATAAATGTCTATTAGAAAGTTGGCAGGAAGAAATGTAATACAACATCGGCAGTCATGATAATCTAAGTTTCCAAATTGTCAAAAACTGCCATCAGCTCGCACTTGTATGCAGTTTGCGATCGCTTGGCTGTCCAGTGAAATCTAAAATCTGGTGTTAACCATTTTAGAGTCAGGTGTCGACAGTTGCCATTATCCATCGTGGGTCAACAACAGACATGTTGTGGCTAGAGTTGCCATGGCATTTGACTGGATGATACTGCTTACACTGGGTTAACCCACACCTCGTGAGCATCATACCACTTGAAGAGCCTCTATATCCTTGCAAGGGCTTTCCTGCAACAATTTCACCAACTTTACTCTGGTTCGTGATTGGTTTCACAGAAATATAAATTTAAATAGTGAATTGTAATTTGAACGCATGTCTAGTGCTTTTTAAGCTTTGACGATCCAAGAAGGAATTCCAGTAGTCGGTCTAACACGTAGACCGCCACAATATCAGCCAGTAGAACCTGCAGGAACACCTCCCGGAACTGGAACAAGTTAAAACAGTCAGTTAGTACCTCCCTAATGCACTACAATTATCTCACTGAGTGGACGTTAGACCTGACGTGGCCTCTCTCTCACTCGCAACCTACCAGTCTACAGAGCGGCCAAAAGAGAGTCCAGGTCAGGACTAAGTGGATATTAGTTGCAATCTGATCAAACTGTACAAACTGATTTCACTTATTTCATTGTATTGCTCTGTTAGAGCACTCTTTTGCTATGACAAAGGGTTACAGCTCGACATGCGAGTAGTATTATATACGGTAACGGAGCCTGGTAAAACGTGTGCAAAAAAATGTGCAAGTGTGCAATGAATAATTAATGAGTAATCACAGGGCACAATGAATAATTAATGAGTAATAATAGTGCACAATGAATAATTAATGAGTAATAACAGGCCGCAATGAATAATTAATGAGTAATAATAGGGCGCAATGAATAATTAATGAGTAATCAAGGGCGCAATGAATAATTAATGAGTAATAATAGGGCGTAATGAATAATTAATGAAAAATAATAGTGCGCAATGAATAATTAATGAGTAGTAATAGTGCGCAATGAATAATTAATGATTAATAATAGTGCACAATGAATAATTAATGAGTAGTAATAGTGCGCAATGAATAATGAGTAGTAATAGTGCACAATGAATAATTAATGAGTGATAATGGTGCGCAATGAATAATTAATGTTAATAATAGTTCGCAATGAATAATTAATGATTTATAATAGTGCACAATGAATAATTAATGAGTAGTAATAGTGCGCAATGAATAATTAATGAGTAGTAATAGTGCACAATGAATAATTAATTAGTGATAATAGCGCGCAATGAATAACTAATGAGTGATAATAGTGCGCAATAAATAACTAATGAGTAATAATAGTGTGTAATTTATAATTAATGAGTAAAAATAGTGAGCAATGAATAATTAATGTACCTGTAACCTACACTTCTCACAGCGTTTAACATAACTGACAAAATCCAGTGTCACTAGTTCGGTTAACATAATAATAATAATAAATAATAAAAACATTTATATAGTACATACCCACATCCGCCTTATCAACATTTCATAAAACCCAGTGTCACTAGTTTGGTTAACATACCCACATCCGCCTTATCAACATTTCATAAAACCCAGTGTCACTAGTTTGGTTAACATACCCAACATCCTCCATATCAACATTTCATAAAACCCAGTTTCATTTGTTCTTGGGGGAATAGTTTTCCAAAGTGGTTCAAAGTTAAATAAACGAGTTATATACCTTAGGCGGGAATGGCACAATCTGAAACTGGTCCGTTAACTCTGGTATAGACCCTGTTATCATGCACACAACGAAACCAGAAGATGCCAGCAAACTATAGGTGAGCGGTCTGTTTTCTAGTAAACTCTCCATGAATGGGTGACCCTAAATAAGACAAGTCATGTGATTAGCAACAAGACGAGTGTCGTTACATAAGAGTAACACAAGGCACGACGGTAGAAATGGAATGGATTGTGTTACCTACCAAAACATACAAACTTCACTATAAGTACAACAGGCACCTCATGTGACCTCATGTGACCTCATGTGACCTCATGTGACCTCATGTGACCTCATGTGACCTCATGTGACCTCATGTGACCTCATGTGACCTAGATTCTCTAAAACATCAAACTTTACTTTATAAATCTTGTTGCTTATTTTGTCTTCAAAAACTATGAACAAAAAACTTGTTTCCATGGCAAGTCAAGCTATTTATCTACAAAGCTTCCACTTAAAAACCAAATAAAGAGAAACACACTATGTCTGCCCTCGTCGCAGATTGCAATCATAAACGTAGCTTACTTGGTGAATTAAATACCACCATAAATTTTACAACAAACAAGAAATAGTCAAGCAGAAAAGCTTTGAAATTATGGAAATTGTGTAAAGTGATTCTAGCTGGTGCACGCTATCACGAAATCGGTGACGCGAGCAGTGACGCAATCCATGGTATGTCCTCTTATTTCCAATGGCAATAAGCCAATCAGAAAACGGGAAACTGAGCAGTTTATGTAAATCATGCAATGATGCACAATGTAGTAAAATAAGGACATACCACGGTAAACTATCGTAAATGTGTTAATTAGAGCATACTATAGCAAGTAATATCGAGAAGTGGCTACAAAGGTACTGGCTATGTCATGGTACTGATGAGGCTCAGCAGTCAAATGTTACACCTGGCCTAAATTCAGATCTCAATACTTTTTTAAACTATCCAAATCAAACTTCACAGTATCACTAATGATGGTGTTTAATGTCACTCAACAGTGACCTACTGCACTTTTTGCCGATTACGTTTACCATTATTGCTTAAGGTCTATGGGAAAAAATGCATCACACTTATTTCATGAACCAATGAAAAAGTATATGAGAAATTGTTCATAACTGGTAATAATGGTGCGAATGGGACCATGATAAAACAAAAATCTGATAATAAAGGCTGAATGCACCTTGTAATTAACAGCGAACGTCAAGAGCTGAAGAGCAACTGATATGATGTACACAGTACTGTTGAGAATGGTCGGCTCAAACTTGGACTCCAGATTAACGTGAACAGCAGCACTGAAGAACAAGATGTTGCAACAATGTTAACAGCATGTAAACATAGCGCCGCAATGGCGAACTCATGGATGTAAAGTGTATTTTAGTGTGATCTCAATGGTGAACATGTGGAAGTGTTCAAAGTTATTATTTCTGTTTTCGTCAACATTATGACATCACCACTAAGTGATTTATGGAAACCCAATACCATGTCTTTCAAAGTTTGAGCCGCCTGCCATTAGAAATCAGTTAGATAAGAGCATGTACTTAAAATCACGTGACCGATGTCATTGTTACATCATCACCACTACGTGATTTATGGGGACCCAATACCACGTTTGTCGAAGTTTGACCCACCTGCCATTAATATTAAGCGAGTTAGCCATGAAAATGTATGAGCACACACATCTTCTACATGAATGAGCACACACATCTCCCACATGGTTAACACAGCTACTCACTCATGAATAAATACAGACCTTAAGTTACCCTGGATGGGTAGGCACTACGTATCCAATTGTATCTTGACCCAACTTTACTACTGTCTCATTTATCCCTTTCTCACCTTTTAAATTACTATATATTCAATGAAGATCAGTATTAAAGCCTTTAAGAACGTTTATTCATGCAAAGCATAAAACATTTGGTTCCATGTTCTTGTTATTTTTAGAGCTGGAACACTTTTCTAATGATGGATTTTTCCGCCAGTACTTCGAACTCGGGAGCAAAGTCTGCAAGAAGCGATTAAGAATTGTATGTGAAATAATTTATATATTTCAAAAACTTTACAGTAAAATTCTTTCCAAGAACTGGTTGCCATCTCTTTTCTAGTAATAGACAGTTATACTTTGACCATACCTTATTTCATTTAGGTTTGAAAGCATGTTTATCACTGACATGAACAAATATAATTTGGTATTCCCTTTCCCTCTGATCTATTTGGACCTTTTCATTTTCAGATCTCCAGTAATGGAATGGTCCGAGGTGCATGATCTTCAACTAGCTCGCGAAGTACTTGCCAGCGACCCATTTAGATTTAAACCAAGAACTGTTGAACGGGGTCAAGTGTCGCAAGAGATTACAGACAGGCTAAACGCAACTACTGTTCTAAAAAAAATTATATTTCTATACGGCAATGGAGATATGAGAGAAGTGAGACGAAGCAGAGACGCAAGATGCACTGGGCGGCTGGGCGAAGAAACTTGAGGCAGACAGAGCGGGAGGAGAAGAAATCAGAAACCAGAATGAAAAACTAGGCGAAACAACAAAGCAAAAGTTAGAAGAGGGCTCCACCGAACAAAAATCGAGAAAATCAAGAATAAGTGGACAGGATACCATTGATTTCTTTAGAGTAAACGTGGAGCAAGATCTCGAATTTAAATGGGAAGAGCAAAAATCCAAACAAAGGTAGCAAGAACGACAAACAAAACTGTATGAACAGGTTCTAGCCACACAGCAACAACTACAGCAACAACAACAACAAAGCCAAATGATGCTAATGTTGCAACAACAAAACCTAATGATGCTAATGCTGTAACAGCAAAACCAAACGATGCTGTTGCAACAGCAAAACCAAATGATGCTAATGTTGTAACAGCAAAACCAAATGATGCTAATGTTGTAACAGCAAAACCAAATGATGCTAATGTTGCAACAGCAAAACCAAATGATGCTAACGTTGTAACAGCAAAACCAAATGATGCTAATGTTGCAACAGCAAAACCAAAATGATGCTAATGTTGTAACAGCAAAACCAAATGATGCTAATGTTGCAACAGCAAAACCAAATGATGCTAACGTTGTAACAGCAAAACCAAATGATGCTAATGTTGCAACAGCAAAACCAAATGATGCTAACGTTGTAACAGCAAAACCAAATGATGCTAATGTTGCAACAGCAAAACCAAAATGATGCTAATGTTGTAACAGCAAAACCAAATGATGCTAATGTTGCAACAGCAAAACCAAATGATGCTAACGTTGTAACAGCAAAACCAAATGATGCTAATGTTGCAACAGCAAAACCAAATGATGCTAATGTTGCAACAGCAAAACCAAATGATGCTAACGTTGTAACAGCAAAACCAAATGATGCTAATGTTGCAACAGCAAAACCAAATGATGCTAATGTTGTAACAGCAAAACCAAATGATGCTAATGTTGCAACAGCAAAACCAAATGATGCTAACGTTGTAACAGCAAAACCAAATGATGCTAATGTTGCAACAGCAAAACCAAAATGATGCTAATGTTGTAACAGCAAAACCAAATGATGCTAATGTTGCAACAGCAAAACCAAATGATGCTAACGTTGTAACAGCAAAACCAAATGATGCTAATGTTGCAACAGCAAAACCAAAATGATGCTGTTGTAACAGCAAAACCAAATGATGCTAATGTTGCAACAGCAAAACCAAATGATGCTAACGTTGTAACAGCAAAACCAAATGATGCTAATGTTGCAACAGCAAAACCAAATGATGCTAACGTTGTAACAGCAAAACCAAATGATGCTAATGTTGCAACAGCAAAACCAAAATGATGCTAATGTTGTAACAGCAAAACCAAATGATGCTAATGTTGCAACAGCAAAACCAAATGATGCTAACGTTGTAACAGCAAAACCAAATGATGCTAATGTTGCAACAGCAAAACCAAATGATGCTAACGTTGTAACAGCAAAACCAAATGATGCTAATGTTGCAACAGCAAAACCAAAATGATGCTAATGTTGTAACAGCAAAACCAAATGATGCTAATGTTGCAACAGCAAAACCAAATGATGCTAACGTTGTAACAGCAAAACCAAATGATGCTAATGTTGCAACAGCAAAACCAAATGATGCTAATGTTGCAACAGCAAAACCAAATGATGCTAACGTTGTAACAGCAAAACCAAATGATGCTAATGTTGCAACAGCAAAACCAAATGATGCTAATGTTGTAACAGCAAAACCAAATGATGCTAATGTTGCAACAGCAAAACCAAATGATGCTAACGTTGTAACAGCAAAACCAAATGATGCTAATGTTGCAACAGCAAAACCAAAATGATGCTAATGTTGTAACAGCAAAACCAAATGATGCTAATGTTGCAACAGCAAAACCAAATGATGCTAACGTTGTAACAGCAAAACCAAATGATGCTAATGTTGCAACAGCAAAACCAAAATGATGCTGTTGTAACAGCAAAACCAAATGATGCTAATGTTGCAACAGCAAAACCAAATGATGCTAACGTTGTAACAGCAAAACCAAATGATGCTAATGTTGCAACAGCAAAACCAAATGATGCTAACGTTGTAACAGCAAAACCAAATGATGCTAATGTTGCAACAGCAAAACCAAAATGATGCTAATGTTGTAACAGCAAAACCAAATGATGCTAATGTTGCAACAGCAAAACCAAATGATGCTGTTGTAACAGCAAAACCAAATGATGCTAATGTTGCAACAGCAAAACCAAATGATGCTAACGTTGTAACAGCAAAACCAAATGATGCTAATGTTGCAACAGCAAAACCAAATGATGCTAACGTTGTAACAGCAAAACCAAATGATGCTAATGTTGCAACAGCAAAACCAAAATGATGCTAATGTTGTAACAGCAAAACCAAATGATGCTAATGTTGCAACAGCAAAACCAAATGATGCTAACGTTGTAACAGCAAAACCAAATGATGCTAATGTTGCAACAGCAAAACCAAATGATGCTAATGTTGCAACAGCAAAACCAAATGATGCTAACGTTGTAACAGCAAAACCAAATGATGCTAATGTTGCAACAGCAAAACCAAATGATGCTAATGTTGCAACAGCAAAACCAAATGATGCTAATGTTGTAACAGCAAAACCAAATGATGCTTGCGTTAATGTCAAAACTCGTAAAAGAATAAGGTACATCAAAATACACGGATTAAGCATTCCAGCTTTGAATATATTTATTTCGTACCTCTGCCTGTCTTGCAGGTATTACAGTTGTACGGTGCAGTCTGCAAAACATACACTCGATAGACAAACCTTCCATGCCTTCACTTACAGAGCCCTATTGCCATTTAAACGAGTCTGGGATCTGAAGGGCATCAGCTAGGGTTTGTAAGTAACGTTTTTTCAACCTGAACTCCGCCACACAATCCTCCATTTCATCAAAATCGAATCTCCCAAATTGACCGTACGGTTTTTTGAGGAATTTAAATAGTACAGAAGCACAAATTCCTCGTCTGAAATGATCTCACCATTAAGCATGTAACTAAAACCTCTCGAGTCTGCCTGAAAGAAGTGCATGCCTTAGTTAGTTCCAGGCTAGAGTTTTGAAACTCAGTCTTATAAGGTTTACCCAAGTGTCTTATTGAGCGTGTGCAGATGGTTCAAAATGGAGCAGCAACGGTTGTAGTGCTATCTCTCATATATCACCAGTTCTGTTTAAGTTACACTGGCTAACCTGTAAAGGAAATAATTGTTTACAAGGTACTTTTAATTACTTACAAGGCTGTAAATGGTCTAGGGCCGTCCTATATTAATAATCTCATCAATATCCATGTACCTCGACGTAACCTGAGATCAGCATCTGCTAAGCAATTAGTTATTCCCATGTATAATCTTAAATCCTATGGCTTTTGGGACTTCTCCTGCTCAGCTCCGGTCCCATGGAACTCCTTACCTAAGGACATTAGCCTATCTGCGTCCCTGGACACCTTTAATTCTTGTAGATCGATTATAATAATAATAATAATAATAAGCAATTTATATAGCGCCATTTCCACTAAATGACCAATGGCGCTTTACATCACTAATTCAAAATAACTATAAAAAATATATATATATATTTACTCTATCTACGATAACTAATATTTATATAGTACTAATATAAAAAAACACTTTAGGATAAAAGGTTAAAAGCTTGTTTAAAAAGATATAAAAACACTTTAGGATAAAAGGTTAAAAGCTTGTTTAAAAAGATATAAAAAACAATTTAGGATAAAAGGTTAAAAGCTTGTTTTAAAATATTATATACTTTTCTGCTAGGTTAGTGTTTTTATATCTCATATTACTGGGTTAGTTTCTATTATTAACGTTATAATAGATTAAGTATAGACAAACTGTAATAGCTATTTTTTGTAAAGCATATAATTCTTCTGTAAAGTGCTACTGTGCGCTATATAAGTAATTACATATTTTTATTATTATTTGTTTTTCATAGTCTAAGGAAATAAAGAAAACTGTGTTTTAATCTTGATCACCACCTCCAGTTGAAACATAACGTTTGCTTTTCCCGCGGTGTTCTCTACCCATGCCTCCTCGGCCAAGTCTGCCGTCCTCTACGCCGCCGTCCAGGGTAACTTAAGGTCGGTAATACGGTAGCGGTAACTTTACAGTTAGTAGCAAGAAGGGAACCGGCGATGAGGACTTGAGCAACGTTAATTCCAACAGCAATTAATGTTCCACATCGATCTTCAATTAGTAATTAAATCAATATTGATTATAATCGAGTTGCATTCCAAGCATTCCATTCCACTAACAGCTTAGTGAGTGAGTGAGCGAGTGACACGATTTCCCAAACCATCCCGATAACTCGTTCCTCCAACTAATTAAAAATAATTATAATAGACAACACTCTTACATGATCTCTCATGTTACGTTCACAAACAATAAAGATAGTGAAACAAACAATCGATTTGCTGGACAGAACGGCATGCACATGATGATATGGAATGAGTGGGTTGGTTGATTAATTGCCACAAAATTGACTTGAATTACCTCGAGGGCGTGAGTCGCTTAGCATGCCAAACCATGTAGACCAGTGCAGTAAAATGGACAGCAAACTGTCCCAGGACTGTTAATATGGTGTACAAGTTGAATATATTGGGCAGAGGGCGGCTCTTGGACAGCACCGTGAGAGGCTGGGAAGACAATATGAATGATAAGATATAATAAATGAAGGGTTGTGTGCCACAAGGGACCAAGTGCTCTATTCAGGACGTTTTTTTCTTTCTTCGAAATTTCGATTAAACATACCAAAAGTGAGTACACAGTAGCTTAAAAAAACGTCTTGAAAAGGGCACTTGGTCCCTTGTGGCACACAGCCCTTCAAATATTAATTGTTCTAACCTGCAATCTGATTGGCTAACCTACTCACTATCTAATTATTATTCAACACATTGCCCAAATATGGTCATTTCATCCTCAATATCATGATCTGTCACCTA
The DNA here is from genome assembly GCA_030867875.1 of Actinernus sp. WN-2022. Lineage (NCBI taxonomy): Eukaryota > Metazoa > Cnidaria > Anthozoa > Actiniaria > Actinernidae > Actinernus > Actinernus sp. WN-2022. The sequence continues at coordinate 85,002,828 of JAOWCC010000936.1, read as the reverse complement.
CACATGACTGATATCCTGCAATAAATGTCATGTGAACAAATTAAGGATTGTATTTTCTTTCTAAGAAATGTCAATGCTTCAAAAATGCAGAAAACAATGCAACCCATTAAATTATCAATTTTGCTGTTCAAGGAAATCAAACAGAAGGCAAAAAAGTTGGAGATTGAAGATTTTCAATAAACTCATAAGGAACTTAATGATAAATCAACTGCTTCAATACATTTATCACATGAAAAAACAGCTACGCTGATCATCAATTATAAACTGATAGAAACTTCAAGCTTGTAGTCTAATTATAAAATAGAAGAGGGTGTTGGTACACTTTGTGCTTTATTGTTGTGCTCGGATGTTCCTTTCTCAAGCAGCCGGCAGGTGATTGGTTAATCAATGGTATCGATGGCTGCATAAAGTATTTTAGCTCCGCTATTTTACAGCAAAATCTTCCTCTCTGACCTTCGCTGGATCAATTATATCCAAGCTATACTCGCCTAAAGCACTTTTGGATCCTTTAAGTACTTTTATCTGTCACATATGCGTTTTATTGGACTGTTCTGGGCGAACTTTGGCTCGTCTGTCTTAAGTGGGATATTTAAGATGGCGGCCTCGCCAATAATTTATACATACTCAAGTGGCATTCTGAGGTCTCTGGCGGTCTTCAGCCGATACAAAACTACCCCTAACTCTCACAATTTATTGAAGGAACTTGGCCTGTTACTACCTTGGAGGGGAAAACGTGCTGGTCGTGCTTCTGTAAATCGAATTATGGAACATTTGCACCCACAGCGAATTGCTTGCATTACGAATTCGTTTCGGTCACGGCGTGCATCTGCTGGGCTGCCAAGGCATCATATCCCAGGGAACTGCATTCAAATCTGTGCTGGCGTACGACAACCCGCAGCATGTAATACCTTGCGGGACTCGTCTACTGTGTGTGACTCGTTTATTGTGAGAGATTGTGATGGCGTACAACAACAACCCGCAATACGTGATACCATGTGTGACTCGTTTACTGTGAGAGATTGTGCTGGCGTACAACAACAACCCGCAGCATGTAATACCTTGCGGGACTCGTCTACTGTGTGTGACTCGTTTACTGTGAGGGATTGTGATGGTTTACAACAACAATCCGCAATACGTGATACCATGTGTGACTCGTTTACTGTGAGAGATTGTGCTGGCGTACAACAACAACCCGCAGCATGTAATACCTTGCGGGACTCGTCTACTGTGTGTGACTCGTTTATTGTGAGAGATTGTGATGGCGTACAACAACAACCCGCAATACGTGATACCATGTGTGACTCGTTTACTGTGAGAGATTGTGCTGGCGTACAACAACAACCCGCAGCATGTAATACCTTGCGGGACTCGTCTACTGTGTGTGACTCGTTTACTGTGAGGGATTGTGATGGTTTACAACAACAATCCGCAATACGTGATACCATGTGTGACTCGTTTACTGTGAGAGATTGTGCTGGCGTACAACAACAACCCGCAGCATGTAATACCTTGCGGGACTCGTCTACTGTGTGTGACTCGTTTATTGTGAGAGATTGTGATGGCGTACAACAACAACCCGCAATACGTGATACCATGTGTGACTCGTTTACTGTGAGAGATTGTGCTGGCGTACAACAACAACCCGCAGCATGTAATACCTTGCGGGACTCGTCTACTGTGTGTGACTCGTTTATTGTGAGAGATTGTGATGGCGTACAACAACAACCCGCAATACGTGATACCATGTGTGACTCGTTTACTGTGAGAGATTGTGCTGGCGTACAACAACAACCCGCAGCATGTAATACCTTGCGGGACTCGTCTACTGTGTGTGACTCGTTTACTGTGAGGGATTGTGATGGTTTACAACAACAATCCGCAATACGTGATACCATGTGTGACTCGTTTACTGTGAGAGATTGTGCTGGCGTACAACAACAACCCGCAGCATGTAATACCTTGCGGGACTCGTCTACTGTGTGTGACTCGTTTATTGTGAGAGATTGTGATGGCGTACAACAACAACCCGCAATACGTGATACCATGTGTGACTCGTTTACTGTGAGAGATTGTGCTGGCGTACAACAACAACCCGCAGCATGTAATACCTTGCGGGACTCGTCTACTGTGTGTGACTCGTTTACTGTGAGGGATTGTGATGGTTTACAACAACAATCCGCAATACGTGATACCATGTGTGACTCGTTTACTGTGAGAGATTGTGCTGGCGTACAACAACAACCCGCAGCATGTAATACCTTGCGGGACTCGTCTACTGTGTGTGACTCGTTTATTGTGAGAGATTGTGATGGCGTACAACAACAACCCGCAATACGTGATACCATGTGTGACTCGTTTACTGTGAGAGATTGTGCTGGCGTACAACAACAACCCGCAGCATGTAATACCTTGCGGGACTCGTCTACTGTGTGTGACTCGTTTACTGTGAGGGATTGTGATGGTTTACAACAACAATCCGCAATACGTGATACCATGTGTGACTCGTTTACTGTGAGAGATTGTGCTGGCGTACAACAACAACCCGCAGCATGTAATACCTTGCGGGACTCGTCTACTGTGTGTGACTCGTTTACTGTGAGGGATTGTGATGGTTTACAACAACAATCCGCAATACGTGATACCATGTGTGACTCGTTTACTGTGAGAGATTGTGCTGGCGTACAACAACAACCCGCAGCATGTAATACCTTGCGGGACTCGTCTACTGTGTGTGACTCGTTTACTGTGAGGGATTGTGATGGTTTACAACAACAATCCGCAATACGTGATACCATGTGTGACTCGTTTACTGTGAGAGATTGTGCTGGCGTACAACAACAACCCGCAGCATGTAATACCTTGCGGGACTCGTCTACTGTGTGTGACTCGTTTATTGTGAGAGATTGTGATGGCGTACAACAACAACCCGCAATACGTGATACCATGTGTGACTCGTTTACTGTGAGAGATTGTGCTGGCGTACAACAACAACCCGCAGCATGTAATACCTTGCGGGACTCGTCTACTGTGTGTGACTCGTTTACTGTGAGGGATTGTGATGGTTTACAACAACAATCCGCAATACGTGATACCATGTGTGACTCGTTTACTGTGAGAGATTGTGCTGGCGTACAACAACAACCCGCAGCATGTAATACCTTGCGGGACTCGTCTACTGTGTGTGACTCGTTTACTGTGAGGGATTGTGATGGTTTACAACAACAATCCGCAATACGTGATACCATGTGTGACTCGTTTACTGTGAGAGATTGTGCTGGCGTACAACAACAACCCGCAGCATGTAATACCTTGCGGGACTCGTCTACTGTGTGTGACTCGTTTACTGTGAGGGATTGTGATGGTTTACAACAACAATCCGCAATACGTGATACCATGTGTGACTCGTTTACTGTGAGAGATTGTGCTGGCGTACAACAACAACCCGCAGCATGTAATACCTTGCGGGACTCGTCTACTGTGTGTGACTCGTTTACTGTGAGGGATTGTGATGGTTTACAACAACAATCCGCAATACGTGATACCATGTGTGACTCGTTTACTGTGAGAGATTGTGCTGGCGTACAACAACAACCCGCAGCATGTAATACCTTGCGGGACTCGTCTACTGTGTGTGACTCGTTTACTGTGAGGGATTGTGATGGTTTACAACAACAATCCGCAATACGTGATACCATGTGTGACTCGTTTACTGTGAGAGATTGTGCTGGCGTACAACAACAACCCGCAGCATGTAATACCTTGCGGGACTCGTCTACTGTGTGTGACTCGTTTACTGTGAGGGATTGTGATGGTTTACAACAACAATCCGCAATACGTGATACCATGTGTGACTCGTTTACTGTGAGAGATTGTGCTGGCGTACAACAACAACCCGCAGCATGTAATACCTTGCGGGACTCGTCTACTGTGTGTGACTCGTTTACTGTGAGGGATTGTGATGGTTTACAACAACAATCCGCAATACGTGATACCATGTGTGACTCGTTTACTGTGAGAGATTGTGCTGGCGTACAACAACAACCCGCAGCATGTAATACCTTGCGGGACTCGTCTACTGTGTGTGACTCGTTTACTGTGAGGGATTGTGATGGTTTACAACAACAATCCGCAATACGTGATACCATGTGTGACTCGTTTACTGTGAGAGATTGTGCTGGCGTACAACAACAACCCGCAGCATGTAATACCTTGCGGGACTCGTCTACTGTGTGTGACTCGTTTACTGTGAGGGATTGTGATGGTTTACAACAACAATCCGCAATACGTGATACCATGTGTGACTCGTTTACTGTGAGAGATTGTGCTGGCGTACAACAACAACCCGCAGCATGTAATACCTTGCGGGACTCGTCTACTGTGTGTGACTCGTTTACTGTGAGGGATTGTGATGGTTTACAACAACAATCCGCAATACGTGATACCATGTGTGACTCGTTTACTGTGAGAGATTGTGCTGGCGTACAACAACAACCCGCAGCATGTAATACCTTGCGGGACTCGTCTACTGTGTGTGACTCGTTTACTGTGAGGGATTGTGATGGTTTACAACAACAATCCGCAATACGTGATACCATGTGTGACTCGTTTACTGTGAGAGATTGTGCTGGCGTACAACAACAACCCGCAGCATGTAATACCTTGCGGGACTCGTCTACTGTGTGTGACTCGTTTACTGTGAGGGATTGTGATGGTTTACAACAACAATCCGCAATACGTGATACCATGTGTGACTCGTTTACTGTGAGAGATTGTGCTGGCGTACAACAACAACCCGCAGCATGTAATACCTTGCGGGACTCGTCTACTGTGTGTGACTCGTTTACTGTGAGGGATTGTGATGGTTTACAACAACAATCCGCAATACGTGATACCATGTGTGACTCGTTTACTGTGAGAGATTGTGCTGGCGTACAACAACAACCCGCAGCATGTAATACCTTGCGGGACTCGTCTACTGTGTGTGACTCGTTTACTGTGAGGGATTGTGATGGTTTACAACAACAATCCGCAATACGTGATACCATGTGTGACTCGTTTACTGTGAGAGATTGTGCTGGCGTACAACAACAACCCGCAGCATGTAATACCTTGCGGGACTCGTCTACTGTGTGTGACTCGTTTACTGTGAGGGATTGTGATGGTTTACAACAACAATCCGCAATACGTGATACCATGTGTGACTCGTTTACTGTGAGAGATTGTGCTGGCGTACAACAACAACCCGCAGCATGTAATACCTTGCGGGACTCGTCTACTGTGTGTGACTCGTTTACTGTGAGGGATTGTGATGGTTTACAACAACAATCCGCAATACGTGATACCATGTGTGACTCGTTTACTGTGAGAGATTGTGCTGGCGTACAACAACAACCCGCAGCATGTAATACCTTGCGGGACTCGTCTACTGTGTGTGACTCGTTTACTGTGAGGGATTGTGATGGTTTACAACAACAATCCGCAATACGTGATACCATGTGTGACTCGTTTACTGTGAGAGATTGTGCTGGCGTACAACAACAACCCGCAGCATGTAATACCTTGCGGGACTCGTCTACTGTGTGTGACTCGTTTACTGTGAGGGATTGTGATGGTTTACAACAACAATCCGCAATACGTGATACCATGTGTGACTCGTTTACTGTGAGAGATTGTGCTGGCGTACAACAACAACCCGCAGCATGTAATACCTTGCGGGACTCGTCTACTGTGTGTGACTCGTTTACTGTGAGGGATTGTGATGGTTTACAACAACAATCCGCAATACGTGATACCATGTGTGACTCGTTTACTGTGAGAGATTGTGCTGGCGTACAACAACAACCCGCAGCATGTAATACCTTGCGGGACTCGTCTACTGTGTGTGACTCGTTTACTGTGAGGGATTGTGATGGTTTACAACAACAATCCGCAATACGTGATACCATGTGTGACTCGTTTACTGTGAGAGATTGTGATGGCGTACAACAACAACCCGCAGCATGTAATACCTTGCGGGACTCGTCTACTGTGTGTGACTCGTTTACTGTGAGGGATTGTGATGGTTTACAACAACAATCCGCAATACGTGATACCATGTGTGACTCGTTTACTGTGAGAGATTGTGATGGCGTACAACAACAACCCGCAGCATGTAATACCTTGCGGGACTCGTCTACTGTGTGTGACTCGTTTACTGTGAGGGATTGTGATGGTTTACAACAACAATCCGCAATACGTGATACCATGTGTGACTCGTTTACTGTGAGAGATTGTGATGGCGTACAACAACAACCCGCAGCATGTAATACCTTGCGGGACTCGTCTACTGTGTGTGACTCGTTTACTGTGAGGGATTGTGATGGTTTACAACAACAATCCGCAATACGTGATACCATGTGTGACTCGTTTACTGTGAGAGATTGTGCTGGCGTACAACAACAACCCGCAGCATGTAATACCTTGCGGGACTCGTCTACTGTGTGTGACTCGTTTACTGTGAGGGATTGTGATGGTTTACAACAACAATCCGCAATACGTGATACCATGTGTGACTCGTTTACTGTGAGAGATTGTGCTGGCGTACAACAACAACCCACAGCATGTAATACCTTGCGGGACTCGTCTACTGTGTGTGACTCGTTTACTGTGAGGGATTGTGATGGTTTACAACAACAATCCGCAATACGTGATACCATGTGTGACTCGTTTACTGTGAGAGATTGTGCTGGCGTACAACAACCAGCAACATGTAATACCTTGCGTGACTCGTCTACTGTGCGTGACTCGTTTACTGTGAGGGATTGTGATGGCTTACAACAGCAAGCCGCAATACGTGATACTATGTGTAACTCGTTTACTGTGAGGGATTGCGCTGGAGTACAACAACAAGCTGCAATATGTAATACCTTGCGTGACTCGTCTACTGTGCGTGACTTGTTTGTTGTGAGGGATTGTGATGGCTTACAACAAGCCGTTACTCGTGATACCTTGTGTGACTCGTCTACTATAAGAGATCGTGATAGCGTACAACAACAGGCCGCAACATGTGTCACCTTGCGTGACAACTCACATACTGCGAAGAAGAAGAGTAGATCTCTTAAATTTGCCTGTGTCAATGCTCGTTCTGTTAGGAACAAAGTGGCTGATATAGTGGATCATGTTGTGGGCTTTGACATTGATATCTGTGTCATTACCGAAACGTGGCTAAAGGACCGTGACTCTGTTAGTGTCGCTGGCTTATCTCCGACGGGGTATAGTTTTAAGAACTTTCCCAGGCAGACCGACAGAACTGGAGGTGGAACCGGTGTGATGTATAAGGACACGATGGATGTGAATTTAATTGATGCCAAAGAGAATAGATCTTTTGAATTCTCCGAATGGAACGTCACTTTGAAGAAGCACGTCATCAAGTTAGTAGCTGTTTACCGTCCGCCTTCCTCTGACGCACATCCTGTCTCTTCAAGCTTGTTTATGGAGGAATTTTCCACTTACCTTGAGAATATTGTCATGTCTTCTGAGCTGTTACTCATTGCTGGTGACTTTAACTTCCACCTTGACTGTACGACTCATTGTGACTCCAGGAAGTTTACAGATCTTTTGGAGACATTTGGACTTATCCAGCATGTTGGATTTTCAACTCACACTTCAGGTCACATTCTTGATCTCGTAATTACAAGATCAACCAATGATGTAATCATATCCGCTTTGCAACCTACTCTCATCCTGTCGGACCACTCATTCGTTGAGTGTAAACTAGACATTCCTCGTCCAAATCTGTCTGTGAAAGAAGTTCAGTTTCGAAAACTCAAGCAGATTGACATTGACTCCTTCAAAGCTGACATCTCTTCATCAGCACTATACAATAGATCTTGGGCTAACATTGATGAGCTTGCCAACTGCTACGAGGAAACCTTGTCTGCCATTCTTGACAAGCACGCTCCACTGAAGACTAAGACGATGGTTGTTAGGCCAAGAGTGCCATGGTACAATGAGAACCTCATGAAACTCAAAGCTAATCGCCGGAAGCTGGAGAGAAAAATGCTTAAGTCTGGTCTACCTGCTGATAAAGAAGCGTACCGCGTGACACGAGACAGTTATAGTGCCTTTCTAAAGGAAGCTAAGACGACTCACTACACTGATATGATTGACCAATGTGCGGGAAACTCCAAGAAACTATTTCGTGTTGTTAATTCTCTAACTAATGAACACAAGAGTAACTTACTACCACCACATGACGATCCTCGCCTATTGGCTAATGAATTCGGTGCATTCTTTTGTCGCAAGATTGAACTCATCAAAGAGGAGATTGATCAGACTAACGTTGATCCTCCTATTGTGGAATTCATATTACCTCAAGTGAAGTTGGAATCCTTCTCTTCACTGTCTGAAGAGGAGGTGCGGAATATCATCATGACGTCCACCAATGCCTCCTGTCAATTAGACCCAATACCTACTTGGTTACTAAAGACCTGTTGTGACGTGCTGGCTCCCATTATTACTCATATGATTAACTTGTCTTTTGAAGAAGGGCAAGTACCTGACAACTGGAAATCTGCGCTCGTACTGCCTCTTCTTAAAAAACTTGGCCTGGATCTGATATTTAAGAACTTTAGGCCAGTAAGTAACCTTCCCTTTGTTGCTAAATCTGTTGAGAAAGCGGCGATTTTACAGCTGCTTACCCACTGTACTGCCAATGCCCCACTGCCTGATAACCAGTCTTCTTATCGCCAGTTCCATTCTACAGAAACAGCTCTCCTTAAAGTACAAAATGATATTCTCACTAGTATGGATAACCAAGAGGTTACGTTGCTCGTTCTGCTTGACCTTAGTGCCGCCTTCGACACGATCGATCACAGTGTCCTGGTGAACATCCTTGAGAAAGACTTTGGTGTAATTGGTAATGCGCAGAAGTGGATTAAGTCCTTTCTCTCTAGGAGAAAGCAGCGAGTAGTTATTGATCAGTGCAAGTCCTCTGCCTTTGACCTGTTATCTGGAGTTCCTCAAGGCAGCTGCTTGGGTCCCATATTATTCCTGTTTTACGCGTCAGGGTTGTTCAGAGTTGTATCCAAGCACCTTCCTTCCGTTCACGGCTACGCTGACGATACTCAATTCTATCTGTCGTTCAAACCCCATCCTACTGCTTCAACGGCTCAGGATACCGCCGTGAAGGCCATGGAGGACTGTGTCAATAATGTCCGAGCATGGATGGTCCACCACCGTCTTCTTATTAATGACAGTAAGACAGAGTTCATCATCATCGGCTCTCGTCATCAGCTGTCCAAGTTGTCTATTGATGAGCTAAGGGTTGGAGAAGTGAACGTGTCTCCGGTGAATACAGTACGCAACCTTGGTGCTTGGTTCGACGAGCACATGTCCATGAAAACGCATGTTGGTAAGGTTTGCAGCAAGGCCTTCCGTAGCTTGTATCACATCAGACAGATAAGAAAGTACTTATCGGAGGACTCCACGAAAATCTTGGTGCACGCATTTGTGACATCCCACATCGATTACTGCAATTCTCTATTGTATGGGATTCCAAAATACCAATCTGACCGTCTACAGAAAGTGCTTAATGCGGCAGCTCGAGTCGTTTGTCTTGTACCTAAATTTGCTCACATTACTCCAACACTGATGAAACTCCACTGGTTATCTGTAAGAGAACGTGTGACTTTCAAGATCCTTTTGATTGTTTACAAGGCTCTTCATGGGCTAGCTCCACAATACATCTGTGAACTCTTAAATCGAAAAAAAGATGATCGCTACGCGCTGAGATCCGCCAAGCAGGATCTCCTTGCTGTACCTACGACACACCGGAAGACGTTTGGTGATCGTGCTTTTGCTAGGGCCGGCCCCATCCTATGGAACTCCCTCCCACAGCAGATCCGCAGCGCATCTAGTATAGACTGTTTTAAAAGTCGCCTTAAGACATACTTGTTCAAGAATGCTTATATTACATAGTGTCGCATTCATAGCTGCTTTAACTATTGGTCGTTTTTAATTTTATTTATACATTCTTACAAGTTTTACCTTCTGCATAGTATTAGTATAGTAATTTATTACTTTATTTTAGAATTTTGTTAGTAGTTTATAGTTATTTTATTATAGTATTTACCATTAGTATTTTTTAGTATTGATATATATGTATTAACGATTTTAACAGCGCTTTAGAATATTTATAGTTTTAGCGCTATATAAATATTATAATTATTTATTATTATTATTATATCAAATTAATAATACTGAAGTGCATACCAGCGAGTCAATACTAGTATAAGTGTTGTGTGTTGGAGTTAAACTAAGAACACAACTTACTACATTCAGTAATAACGCATGTTAAAGTTGCCATTACTATACTGTAATGTAATAAAAATAATAATTACAGTTCTTAGTGCGCATCTCAACCAGCCTCAATGTACTTACAATCGTAGAAACTATGAATATAAAATTATAATACAATACGTATAACTACAATACTATCTACGATTTAAAAAAGAAACTTAACGTATATGTATGTATATATGTATCAATCTATGTATACGTGTAAATCTAAAGATCAAATAAATGCGTCTTAAGGAGATATTTAAACTGGGAGACAGATTGGGCGTTTCTAATATTACATGACAGAGCGTTCCAGAGCTTAGGCGCAGCAATAGAAAATGTGTGATCCTCGTATGTACAAGACGTAGATCGAGGAATTGTAAGTAGGCCCTTTACAGCTGAGCGCAAGATTACGTCTAGGTATATAAGGCATTAAAAGTTTACTTAAATAGTTAGGTGCGCAACCATGTATGGTTATACGTAGGTAATAAAACTTTAAAAGAGATACGTTCTTTGACTGATAAACAATGCAGCCTGCGCAAGACGGGAGAGATGTGCTCAGTACGTTTGATTCTAGCAACTAGCTTTGCTGCCGAATTTTTAATACGCTGCAACTTCTGAATTTCTATAGCAGGCAATACCGATATTACGCAGGGCTAACGATGCTGACCAACAGACACTATTAACATGGCTAGACATAGTCAGGTGGCGATCAAAAATAACACCTGAGAAACCCAGCCGAGCTCTCCCCGCGAAAGAGACGTCTGGGCAACGAGCCAGAAAATTCCATACTGATGACGTAGCAGATAGCCATTTTACGATGCATAAATTAGTTGAAATCTCAGAAGCTAGAGGCGAACTACGAGTTTGTTTTCAGGGTACATAACTACCGATGCTCCTCGTTTGCTTGGCAGTGGATGACAATCAGGAAATTCAAGCCTATTTAGCGTCGGTGCTGTCTGTGGCTCCTTTGCTTCGTTCTTTCAGCGGCAAGAAAAGCGAAATGTCCTATGACTGTCAAAACATGCATGTATAAAGTGATCACAAGTCAAGGATACTGGAATAGAGTTGATTATGATCTTACATCGAGGTGATCACAAGTCAAGGATACTGGAATAGAGTTGATTATGATCTTACATCGAGGTGATCACAAGTCAAGGATACTGGAATAGAGTTGATTATGATCTTACATCGAGGCAGCTTCATCGGCCCGCTTAACGCCCTGTCTCTTGGAAACCACAATATAAAATGGGTGACCCACTCAAGGCTGCAAGGTGCCACCATTGATAACAAACTTAGATGGACCCGTCATATACTGGAGGTTAAGAAAGGATTCGCTAATAAGTTAAAGCCGGTTTCTACCGCGCCATACGCTTTTGGATTTGTATTCTAAGATAATTTTACTTTCCGTAATATATGCGTTGCCGATCTGGGGTAGTTTTACCAATAAGGATGGCTTTCATGCCTTAGCATCGTTACATTGTAGAGCTGCTATGCTAATATACGGCCTTACGCAAGATATGCCTCCCGTAGACGTACTCAAGGAAGCAAAATGGGACCCTTTACTCTCAATGTACAAAGTAAGGTTAGCTACACTAGCATATAAATATTCTATGAGTGCACCCCCGCTTCTATGGACCACATTCTAGTTAAGAATGACAGAACGAACGATTTACGTAACAGGAATAGGGTTAAAGTGCCACGCTTCAATAGCTATTACATGAAGAATTCAATAGCACATAGAGCGGCAATTGTGTAGAACCTGCTCACTCCTGACTTACTGGAGCCCTCTAATGTAAAGAACTTTACCAGTATGACTAGTAAATCACAGGCCCTGCATAGTTTTGATTTCGGTGTTGAATCACCGCAAACTGCGCCTCACAAGAACAATAATTTTATATATTACTAAATTTTTATTTTAAATATAAATGATTAATAACAATGATATGGACACAACAGATTTCGACTTTTACTTCTATATCAGTGTTAGTTTTTAACACTATTATATAGAGTTAGCATTTTAATGTGAAATTTGTTTATAGTTAATTAGTTTATTGTAGTATTATAGACGACCCCACAAGCAGTAATGCTTTAATCTTCATCGTGTTTAAATAAAAGTTATTGTATTGTATCGTATTGTATAACTGGGTGATTTAACACACACCTTAGACATTGATATAACTGGGTGATTAACACACAACTTAGACCTTGATATAACTGGGTGATTAACACACACCTTAGACCTTGATATAACTGGGTGATTAACACACACCTTAGACCTTGATATAACTGAGTGATTAACACACACCTTAGACCTTGATATAACTGGGTGATTTAACACACACCTTAGACCTTGATATGAAGAGAAAACAGCCAGCAAGAAGAACACCTTGAAGAGTTGCTTGCCTAACAACAAAACACATGGCTCGGGTTAAGAGATCCTTCTAAAGTACGTAAACAATGATTGTGGTGAAAAGTGTTGGGACACTGCCATTTTTAAAAGAATTTACTAGAATCTTTAACCCCCTCCCCCAGTTCAATGTTTTTTTTTAATAGCGAGGTCACTTTTTATGCCACAATATCTCAACATTGTTTTTGGGGAAAGGGGTCATTTAATTTCTAACATAACTCATAACTCACCCATCACTAAATTTGATACCATCGAGATAGAGAACACTCTGACTGTATGCCAGGATCAGTGCATTGAGGGCGAGGATCTTGAACATTTGTAGGGTTGTGACCAGGGTGCACCGGCCTTGCTTGATGATATGACAAACTGACACAAAATAAACCATGATAAATGGTGTCTTAATCGGTGACTCAACATAAACTCATGATCATCAGGGCCTGATTGTTCGAAGGGTAAGCGCTATCCCATGTGAAACTGTACATATTATTACACCTACAGATTTAGCACTATCCTAGTGCATCAGTAGAACATGGTACATATATAGAGGTTATTGACCAAGCGTGAGGTCCAGATTGGGGATATTGGTCGAGTTCTTTTTTGTGTGTGCGTGGACAGAGCCCAAAGGGCGAGGTTCGTACACACACAAAAACGAACGAGACCAATATTCCCCCATCCGGACCAAACAAGCTTGGTCAATATATGTTTTATTGTATGGCTATTGCTGAACAAAGCTGTGCTTCAGTTCTTTTTTCCAACGATACATGTACCACTGCAATGGTTTCTTTCACAAGCTACAGTAGCATTGTGTCTGATTGGTCAGCTCAATGAGAGGTCATTTCTGATTGGCTGAGGGTGAAACCCTTTCAATGTTAGGTAGATTTGGTGTAAGAAAGTGAAATTCAGTTACAGGAGTTCGCCTCAATGGCTAAAGTGAACAAGTTGCACCGTAAATACGTTGTCGGTAAGTGGTCGGTAAGTGGCTGCTAAGTGGCTGCTAAGTGGCTGCTAAGTGGCTGCTAAGTGGTCGGTAAGTGGTCGGTAAGTGGTCGGTAAGTGGTCGGTAAGTGGTCGGTAAGTGGTCGGTAAATTGTCGGTAAGTGGTTGGTAAGTGGTCGGTAAAATTGTGTCGGTAAGTGGTTGGTAAGCTGTCGGTAAGTGGTTGACTCGATCGCGACGTGTAGATGTTACCTTCACTGTACTCATTTGAACCAAAATATGCTTAATACCTTCTTAAGTTTCCAACGTTCTGGCAACGATAAACCCCTTCGATAACAGATAACAAATTAAAATATCTGCGGCACTCACTGTTGGGCCTCTCCTGTTGTGTCAAAAACCAGACAATCAGTCTGAAAGCGCATGAATCGTTATCTCATACTGGCTCAAGAATATTTTGAACCAAAATACGCTTAATAGTTTCCAACGTTGTGGCAACGATAAACCCCTTCGATACATGCGATCTCACGGCAAATTAACAGTTCCCAGACCGGCGGTACGTGGCCCGCTTTAAAGCTTGACTCATTCGCTGAGCGCAAAGCATAACACCAAATAAACTTTTGCTTCAGTGTAGTTTCACATTTACGACAGATCCTTGTCTTGTTACTAGTATTAAAAGGTTTCGGCAGAAATCATTGTAAATGGTTGCGTATTAAAATCTCAATTCTTCTTGGAGTCCGAATTTCCACGTGCAATCAGTCAGGCGTGAACGTGTCAGTCTGATTTTTTACAGAACATCAAAAGAGTTTTGAAACGACGTTTGTCATATTGAAAGACGTGCACAAACTTCTATACTCTTACCAGCAAACTTCTACTGGGAAAGTGCAATTCCTTTTGAATTAAAAGACCTTTATGCATCGGATCAGATCAGTCAGTTCGCGTAAATGGAAATTAATTGCGCCCCCGCGGTATTTGTGTCAGAAATGAGACACGCGTCTGGTTGACAGTTCACGATTGACGGGGACTTTTATTATAGAAGAATCTTGACTTTGTTATGCCTCTGGCACACAGGGTATTTACCAAAACCATCTTACTGTACGTTTGTAAAACTGTTTGTTATGAATTCGAATTTGTCACGCGTTAATCCTGGTGAAAGAAAGGTTAAAATATGAAATTGTGCAATGAACACGTACGCTTGCCGAAAATTCTTCGAAATTTCGGATCACGATATTGCGATAACCTGGTCCGAATTTTCGTTTGACAATAAACGAAATATCGTCGAAATGTTGCTCGCAGGTTGGCGATATTTCGCCTTGGCATTAGAATTTTCGCGTATCTGATCGATTTTTCGTCGAAATGTTGCCCGAAATTTCGACGACATTCGACGACGTTTGCATGACTTTTGCACAATACTGTACGCACACTTTGAGATGAAAATTCCCTGTTTGTACTATCAGCTGGATTTTACTTTGAGACGAAAGTTCCCTGTGGAAACCATTCTCAAGTACTGTCCGGTAAGCTGTCGGTAAGTGGTTGGTAAGCGGTCGGTAAGTGGTTGGTAAGTGGTCGGTAAGTGGTCGGCCGACCACTTACCGACAACAAATTATCCGAAAAAACGGCAAAGAAAATCCGGCTAAATGTGTACCACAACTCTTCAACTCGTCAAATGTAATACTAGGGATTGTTTACTTGTCATCATCATCGCTTAGGACAATCTGGCACCATATCTTGTGAAGATCTTCAACATTTTGTAAAACATGGTTTTGGTCCTGTGTTGACTTGAATGCTAAATGGCGTTTTACAGATTTAGCCGACGTTCCTTCCCGTGCTTAAAAGAAAGCTCCCATCGTTTGGAGTTCTAAAAACTTCTAAAGAGAGTTGCAATTCGCCTCCTTTCATGATATTTGTTGTGAAGTCTTGGTCTGTGAAATGTCTGTAAATGCTTCGCTGAAATAAAATCAGCGACATACATGTAGCTTGGATCGAACTTCGCCATAATCATTTCTCTTCAAATTATTTTTGAAGAACCAACAAAGTAGCAGGTTCAGCTAAAGTTCAGGTATGTTTTATTAGCTTGTTTTGATTCTAGAGAACGTTTTCAGGTGAGTTTGGGTTGTACAACGATTTACCAGACCTTTAAAGAACCAATCGGATTTCTCCATTTGCTGCGAGACCAGCTTGCCATATAATAAGGGACACATAACCTGTTCACAACTGATCACTGCACTCACCACATTGCCATATAATAATAAGACATATATCACAAGGGACACATAACCTGTTCATAACTGATCACTGCACTCACCACAGTTGATAGAGGATAACTTGGATGTGAAAGGTGATGCAATAGACGCGTCTCCCAGTTGAACAACCTGAGCGCCATCCAGCTCATCTATTTGTTTCAGCATGTCCTGCAGTTTTTTCTTCCACAAAAAAATATGGTTTGATTTGCAGTACAAGTAGCACATGTAAATTATGACCAGAAACGTTTTGCAGTAGTGATTAGGGGAAAATGTAAACAAGGGCCTGCATTATCAAAGAGCCTCAATTCCTTTGTGAAACGAACATCTGTTGAAAGTTCTGTGACATGTGATGTTTTACCAGATTCTCTTCCATTTTGTTCTCTCTCTTTCTTTTTCAGCTCTTAGTAACTCTTTATAGAAAGGAAAGGTGTGCTGTGCACTTAGAAACCTCTTCCTACTGACACCTGTGTGTTATTTGTGTATTATAAACCATTCTATAGTTATACCTGTTGCTCCGCCTTTGTATTGGCCACTGTATCATCTCCCCTGGACACAGCTCTCATTTTAGCAGCACGCGAGGACCCCCTGACAGCATGTGTGCCTAACTTCCCCCTGGGTACAATGGTGATTCCACTGTTACCCCTGTCATCACTCTGAATAAAGAACAAAACCATGTTAACACCGACAGCACTAGACTGTTACTGCTGTTATCACTCTGAATAAAGAACAAAACCATGTTAACACCGACAGCACTAGACTGTTACTCCTGTCATCACTCTGAATAAAGAACAAAACCATATTAACACCGACAGCACTAGACTGTTACTCCTGTCATCACTCTGAATAAAGAACAAAACCATATTAACACCGACAGCACTAGACTGTTACTCCTGTCATCACTCTGAATAAAGAACAAAACCATATCAACACCGACAGCACTAGACTGTTACCCCTGTCATCACTCTGAATAAAGAACAAAAACATGCCACATTTCCAGATACTCAGTTTGCTGTTGATGGTTTCAGATTTCTAAGGCGAGACAGATCAATACATGGTGGCGGTATCATTATATATTGGAGAACAGATCTCATTTTCCACCATATCGCCAACACATCCCAAACATCAAAAGTAGAGTCACTCATGGTAAAATTAAAGATAGGAAAGAAATGGCTATTGATTGTTGCAGTGTATAGACCACCAAGTATCAAGAAATCCATATGGAATGATGAACTATCCAAACTATTTGAAGAAGCATCCTCCTTATGTGAAGAAATACTGGTACTGGGTGACCTAAATTGTGACATTCTAAATCCTGACAAAAATGGTAAGGAAGGCAGAGATCTCCTGGACATATGTCAAATATTTAATCTGAAGTGCCTCATCAATGAACCTACTCGTTTGACTTCATCTTCTAAAACTCTTATTGATGTCATCTTAACAAATAACAAGCGTAAATTTCTATCATCTGGAACACTGGAACCTCACTTGAGTGATCATCGTCTAATCTATACTGTGATGAGGAAATCCAACTCTTTCCAAAGATCTAGGAAAATAACTTGTAGAAGCTACAAAAATTACAGCAAAGACCGCTTCACTTCAGATGTAGCCCTGATCCCATTCCATATTGCCTCTATATTTGATGATGCTGATGATCAAGCATGGGTTTTCGGCAAGCTTTTCACTGATATTGTTGATGAACATGCCCCAGTGAAGCAATTCCATGTTCGCGGTGGCCATGTTCCATACATGACACCCGAATGGAAACGAGCCATACGACATAGGAATCGATTATGGAATAAATACAAGAAAGAACCTACTGCTGCTAATTGGGATGCCTACAAAACACAAAGAAATATTTGCACATCTATGAGGAGGAAAGCCATAACAAATTACTACCATCACAAAGCTGAAAATATTGCATCTAAACCCAAGGACTTCTGGAAGGTATTTGGCTCTCTCTTCAAATCGAAACGAGGGCAAGTAAATGACATTGTACTACAGGAGAACAATGAATTTATCACTGATAAGCAGCATATAGCTAATATTTTTAATGATTATTTTATTGATATTGTCAGAGATTTTCCTGTACCGGATACTAACCAGTATGGTATAAATTACTCTAACCACCCTAGTATACATAATATCAGAGATTTTATGTCCAATAGCAAGTCCAAGGAATTTAGTTTTGAGCCAGTTCAACCTAACACAATATCTGACGTCGTCCGATCTTTATCAACATCTAAAACTATGGGTTATGACAACATCCCTGTACGTCTCATTAAGGATAGCATCAGTATCATTGCCATACCTCTTTGCAATTTATTTAATTTTTCTATTTCTTCCAATTGCTTTCCTAAGTCCTGGAAATATGGACAGATTACACCTGTATTTAAGAAAGGCACTGAATATTCTAAATCTAACTACAGACCTATTACTGTTTTACCAGCTTTTAATAATATATTTGAACGTATTCTTACCACGCAGCTTAACAATTTCTTCACAGACAAATTATCTAGTTTTTTATCTGCTTATCGTAAATACTACAGTTGCGAGACCACCTTAGTGCACATACTTGAAGAATTTAGATCAGCTCTTGATAAGAAAGAATTTGCATCAATTATTGGGATAGATCTATCCAAAGCTTTTGACAGTATCCCTCATGAATTATTGCTAGCCAAACTCAAAGCATATGGTGTTTCGAACTTTAGTCTTTTATTCATTCGTAGCTACTTAACAGACCGCTACCAAAGAATCAAGATCGGTGATCAATTTTCTAATTGGAATTTACTCTATAGAGGCATTCCACAAGGTTCAGTGTTCGGTCCTCTCCTTTTTAATATTTTTCTTAATGACCTTCTCATTACTACATTAGATTCTAAAATAAGTGCTTATGCTGATGATACACAGCTTTTTGCAACTGGCAAAGATCCTGCTCTAATTTATCATAATTTAAATACTGACCTTCAAACTGTTTCCCAATGGTTTAGCTGTAACGGTCTCAAGATAAATTCTGACAAGTGCTTAACCATGTCACTGGGTAACACCACTGAAAACCCACTTTATCGCATAGATAATCGAGCGATCACCACGGTTGATAGCTTTAAACTATTAGGAGTTACCATTGATAATGACCTTAATTTTAACAATCACGTGGCTGATACTGTGCGCAAAGTTAGTAGTCAACTTCAGGTCATCAAACGGCACAAGAAATTAATTGATACCAATACCAAGATCAAACTATATAATGCTTATCTTCTTCCACAACTTAACTACTGTTCTGTGGTCTGGAATCATTGTGGTAAGCGGAATTCTACTAAACTAGAAAAGCTTAATGAAAGGAGTTTACGCTTTGTTTTCAATGACTTTACTAGCACATATGATCACTTACTCCAACAGCTAAATCACCCTACCCTCCATAACAGAAGAATTCATGACACTTTAACTTTAGTATATAAATCCATACATGGAATTGCTCCCAGCTATATCACAGACCTCATAACTAAACGTTCATTAACCTGTAATCTCCGTGGTCATCTTTCTGTTGATATACCAAGAGTACAAACTACCAAACATGGACTACATTCCTTTCATTATAATGGCAGCAAACTTTGGAACTCCTTAAGTGACTCTATCAGATCCTCTCCAAGTATAAAAACCTTTAAAACAGCTATTTCTAAAACTAACTTTACCAATGACTGTTGTTCCTTCTGTAGATCAGATTAATTATATATTACCTTTAATTTTATATTTATCACTACATCATGTATATAGCGTTATATACTAGACCTTTATTCAGCATACTATAGCTTCATTTATTATTACTATGATTCCACACATTGTATATCTTATTTCTTTAGTAATCATTTCATTGAATTTACAACTTAAATTTATATTTTGTAGTTAATATATCCAAATGTATATATACAGGAGTAAATGTATCTCTATTTTATTTTATATTTATTTTAGTTATTTTATTGGATTTCGGAGATATTAGCATCTTGTAATTTGCTACCTTAAATTCGAAGAAAATAAAGTTTATTGTATTGTATTGTATTGTTAACACCGACATCCAATTGTCTCGCTTTCTGATTGGCTCTCCGCTATATGCAAAATAAGTACATACAATGAAAATGACGTCACTCGCAAGCCGTGGTAGCTTTGCAAAGTGGTTTCACGGCGAGGTTTGTGAATTCAAATGGTGTTAACTTCGCTTCCAAAAACAAGAAGGTGAGGATTTCACAAGCATTTTATTACTAGGAGAAGTTAATCGGTGAGTCAAACTTCTTTGTAGTGTGCCATTTGGCAAAATGAGAGTTTTCTCTTGAGTGGAGAAAGTTTCGGCGAATTTGTAGTCAGACTTTGTGACTAGACTAGTTCTCTCAGAACTCAGAAGTTTTGAAATTTATAACAATAACTTTTCTGATCCAGAAAAAAAACAAGAAAGGATTTCACATGCATTCCATCAATTACAGAAGTTAATCGGTGAACCAAATTGCCATTTGTCTAAGAAAGCTTTCTCTCAGCAACGGTGATTAGAAGTGTTTACGTTTTGACTTTCAATGGCCTTTTTCGACTCGAAAGCAGTTTATTACGCTATAAGTACTTCGTCGTTGTAAAAAAACAAATCGCACACATTTTGCCATTGTCTGTACTCGTATTGATCATAGAAATGACGTCATAAAATGTTCAAAACTCAAGTGGAACAACGAGCGTAGCGAGTTGTTTCGCTGCAAAGTTTTGGACATTTATGACGTCATTTCTATGATCAATACGAGTACAGACAATGGCAAAATGTGTGCGATTTGTTAATTAACACCAACAGCACTAGACTGTTACTCCTTTCATCACTCTGAATAAAGAACAAAACCAACACCGACAGCACTAGAACGCAAGTGAAAAAAACCACTTCAATCTTCACATTAATTTTCTCGGTGAGTGAGTGAGTCTCCTTATTCGACTGAAATGTTCACCCGTAAGCTGGACCTCAAACCTTGGTGATCTTTGGGTTACTATCTGTAGCTTACAATTTACAGTTAATAAAATCTATTTTTAATGCCTAACTTTCTAGAGTCTTAATTCTGCATACATGTAAGTGGTAATATGGTAAAACTACTGAGTAACATGAAGGTTTAAAGAGGACAGTAAACCTCACCGTTGACTGTAATTTGTCATCCTGTATCTTGATTTTCCTTCCTGACTCAGGAAGCCTTTCAGGAGCACCTGCCAATAACGCTACACCTAGAAACATCACACAACATAGGTCACACACTGAATGTCACACACCACATAACACGTCAGATACTGTTATCATACACAAAGAAATAGGCACTCAGCTAAACAAAAACAATGTGGGTTTTATAAACCTTTGATCATGGGATATGTAGGAGATTCGTGCAGAACAACTGTGTCACACTGCGTCCTCGGTTAAGTCACACTGCACCCTCGGGTAAGTCACACCTAGCCCTCGGGTAAGTCACGTCTGGCCCTCGGGTAAGTCAAACTGTGCCCTTGGGTAAGTCACACTGCACCCTCGGGTAAGTCACACTGCGCCCTCAGGTAAGTCACACCGCACCGTCTGGTAAGTCACCCTGTGACCTTGGGTGAGTCACACCTGGCCCTCGGGTAAGTCACACCTGGCCCTCGGGTAATTCACACCTGGCCCTCGGGTAAGTCACACCTGGCCCTCGGGGAAGTCACACCTGGCCCTCGGGTAAGTCACACTATGCCCTCGGGTAAGTCACACCTAGCCCTTGGGTAAGTCACACTGCACCCTTGGGTAAGTCACACCTGGCCCTCGGGTAATTCACACCTGGCCCTCGGGTAAGTCACACTATGCCCTCGGGTAAGTCACACCTAGCCCTTGGGTAAGTCACACTGCACCCTTGGGTAAGTCACACTGCGCCCTTGGGTAAGTCACGCTGTGTCCTTGGGTAAGTACCTACCACAGTTAGCATGCTTAAGAGCACCCACATCATTAGTGCCATCACCACACATCAACGTCACAAAACCTCTGCTCTTGAGTCTAGTGATGACAAATTCCTTGACACACAAATTAACAAAGTTAATAATAACAAAACACAAACTACTTGCAACTTTACACACTTCTCAATAATTATTAACTACCTAAAATGACCAACTGCAAGGCCACTCGCTTACCTTTTGCTTAGGTGCAACTCGGGCAAAAACACGGACATGAGGTAGAATGGAGTCAAACAGTTTTGACAGCTCATCAGTGGATGATAGATAGGAGAAGGCCTGGTAAGGACATTACACATGTTAAACCTTTCACTCTGACAGATGTCAGCTGCTATTCACTTTACACACAGTTAGGCAATCCCTTTATGTAGGACGACACAATTTTTTACCAAAAATACAATAGAATACAACACAATACAATTCAATACAACAATAGAATGCAACACAATACAATACAATAGAATACAATTTGGTAGCAATTCGCGTCGTCCTACATGAAGGGATGGCCCACAGTTAGCTTACATTAATTAACTCTTAGTTGATTACTCCAGTGTTTATCTCATTTACTAATAGCCAGTTACCAGGGCTTGACACTAACAGGTACCCTGTCACCAGTGAAAAGTAAAATATTCATGTGGAAAGTAAAAAGTTTAGTTTGGAAAGTATATTTTAAATATATTTTCTACATTTACTCAGTTTACCTTTCCACAGTGGCAACAAGACTTAGGGTGCGTTCAATTGACCGTATTCTGGAATAAGAATAGATGGAATAATCTCTGGAAATCACTGGTTCAGGCACATTATTTTTGCACTGTAAGCTACTAACGTTTGCTGAAATGCAATATTCAGGATACATTTTATATTCCATAGACTAAAAATTCCCGATATAAGTGATTTGTAGTGTTCATTCTGTGTATTCTTATTCTGGAATATGGTCAATTAAATGAACCCTTAGTCTTAAAAGTAAGCTGTTAGTGTAGAGCCCTATATTTACGGTACTCAAAAAATTGCTATCAAATGATATGACTATCACATACACCAATGTAGCCATTTCCTCCTACCTCTCCTATAAGACACAAGTCGTAATTGGACACAAGATCACATGCCCCCCCTGATGGAACGAGTGGAAGACTGAAGGACCTGTCAACCGGCTCCCAGTGCCACTCCAATTCAACTGAAAAATAATAATATCCAATGTAGATATATAGCACCATAAAATCATTAAATAACATGACTAGAAACCATAACAATGCCATAAAATATAGAGCAGTGCACTTACCATGATTATTACTCATGGGGGGAGGGGTGATGACAATGGTTTCCTTTTTGGTAAGCCGTAGCTCCTTAGCAACATGACATGCTGTAAGTGGGTTATCACCTGTAATCATTGTTACCTTAAAAAATGTATTGCAGGTCATCATTAGCTTATCATGTTATGATGACAGAGGAATATAAAAATAATGTCAAAAATTAATAATAATAATAACAACGTATGTGGCTTACGTGATGTGAAGATTCTTGCATCTGTTTAATGACATTCTTAGAGTCCTTCTTAAGTGGGCATGCAATCACAACAAACCCAACAAATTCCAAATGGCTCTCAACTTCCTCACGACTTAATTCGCGAACCTAGAACATAAACAAACATGACACCAGTGTGATGGAATCCTATGTAGACATCAGATTACCTTTCTAACTAACTTAATCGAGTCTGTCCAAAGGTAAACTCAAAGAACATAACTCTATTTTCAAATTAGGCACTTTGGCACCTACGGCATAATGAATGCTTTTTGTTCATTTAATTTCATAATTCGAGTACTTATTCATTCATACTTGGATTAGCATGTTTCATTACTTTCTCAAACTCATCAATAATTAATGAGTTGAATACAATAGAAATCATGACCATGATGAGTATTTAGAAATTGTTTCCAAATACAGCTCTCGTTTCAAGACTTTTAGATCGCTAATTTTATCATTAAAGTGGAGTTTGAGAAGCCAACTAAAACACTCAGAACTTGTTTTAGAAGCGAGTTTCTAAATACAGTGAGGAGTTGTTAAACCTCATCTTTGCCTCGGTTTTCAAACCCCTCTCACTCTATTTAGAAATTGCTTCTAATACAGCTCAAGTGTTTTACATATTACTTATTCATCAATACTCTTTATTGTATTGCGGCTATTAGCATTTCAATTGCTGCCACAATTTCCTTTGATCTTAATTGATCAGAGTACATGTTTCCTCAGCTGTAATCATGCACTCAACGCCATATAAACCGTTCCCCCACCCACAATTCCTTCTTTTGCTCTGATGAAGGGCTAGTGCTTGAAAAGTCAGCTGCTACTCACTCCCCACAGCTGTTGGCATATGTTAGTTGACTTTTATTTGATCACACCAGTGTCCAAAGGTAAGCCCTGCATAACATCATCCCTAATTTATCCTACCAAAATGCATTATCCTATTCAGGCCTGTACATAATAGATACAGAATGAGTAGCTGTGCTTGATCAGATTTACAAACTTGCGCTGGAGAGTTTGTAAATCTCATAAAGCATGGACACTAATTCCGTATATGGCTTGTCAAATGTATCTATTTTGGCCGAGAAGATCGAAGGAAAAGTTCATGCAAATCAGGACAAATCTGTACATCACATTTACAGATCACTTAGTGCACATTGATTCCTTTTGTATTTCCTTCATGAATTATTAATGAGTTTGATCAATGCTGTCTGGCCATCATAAATTATAGTAGCATATACATGTAAGAAACACATCATCTGAGATATATCGAACCCTTGAAATATGTAGTTTAATACCAATTGATTCAGGTTTAATACCAATTGATACAGGTTTAATACCAATATTGATACAGGTTTACATTTGTAATAATTATTATGAAATGCAGGCGAATAACTGCCAATATAGATTTAATACCATCTAATCCTTTTTTCATGAACATTTTGGCCTTAATGTTTTCATCTTCAGTCAGTTCTCTATTAAACAGCTCTAAAACAATGACTAAAATATAAATTACAGATATAAAACCTTAAATACCAGAAATATAAAATTCACCTTCACCTGTGAGCAATTGGTCATATGAATATTAGAGGTGTTACACAAGGTAAGTTGCGAGGACTAAACTCCAATGGATTTATTGAAACTCTGTATTTTTTAAATATTACATGAAATGTTTGTTCAAGAATGTGGCTCTGATTTCAGTGTAACAATGAATCATCATGTTGTTAAAATCTAATTTAAACTATAGTATTTCAAACTACATGTACAGTGCAGCTCGAAAGTAAGTGTGCAGACGCCCATGGTTAGACATAATTTAATCTCAATTGGATATAGGCACGAATAAAAACATTAGCTGCAGTTATTTATGCTAGGGTCTTCGTTTTCCAGATCTGGAAAACGAAGACCCTAGCGTAAATAACTGCAGCTAATGTTTTTATTCGTGCCTATATCCAATTGAGAATAATTTATGTCTAACCGACACACAGATAATGTTTTTATTCGTGCCTATATCCAATTTATATCCAATTTGTGTCTTCCCGGCTAGTCGCTCGAATTCTCTAGCTACCATATTTACGATTGTTCAATTTAAAAGGGGGTCTTCATTTTCCAGATCTGGAAAACGAAGACCCTAGCGTAACTAACTGCAGCTAATGTTTTTATTCATGCCTATATCCAATTTATATCCAATTTGTGTCTTCCCGGCTAGTCGCTCGAATTCTCTAGCTACCATATTTAAGATTGTTCAATTTAAAAGGGGGTCTTTGTTTTCCAGATCTGGAAAACGAAGACCCTAGCGTAACTAACTGCAGCTAATGTTTTTATTCATGCCTATATCCAATTTATATCCAATTTGTGTCTTCCCGGCTAGTCGCTCGAATTCTCTAGCTACCATATTTAAGATTGTTCAATTTAAAAGGGGGTCTTCGTTTTCCAGATCTGGAAAACGAAGACCCTAGCGTAACTAACTGCAGCTAATGTTTTTATTCATGCCTATATCCAATTTATATCCAATTTGTGTCTTCCCGGCTAGTCGCTCGAATTCTCTAGCTACCATATTTAAGATTGTTCAATTTAAAAGGGGGTCTTCGTTTTCCAGATCTGGAAAACGAAGACCCTAGCGTAACTAACTGCAGCTAATGTTTTTATTCGTGCCTATATCCAATTTGAGTCTTCCCGGCTAGTCGCTCGAATTCTCTAGCTACCATATTTACGATTGTTCAATTTAAAAGGGGGTCTTCGTTTTCCAGATCTGGAAAACGAAGACCCTAGCGTAAATAACTGCAGCTAATGTTTTTATTCGTGCCTATATCCAATTGAGATTAAATTGCATGTGTCTAACCGACGTATATATATTTTCGATATATTTCAGATCCGTAAAACAAAGATCATTTCTTTCCCAACGCACTTTTACGGCTCAACTGCGATTCGCGATTTCCAATTAACAATAGCAGCAGCATTTAACATATCATGTTATATTATTTATGGGGGTCTTCGTTTTTGGGTCTTCGTTTTCCAGGTCTTCGGTCTTCGCTTTCTAGGTCTTCGTTTTCCAGACACCCCCGAAGCTGCCCCACATTAGACTAATTAATACTCGAAACCAGACTTTTACTTTTCCCCAAAAAAGGCAAAGCTTTACAGTAATACCCCGAGTAATACAAATCCAAGAAATCCGGATTAGGATCAATCCGACGAAATCCTTCTCAGAGATGGATCCTTACGTAGGAAAGCTGTCAGAAGTTCGGAACTCCGTGACAGAAAATTAATGAATTGTCATGGAAACAAATGATTGACGTCCACCAAAACGCAACTTCTTCGTTGGAGACAAATTTTAAAACGGGCGCGTGTCACTGAGAATCGCTGTAAAGCACTTGTCTTAGTCGGTTTACAAACACGAACGCCAGTGTTCTAAAATAGAACACAACTCTTGAAGTGAGACAATAATGTTTTGCCGCATATTTTCATTTAAAGCGGCCTTAGTCAGTTTACAAACACGAACGGCGGTGTTCGAAAATAGAACAACTCTTGAAGTGAGACAAGAATAAACTTTTGCCGCGTATGAGCGAGTCTGGTCGTGAGTATTTACATTTATTAAAAGTGCTTGTCTTACTCAGTTTAAGAATCCCAGTTTACAAACACAAATGCCAGTGTTCTAAAATAGAACACACTCTTGAAGTGAGAGAATGTTTTGCCGCGTACATGTATGAGCGAGTCTATAGTAGTGAGTCTTTTCATTTAAAGCGGCCTTAGTTTACAAACACGAACGGCGGTGTTCGAAAATAGAACACAACTCTTGAAGTGAGACAAGAATAAACTTTTGCCGCATATGAGCAAGTCTTAATAGTCGTGAGTATTTTCATTTAAAGCGGCGCTTGCCTTACTCAGTTTACAAACACGAACGGCGGTGTTCAAAAATAGAACACAACTCTCGAAGAGACACAAGAATAAACTTGTGTCAGCAGTCTAATTTTCAATAGTCAGTTTACAAACACGAACGCCAATGTCTGGCTTCTTCGCTTTAAAATAAAAATGCTGTCGCAAAGAAACAACGTACGTACATGTATTAATTCAAAACTCAGTAACTTTGTTACGGGTAATCGAACACGAAACTCGTTAGGTGTATTGCCCGAAGTCTGCCCGCGGACTGCCCGAGGTCTGCCCGCGGACTGCCTGCGGATTTGCCCGCGGATTTGCCCGCGTGTCTGCACACTTACTTTCGAGTGGCACTGTACTACTACTCTAATCATTTCATACCTCTCTAGCAGCTAGCTCCCCTAGTTTCTTGTATCCCAGGGCTAACACCCTGGCTCCTTGACATGTAATTTTATTGTAGACTGCATCATAGTTGTCAGGTACCTCCTCATACTACATGAAAAACAGAGAATCGGAATAAATAAATACTTCTCAATAAATATATACTTCTCAATATTTGCCCAACATGCCAGCATTGCATTTATGTAGTCTCACTTATAACAACAACAACAGCAGCAGCAATAACAACAACAACAACAATAACACTTTATTTAAGCAGGGTAACTTGGATTACAAAACATAATTTTCATCTACATGTAGGCCCTAAAAATACAGGAAAATAAAAAAATAGACTATAAAATATTTTACATACAAAATCTTATACTTATATGTATATATATGAACAGACTCAGTTCCCTAGAAATTAGAACCCTAAAACAACCCCTCTCCCCTTCCCACCCCACCCCACCCCAACAACCCCTCATGCACACCACACGCACACACACACACGCACGCACACATCATACACAATATTAACCTAGTAAACCAATACTGACAGCAGCTGATAATTAAAAGTATAATAGAAGCTCTATACCCACCCAACATTAGCTCATATCCCAGAAATACCCAAAAACGGACAATCCCAGATTCATGTATAAAACATACTGGCACAGTTAAAATTTAATGAATAATTAATTATTCATTATATGAAATGGCAGTTTGAGGTTTCTATCTCTTTTTAGAAAAAAAGGAAATGAATATTCTGACTCCAAATTACATTAACACCATGGGCACTAAACTGGGTTTTTATGATCATGGTAATGAGTGGCGGACCTTAAGGAGGCCCTCAGCCACCAAAGAGAATCAAAGCCCTTAAAGTGCCCCTACGATCAAATTTTGACATATCAATGTTTTTGCATATTCATAAAGTAGAGTTCATATATTATTACCAGTTCAAATTGTTTTTCGATACAACGACAGGAAGTCTTATTTTTTTAGCTCCGAATATTGAATCTACACGTCCGCCATTACTGGAAGCCGTGCCCTTTGTTCAGCTTTAAACAAAGGTTTATTCACCGGAAATGATGTCATACACTTAACGCTCGCCTGCAGAACACAACGCCTGGAGGCATATTTCTACTAAAAACGTCTTCACGTACATAAGAAGAAAGTTATATTTATCTTTGCGAGGTTGGCTACTTTTTTATGCACGCTATTTCGCGCCACGAGGTTGTCGTGTTAAGTGTATGACATCACTTCCGGTGAACAAACCTTTGTTTAAAGCTGAACAAAGGGCACGGCTTCCAGCAATGGCGGACAGGATTTTACCGGTAAACTCTCCTAAAATTTGTGGTTTAAGATGCCCATTTGGGAATATTTTTTACTATTTCGGATATTTCTAATACTGATTGACCTATAGACACTGAAAAAGTGGCAAATCGAAATGGTAAATTTTCGTCGTAGTGGCACTTTAAGGCACAAAAAATTAGATTAACACCATGGGCACAAAACTGGGTTTTTATGATCATGGTAATGAGTGGCGGACCTTAAGGGGGCCGTCAGCCACCAAAGAGAACCAAGGCCCATAAGGTACAAAAACTAGATTAACACCATGGGCACTAAACTGGGTTTTTATGATCATGGTAATGAGTGGCGGACCTTAAAGACCCTTTAGCACGTCCCGTGATACTTTGCGCGAAACCCATGTTTTTGTTTTGATTTCGTGTTCACTGACTGTGACGAGCGCCTAACTCAACAACCGTCTCAAAATTCTATGGACCTCTATGAAACTTTATATAAACGGAAATAATGCCTAGTTTAAGAAAGCCCTAAAATCGATTCAGCGTTCAAAGCTGAGACTTATTCATTAATCAAACATCCACAAAGGTAGAACTTGGAAGAGAACTTGATGCAGGATGTTATTTAATTATTCAGCGCGTTCTAGGATTTTAAAACTGATGCACGAAAACTTACATGCATTTCATATCAGATTACCGAGTTCGATTATTGATCAAATAGACATCTAACTAATAATCTAGATGAGGAATAAGTCAAGCAACAACATACAGCAATAGAAAATCAGTAGTAGCAATAACTTTATTTGTTCGCTGAGGAGAATATTATAATAGTGTGTACTGACCGATTGCTACAAAGTATTTGCGTTGACTTGATAAATATCGGAATTAGTGAGCACGGATACAACGGAGGAACGGCAAGGTATTCATTGAGTTTATCCACTGATATACACGCAACTAGAAAACTGAACCACAAAATATTATACCGTTGGAGAATCGACAGTCCTTTGAACAGCCAGAGTCATCCGCTCCGAGTGACGGCATCCGCTAAGCCGCCGGCTATTTATATTACAAATGTACTCAGAAATGCGAGAATGCAGAGTACTCTCCAAAGTCACCGCAGTTGCTTGTGTTTCCCTAACTGAAAGATCGGAGAATTATCGGCGAATGATCTTCTTACCTTCGTTTTAGGAAGGAAGACAGACCGTGACAATGTTCTCGGCGGTTGTTCTTCGCTGGCGCCATCTCGGATTTGCTAGGCCGTTGGATGTCACACAAAATCTGTCAGCAAATTTTGGTTCAATATTTAAAAGAATGCCCTAAATAAGTTCTTAAGAAGAGTATTCATCGTATGTGCGTATATAATAGTAACTATCAGCGGTAACAACGACGATGCAAGCAGATTATTTACATGTAGACATTGCCGGTCACAGAACTAAATTTCGTGGTCCACGAAAATACTTGTTTCGTGCAAAGCATCACGGGCGTGCTAAAGGGTCTTTAAGGGGGCCCTTAGCCACCAAAGAGAACAAAAGCCCATAGGGTACAAAAATTAGATTAACACCATGGGCACTAAACTGGGTTTTTATGATCATGGTAATGAGTGGCAGACCTTAAGGGGGCCCTTAGCCTCCAAAGAGAACCAAGGCCCATAGGGCCAAGCTCCTTCCCTTTTTGGCAAAGAGATCTAAGGTCCTGGATCTGCCGCTAGTAATTAATCAGTGTTTATACATTGTATACGTGTGTATTTTTGGTTAATGTATTACCATATTCCTCAATGTTTCTGGTGCTCCCTTGATGGCAGCAAAGTAATCACTAGTAGTAGAACCCTGTGTCTGTACAGATACTACTACAGACATTCTCTTGAGTGCACTAGAGAAGTGATGTCTGTGTATGATGCGCATAGTCACACGTCGACCCTTGTTGGGCAAAACTAGGTCCCCTAATAATCGACATAACGCAAGGAATACTGATTAGCTTTGATGGTTATACTTAAACTTTCTTGGAATGTTAAACATGCATATGGGCCAATGCATATTCCCTTCTAGATGTATATGTCAAAGGAATGAGGAATCAAGTGTTCATACCTTTAGTTAATCTCCAGTCAACAGCTTGTAGAACAGCTTTTTCAAGGGGGTCACCAACAAGACTGTCCTCTAGACAAACCAGAGAGTGACATGTTGCAAGCACATGAAGGGTTTTCTCTGACAAGTCAGACATGGAGCTGATCTCACCATCATCTCTAACGAGTGACAAGAAGGTACATGTAAGAATACCATGCATGTCTACAATGTACCTAACTGAACTGAATTGAGGTGCATTTCAATGATAATAGCATGTTACATTTCCTTGAATTGAGAAAAGGAGTGATACATGTGACGGTGACAGAAAGAACCTGCCTCATCCCCAGATGTCCAGGAAGAGCGATGGGAAGGGAGAGAAAAGAGGAAGTGCCAGGCAGATCTCATACCAGGATATTGTTGAACCTAAAAGTGTTTTTAACTTCTCAAAAACCCCATTGCACTTATCATTCTAGAACAAGAGGATGCTTTGTCCACATGTTTTTTGCAAGGGAAAACTTTCTTTCTATAAAGAAGCAGCCTTGATCATCATTTTCATATAGTTCACTATAAGCAAGCTGGTGATGATAATCTGTGTAAAGCCCTACTAAAATGGCTGCACTGCAATGAAACTATTATATGCCTTCAACAATTCTCATATCTTCAATTAATATTTATTTATTCCAAGATGTCTTTGTCAAATGAATATTTAATTCATTCATGGCCATGTCATTCTGTCAGCATGAAAAACAGAGCAGTTCTTGCTACATTGTAAATCTGATTATTTGAACTGTAATATTTATTTTACCTGACTGTTCTACACAACATAAACTGTCCACTTGGAATAACAACATGGTTCATACAGACTTCGCAACATTTTTCAAGAGCTTTTTTAAAGACAATCCACACTTTTCCATACCATGCGAGCAGAGCCTTATTTTCTTTGGTTTTCTAATCTCCTTCCACTGAGAGTGAAGAAAATAAAACTCTGCTGTATTTCTGTTTCAATTACATTGAGCATGCATTGTCCATTGCTTGGAAATAATCTCCTTCAGACAGTACATTTGCCACTGACCAATCACAAGAGACTGTTCCCATGCTTGAGACAAGACTACATTTGAAGGGCTGTGTGCAAAAAGTGATGAAGTGACGATTTGAAAACTCTAGATAGCTAACTTCGGTTTTTGATTAAGAAAACCCATAATTTATAATCTAGAATGTTAGGATATCACTTGAAATAAATGAAAGAATAAACAAATTAAGCAAGCCATTGAGTCATTTCTACAGCAAAAAGAGTTGTTATTGTTTTGCTATAATTCTAATTAAGGTGGGGGGGGGGGATAGGTTTAGAAAAACAAAATTGTCGCACCCGCGCTCATTCGTTGTATATTGGGTGGGAAATTGCTAACCATTCGAACAGACTTTCGCTAGCCGCCAAGCAGGAGAGATGGTTGAAACCAGTGGATTGGACGATGACGAGCATTAAGCACAAGCAGCTCAGACTTATCATTGTTAAGCTTTAACTTATTTAATGTCATCCAGTTATTGATATCCCTGACACAATCTTCTACTAGAGACTTGGCACGCATGGTTTCACCAGAAACTGACGGCTGAAATGATATGTAAATCTGGGTATCGTCTGCATACATATGGTAAGACATATTGTGTCGCTTAATGATGTCCCCAAGAGGTGCCGTATATAACAGGTACATAATGGGACCGAGCACAGATCCTTGTGGAACTCCACAAGTGAGATCACGACTAGATGACCGTTCCTTGTCAATACAGACAAATTGAGTACGATCTGAAAGGTATGAACGGATCCACTCAAGAGCTTTACCCTTAATCCCAAAGCGACAACTAAGTCTGTTGAGAAGTATGTGGTGGTCAACAGTATCGAATGCTGCAGAGAGATCTAACAATAGAAGTATGACGCAACCATGCTCATCTATGGCACGGAGAATATCATTGTGGACTCTCACCAGTGCCGTTTCCGTACTGTGACCGGCCTTATAAGCTGATTGGAATAGCTCACTCAAATGTTCCTCATCAAGATGACAGTTTAACCGCACAGCAACTACCTTTTCAGTAGCTTTGGAGATAAATCTCAAATTTGAAATCGGTCTGAAGCTAGAGAACTCCTTGTGATCCATAGTGGCTTTCTTGATAGTGGGTGACAAAACAGCTTCTTTAAACTTGCTAGGCACAACAGCACTTGCAAACGACAGGTTCACAATCCTAGTAACAATCGGTAATACATGTAGCACCCCAGAGCAGTCTTTGAAAACACCACCAGTAAAATTCGACTTCATTCTGCATGAAAAAATGTAAATGCGACCGTAAAGGTAAAACCGAAATCGAGCGACTCAAATTGTCACTTGATCAGTTTTTGCATACAGCCCTTCATTTCATGTTTCTGATGAAAAGCCAGTTATGTTAATTAAAACCGAAGAACATTATAAAGAAATACTCACTTGAGTCCAATGACACCTTGTACAACAAGATTATCACTGGTTAATGTACCAGTCTTGTCAAAGCAACACACATCCACTTTGCCAGCAAATGGGATGCGGAACGGCTCTGTACAATATACTCCTAGACAAAGAGATCATTATAAACAAAGGTGTTATATTAATAATTAGTTAGAACATTGTCTGGTCATAATTTTTTAATTTTTAATAATGCAGTTAATCCCAAAACATAACTGTAGATAAGAATAACACAAGAACACATCTTAAAATTCACCTACCAAGTTTCTGTAGAGCCATTAAAGAGGAGTTAACAGCCAGTGACAGTTCTATTGGCAGTTCAGGTGGCACTACAGATGTGAGGATGAGTGTACACTCCAAGAACAGCTTGTAGCGATTACGCTTTGGATCTGCACTACCTAATAAATTGATAGGAAATTACACTTTCAGTCTTCAGTAAAAACCCAGTTCAACTTGCTGAAGAGAATCATTTACTTGAGTCTTTAAGCAGGAAACCGGCCGTCCCTTCATGTAGGACGACACAAATTGCTACCAAATTGTATTCTATTGTATTGTATTGTGTTGCGTTCTATTGTTGTATTGAATTGTATTGTTTTTTTTATTGTATTCTTACTAAAAATTTGTGTCGTCCTACAGTGCTGTTCGAAAGTAACGCAACCGAATTTCGCCGAAATTCGCCGAATGTCGTTCTTTGTTTACGATTTGAAAATTCGTCGAAATTTCGCGTGTGAATGCGTCGAAATTTCAACGAATTTTCGTTGAGCATATCGAAATTTCGAACAGGACCGACCGAAATTTCGGTAATATTTACACACCGAAATTTCAGTAATATGGGTGATACGCCAAAATATTGACTATTTTTGACATTTGTGCAAGACAGGATTGCGTTACGAAACATCGTCCCAGCGCTGGTTTGTTGTTTTCCGTTTATCTCATAAACTTTAGCTTCTGTAGTTTAAAACTAAGATCCGTCAGTCCTTCAGAATTTTTGTTGAAGTAATTGCGTATGTTTTCAATTGAAGAAGCCAGCTTTTAGCTTTTTGGAGATACAAAGATTCTCTGTTGACATGTGCTTTCAGCCGTGAAGACTAATTGTCTGGTTTTTGACACAACAAGAATGCCGCGAACTTCGCGGGAAGTGTGATTTTATTGCATCGTAGTTTAAATCACCACAAAGCTTCTCAACTTTACCGGCAAATGATAAACGTCTACTAAATAGAATATTCTGGAGTTCTTTTTATTTAATGTGGTTCGGTTTTCAAAGGTGAGGAGGTCCGAGTCTTGAATTCTGCGACACAGAAGTGTGACATTTTCCGCGAACTGATTTGAATAATCAATGACTCCGCAGTGTTTGTTTTGCGTTGAGATCGCACAAAAAATATCTACAGATAAAATTTTATTTTAGAAATCGACATGCTTATGGAATCAAATGGTTTGAAATTTTTCACTTTATTTACGTATCTGAACAGTTTCCACATGATGCGAAAAATGGTTTGTGTCCATAGTTCTCTATATTCACAGTTTTAATATGTTGTCTGCTATTTAGCGTGAGATCAGATCGCAGGAACCGTATCGAATCTTTTGGAGTTTTGATTTCAGCTTTTTTCGAAGTGTTTTCGGTAAAACTCGCAGCACTTAAACAATGAAACTTTCGAATTTTCGACGTATTTTCACAAGTATCGTAATGTCATTTCAAAGTTACGAAATTCGGTAATTGCGTTACTTTCGAACAGCACTGTACATAAAGGGATTGCCAGGAAACCTCTCTTACATGTACATCAAGAATGATTTTCAGGAGGGTCCTCAAATAAATAGATAATACAAAAGGAATACAATAATAAAAATATATTAACACAATAATATATAAAAAATATGTGTATAGTTCAATTAATGATCAGTCATAATAATATTGGCAAAAGAGGACCTTCAGTAAAATTACTGAAACATACAGTGTAAACTGCCTTGAAATTAGCCACATTGAATGAATATTAAAATGTTGCATCCATGAATGAATTTATTCCACTATGCATATCCACTCATTTGTTGTTACAGACTGTTTATCATGTTTTACTCTTCTCAAAGCAAGAATTACATAATTTTTGTAACGGCTCTGCTCCGTTGCCAGGAGTGATCCGTGAAACTTTGCCTTCGTGGTCGTCAGACGAAGTGATTACCACTTGATATGAACAAGGTCTTGTTTAATGATAAGTTAACGGCACATGAAGAACATATCTGGCTCGTACTTACTGTGAATAGAAACTTAAAACCCATCAAAAATCTATGCGGTTTCCTGGGGAAGGCTAACAACTGTTGTAACTTGTCCAACTGGCTCGCTCTGGCTGCTCACATCATCCCCGAACCTTGGTTACGAGGTGACGCGATAGCGTGGCGACAGAAGGTAAAAAACTAAGGCAGCCGGTGCCTTTACACTGCTTCCCTAAATCTACTGATTTAAATAACATAACAAAACTAACTGACGAAAATGTCCTCTAGTATCAATTCAGTTCGTTAGTCAGTCTTTGCTAAAAGCAAAACTAGCTTGTGGATAGGTCTCTCGTAGAACCTGCTTCTCCCGTCCTTCGTCACAAGGAGCTGTACCTTGCGGATGAGGCCATCCTTGCTTGGGTAGACCTGTGTTATCTTTGCCAGTGGCCACTGGTTTCTCGGCATGTCCTTGTCGCAGATAAGGACTACGTCTCCGATCTTGCTGTCTCACCGTAAGTCGTCCCATTTCTGTCTATTGTACAACAGTGCGCAGTACTCTCTCTTCCAACGGAACCAGAACTGGTTCGCTAAATATTGGACTCTTTGCCATCTCTTCCTGGAGTACACATCGGGTGGCTGGAAGTTCCCTGGAGGGGGCAACACAACGTGTGTCTTGAGCGTCAAAAGATGATTTGGAGTGAGCGGCTCTGGAGACATTGGATCCGACAAGTTCTCTACCGTGAGCGGACGACTGTTTACGATGTTTCCCGTTTCCGTCATTAGGGTTCGCAAAGCTTCATCATCTAGTTGAGAACCCTGCTCCAGCAATAATGCAGAAAGAACTGACCGGACAGTTCGGATCTGGCGCTCCCAGATGCCTCCCATGTGAGAAGCGGCAGGAACATTCAGATTGAAGTTGATCCAATCGCAGTCTCTTGTTTGGAGGAAGTCTTTGATGTGATCTTTGTCGAGCTCCTTGACAGCTGCAGTCAGCTCGTTCATGGCTCCTACAAAGTTAGTTCCTTGATCTGAACGTAGCTCGCGGACCTTGCCCCGTCGGTTGATAAATCTCCGGAGCGCATTGATAAATGAGTCGGATTCCATAGAATTCAGTGTTTCTAGGTGTATGGCGCAGGAAGCCAGGCATGTGAAGATGAGGCCATACCGTTTCAGAGTTTTACGACCCTCTCTGATGTACCAGTGACCAAACACGTCCATACCCGAGTATGTAAATGTGTGGCGGGCGTAACGCGTTCCTGAGGTAGGTCTGACATCTTCTGCGTGAGTTTTGGTCCTCATAGCTTGCGACAGGTTACACATTTGGATATCAAATGTGCCACGGCAGAACGTCCATCCAGAACCCAGTATCCAGCTTGTCGTATGGCATTATGAGTCATACCACGACCCTGATGGTGGCTGATCTTTACGTGGAAATGCCGGATGATCAGTTCAGATACAAGACTCTTTCTTGGGATGATCAGTGGGTGTTTCACCTGGAGGGAATCAGTCGCTCGGCACATACGACCACCGACTCTAAGTAGACCATCTTGGTCGATGAATGGATCAAGCCTGTAGAGAGAGCTTGTTCGCTTAGTGGTGCCATTTCTCTTTCGAGCTGCATGGCGGTCTGCGAACCGTTCCGTATTTCCTTCTAGACCTTGTAAAAGTTTCATCTCGGCACCAAAGTAGTGATGTTGCAGTGCTTTTACGATCAGTATCTCCGACTGAGTCAGCTCTTGAACTGAGGGCAGGGGAGATGGTACTGTTTGTTCTTTGACTTTGTGTTTGTCCTGCTTGGGATGCTGGTTGTCGTGGCTCTCAAAACCTTTCTTTATCCAGACAACCCATAACTTGTCCTTATTCCAAGAAGAGAAGCGCTCAAAGTATTTGAGTTGTAGCGTGTTAGATTGCGATGGATTTAGGCTGGTCTTCGTGCTCTGTTGCAGCGTACAATGTAGTTGCAGATGGGTTTCCGTCTGCTGAAGATAGTTTGTCGAGTTTTGGTTTGCCCACCAAGATGACGGGTGCCTCCACTCCGAGGGGGTCATAGATTGAACTTATTGTAGAGAGCATACCGCATCGTGTCAGTGGCTTGTCTGTCAGTTCGATACGGAATCCAAGAGTGTCTGACTCTATGCACCAGTAAGTGCCTAAGGATCTCTGGATTGGTAAGTCATCGTGGCGGAGGTCGAGGTCTTTAAGATCTTTTGCACGATCATCAGTAGGTAGAGCCTCTAACACTTCTTTGCTGCTGCTGGCGAACTTGTGTAAGCGCAGTTTAGCAGCCGCGCACATAGCCTGGCTGTTCTTGATTAGCTGTACAGCTTCCTCGACTGTTGCCATGGACCTTAAGCCATCATCCACGTAAAAATCGTGATGGAGGAACTCTGCGGTTTCACTTCCATAATCGTCTTTGCCGAATTCAGCGGTCTGGTGGAGGCAGAAGTTAGCAACTCCTGGAGACGATGCAGCACCGAAGAGGTGTACGTCCATTCGGTACTCGACGATTGGACCGTTCAGATCATTGTTTTCAAACCACAAGAAGCGAAGAAAGTCCCTTTGGTCACGATTCATGTAAAAACTATGGAACATTTGCTCTACGTCACAGGTGAATGGAACTTCTTCTTTGCGAAATCGCGTAAGCACTCCTACCAGGGAATTGAGTTGATCTGGCCCCTGTAGCAAGTGTTTGTTTAGCGATTCATCACTGTAAACTGCGCTGCAATCAAACACAACCCGTATTTGATCTGGCTTCTTATGGTGATATACCTCAAAGTGGGGAAGGTACCACACTTTTCCAGGAGATGTATGTAACTGTTCGGTAGGGATGCGACTTGCGTGACCGCGGTCGAAGGTCTTTTGCATGAAATTGACATAGTCGTCCTTCATCTTAACATCTTTCATCAGCTTCCTCTTGAGAGACGGGAGTCTTCTTACACAGTGTTTCTTGTTGTTTGGAAGGCTGACGTCATCGGTTTTGAAAGGTAACGGCGCTTCCCAGTTTCCCTTTTCGTTCTTGTGTAATCCGCTACTGAGGATCTGACGAAACAGTTTGTCTTCTATGGATTCCACTTGTTCCGTGCCGCGAATCTTGCGGCTGTGGTTGAGCTCGCTGTAATCAAGTTCCATCATTTCCCGAATCTGCTTCGGACTCGTGACGTCTTTAAGTTGTGAAGTACTGGCGATGTTGGCTGTCCTCCTTCTCTTCAGGGCCGATCTCCGTGTCAGTTTCTCTTTGGACTGTGACTCGAATCACCGAAGCCGTGTAGCTTGTCTCGATGTTGTTCTTGTCTAGGCATACGCGTCC
Organism: Actinernus sp. WN-2022; assembly: GCA_030867875.1. NCBI lineage: Eukaryota > Metazoa > Cnidaria > Anthozoa > Actiniaria > Actinernidae > Actinernus > Actinernus sp. WN-2022. The sequence goes on along the minus strand of JAOWCC010000936.1, from coordinate 84,963,830 downwards.
TATTATGGTCCATCCAAACTTGTACTGCTCTGCCCACGGCTCGTCCTCGTTACCAAAGATGACCTTGAGAGGTTGAAACGCTGTTGGAACGTTACGTCCAATAAGCATTCCAATTTTTACATCCGGACGATGCCGTATCTTGTCTGCGATCCCGCTCAGATGTGCCCACTGTCTGGCGACGTCAGGGGTGGCGATATCATAGTGCATGGCAGGGATGTGGTCCTGTGAGTATGCGTATGGTACTCTTATTGGCGAATGTTTGTTGTCAATGTCTCTTATGCGAAGGCCGGAGATCTTTTTGGTTCGCAAAGTGTTTGTGCCTACGATAGTATTAACTTCAAAGTTGAGTTCCTGTCCATTTATGCCTATCTCCTCAAGTAGAGAGTCGGTGACAAATACGTCGGTAGACTGGTCGTCAAGAACTGCATATGTAAGGGTCTCGATGGTTGGATCTGTTTGGTGGAATACCTTCAGCAAGACGATTCTAGCACACGATCGAACAGCTTGGTTACTACCGCAGACTCGTGTACAAGCAGATGAAGACTGTGTGGTGCTGTTGCCTTGATTGGCTTGGTCATGCAAAACCATGACGTGTTTCTTGTGGCAGATGTCGCATTCGGGCGGACCTTGGGTGCAATCTTTAGCGATGTGTCTGTCTGAGTTGGCGCAGTTAAAACACACTTTATTTTTCCGCAAAAAATATTTTCTTTCTTCAAATTCTAACTCGCTGAACTTCTTACATTCTTTGAGTGAGTGCGTTGTTGTCTTGTGATAAGGGCAGAAGGTTTCATGCGATGGATCTTCAGTCGCCCGTCGTGCGTGAGGGCCGGCTGATCCTTTAGGACTGTTAGATTCATCCGCTCTGTCACAGGCAGTTGTCTTGGCTGCTAGGGTTGTCGCTGAGGATCCTGTAGCCCTTCTACGTGCATAGCTTGACGATGAGCCAGTTGAACCAATTGGATCTCTAGGATTTGCGCTCATGGTGGGAGAGATCTGGGGAATGTTCATCCTGTCCGCCTGAAAGGTCACCTCTTCTACAAAATCTGAAAACGAGGGAAAGGCATAGTAGTCTTGCTGCTGTTGTAGCTTTTGTACTTTACTCAACCACTTTTGAACCAGCCTGGAAGTTTCTCGACGAGAGTTTGTATCTTAGAGGGGAACTCGAAGATCTTGAGACTAGATACAGGTATCTGTGTGCTTGCTATTTCTACTTGCTGTAGAAAGTCACTGAACTCTCGGATGCCTTGAGCATCGTTGTTTGCAATCTTAGGCCAATTTGTGATTTTGTTCTCGAAGTCCGTTACGAGGATCGCAGAGCGGCCAAAGCGATTCTTTAACTTCTTTCTTGCCTCGTGATAGGCTCTTTCAGGGTCACCAACCATGTACTGGAGCTGCTCAACGACCTTCTTTGCTTTGCCATCTAGATGCTGGTAAAGAAGATAAAGCTTTTGCTGAGCAGTTATTGGTGCTGAATCAATCAGGGCGTCAAAGGCTGTCTCCCAAAGAAAGAACTTAGTTTTATCTTTCTCGTCGCCTCTAAAGACGTCGGGTGTGGCTAGAGGTAGCCGCTGTAGCTGGGTCACCTTAGCTAAGGCTTCAATAAGTTCATGTGTGTAGGTCAGACTGACTGGATTCGGTGATATCGGCTGAACCTGATTTCTTGGGGTGAAAGTGTCGGCTGTGTGTGATAGGACCGAACTGACTTGTGGGAAATTTGACTGGACCGGTTCCTTGGTATCAAAGACTGGGCTGATAGTCATCCACGTCGGTTGGGGGGCAGCAATTGTTGTACTCATCTTTGGAGTTACAGGCATCTGTGTAGTGATGGGTGTGCCACCGTCCGTTGTGGTCACAGATATCAATGGCGTGGCTGAAGTTAGGGGGCTGGACTGCACTTCTTGATGCTTTAAGAATCGATCGACCACATCTATATGCTCAGTAGGTAGTCCTTGGCGGTCCGGTAACTCCTCTTCTATGGCTTCTTGATATACTGCTTCCTCTGCGATGGTCTCGTTGAGTTCTTGCTGGAGTTTCAGTTTGCTCAATACTTTCTCTTGCTCTTGAATGGCGTCATTGAAAATAAGTTTTTGTTCTAGCGCTGCTCGTTTGGCTTTTACGTTAAGAAGCGTTTCTTTGCTGCTAGCTGAGCTGCTAACTAACGATCGCTTTGAACGGCTTGATCGACGTGAACTGTGAGAAGACTGGGAACTGGTTTCCTCTTTTTCTAGATACCCGATTCGGTTCCACGCTGTTCTTTGTGCATGATTTATCGATCCTCTCAGGGTATTCTGTAGGTCTACGATGTATTCCACTCGTGATTGTTGCTGTACACATGCAGACCATTCGCCGAACATCTTTAAGGCTCTCTCCTGTTGTTGATAATAGCTGTAAATTCTCGCTGATTAGGTTTTGATCGTGCGATTGAAGCATCAGCGACCTGAACGCGCTTAGTTTGGAGTAAAACTCTTTATTTGCCGCGATAGCTGCCTTTTCTCTTATATTAATCGTGAATTCCTGTCCCTTCTCAGTCATTACGCGAGAGCGCGTCTCTTTCTCTGTAGGTACTGTTTCATCTGGTGTTTCTGCGACCGTGGGAGGCAGGGTTTCACTAAAACCGGTGTCTGCCGTCTCGTTTTCTGCGTTTGCCGCTTCGGGCACCGATCGTTGCTCGTCTCCGTCGGTCTGAGCACTCCGAAACATTATCGATTAGTTACGATAATTTTGGACAGAACTGTTCGCTGACTGGAGCCTTTGTGGAGGATCCAAAAGACGAAGAAAACAAGGCAGAACTGCTAGAAAGGTGAACCAGAAGGACTTACTTGCTATCGTTGTGTTGATAGAAGGTTTTGACTTGCTTGAACCAAGATTTTGACCCAGATGTTTGACTGTAATGGCTCTGCTCCGTTGCCAGGAGTGATCCGTGAAACTTTGCCTTGGTGGTCGTCAGACGAAGTGATTACCACTTGATATGAACAAGGTCTTGTTTAATGATAAGTTAACGGCACATGAAGAACATATCTGGCTCGTACTTACTGTGAATATAACTTAAAACCCGTCAAAAATCTATGCGGTTTCCTGGGGAAAGCCAACGACTGTTGTCACTTGTCCAACTGGCTCGCTCTAGCTGCTCACATCATCCCCGAACATTGGTTACGAGGTGACGCAATAGCATGGCGACAGAAGGTAAAAAACTAAGGCAGCCGGTGCCTTTACAATTTTTATATCCAAAAAAAGACTTCCTCCATTAGAATAATTCAGTTGGGAATAAATTTACAGTCTCTCTCTGACTTGCTTGTGCATACTAATTAGCGTTGGAATCGATTCTTCTCATTGGTCGACCACTTCAAGCATGACAAATTAGTACACAGTTCGGATTGGATCGGCCAGAGTGGTATCTTCATATTTTAAACTACATGTAAACAGGCCGCAAAAAGGTTTAATTTTTAATCCTTTCTGTTACAACTCGAAAACGTATCTCTCTACTCTATTAAGAGAATTACATGTACCTGAAGGCAAACTTAACTTGTTCAGTTGATTTTAAAGTGTAGTTTGTCAAAGCATCACTGACAAATGCGAATGGGCTGCCACTGACATGAAGATGTGGTTTAATTGTACAGTGTGAACGACTTTTGACAGAGACTGTAGTAGCAAACCTACCTTTGACCCAGACATAGGCAGCAGCAGTAATGGCAAACACCAACAGGAATAAGATGAACATGAATGTCTCCAAGCTATTAGCTGTCACCCTCTTCACACCAAACAAGATTGTCCTCAAAAGTTTTCCCTGCAAGAACATGGTATGCAATTTAATACTAAGCACAAATAAAGGAAAACAGTCAGATAGAATGTATACATGTATGTTGAAGAAAGATTTTCACTGCAGATTATATCATATTTTTATCTTGATTGTTTTAAGAAGTATTGATACAGGTAAAAATACTGTAAACATAGGCACACAATATAATGGAAATACATTTGAAGGGTTGAGCATGAAAACGGTCTATGTGACTTTTTAGTGATTTTTTCAAATCGTCAAATTCGCCTGAAAACTTCTATACAACCAGTTTAACAACTGTTTATTTCTGTTTTGGCATTTATATCATGATTACACCGGTAAAATTACTAAAGCCTGGCTACTTTTATGACAAGATACACAATCTCCTGAGGGGAGGATTGTCTGTGCATTGGGCATCATGCAGATTAAACTTGAGAGGAACACTAAAAGATATATTGTAAGCTAGAAAACAAAAGCAAATGAAGCAGAAGATAAAGGATGTTACACAATTTCTTTTTATTTCTAACTAAGAATGGCTTTGGGGCCACAAGAGAGCATGAGGTCTTTCTTGCTTTGCATTGATGTGAACCTGTATGGTGACCATTGTGTAGTTGCCAAGGTATACACATCAGGGCTTACAAAACAAGCTTTTTGCCTTTGACCCCAAGTTTTGTCACAGATGCCTACTTTCCTACATTATGTTGACTTCCTTCTCAAAAACATTTTGAAAGCCCTGCACATAATATTAATAATAACAAACTTTACTTAAGTATCTGTGGAAATATAGTGGACTAAAAAGTTGGGGACATTATTCTTTCTACACTACAATGTAAGAAAATAATAATAAATAAAGAAATAAGTCAAGAATATGTATCTATAACATTATCTAAAAATTGTCAAAAACATGTATGTCTACAGTTAAAATCTAGTTGCAACATAAAAAAAACAGTTATTACATTTTCCATTAAAAAGTCAGCAAGGTCTAGTTTTCTTATACATTTACGGAAATTCTTAAGCCTAGGTAGTGACTTGACACTAGTACTTAGTTTCAACCAAAGCTTTGGTCCAACTTAACTTACAATGTATACTACATGTATGTTTTCTATAAGTAACCGTATTGAATCAAGGAATTGTATAATCAGCATTTCTTAACTTATAGTTACTGTTATTAATAGTAAATAGATCCTGGATGTACTTGAGGCATAAATTGTTTTTCACTTTATACAATTAAAATATTATTGCTATATCCTGTAATCTTCTATTATAAAGGGTGGGGGCCTCGCACACAAAGTTGGTGTATGCAACGAAAATGGAGAAAATTTAGACCAAAATTTGTTTTAGAATTGTTGTAACTTTGTCGTTATTTAATTGAATGTTATTAAATTTCCACCACTCTGACCTTAGTTTGATGTAGTTTCTTGATTATTAATCTTTATATTCGAAAGAAAAAACTCTCTGAATTTCTAACGAGACCTGAAACAACCACGGGGGCTGATCAAAGCCAAGTCCCGGCTAATCCACAGATCGAATTCGAATTTAGCGTGTTGGTTTTTGCGGAGGGAGGAAAACCGGAGAACCCGGAGAAAAACCCTTGGAGCAAGGGCGAGATACCAACAAACTCAACTCACATATGGCGCCATGTCCAGGACTCGAACCTGGGCCACAGAGGTGAGAGGCAAAGCGCTTAACCACTGCGCCACCCGGGCTCCCAGTGGTTAAGTGGCCACCCAGGCTCCCTACCTTTGAAAGAGGGAAGAATGTGGCGCTGAGAATAAAAATATCAACCGTTCTCAACAGAAAAAAACGTGAAAGCCGCGTAACAAAACCTCTCAATTTCAGAGTGAATTCCCATCATGCAAATCATGCCTTCCGGCACGCACAATCTCCATTTTGCAAATCGCGCATATCGCGCAAATTGCGCACTTTTTGCATCGCACACTTTTTGCCTTTTTGCACTTTTTGCTATCACTTTGCCAATAAATATATTTACATGAATGCAAAACTATTCATTTTATCACTTAAATTTGAGTGTTAATGTTGAATGACAAGATTATGACTTAAATGTATATTCAACAAATGAATGTCTCTTTCGGCTTTGTCAGAAATTTTATTGTTGCTTTATGCAAATTTTGCTATCTTAGTGATCCGATGGAAATCAGCCTTAAAATGTGCACAGATCGACCGTCTTAATTCACAATGCGATGAAGTTCATTCAAGTTAAACTCCAGCACACTAGAAACCAAGAAATATTATGTGGTAATTCCAAGAAAGACCTTTCACTTTCAGTAAGTTGATCTTTTGCACGTGCCAATCTAAATTGTCTGTGATGTCACAATACTAATTGAGTTGTTTACAACTTCCAACTTTGAAGAATTCCCACAGGGGTTGAATGGGCTTCGAAGTCTTTAAGTAAATCGAGCTTAGTTTCTTTTTTTTCCAGGCTAAACAGAGGAAGTTTTTTTTTTCTTTGGAAACAAAGATGTTAACTTTTGGAAGTATCATGCAACACCACAAATGAGAAACCTTTGATACAAAACGAGGGTTGATTTCACCCGCTTTATTCTGCAAGAGCTGTGCTTGGGAGTTTATAAAATACAAGCAAAAAAGCCGCTATGTTTTAAGGTGAACATTTTGCATTTACTGTTTGTATTTTACAGACATATCAGCCTACGATTTACCTATGATTACAATCTACTAACTCAGGCGCGATTTGCATGATTTGCTCTATGGGAAAAGTGCACAATTGGCGCGATAGAAAAAGGGCGCAATTGGTGCGATGGAAAAAGTGTGCGACTGGCGTGAAATGTGTGATTTGCGCAATCGAAGGCAAAAAAGGCACAATGAAAGCTTGGAACGAGGTTTTTTTTCCGACATTGATTTTTTTCTAATGCTAGTTTTTGACTGATATTTCTTTTGAAGAAAGCATAAAGTACAAGAAAACCACAACGTTTTGTGCCAAATTTCAAGTGCATTTCACCTCAAAGTACATATGTAAACTGTCTTCTCCAATATTTCTTAAACGATAAAAAATCATTGTGAAGTGGAGTAAAAATCGGGTGGAAAATGATGAACTTTTTCAGACAGAATTCGAACAAATTCGTTGTTTTTTTCAAATAAAACCATTTTCGGAAGTATTTTGCTCGTTTTATTTTCTGAAGTCCTAGGGTTATAGGATGTTTAGATTTTTAGAAAAAATAACAAAACCTAGCATCAGAATTTTATGTTACGCTCGTGTACACCAACTCCATGCACAAGGCCAAAAGTCGTAGCACATTATTTTAATGATCAGAAGAAATCTTAGTTACCTGTGAGGTGTTAAATCCAGTTCGCAGTACATATGCTATAGTGCCATTGTCAGGGGCTGCAAGGTAAACCATCATTAGACGTACTATACTACACAATAAGTGTATAAACAAATATAATCTGTCCTAGCTCTGCTGTGCATCACACACTTGATATTACACAATATGTGTATCATTCTCTGCTGTGCATCACACACTTGATATTACACAATATGTGTATCATTCTCTGCTGAACATCACACATTTGATATTACATAATGTGTATAATTCTCTGCTGTACATCACACACTTGATATTACGCAATATGTGTGTCATTCTCTGCTGTACAATTCACATATTTGATATTACACAATATGTGTATCATTCTCTGCTGTACAATTCACACATTTGATATTACACAATACGTGTATCATATATTCTCTACTGTACATCACACACTTGATATTACACAATATGTGTATCATTCTCTGCTGTACATCACACACTTGATATTACACAATACGTGTATCATTCTCTGCTGTACATCATACATTTGATACGTGATAAGTATATGCACTGTCTGTAAAAGATACAAGTACCTTTAAGTCCTGCTGCAGTCTTGAGTGGTGGTGAGTGTTGAACCACTTTAGTTCCTCCTGATAACAGATGAAGTTTGCCATGTTGCTCCAAGTCAAATATCTCATCATTGGGTAGTGCCTCAATGGGTTCCTGTATTTCACCAAATATTAGGGCCATTAAGCATCAAAAACATGGCCATACAATACAATACAATACAATATTCTTTATTTACAGAGGGAAGACACATTAACCTTACATACAAATGTAGTTATCTAACATGCGGCCCTCATCCAGACATCCATCCCAGACACGTGACCAGCTTGAGTTCTTCATCTTCTCTTTATGCCACATTCCACAGCAGAAACATTGTCAAACGATATTGCAGTTATTCATTCATGTCCAGAGCAATGTAACATTCTGCTGTGAAATGTGACAGAGAAAGCTGACTTCGGGTGAAACATCTGAAACATCTTTGTTTCTGCAATGCTCGTAAGGTCCCTATTAATGTCAGTGTACTGTCAATTGAATATTCTTTCATACTCTTTTCAATCTCTTTTCAAAACAATTTTGGAAAAATAAGATGGTCAGATATTGGTACCACTTCTAGTTGGGTATCAAGCTAAGAGATTGACAAGGGTAGTGGCTTGCATAATAATTGTGGCTTGGTGCCTGTTTATAAAATTAATAAGTTTAAAATGAACAAAATTTCTGAATTTTTCCAACTTTTACCTTCATCTGTGGGACAGACTCTCCTGTTAACATGGCCTCATCTACAATACACGATCCCCGCAGTACAAGCATGTCACACGGAATGAGCACATCAGAGTTCTTAGGTCGACCTGTAATAAAACTATTATTATCACTATTCCATAAATATTATATAATTGTACATTCTTCTGCAGAAGTTAAATATCAAAACATAATATATTATGCTCATAGTTTGTCAAAGGCTTATGATTTTTTTAAGGTTACCGGATACCTTTGCGGGTCTCTCTCGTTAATAATTTTGTACGCGCGTTGTTTTAAAGAAAACTATAGAAACCTATATACCTCTGTAAAGCTTATGAAGTGTAGAATACGCTGAATGGATTTGTTAAAAAAAATATTTCATTGTAAAGCAATGCTAAGCTAACAAACGCAAAACTGACAAGGTTTATAAAAGTGAATTAGCAGCCTTCGGGTTAACGCATAAAAACAATTCAACTGCACAATGTCAATCAGCATATGACAGCCTAAAAAAGGGTGTGAGCATTTGTTAATATTTTACTTCATTCAAATGCAATTCATTCCTAAAGTTTTAGTTTTCAATAATGTCCGAGTCACATTACGCGTGATACTCTACGAGGAAAAAACTTTGCATATTGCTAAACGCTCACACCCTTTTCTTTGTCAGTAACTTATCTGTCTTTTGGCCGAGTTTTATCAAAATCTGGCAAGTCTGCATTAATTAATTAATTAAGTCTGCATACCCTATTAATTCATTCAGAGGGGATACGAAGAAAAACCTAGTCGGAGATTTGGCATGTAAAGTTTTGTGAACATTTCACACCTCATCAAAGCAAATGTCAACCCTAGCCAATGACTATGCAAGGACCCCTGGAGCTTCAAAGTAGTAGTGAAATTCGTGGGAAATTGGTAAATACAGTTGTAGGTCATATTTCATAAGAAACCTTTCGCTCTTACAACAATTCAACAGTTTCGCTCAGTTCGAGAGCCGTAAAGTTTCATTCCCAAAATTCCACAACAACTGCAAGTTGATGTCCTCTCAAGCTCACAATTGAGAAGTCGAGGATTGACAACAGCCCAGGAGTGAAACTCGGATCAGAATCAGACTCCAATGTGAACTCATCGCTGCTCACGTCGTCAGTCTCTTCAAATGACTCAGCTGGTTCCTAGTAAGCCAAACAACAGTTTATATTAAGCCTGCTAGCGCTGCTTATATTTGGAGTTGACCCTGAAGTTGAAGGTTGTTCTTCGCTGCCTTTCGCACGTTCTTCGAACCACGAGCCTTTGTCACTGTCTGCAAGCTCAATCCTCGGTTTACCGAATTCCTCCTTATCACCGGTTTCCTTACTTTTTCGGTCCAGGGTTCGCTTTATGTTTTACCCAAGGACTTTGCTTTCCTCTTTTGGATTTCCCCATACAAACAATCGATAAAAGACTCTAAATGCACGTTTGTTATTTCGAAGAAGGGAAGCTACAACAACAGTTGCAAATTACTCGGATAACAGCTCCCGCTAAAAGTCCACGGGGTGCCCGTGGCACGTAAAGGGATTATAATGCCTCAGTGATTTATTTAGTTTCCTTCTAAATACGTTTTTCCTAAATATCTCGCAAGCTTTTATATCTTTTGAAATAATGTTTTTTTTCTAAATTGTAAAACAATCCATAAACTTTCCAAATGATCAAAAATATTTTTTAACAAAAAAACATGCCTCGAAGGTATCCGGTAACCTTAATTGACACATTCATTGCACTTACTTACTGATGTAATAAGTATTTACCTATAGAGACAATATCGCCTGGCAGCAATTCATTACTGAGGATTGGCCTCCATTATATGTGGTACATACACTGTACTGTACTTACTGATGTAATAAGTATTTAAAATACCTATAGAGACAATATCGCCTGGCAGCAATTCATTACTGAGGATTGGCCTCCATTATGTGGTACATACAATGTACATTGTACTGTATTTAATGATGTAATAAGTATTTACCTATAGAGACAATATCGCCTGGCAGCAATTCATTACTAAGGATTGACCTCCATTATATGTGGTACATACATTGTACTGTACTTACTGATGTAATAAGTATTTACCTATAGAGACAATATCGCCTGGCAGCAACTCATTACTAAGGATTGGCCTCCATTTCCTGTGTCTGTAAACCTACAGTCATCATACATGTAGATCACTGGTCAATAGTTACATTTAACTCCAGACCTATACACTATAATTCTATACATGTAGCTACCAGTTCAAAACTAGATTATTATAGCAAACCTGGATCAGGTATGGTTTGCTTCCCATCTTTCTGATCTCCTTCATATTCCTTAATTGCTGCAACATCAAAAATACAAATGAAGAAGGATATTTTAACAATATTATTGATAACCACAGATGTGTGTAAATATGCCACATCCTGCTCATTATAATATAAGAGAAACTGTCTGTAAATAGAGAATCGTGGGTCTGTGGTGAATTTTCGGATTTCTTCATATTTTGCCAGAACATACCCTTGGGTGAACTGTTTTAGGAAAGCATACCAAAATATATTTTTTTTGGTGAATTTTACAAAAGATTGAAAATTAAGTGCCAGAGCAGTTTTGGGCTTGTCAGGATGACTGAATCATCACACAGCAGCTTGTCAGGATGACTGAATCATCACACAGCAGCTTGTCAGGATGACTGAATCATCACACAGCAGCTTGTCAGGATGACTGAATCATCACACAGCAGCTTGTCAGGATGACTGAATCATCACACAACAACAAAGAGCTGGCAAAGTCTTATGAAACTCCAATGAAATCATACTTCACGCATGTATTAAAACAACTCTTCAGTCTCAACGTCCATCAAGAATATATTATTCCGATAGTGTTATTTCTCCTTTTCCCCTGCCTTTTTAAACATGCATATTTTGAATGCTAAAACATGAGACAAAATAATGGCTAAGTTTGACAGCCCCAAACGGCTCCTGGTATGATTTTTTAAATAAAAACTACATGTTCATGATCTGTCAACATAAATTATGTATGATACAAACAGTACATTATTTTACCTGTTGCACTAATGTTGCTTCAAATGCCACCAACATGAATAAAGTAAATATACTGTAATACCAATAGTCATCCAAACACCATAAACCAACACAGAACACTTGGAACACAAAAAATGGTGCTGTTGCACGCTCCGTAAATAACTCCATGAAATCAGGTACATTCATCTTGAGTCTGTAAAGTTCAATAGCAGTGTTTAGTAAGGTACGTTACCATCAAAACAGGTCAAGCATTCCTCCCGTAGAGCAAGAAATGAAGTTCATTATTCAAAAAAAATATTTCATTCTTCATTTCAAACTTCCATTGTTAAATTGAACCTTGCAAAATTCAAATTGAACTCCAATCGAATTTTTATTATATTTATGTGCAAAACTCTTGTACATCGTATTCCATAGCATTTTGAATTTTAATCTCCTTCACAGTCATTCTTTGCCCCAATGGCTGGGAAGGAGACTAATTTGAATTTAGGCTCATTTTGAATTTTGCAAGTTTCATTTCAACAATGGAAATTTGAAACAAAGAATGAAATCAAATTTCAAACAATGAACTTCTTTTCTGGCTCTAATATGCAGTATTTCTAAGGAGCAAAAATTACTAAAGTTACCAACTGTTCTAATAAAAGTGGTAATCTGGGTGAGCTTAAACTGTAGATGCTTGTAACAGTGGCCAAAGACAATATTATGGAGTGGTCAATCTCAATATGGAATAAAACCATATTACTCAAAAGTGTAAAGATTACCCCTGTCTCAACCAATCAGAGTACAGCATTACTAGATCACCCTTGACCAAGTAATCTTTACCAGTCAACAGCCAATTGCCGGTCACCCTAAGAGTAACATAATTAATCCTTCTGGTAAAGATTACTGCTACTTTCAACACATTTGCAAAATATTGTTTGTTGCTATCTTGGATAAAAAGATCATAAGACATGTAGCCATCCTTTCATCTTAACTATTCAAATGCAAATTCTAGCAATATTATGTATGTAAGACGTAACAAATTCACACTCACCAAAAAGTATTTTGTGCTTTGAAAAGCAAGCAGTGGAGAAACATTTATATTCAAACGTTTCTTGTGCCCTGGGGTTTCAGTTTATGTTTGCTCACTGTTCTCTATACTGTTTTGTTTAAATTGTTGACTTATAAAAATACATACATGTACGTAATTGTAGAATAAACATGGAATCCATCCAAATGGGCAATCAAGGTGCAAAATTGTACAAGAGTAATGATTACTAGTACTTGTGGTAAATATTACTGATACAAGTCACTGTTTGGCATCTCTGATGGAGCCCTCTCATGGTTTATACAAAATTCAGAACTTTTTCTTCAAGGACTTTTCAAGGACAATCCACACTTTTCAAGGATTTGTTTTAAATGGGTTCACACGTTCAATGACTTCTAAATTGTATGCAGATTAGACGCAATGTAAGACCCTTTGTTTGACGAATCATTCAGTGCTGTTCTAACATTCTTTTGGAGGCAAAAAAGAGGCTGTTTTCCTGTCTTCTCAAGTTTACATCCAAGGAGTTTACATCAACATTCAAGGAGCTTTGGTAAAAATTCAAGGACTTTTCAAGATAAAACCAAATCTGCTATAACAAAAGGACTTTTCAAGGACCTGGCAGTATTTCAAAGACATTTCAAGGGCTGTGCGAACCATGCCTCTGATGCACAGCAAGATATGCGGTGCGCAACCAGATCAAACCATAGAGCTTGAAATTAGTAAAAAACAATCGGCAAGTCTGCATTTCTGAGGTCTGCATCCCTGGGCACAAAACAGACTTGTTCCTGCAATGCAGCTTTATATTACACCATCAAAGTTTAGTCGCTACTAAGACTGAAATTGCAGTCCATGTTGAGTTTATATTTTAGCATAGTATTTTAACTCAAGCAGATAAATATTAAACATTGGCCAAAAGAAAATGTTTCAGGTTATGGGGTTTTATCACAGCAAATTCACAAATCTGAATTAATGAAGTTGCCCTTTTGTTGTCTAGACTTTCGAAGATCCTCAAAATCTCTTTACATTGTAATATTCTACCTTCTTCTTTTTAGTTTTTGGTAAGTTTTTTTTTTTCAGGACAAAACTGAATAAAAGAAATTCAAAAGAAGCCAACTTAAAGCTAAGCCAGTGATTAATATTCAAGTTTTTATAAATCATTTTGTAAAAACATCTACTTGTCAGCCACTTGTCATGTCAGTCGCTGATCTCCAAAAAACACAGTCCATTGCACACAGGGGTTTTTGTTCACTTTTCAAAAGTATTAAACAACTTGGTTTCCCAATCTCAAAAAGAAAGATTTTTCACAAGATACTGACCTACATGTATTTCTCCCTCTAGAAAATATATTGATAGGTGTTTCCACTAGAAAATATCAACATTTCTTCACACTGTGATGCTTTTCTCGCAAATTTTAGTGAAGTTTGGCAGTGACTTTCCAGTGACAACCTAGGGCACAAGGAATGGTCGAATATATTATGTTCCACGCTATCAGATTGATGTATTGGATGTCATTTCTGGCAATTGTTGAAACTGGCATTAAATTATCACTCACAGTGAATTTGATCCGTGACACTGCTTGCTTTTCAAAGTGTGAATTACTTTTTGGTGAGTGTGATTCTTTTGTCTTATGCACTCATTGGCTTTCCTGGGGGATGACCCCCAAGGAATTTTTACAAGCAAGCTACTTGTATTCACTTTTCTGCAATGCCTCTGGTTGCAGCCACCATGGTAGGGGTATGGATATATTCTGGAACTAATGTACACCCAATAAATACTATTAAAGGTATATCATAATAATTTGTTCTTTGCTCCTGGGGCAGGGGCGTTGGACCCCTTTTTGTCCAAAAATTGTGCCCTGTATCCCAAGGCATTGGTAAGGGGTGTCCCGGGGGTCAACCACCAGGAAAGCTGGTGATAAGTGCATTATGTTCATAATATTGCTAGAATTTGCATTTTGAATACTTGAGATGGAAGGATGGTTACATGATCTTTTTATCAGAGATAGAAACAAATGACATTTTGTGAACATGTGTTGAAAGGAGCAGTAATCTTTACCAGAAAGATTAAATGTTACTCTTAGTGAGATCTGCAATTGTCTGTTGACTGGTAAAGATTCCTTGGTCAAGGGTGATCTAGTAATGCTGTACTCTCATTGGTTGAGACAGGGGTAATCTTTATGCTTTTTAGTAATAAAATTTAAAAAGTTTTACTCCATATTGAGATTGACCACTCCATATCATCTTCGGCCACTGATTCTAAACCAAATAATTGTTAAACTAATACTAGCAATGAATCATCACAATATTTGTATGCCAATTCTATAACATTGTGAATCTTAAGTATAACATACTGCCATTCCAGCAGCTGATAGCCAAATTATTGTCTGACCAGTTAACCAATGGTGCTTAATCATAGTTGATTACAGTCAACTAAGCTAGATTACCATTGATTTGTCTTAGGTGTCTAAGTCTAGGTTTTGTTCTTCAGTTTCTGTCGAATTTATTTGCTGGTGATATTCCATAATACTTTATCTCAAAGTTTGGAGTCCAGTACATTCTCTGTTAATTTCCATATCTTGTGAGATTATTTGCCAATCATTGTCTTTCCAATCTTGAACCTGAAGTTGTATCTATTTTGTGCTCTGTTGGCTCACTGTATATCAGTTTTCCATAATATTCACTGTTGATTGACCATGGTTGATCAGTCAGCACTCAGATACTGGAATATTAAGGCCTACTATAATCAACTTTATAATAATCAACTATTTACCAAGGATTTACACTTAACATTTTAAAGTGATGAACTCACAGCCCTAAAAACTATCACTGCCACACATCTTGCACAAAATACAATGTCACATTTTTTGCACGGTTTTTGTATAAATATGTCATACAATCCATTGACCATTACACTGAGTAAACTTCAATTCAAGGACTGAATATTATACTGACTCATTAGATCCATATTTGGTCTTGGTCCTATCGAGCACCAAGTCATCTTGGTGGCCCTTGCATGCCTGATAATAGCCCATTGGCTCGTTGATAGGGAATTCTACAGGACAAAACCTCTTCTTCTCCTCACTATCATACACATATTTAGCCTTCTGGAAGTTAAGCCAAATAACTTCCTGCCCTGTCTCTTTGTCCTATACATGAACATTCATCAATGTTAGAATATACGACCACAGGTATACAATACAATATCTTTATTGTTCTATAGGTTCGATTTGATTTTGACCGTAACGTCAAAGAAAGTTAATTTCTGTAAGACAAAAAATGTGAAATTAAAAGGAAAATTATTGGCATTTCCAACAGATACATGTACAGTACCGGCCGAAAGTATGTTAACCTTTACACACGCGAAACGCGCATGTAGTTTGCATGTAGTAAATTAATTGACTACACGCATTTGAGTGTAATGCATGCACGTAATACATGAGTGTATTACACTCAACTGCATGTAGTTTTTCTTTGTTATGCAGTTATTGTTCGAATTCAAGTTTGCCTGAAGTTTGAACCGACTTTAAAAACGAAGAGTTATCTTCTTTATATTCAACAACGTTGTTTCTAACGCTTCAAAATAAACTTCGAGAATCGAGAAAATAAAAACAATTCAAGACTTGTCCCGCTATTAATAACTTTACCCTACGAGCTGAGGTTTCTACACGAAAGGCAAAGAGATGAGAAACTTTTGCTCGCAGTGTAAAATAACATATACTTGAAGCCACCATCTTGTTATTCAATGTCACACTAAACATTTATTTTCATTTCACACTTTGAGCTAATACTGACGGCAAAGTTTAAGGAAAATTCGCTTGGCAAATACACATTGGTGAACCGCCGTACAGATTTTCTAACGTTGATTCAAAAAACTTTAATTGCTGATTTGAATCATAATTGGCTGCAAAATTAACAGCTGAAATGAAAAACCCTAATAAACCAAACATACATGTATCTGTAGAAAGTCCTTCACTTCTAAAGACAGCACTGCATTTCTAAAAAACACGTAAGTTAATATATCAGAACTTAATTTTCATAGCGGTTCAAACTGTGAACTCCTTCAAAAAACAACAAATACCCAGTCGATCTAAGCAACTTTATCGAAGATAAACCGGGCATTAGGGAGAAGATGTCCTGATGTGAACATTGAATTTTTGTTTTTATCGTAATTTGTACCGAGAATTGTGCAAAATAAAATTCCCGTAGAAAATTGTGTCTTCAAACACTAAACAACTGCCGATCGCTTACAAGTGTCGGCTAGCTAATAGCAAATAAAATGTTAGCTTCTGTAGTTTCACATTTACGGCAGATCCTTGCAATTGTGTTGTTTAAGATTTTGGAACCAAGGTTTTGACCGAAATCACCACTGCAAATGTGTGTGAGTCCTACTTTTCGAAATTAAAAGTTCAAGTTCTTGGTGCCTGAATTTCAGCACGTGCAATCAGTCAGGCGTGAACGTGTCAGTCTGATTTTTGACAGGTCTGTCAAATCGTTTCAGAGTTTTGAAGCCATTATTGTTTATGAAATGCGTGAAATTCTCAAAACTTTGAAGGTCCACCACGCATAGTCAAATGCACCGTATTACTGCTGTCAATGAGAAAGTGATAATTAGCATACTAGCCTGCAACGCAGCAGGTGAGCATATTACGATGAATGGCATGATCACAAGTAACCTGCGAATAGAGACTACTCTGTCGACTTTACACTCGAGATGATGGTATGAGCTGGAGGAATCATGAACTTTGACGATCTTGTTGGCATACGCTGAGTTCTTTATTTGGAAGTTTTATAAACGTGTACACAAACAATCAAATTTAAAAAAAAGAACATTGAAGTGTCTGCTCATAGAAACCGGTCTTCACACACTTACGAATGGTTTCTAAATAACTAGCGCACAAGTTCTAGAAATAAAAGTAGTTGACCAGTACTTTTAATACTTGGAAGTTAACACACACACAGCGGTGCAGTTGAATGGTTTCAGTTGAATAACATGGGAAGTGCCGACTCTTCAAGTATCGACTTCAGATTGGGGGCAAAACGACCACATACCGAGGAGAGCACATCGAAGTGTGAACTGGAAGGGATGAACATTGGGGAAGTAGTCAGCATACGCTGAGTGCTTTATTTGGAAGTTAAACACAAACAATCAGATTAAAAAACGACAGCACATCGAACTGTGAGGTTTGCATAAATAAACTTTGCCGAACTAGTCGGCACCGCGGCGTGCTTTATTTGGAAGTTAAACACACAAACAATAATTAGAAACGACAGCACATCTAACTGTGAGGTTTGCAGGAATAAACTTTGTCGAACTAGTCGGCGCCGTGGAGTGCTTTATTGGGAAGTTAAACACAAACAATAATTAAAGACAACAGCACATCGAACTGTGAGGTTTAAAATTTACGTAATAAGCTTTGCCGAACTAATAGGCATAAGCGGGGTGCTTTATTTGGAAGTTAAACACAAACAATAAAATAAAAAATGACAGAACATTGAAGTTGTGAGCTTGGTGTGAATAAACGTTGACAAACTAGTCAATCCTGTATTCCCCAGGCAAATTTAATTCTGTTAATGAGTTGTACAGGTGTGTGTAGTTCTGTGCGTGTATTACACTCAAATGAGTGTAGTACATGCAACAAACTACACGCGCAACAAACTACACGCGCAACAAACTTTCGGCCAGTACTGTATTCACAAATAATTATTAATTTATTATTATTTTAATTTTAAAATGGCTCCACACAGTTCTCAGAGTTTTAACTATAATAATAATAATAATAACTTTATTACAGTGTCAATGTATTTAGCTGTTCAGCTAATGGGGGACACTTTAACAAAAGGTAGAGTAAAATAAGATAAAAAGTAACCTAGAGTTATGTACAATTTTAAAATCTACTACAACTATACTTAAATATATTATAAAATCTAAAAATTTATATGCAGAGCTAATTATATCATGAGCTGCATAATATGCAGCAGTAAGAATTGTTATCTATTAAGCTTGATATATCTAACTATGAACATGTACAACCCACTTATTGATACACTCGCTCATTTAACTATGAACATGTACAACCGACTTATTGACACACACTCACTCATTTAACTATGAACATGTACAACCCACTTACAAAATGTAGACACACACTCACTCATTTAACTATGAACATGTACAATCCACTTCAAGTCTTATTGAAACACACTCACTCATTTAACTATGAACATGTACAACCCACTTCAAGTCTTATTGACACACACTCACTCATTTAACTATGAACATGTACAACTCATTTAGAAATTCATAAGCTTAAATCAAAGGAAGAAGTCTTTGTGCCATTTTTCTAATTAATTATCTTACTGTATCATGGTGTAAGTTGATCAGCTCTGGCGAGCCATTGTTTGCTGTGGGTACAACCTTGATTATCTTTGCCTTAGATGGGTTACTTTCCTGGAAATAAAGCCACAAAAAGTCATAAAAATAACAGTATAAAAGGATGCAATAACCACAAAATAGAACAACTACAATGTATAACACATGCAACTTCAGATCAATTTCTAATAGACCAGTTTGCAGTTAATTCTGACATTTTGAAAAGGGTACAAACATGGCATGAAATACAGTGTTCGTATAGGAATCCAATGCCAAATAATTTCCGTAAAATCGAATTTCTGAAATATTCACTGTCTATAACCAGATACCAGGTAAAAGATTAACTGATCAAAATTTGAGGGATGTAGCTGTGCTGGCAAGCATGCAATCATATTTTCAGTTTACCATACATTTGTCTGTAAAACAAGTCAAAGTACACAGGGAAATTTACAGAAAAATGTATGGAAAACTGAAAACATGATGGAAAACTACCCACCACAGTTACATCCCTCAAATTTTGATCAGCTAATCTTTTACCAAGTATCTTACTTTTGCAGACAATCAGAGATTGAGCCAGAAATTGAGCCAGAAGGGACAATAATTTTGGTCCCTTTGCAAGTGATCTGGCATTTAATTTCCTTTGGAAGCAGACAAAGCAGGCAATTTAACCGTTATCGAATTTTTTTAAAGTGCCAATGAGATGAAAAAATCGATCCCATTTGTTATTATTATTAAATTCTAGGTTTCTCTTAGTCATTTTGTGCAATTAAAAATCAATATGGAGAGCGTGAACATATATATTTTTCGTATCGAAGTCAGATGGAATTGCCAAAATCTGGCAACAATTTTTATGCCATTAAAGATATGTTAATCACATGCGTGACATCACTAGGTCTGTTCATTTATATTCATCTCCATAAATACTACAAAATAAGTGCATTTTTGGCCAGTTTTCAATTTAAATATGTAATACTTTGAAAAACCTTGAAGATGGCCATAATGTTTCTAATAGAACCCTTGCAGTCGGCTTCGTGAATATAAATGTGCAGACCCTGTGATGTCACACATGTGATTAGCATATCTTTAACGGCATAAAAATTGTCGCCTGATTTTGGCAATTATGCCTGACTTCGATACAAAATAAAATTATGTTTGTGCTCTCCAAATTGATTTTTAATTGCACAAAAAGGCTAAGGGAAGTCTATAATGTAATAAAATAAAAACGGGATCGATTTTTTTCATTTCATTGGCACTTTAAGGGACAAATGTGTTTTTAGAAGCGGGAATGGGGCAATAGCACAGACATTCGATTTTATGGAAATTATTATTATTATTGGATTCCCATAGAAACACTGTATTTCACATCATGTTTGCACCCCTTTCAAAATGTTGGAATTATTAAACCGCAAACTGGGCTATTCAGATCCTTTTTTCGTGTGGGCAATGAAAAGCTTTATTAATTGAATTATTCTTGGGTTGCACGTGACGTCATCACGCCGATTCACGGTGTCTTCAAAAACCTAAATTTTAAACTATAAATCCTATAAAGCTGTTTCTTTAGCATTTTGTAGATGTTCATGGTATAAGTCCTAACACGAAATTTAAGGTCTGTACGATTTTTTGCTTCCGAGTTATGAGGTTTAAGTGTATCCAAACCGAAAGCTTCACGTATTTCAGATGAGTCGTGAAAATCAACTATTTGTGCCAAATTAAAGGTTTTTGGCTTAATAAATGTTTAGAAGTTCGATTTAATGGGACTCTTAGTGAAACCGAATGAAATGTTTGCTTTATTAAAGACTGCGAAGTTTTGGCGGCCATCTTGGTGGTTCAAGGCTATCCACCAAGATGGCCGCCCCATACATTCTACAGTAACAACTTGTCATATTTGTTTGCCCATAACTCTGAAACGAAATGCTCTTCTACTTCAAAATTTGGCCCAGGGATTAAGTTTTGATCTCTCTTCAAGTTCAAAAACATTTTATTTCATTTGGAAATAAAAATATTTAAAGATATTCTTTTGTCACATGGTTGCAACCAAAGAATATGTGTATAACATGCACAAACACTAGCTAAGACAGTTTTTGGCCGTGTAAGATTTTTAACAATAGTAACATCAGGGAAAAAAACTTTTTTTATCAAAAGAACACCAATTCAACTGAGAGTGAGAGAGGTCGTATTTTGATCGAACAAAGATAAATAAATTAAACAATGAATATACATGTATTACCATCGACTGTGTGGCAAATATGATAAATATAAGTGAAAAACGTAGGACTGATCTGAATATAGATTGAATATGCACAAATAAGAACATTATCCTCACCAGCGAACATGTAAAGAATGATCTCACGTGTACGTTCCAGTGGCAGAATAGACAAGCCAGGATCTGGACACAACCAATGATAGCTAATGCGATAACACCGGCCTCAAAGTACTCTGATACGCCATAAACCGACACCCATGCGTAGAGCCATACTACGTAGAGCGGTATGAAGGGAAGTAGATACAAATGAAGCACCACAGGCCGTACATTGTATAGCTTTACATACTCTATTTCGTCCGTCAGAGAAGTTGTGGACGCCATCTTGGACCCTATTTAGCACATGCGCACCGAGTAGTACACCGCTGGCTGCAACCGCGTTCCCAGGGGTCTTTACGCGCCCGGTCACTGAAAATAAGTTCGGTGCGATAGCGGAACTCAAGCGCGGGCCGCACGCGAGCGGAGCAACATACAAGGATGAGAGCAAAAAATTGACGACTTCCGGATTCCCTCGCGCTCGAACCCCGACGCGCGGTGCGCCGCGAGTGACCTCCCAATTATGCGAGCGACGCGCCTGAAAATGTGCTACACCTGCGGGCGCACTGCTAAAACCAGGCCTGAGTTCTTCAAAGTCCGATTAGGATTTTTGTTCTCTTGGTAAAAAGGTGTGTTTCCTTATTCTACTATTACAAGTAGAAAGGTTACCTCATCAAACAATACGTTTGTAATTCTAAATCAGTAGTGCACCAAATCGAACTAAATATTTCCCTTATTAAACTGGCTTTCAGGAACTGGGCCAAGGCGGCCAGGATTGAAACCTTGGTCCATGGCCAAGTAGGATTAACCTGATCTTTTCCACTAAGTGAGGGCATGATTGCAGGTTATAGGAGGACTGGAAGGCCTTCCCAAACTGTCACTTGACCGAATGAATGTCTTGGAGATCGGACAACCAATGTTTTTCTCGCTAATATTTTATAATGAAACCACAGGAATCTGCTTAATTTGTGTATTGCAAAATATAAGGCTTTGTATGGGGATTTACGATTTGTGAAATATCTCAGTAAATATTTCAATAAAGTAAATAAAACTTGCCTGAGGAGTAATTGATGGCCTTCTTGTTCTCTGAACAAAGGAGAATGAGAGGGTTACAATTCGTCGAAATAGCTTGAAATCGTCACCAGAAAACAAGAAGAACATCAACTACTCTTCAGACAAGTTATATTTACTTTATTGAAATATTTACCGAGATATTTCCCAAATCGTAAATTCCCATACAAAGCCTTATATTTTTAACACACAAATTAAGCATGGGCTTCCTGTGATGAAACTTTATTTTCAAATTAGTCACTTTGTCACCTAACGGCATTAATGAACGCTTTTCGTTCATTTAATTCACGATTCGCGTATTCATTCATACTTAGATCAGCATGTTTCCTTACGTCTCCCGGTTAGCTCAGTGGTTAAGCGCCGGTCTGTTGTGCGGGAGGTCGCGAGCTGCAAATGGTTAGACCTTCACGTCTTCTCGGATAAGGACGTTAAATCGTAGGCCCATCAGTGGATGAAGAGCCACCTCGTGGAAATATGCCACTGATTAATCCGTTATTATTATTATTATTATTACTTTATTCATCGACACTCTTTATTGTTGTATTTTTTATTAGTAACTTAGCTAAGCCGATCGGGAAATACTTGACCCAGGAGACTGCTGAGATAATGGTGCATGCCTTTGTATCCTCTAGGCTAGATAATTGCAATGCTTTGCTTCATGGTCTCCCTAACTATCTTGTTGATAGGCTGCAGCACGTTCAGAATTCGGCTGCCCGCATCGTCACGTGATCATATCAAACCCATACTAGTCAAGTTACAATGGCTCCCTGTACATTTTAGAATTGTTTTTAAAGTACTGTGATTGACTTATAAGGCTTTGAATGGACTCGCGCCACATTACATCAGGGAATTGATTAGTTATAAGACCTCTTTACGCCTATGCCTATGCCTATGCCTACCACTACTACTATTATTATTACTCGGGCCAGGCCTTCGGCCGAGGCACGAGTCAGAAAATGCAAGTATTTTATTCTTCGTGTCGCTGTTTGGCGCCGGCAACCAATCAGATTGCACTGGTCACGTGACACATTGCGCCATGCGCTTCAATCGATCTCTTTCTTTGCGGACGAGAAGCGAGAAGGAGTGAATCAATATTCATCTTCTATTTCTGCGCTGATAATCCTCGGAAACGGAAGGAAAAGGTTTGTAGGAGTGGTTTGTATGGTTGATACTTCTTTTTTTGATATTATTGATTCGCTCTCTTCTTACCAGCGCACACGAGGTCGGCGGTAGGCTCACCTAAATTCTGACAATCATTGTCCCCATTCACATTTGAGCGAATCATTTTGAGTCGAGCTTTTTCCGCCGTCTCAAAATACCACAATATACTCAAATATACTCAAATATACTCAAATATACTGCCAAATATACTGTACAATACTATACAACTGAGTGAGAAGTCGTCTCTTGACCAAAGCCAAACTCAAGTAACCGACAAGAGCTGAATCGTGATCGCTGAACAGTGAGATTGATACTTAATGAAGTTGTGTGAGTGTTTTTTTGGCGATTTGGGGCCTTCTAAAGCAATTTATTAGGATTCGAAATTTTGACCGTAGGCCGCGGCTCTAAAAAATTCAACAAGGTAGGCAACTCGACCTTTAACGAAACTAGCGGTTACAGACTAATTTTGAATTTGGAACTCGCGAAAATTTCTCACGTGGTACTGTCATAACACTCGGTGAAGACCCCAACCCACTGTCTTGGTCCTCTGATTGGCGAGTTCCAAATTCAAAATTAGTCTGTTAAACCGCCAGTTTCGTATAATTTCACGCGATTTGCATCGTTTTGGGTAGGGTCGGGAAAATTTTTGACCGCTTTGGTCGGTCTGGTTCTTACAGATCATTGGAAGGTCGCGCTTTTTGGGTCTTGAGGAGGCCGTTTGGCCATGATAAATTTGATGGATTTTCTTAAATCTCTGGTCAGATGTTGCTTGATAACTATTCCCACCTGTGCCGAAAGCTGAATAGCGAGCGAGGAAGAAAAGTGCCGATTTTTGGGTGATCTTTGAGGTAAGTCTGTGAGTAGTAGGAGAGGCACCGAATTAGCCGTTTTTTTAGGGTGTTATGCTAATTTTTAGGGTGTTATGCTAATTTTTAAGGCGCTCTCATTAATTCAATGACGTCACGGTTCTATTGTCTTGTTTGAGGTCGTCTATAAAACCAGGAGCGATCGGCCCTGAATACATTCGAAGTTGAATGAAAAAAGTAATAAATATCTCGCAATATCTAAACCCCTTTCTAGCGTAAATAGTAAGAACAAACTACTCGTCATAGGCTCTAAACTGTCTTTATTATTTTCCTTTACAGTTAATAACTCATAAGATAATTGTATACAAAATCCACTGTGACTCACTCATAAGAGCAACTTTGCTATTGTCCTTAGGGATTAGCGATAACTGAAGGGCGATCAGTACAGTTTGATAGAAACAATAGTCCTATTGTTTTGAGGAAAACTCTTGAGATGTAAATTATTCTCTAAAACTGAACTATAATTACCATACGAATAAAAACAAACCACCAGATAAATTAAACAAAGTTTATTCAATCTCAAAAACACCAATTTACAGTTCGTTTTCCTTATAGTCGCGGAGTTGATAACTTTCTTATTTCTCAGTTCTTGGCTTGATATAATGTACCGTGTTACAAGATTACACTGATTTATGTTTCATTTATTTTTTTCTTGTTGACAAATGCTGCTTAACTTGGATAAGCTAACAATTAGAAGGGGAAAACAAATATTTGTGGTCAATGTTTTTCTTGTTGTAAGTTAGTAGTCTGAGAAAACTTCAGTTCGTATCGCAATATTTTTCTTACCATCGCCCGAAAAAAAAATGGATATGCGCTTTTGAAGTATTTACCCTTTCTGGAGCTATACAGTAATTGTATGGAACTATAATTTTCATATTTCAATATTTTCGCGTACGTTAACATTCCCAGGCTACACTCTATTCGTAAAGTTGTTTTAGGTTATTTTCCAAACTAGACCGAAGAGATATTTACCATTTCTGAAAGATTAATACCAAGATAGCCACCTGTCTATCGTTTAAAGGACTATCATGGATAACTTTTAGAAGGAACATTTTGCGAAGCCGAGTTACACAGAGTCGAAAAGCAAGATGATTTCTACCGGGTAGAAAAAGTCTTAAAAAGCGTAAACGGAAAGGCAGGATTGAATACCTTGTCCAGTGGAAGGGGCATCCCGAGAGTTTTACAACTAAACTTATCCGAAGCTCCAAAGCAATAATAGGTTTTACTACCCAACGCCCACCGCCCGCCAACGCCCGTCAACGCCCGCCGCCCGTCAACGCCCGTCAACGCCCGCCGCCCGCAACGTCCGCCGCCCCTCCTCCTCCTCCTCCTCCCTCCTCCTCCTCCCTCCAATAATCCACGAAATCGGTCACGAATAGCTGTCAAAACTAACCAATAGCGGCGCTTGTTTACATTGTCAATATAATGTAATAATAATAATAATAACACTTTATTTAATGAGGATATGCAGATAAAGTTTACACTTGCTTCCAATCTGGTCCTCCTAACTATTATATGCCAAGATAGAAACATGATATAATTACATTATAAGACATAATAGATAATTCTTTAACTACTCAAAAAGGAATATACATTATTGGGAAGATATGAAAAAACATTGAATAAAATATAAACACTATAGCTTTAGAATTATATATGTAAACGTAAGGTGGTTACATGTATTAAGGGATGGATCTAGAAACATCGTTAGACATCACAGTCAGTAAAACCTATTGCTCTTCAACTCATTAGCATTAGTGAGTCTAGTTTTAAAATATTTCCTACAAAATCTATTAAATTTTGGTAATGTATCAGATTTAATAGCAGTGACAGGAAAACTATTCCATAGCGACGGTGCTAGAAATGAGAAACAACGCTTCTTAAGAACTGTTTTCAAGAATGGTTGGACCAATAGGTCAAACTATGACTTTTAGAAGCTACATGTACAGAAACAAATGGTATTTGTTTCAATTTTCTAGTTTAATAACTTCAGGCCGAAGTTCCTCCAAAGGGGGGGGGGGGGGGGAAGATGTAGAGAGTCATTGTAAATAGTTTAGTTATTGTTGTCCTAGCTCGCGCTGTCCTAGCTTAGTTCGTTAGTTTAGTTCGTCGGACAGCGCGAGGAAACCTTCAAACACATGGCGTATTATTGTTTTCTAACTGTTGTACATTTGTGATTGTAATTGCAACTCTCGCGTTTTTAGCCAATCACATTTCTCGTCTCCTGAGAGAACGAGTAAATACGCCGAAACAATAGCGTTCGGCAGGCTTTCCTTTCCCCTCCTCCCTCCCCAGTCCCCCTCGCTTTTCCCCTCTCCCTTCCCTTTTGAGCCGCTACGCATACGCAGGCTAGGTCTTCTTTCTCTTTCGCCTCCTTTCCCCTCCTCTCCCCCACCACAGGAACCCCAAATCAACCAGGGCCTGCAAGCAGGCTAGTGATCTGCCGGCTACCCTGCGCCCCCTGCGTACCCTGCATGACCTGCGTGCCCTGCACCCTGCGTTTTACCCCGTCCGGCTTTATTTCTATTCGCTCTTCAGTTTACCACGCAATGGGTTCCTTGCGCGTGCGATAAAAGACACAACTTTTATATCTTCGAGGAAATCCTGACATGAAAAGACACAAAAACACTAGAATAGTGTATATCACCTGATACTCTGGCGTCTTGTTTTGTTCCATAAAATTTTAGGCGGGAACTTTTCTAAGTTGATATCAACTAAATAAATTGTGTCTGCCAACATTTTTGTATCTGCTTTTGTTAATTTCCGTAAAAGCGGGTCCCGCTGTGTACGTTCTGCATGTTATGTCTTCAAATGCCATATGCGTGACAGCATTGCAATTAGTTACGAATTCAAGGATTAAAATGTTTCTGTACATTCCTTGGGAAATCAGTAAACGGCTTCACGTATTTGAGAAAAGCTTACAGGAAAGCAACTAAAAACATTGATAAATAGATAAACTTTTACTTTTACGCATAATATTTGACATGTGAACAATTGACCTTTGCAATCTGATATTCCAAAGGCACTAAATTATGTAATTTGTTTTTTACTTTGAACACCTGCGCGCCCTGCATACCCTGCGTGCCCTGCGCGCCCTGCACCCTGCGTTTTACTCCGTCCACTCTAGATATAGCCATGTCACCCCTATGATAAATCAATTAGGATGGGTAACCTTAGAGCAGCGCAGGTTGCTATCCCAAGTGTCCTTGTTTTTTAAGATCAATCAGGGCTTTGTTGGTATTAAGTTCCCCCAGGAAGTTACAGCTCTGACTAGAGCATCCAGACTACCTAATCCCTGGCCTTACCCTCAACTTCAATGTTCTACAAATGTATATAAGTTCTCTTTTTATCCTAGATCAATAGTAGTTTGGAATAATATTCCTCTTAGTACCAGTCCAGTAACTTTAGAAGAATTTAAGTCTATTGCCCTGCCATCCCTATTAGCATATATATTATTTTAGTAATGTCTGTAATATTGTTACTGATTATAAATCTTCCACTATGTATAATTTCATAGCCGTAGAAGCTAAGTATACCGCCCTCCTAGTATAGTCTTGTACTGATTTAGGAGTAACTCATTAAGGCATTAAAGCCTGCTAGCGGCTCTTATGGTTATTTTTTTGCTCATTTGTTTTCGGATTGGGCTACCCGTGGCGCGCGCCATAGGTAGCCCAATCCAAAACAAATTAGCAAAGAGCGGCTAGCAGGCTTAAAGTCAAAGAGCAGAAATGAAACATTTTGAATCGCTTGTTGGTTTTAACAAATCGTTTCCGTTCCGCGACGCACGTATTAAAAATACCTCTTTCTACTCCCTGGTTAAGTATTATTTTACGATTACCACTTTTCCGCCTTTCCTCCAAAACACCACGTGGGAGATACCTTGTGATTGGTTACTGTGATGTTAATTTAGTGAGATTCGTGCCGCCCGCTACCAGGGGTTCTCTCCTAACTGCTCTCGCTGATTAAGCGCTTCGCGGCTATCTAAGAAACGGAGAAACCTCTGGAACCAGGATAACAATTCACTAAAGAAATTAGAAATAGAACCTATAATACCGTAAACAATCGGACATGCTTTTGCAACACCGTAATAAATATGAACCCGTTAGAGATAGGAAATTGTGAATGCTTCACAAACAACCACTTGAATAGAATGGTAAATAGTCCAACATAATTTATGCAAGCTAAAATAAATCGGCGCTGATTATCGTGTAGCCTGGTTTTCAAAGTAAGCGGATGACCTCGTACCTCGTACCTCGGCCCTTGCAGGACCTGGTCACGTGACCTTTTTAGCCTGTCAAGCAAAAAAAAAATTGCGCTAGAACAACATGAATGCCAGAAATGGAAAGAGCAAGCCAAAATTAGTATAAAGCCCAAGTTTTAGGTTCGTATCTTTAAAACTGAAGGAATGGCAATTTTTTGAAAACTCTAGTGACAGGCTAAAAAGGTCACGTGCTCAGGTCCTGCAAAGGGCCTATACCTTCTGTCCTTCCCTTGACACCCTGCGCGCTGGCTAGATTGATTAAGCTCGTAAAGACCCCTGGGAACGAGTTGGTCGCCGCCATCTTTGATTTCACTCTGGATGTTGATTGTTGTTATAACCTTTTGTAACGTTACAGCAGTGTCCTAGTGTTTATGGCGCTTCTTCGGCCAAGTATCTCAGCAACTTCTAGATGTGCTTGTAAGTGTATATGGTGGAAACCTCCATCAGCAATAGTTTCTTACGTTTATTCACCTCTGCCTCTGGAGCTTTCCGCAGCTTGTGCACCAGACGGTAGAGGCTCGAGAGCTCAACGCAGCCACCACGTAAGTTGAAACCCATAAGTTTCACGTCGTGCGTGTGTGGTAGTCGCATACATTGTACGACAAGTGAAGTGAGGGTTTTCGAATGAGGCCTGGATTATTTTCAAAATTGATTTTCCTTGATTACGACACAAATCAAGGACCGAAGGCGAAGTGTTAACTGTCATACTATCCCAGCTTGTGTGCAATCGATGAAAATCGATCATCGGAAATCCAATCGATAACAATCGATATCAATTGATTAACTGGTATCGTTTGGCATAGGCAATGATCAATCGATAGTCACAAGAAACATTCCCTTAATTACATCGATAATTATTGATTGGTACCGACTATCGATTACCTCTCGACCGCATAGATTGACTTCTTTTAACATATAACACAAGGAAATATGGCTCAACAAGAAGATGAAATTCCAGTAAATTTAACTATTTATAACGTTGTTGTGAGTGCTCATTTGGTGTTGAAATTATCAAAAAATTCCGGGCACAAAAGAAGAGGAGAAGTCACGAGAACCCGCTTTATAAGGTCACAGATGATTGTGGTCACCTCCAACACGATTTAGTCGCACAGCTTTGGCCTCTCAATACCGAAATGTCAGTGTAAGTAATGAGAAGTAATATCATTCTCTATCGCTATTGTGATATAATTCCTTCTATACCCCATGCTCAAGGATTCAGCGGTTATTGCCCTGGCTGGTCGGCAATAGTAGCTGGTATTAATTTAGATACATTTTGTTCCCTTCCTTAGCATTGTCATAACAGGAAATCCAGTAAATGATCCGCAAGCAGATGGCGTTCTGGTGGGGGAATTAATATACCCGTTTTGGAAGCAAATGAATCAATGCACACATTTTGGATTTATAGGTTGAGCTACATAATGCATATGGTCATAGATCTTAACAATCCAGGAAACAATATATTGACATTGTTGTCAACAGTGTCCCAAGCTTTGATGCAAAAATTAAAATATGTACGATTGATTAGGAACATTAAGCACATTAAAGAGACAGGAAAATAAAACAGGTGTTATCTTCAAAATTCATCTTTATTAGAGATTCTATGAAAGTCGATGACAATCGATGACCAATCAATGA